>CM062805.1:684031414-684631414 GCA_031772625.1 Pinus tabuliformis
TTTGTGTAGTTCAATTTGGTCTATAGGGTGGATGTCTTTAGCCATGACTTCAAAATCAGTTTTGAGATAATCTGCCAAGAATTTTGGCTGCAGCACTGTGGGTTTTAAGAAACTCATTTGCATTTTGCCCTCTTTGATGTCAAAGGCTGACATCAATCTGGTTTGGTTTGAAGGGGCCATCTTTAAATACTGAGCATAGGCTTGGGCCTTCAGCTGCTTATTCTTTGTCTTTATCTCCTTGAATTTTCCCTTTATATCTATAACTTTCTTAGAAGAAGACCTGAGAGATGAAACTTCTATACTCCGTTGTCTTTCTAGCTCTTGCCTCTGTGAACTTGAGGGTGTCCCACCTGTGTGTAAACTATCTGTTCCTTCCTTTCTCATGCTCTATGTAGTTTCTCCAATGAACTCTTCCTCTGAATAAGGATTCAACCTTTGCCTCTTAGCAAAGGTTTGATCTGTAGGTTTGCTAGAAGGGGTAGCTACTTCCCTATCTCTTTTCAAGTTCTTTTCCTCATTCAGAGGAGTCTGCACTACTGGGGGATTTCCCATATTTGTAGGAGCTAGGTGTGGCTGTGGTGGAGCTCTTTCTTTAGAGATTTCAGGCTGCTCTGATACCTCTGGCTGTTCTGATACTTGTGGTTGTCCTGTTTGTTCTGATGTAGGAACACTAGTTTCCTGTGTTTGTTCCTATGATGGCTCTGCTGTGGGAGCACTAGTTTCCTGTGTTGGGGTTTCAGCTGGCACCTGTACAAAAGAGTCCAGGTCAAGTCTCTTCTCCAAATCTTTCATCACATTCTCAACTTCAACTTTATCACTATCTTCCTCTATCAATGTCCCTTCTCTCCATTCATTTAAATTGGCATATTGTTCTATCTCAGGGATTCTGTGATGGATGTAGGGTGACAGCTTATGTTTTACCCTCCTGTCACTGATGAAACCATGAGGGTCATAAATCCAAGCAAAGCTTTTCTTTAGTCTCATTGTTGTTTCTATGATTTCTTCTGCTCTTTTCCCTGCTTCTCTATTGTTGCACACAAATGGGCCTAAGTGGTCTTTGATCCTCAATTGGGCTTTCTTCTTTGCCTTGGTGAAATGAATTTGGTCAGAGTTTAACATTTGCCTGTAATATTCCAGGGCAAACAATCTCATAGGAACATACTTAGGTAGCTTGAAAGGAGGGAGTTCGCAACCATAGATTCGGATCTCAGTGTGATTCTGGTACAGGTACCAGTCACCTATCTTGTATTGCTTTGATAGTTGAAGGATTCTCTTGATATCATCACTGATTCTTGGGGGAGGATGTCCTATCAGCATAGTGGTTACAAGATAGACAAATTGATCTATGAATTCATTGTATGAATAGGGAGAAGTGTATGAGTAATCGAAGATGGAAGTCCAGAAAATGACTGATCTAGGATTACCTCTGGTATCGAGCTTATTCACAGAGAATGGGAATTTGTCAGTTTGGTAATATAGGAAGAGGTGATACAAGACTGTGGAATACTTGAACACTCTCTCATTTTCCAATCTCATGAACTGATCATGGATTTTGTCAGCTATGAATGTAGCATAGTCATACTTGGTAGCAGGGGGCTGGCTAGGGGTGAAGATAGTCAGATAAGCAAAATTCATTTCATCCACATATTCATTGCTTGTGAAACCAAGAATACAGGCAATCATGGTAATAATATCCCTCCCTAAGCTTGTAAAAGCACCTGTCATGTAGGGTGGAGGGTTTTCTGAAATGTATTGTTCTAACATGAACATTTTGCAAACTCTGGCAATCTCTGAGCTGGACAGTTTGGAAGATTTGTCTAGTAAATCAGCAATAGACAGAGGGGTAAGGTTCTCACTAGGTTGTAACTGCAATGTTTCATTGATGGAGTCTGTTGTAATGGTAAAAAGGATTTGCTGGTCGGGGGACATTACAACTCTAAGATTAGGGTCATAATTGGCATGGCACTGGTGAACAATGTCTGGGAAAATGTGCACAGAAGGGAATTGGTACTTTGGGAGATTTGATTCCCATAGACCAATATTGTCAACATTATTGAGGTAAAGGTTTCGGTATTTACAATGTAGTTTCAAGGGGGAGTCATCAAATGTGAGGTCTTTGATTTGGAAATCTTTATCTGCTAAGGGCAGATAATCCAAATCTCTATGAGGAGTAGTGATAGGAGGTACATTGAGGGCCACAGGGGTTTCCATTTATGGTTCTTGTGGATTCAGAGATGGAAATGGGGTTTTTTAGTAAAGTTGGTGAAAACAGAGGGTCCTAGGAGTCTTTAATTTTAAGTTCTGCAACTGAATTACACTGAATTTTGGGGTTTTCAACGTAATCACAGAGGAAATTAAGTATTTACAGGGTTTCTGGAAGGAAACTGGTAAATACCTGTTTATGGAGTGATTGGCAATGGAGTACTGGTTCACTGGGTGCAAATGGTGGACTGGAGTGGCGTCGGACTGCAATTTTCGGGGAGTTGATGGTTGGAGTACGAGCTGGTTGAATTCACGTTCTGGTTGCATGCATGAGTTTTTAGAATAAGGATGGAAAATAGATTAACTTTGTTTTTTATGCAAAGTCAAAGTTTTTGGCGGGTTTCGTGATACGAACAAGTGGCGTCAGCGAGGAGGTGACTTGACATTTTTTCGTTAGCGGGAGGCGGTAAGCGGGTTTCATCGCACTGCTTTTGGAGGGTAAGTGGTATTTGGGGGGAGCAGTGCGATTCCATACATCTTTCGACACGTAGCATCGGCACTGTTCATGAAACTGCTCACATCGCGCGCTAAAGGTCGACCAAAAGGCCCACGCGATATGAGCGAAGGCCGTCGGATCTGAAGGATCCGATCGGACGTGGTCGGGGTAATGACGTGACTGATGGATAACAGGGGTGGGCCCGATATTAATTAAAGGAGTTAATCATATCGGGGGCGATTTGATTGGTTGGGAGAGTTATTAATTAGTCCGGATGACTAAATTAATCCTCATTAAATGGTGGCGGGGTTGGGTTCTTAATCAACTACAGATTAGTTAATTAATCCCATTTATTATTTGTTTTACGGTTATACTTAACCATCAGGGTGGGATATGTAATAATTTGGGGTTTTGCATAATATAATAATACAGGCGTGGGTAATTTTCTTTTATTTGGGAATTATATAATAAAACATTAATGGTTAATATGACCAAATGAATAGGAAAGCGCTAAGTCCAATGTTTTCGAAAGCTTTTCATCATATAACATACTGACTTAGGCTAAAGTGTATAAAAAGGTTTTTATGAGGATTTATTTCAATTTCCCTAAGTAAAATAGGATTTTACTTAGGAAAATTTTTATCAAAGGAATGAGTGATCTTATGGGGGGGTAATGTTGATGAAAGGGACCTAAGTACTTTAGGCATTTCCAATTATTGGGCTGAGGGTTCGGTCCCTCCAAAAGTCGGAGAAATGCTCTGAGACCCTCTAACTATGGCAATTACCTTTATCACTGTTAACACCCAGGTTGTTCCCTATGACTCCCAAGGGAATACGGCCGGGGTAACCACTAACCAAGCTTTGGATCACAGGTTCTAGCCAACCTGTAATCAGAGAGGGCTCTCTCTTTGACTGTTTAACTTAGTTCTTATGAATCTTAGGCTAGATATGAGATGAGGGTTTGTTTTAAGAGTTTTGGTTGAATGATGTCTTTCAGTACTTAAGGTGATATCTTCAGACAGTTATAGACCATTGGGCAATGGAGTCTGTAGTTGCAGGTTGTTTGAATTTGTTGAGTGTGATTATTGAAACAACAGGGCCATTTAAATATTTCATGAAACAAACTTGAAATTGTAATGATGAAGTGTGTGTAACCAGTGGAACGCAATTAAGAAATTTCCACTAAATTAGTGATGTGAGAAAGAGATGTATTGACCAGGAGCAGCTTTGAATTCCTAAACGATAATCACTATGAAAGGTATAGTTTGGAAGTGCAGCAATTAAGAATTACACTCTTATAACTATAACTGAGGAAAAACATACATAATAGCTTAGATTGAGTTCAGGGTATTGTATGAATAAATCCTAATACTATTCTTTTTCTTTGCCATTAAACTTGTGAAACACAGAGCATGAATGGATTATTAAGGAAACAACAAACAAAATGAACAGGTTAAGGAAACTTATTGTTCCATGAAATACGCAGGGATCCTGTAGCCTTCAGCAAGCACACCAAAACACATCAGATAACACGGAACTTTGGAAATTCCATCAGCTTTGTTGTATTAAAATTCTGAACATTTACAGCATAATATCTCCTGAAAAGAAAATCAACAACCCCTGCAAGCTTATGCGAGGGGGAATATATACAATCGGTTATACAAAATATCTGAACCGCTGAGTCACTTGATAAATGAATGCGCTCACCAACTTTACAAAAATAGCAGATAAGGAAGTTATTACTGCTCTAAATACAAAATGAATACTCTTTAATGCTGTCAGAAGTCTTTTTGACCTTTGGAGGCCACTGAGTCGGTTGAGCGTTCTGCTTTAATGCTGAATGATGTGTCTTTATGGCTTTGACATGCTGTAGCTTTCTCGGCCCTGTCATTTGCAGCTGTCAGTATTGCTTTAGTGGCCGAATTGGTTTGCTGAGTTGGCTCAGTCCACTCTTCTCTATTCATAGTGTATGCATCACACTTTCTGATCCTGATGACTTATGTTTTTTTTTTTTTTTTGATGAACAACCTGATGAAAGCATTTTGTTTACAGTAACAACTGTATCATTTTGGTCCACCATTCCTGTGTAGGCAGTTGATGCCTCAAAATTGCATCTAAGGTTTCATCTGCCTCTGTATATTTGTAGAAGTTTGGAGGCACTTCAAACAAATGTTTGATCTCATTCATAATAAAAAATAAGTTCTCTACTCTGTCATAGAGACTTTGCCCAGATGTTGGTCCTGTTTCTTCTGAAGCACTTGCTCCTGCAGTGATCTCGTTAGTGGCAAATGTATTCACCCTTTTGGCATAATTTTCATGTGATAGTAGCCTCCCTGCGCTGTTCAGCAAGCCAGAAAGACCTCTGCTCTGTAATGCTGCAAACTTATCCATGAATCTGTTTACTTTTGTTTGCATGTCCTGGCTTCTTCTATCCAGTGTTTGTACCAGGCTTCTCAATGTAAGGACCCTCTTTATCAGCAGGATGGTTTCAGTTCTATTGGGGATCCCAATTGCTGCCAGCTGAGGACCTGTGCGATTATTGAGCACGTTGATCATTCTGTTGGTTATCTCAGGCATATTGCCTAGAGATGCCCTTGCCCTTTGGACTTCCCTGTGTGCCTTGGCTATGAGCTCCATTTGCTCATGAATTGTCTCTATATACTGCCACTGATCTGTTATGGATTGGCCAATGTTGGCCCATAGGACTTTTTTTATTTCAGTCACCACTTTGTCAAGGGTGAGCTCTTTCTCCAGCTCCTTTATCTTCTCCTTGAGAGCCTTTATTTCTCTGCCCTTTTCAGCTACACTTTGTTTGGATTTTTCATATTTTTCATTTAGCTTAGCTAAATTCTCCTTGGCCTCATTTAGCTCTGCCATTTGGGCTTCCAGGGCTTAAATTTCATTCATCAGTTTCTGCATGTCAAGGCTTGGAGCCTGCTCTGATGTTGTTGCTGGTGCTGATGTAGATGGAGATGTGTCGACTGTTTGTACTGCATGAGGAGTGACACTTTGAGGGGGTTCCTCAAGGTTGATTACTTGTGGAGGGGGCTGAACTGTTTGGCCTCCTTCTTTCTGCTGTAGGGCTGCCTGCAATGCAGCCTCTGTTTCTATTAATTTTTCTTCAGTCTGCACCAACTGTTTGTGCAGTGTTACCAGCAATGTTGTTGTATCCTGGTCCTTCCTTTGTTGGGCAATCTCCTCTGTTTGAGGGTGAAGAGTTGCTGGGACCTTTATCATCTTCCTTAGAGCTGCAATGTCTGCATCTCTTGTCTTCAGCAGTGCCTGCACAGCTTTGGGATCCTTTGGGTCATGCCCAAGCTCTATGATTATATCCTCCAAAGACCTGATCATGTTGTCTTTAGCCTGGGAGGACGCCTTTTCTAACTCCAATTGTGCAGTGGTGTTATTCAAAGAATTCTGCAATCTATAATTTGTCAATGTATTATCAGCTAGGGTAGCATACACCATCTCACCCGTCTGTTTATGCAACTCAATTTGATCCATTGGGTGGATTTCCTTGGACAAGATTTCCAAGTTCGTTCTTATATAATCAGCTGCAGACTGTGGCTGCAGCGCTGTGGGCTTGAAATGGCTCATTATCATTTTGCCCTCTTGCACATCATATGCAGACATCAACCTCTGCTGGTTTGTAGGAGCCATTTTCAACAAGTGGTTGTACAGTTGTAACCTCAATGGCTCATTTCTGGTCTTGATGTCTATGAACTGTTTCTTTATGCTGGACTCACCCTTTCTTTGTTGCCCTGAGGAGCTGACCTCTCCTCCAAATGTTCTTTGCTGCTTTTGCTGTAATGAGCTAGGTGATACCTCTGTGCTGGGGGGACCCATCTGTGTTTGCCCAAAAGGCATCTCCTCCTTTGAGAAAGGATCGAGCCTTTGTCTCTTTTCCCCTTGTTGTGATGCTGCGGTGCTAAGGGGAGTCTGTTCCTGTCTGTCTCTCTTCTTACCCCTCTCTTCATTCGTAGGGGTTTGGAGCACCGAAGTCTCCACTGTAACATTCTACACTGAGGCCTCCTTTTCTTGCGTTTGCTCATCATTAGGACCAGGAGCCTCTGCCATTCCTTCCTGTTGTTCAGGATGATTTTCAGGCTGTTGATCTTGGGTTGATTGTTGCTCTTTAGGGGCCCCTTGTTGTTCTGTTTCCTTGCCTTTATCCTTGGCTGAAGTTTCTGCTGTAATTGGGGCTTGGGTTGTCTTTTGTGGAGCTATAGATGATGAGGCAGCTGCTCCCACTTGAGTGCCTGGAAGAGAAAATACCTGTGAACAAAGCTCCAAGTCAGCCAACTTTTGTAGATTTATTATTCCTCTTTGAGCTAGTTCTTCTTGTGTAGTGGCTTCTTCTAAGGTGCCTTCCCTCCATTCTAGTTGATTTGCATATTTTTCTATGTGAGGCAACCTTACGTGACCATAACTGGCCAGCCTGTATCTGATCCTTCTTAAGCTTATAAAATGAGTGGGGTCGTATGGTTTCCAAAGGAAACTGGTTTGTAAGCCAAGGCTTTCTAGCATTCTATCTGCCTCTTGCCAACCTTCCTCCCTTTTATTGTAAATTAAGTGGCCTAATTGATTTCTAACCTTAAGCTGTGCTTTCTTGCCCCTGCTTGAGAAATGGAGCACATCAGCATTCCCAAATTGCCTAAAGTATTCAAGGGCAAACACTCTCATGGGCACATATCTGGGCAATCTGTATGGGGGCAACTCACACCCATATATTCTGATAACTGTGTGGTTTTGGTAAAAATACCAATCCCCAATGCTGTATACCTTGGACAACTGAAGAATCCTCTGCATCTCATCAGTCAGTCTTGGAGGAGGTGAGCTCATGAGCAGAGACACGGCTGGGTGGATGAAAAGGTCTATAAACTCACAATAAGTGTATGGGGAACAAGATCTGCAGTGGAAAGCAGAGGACCAATAGACCACTGACCTTGGATTGCCTTGTGCATCCACTCTTCTCACAGGGAAAGGAAATTTCTCATGCTGATAGTATAGGATTAAATGGTAGATATAGGAGGTGTATCTGAACAACCTTTCTCTCGCCAAGTTTATCAATTGCTCATGTATTTTGTTGGAGATGTAAGTGGCATAATCATAACAGATTGGGGGCTTACCAGGGGAAAACATGGCCATCATTACCAGCACAGTTTCATCAACAAATTCTATTGAATTATAGCCCAGTATGGGGCTAATCATATCTGCAAGGTCTCTGCCCAATTGATTCAGGTATACATGAGAAATGGGAGGGTACTTCATGGTATCAGAGGTTGAATCAATGAACAATTGATTTATCTTAGTGATTTGAGCATCTGTCAGTTTATCTCCTTGTTTTATCAGATCCAATAGTGACAAAGGGACTAAGTTCTTATCAGTCTTGAAGTTCAACATCTCTCTGATGGCTTCAGGGGTGACATAAAAAACAACTGAGCCTGAAGGGTCAAGCACAGCCCTCTGAGTGGGGTCATAGCAGTCAGCACATTGGTGGATTAGGTCAGGGAACTGGTTGACCTGAGGGAGCTTGAAGATGGGGAGGAAAGAGTCCCAAATGCCCAATACATCCATTCCACTATCATGCTTGAGTTTCAATTCATTTAGCAAGTGAATGTGATACTTACTATGCATCAGAATTTCCTCTAATATTTGGTAATCCTGATCTGCTAATGGTTTCCACTCCAACTCTCTCTGGGGGGCATTCAATGGAGCAACATTCAGGGCAACAGGTGCTACTGGTGTATCCATGTTTTACAAGTGAATTTGGTTTGAATTTCGACTGTTTCTGGAAGAAATACCGTCCTGCGCGGTAGGTTATGTAATTTGCTGAATTACAGCCCGTTTCAGAGCAACAGGGGTGTAATTGGGCACAATTGGCCGGTTAGAAAGTGATGAAATTGGTTTTAAGGCGTAGCAGGCCTGTTTCTTCAGGGAAAATAGTCAATTTTTAATGGTTTCTCAACAATGCAGGACGAAACAGAGCACGCAGTCGGAGAATTGGTAAATACCTGGTGTTACAACGATGGAGGAGCTTGGTTGCAGTCAAACGCTGAGTGGCAGCAGCTCTAGAATGGTCTTGGTAGGTTGGCGGCAGCAAAGGACGTAAAGATGCATGCAGGAGGCAGAGCAGAAAAACATATGAAAATGCGCAAAAACGGCAAAATTCGGCCAAATATGGACTTTTGGGCGTTGGCGCGAAAATTTGGATGACGTCATCAGGTGGGGTCAAAGTCGCGTGACGTCAGCATGACGTCATCGGGTGACGTGGCGGCCTGTGAGTGCTCCACGGGGACTGCATAGGTGGAGGACATGTCGGAACGATGGCGGGCGGGGGTGCTGACGCGGAGGTGACGTTGGCATGACAGGACAGCTGAAAACCGGGAGTGGTAAGCAGTATAATATCGCACCGCTCTTCATACGGAAGCGGAATTGTCAGAAGGCGACCCGATAAGATTTGGGGGTGACGCGTGGCAGAGGCCTAACGTCACCCTCTGACAAATTTCGGGAGGTAACGGCAGTACATCGGGGCCGCTCCGAAATTGATAAGGGCCGTCGGATGGGAAAGCCCAGATCCAACGGCTGGCGGGAGGCAAAGTTGACCGGACAATACAGTCGGGCGGAGATAATAAAATAATATTATTTGTTGACATACATGCCCGGCAGAACATTAGAAAAGTGGGTTTGCGGGTTTATTTACAGTGTTACGGGTAAAACGGGTTATGCGGGGTTTATTTATAAAACCGAGTTTAGGCTATTAATCCAAGCAGATCTTGGATTAATCCCCGGATTAATTTTTAGTGCTCTTTGGGTCGCGCTCAATGTTTTAGCGCTTGCAAACATTCAAAGCCGATCATAGGGCTATAATGCCCGGGGAAGGGGATATGTAGTTTTTTGGGGTTTTTTGCATAATTTACATAGTAATAGGGGGAATAGGGGGTATAGGGAGTTAAATAGTAAGAAGTTAGGGGTTAATATGAGTGGAAGAGGTGGATGAGGGGATAAAAACACTAAGTTTTATATGAAATTGACTTAGTTTAGGAAGTAGATCAAAATGAAAAGAATTTACACAAGAAATGTGGCTCTTAAAGAAACAAGAACCAACATAAGGCCTTGATCTCTTTCATGAACATAGTTGGTATTGGGATGTTAGAAATGAGTATAATGGGGGGGATTAGGGAGTTAGACATGCTTCATTGTACTATTGCAAAACTGCTGAATAGGAGACCTGCACTGGCACCATGTTTTTCCTTTGCTTGAGCCAGTGATAAAGGAATCATGCTTCTGCAACCCCATCTACCTACCCATCTACTGCCTAGCATTTTTTGTTACTCCAAGGAGGGTGCACTTAGACTTGCAGACCCTCATGTGCCTTTTCTTTTCCTTTGGCTTTTTCTTTTGATTTTCTATCTACAACTAACCTTATTACTTCCAAGGCCCCAAATTAAGCAGTTGGGAACCTTAATTATCTTCCTAACTACTAGCCTGCCAAGATTAAGCAGTTTGGACAGACTTCTTTCTCTATTCTAATGACAAGAAATTGAAACATGGCATGATCCAGATTAGGCTGTTGGACCATCCATCCAAAATTCAGTCAATCATCAAGCTATGTACACATATTGCATTCTCTTGGAAATATGGGATCTTTGCATCACCAAAGCAGAGCATATTTGGAACTTCTTTTGCCAATCATGAAATATGAAACCTATTGGTATAGGTACCTAACAGTGGCTCCACATGGGGATGGTTTTTCTTTTTGAAAGACCAAGAACCGCAGGTCAGAATGCCTTGGCGCTTTGACTTCTTTTACCAAAACTTGGAGTTTTCCTCCTTGAAATCTCAAAATTGGAATCTGTCATACTTGTGGAACTTGCTGAACTAAAAGCCTTTTCCTGGTTCTGCAAGACCTTTCAAACTGAGCTATTCATATGCTAAAAGAAAACATTATATACAACAGATTATGTACAGGGGAACAGCCATGCTATATACATGGAAAGTAGTCAAAATAGTGCTTCAACATCCTGCCATTCACAGGACCTTCATCCAAGTCAGTTTCATCCAGATTTTTTAGGAAGTAAGTGTTGTTTCCTTGCACTTCTTGGATGACAAATGGTCCTCTCCAAAGGGAATCAAATTTTCCATGTTTTCCTTTATCTTCCCTTCTTGAATCCCACTTGAGGACTTTGTCACCCATGTTGAAATCTTCAGCCTTAGTTCTTCTATCAAAAGCTTTCTTTAACTTTTCTTGTAAAACTTGAACTCTGTGATAAACTTGGTCTCTAGTTTGTTGCAAACATATAATTTGATTTACTCTTCTTTGCATATCATTTGGTTCAGCCTGGCTTTCTTGAAGAAGTTTCATGACAGGGATCCCTAAGGATGAAGGGAATTTGGCTTCTAATCCATAGACTAACTCATATGGGCTGACACCAATGGATCTCTTGGTTGTTAGTCTATTCGGTCCATAAGGCATTCACAAGCTTCTTATGCCAATTTTTCTTATTTTCTTCCAACACCTTCTTTATGATGTTTACAAGGCTTTTATTTGATGATTCAGCTAGGCCATTTCCTTGAGGGTAGTATGCTGTGGAATGGCCCAAAGTAATATGAAATCTGTGGCAGAAGTTCACCATCTTCTTGGATCTAAAAGCAGCAGTATTGTCTGTTATAATCTTGTCAGGACAGCCAAATCTAGAAAGGATATTGGTCTCAAGGAACTGAATGATAGTGGAATCATTTGCTTGTCTACATGGAACAGCTTCAATCCATTTAGTAAAGTAGTCTGTAGCTGTTAGAATCCATCTATGTTGGCCTGAAGATGAGGGATGAATTTCCCCAATGAAATCTAAGCCCCATTGTTGAAAAGGTCTCTCTGTTGCAATAGGTCTCAAAGGAAGTGGCAGTAACTTTCTCTTTCCCTCAAACACTTGGCATTTATGACATGAAGTGGTAAATTTTTTGACATCAGAGAAAACAGTGGGCCAATAGTAACCAGCCCTCAGTATCTTGTCCACAGTGGACTTCCAATACAAGTGTCCACCACAATCACCTGCATGAAATTCTTTCATGACATTGTTAGTCTCATTCTCAATTAAGCAGTTTAACAATATACCCTCATGGTTTTTCCAAAGTAAATTACCATCTATAACACAGAATTTTGATGCTTTCATTTTTAGGAACCTACATTTAGTTCTGGACAATCCTGGGGGAGCACACAGGTTTTGCAATATATAACAGATATCAGAATACCACAGAGATTGTTCAAAGGCTACATTGATCTTTGGAGTCGCCAGCTCCGGTTCACTGTCCAGTTGGTTGATGTCCAAGGCTTGGAAATTTGTTTCAGACATTAATTTGGCCAAACCTTGCCCTTTTATCAGTTTTGTAGGTTTTATTTCAATGTCAAATTCTAAAATGTTGGCAATCCATTTTCCTCTTCTGCCCTCTAAGTTCTCTTGAGTAAGTATGTCTTTCACAATGGGACTTGGTACATAAGCTATAACATGGGAGTATAAGATATAACTCCTAAAGTATTTGATGGCTTTGACCAAAGCATATGCTTGCTTTTCCATGATCTGATATTTCAGGGGTGCATCTCTAAGAGCTCTACTAAAGAAAGCAATAGGTCTCTCATTTCCTTGATCATCTTTAGAAAATAAGACAGCAGCAATAGTATGCTGGGAGGCAAAAGAGAAAATGATAAACTCTTTGTCAAATTGTGGATTTGTTATTACTGGAGTTTGGGTAAGGGCCAATTTTATTCCTTCAAAAGCTTGATTTGCTTCTAGTGTCCATTTTACTTTTGAATCCTTTTTTAGCATGTTATTTAGTAATCTTCTCAATTCTGCCAAATTTGGGATAAATCTCCTTAGGAAGTTGATCTTCCCCAAGAATGCTTGTAATTCTTTGATGTTTCTTGGGTGGGGCATTTGCAAGATGGCCTGTATTCTATCTGGGTCAATCCTAATGCCATCCTTTGAAATAATATGACCCAATAACTTGCCTTCTTCCAAACCAAACAGGGATTTCTTGGGATTTAAGGAAATTCCATATTTCCTACAAGTTATGAATATTTGCCTTAGATGTTTCAAATGTTCTTGGTCGGATTTTGAGAAAGGTGTGAGGTCATCTAAGTAGATGACAAGGAAATCATGAATTTCTTTGGCAAACGCAATATCCATTACTCTTTGAAAGGTAGCTCCTGCATTTTTCAACCCAAAAGGCATTTTGACATATTTGAAGGTTCCCCATGGGGTTGTGAATGCTGTTTTGTCCTGATCATCAGGGTGAACTAGGATCTGGTTGAAACCTGAGAATCCGTCAAGTAAAGAAATTCTTGAGGCCCCCACTACTCTTTGCAAGATGTGATCCATCTTGGGTAAGGGGTAATTATCTTTTAGGGACACTTGATTTAAGTTCCTTAGATCAACACAAAGCCTTATTTCACCAGTTTTCTTTCTTGTAGGGACCAAATTTGAAATCCAATCAAAAAACCTGATTGGTGCTATGATGCCAGCTTTAAACATTTTTTGTACCTCTTTTTCAATTGAAGGGAGAAGCATAGGATTGATTCTCCTCAATTTTTGTTTAAAGGGTTTTTGATTGGGCTTGAGAGGGATAGTGTGTTGAATGACAGACGTGTCATAGGACTTTAAATCCTCATAACTCCATGCAAAGACATCTTGGAATTCTTTAAAGAGGTCAATGTATTTAGGCTTCTGATCAGGTGGTAAAGATGCAGACAATTTAATTATCTTGGGTTTTTCAATAGTTCCAATGTTGCACTCTTCAATGGCAGCATTAAGGGGCTGCAATTTCGGTTTTCTAGGGACATCATTTGAGTCAAAAATGTCCTCTAATGGAGCTAGGCCTGTTGGAAGAAAATTGCCTTTCAATTGTATAACTTCAGCTTCAGCATGAGCTATTTCCTCAGAATGTAATTGTTCAAGTTCTTGTATTTTCTCCTGGTCAAAGTTTGTTGGACGAAGCATTTGATTTGTTGTTTTGAGTGAGATATTTGTTTGATGCTGTTCACCTAGTATTTGTGAATCACTTGCAGCCTCAGTATCAATGTTTAGTCCTGAAAATTCTTGCTGCAAAGTCAAGAAATTGTTTATTTGTGTGTCATCCTCAAACACTTGCCAGTCTTTAACATTGTTTGGGACAGAAGGTCTGTGTTTTATCTCGGCTGTAAAACTATGGTTAGGTTCAAAAGGCAATTTGCATGTACTAGCAAATGTGGCTAAACTGTGTGCATGAAGATTGTGGGCTCTAGCTATCTTGGTTATCTGAAATTCAGTGAAAGTTTTAAGCATTTCAATAGCAGCAGACCTATATGACCTTAGTCTTTTGTCATTGGTGACAAAATTGCCTTTTACTTGTTGGATAATAAGGTCTGAATCTCCCATGATTGAAAGTTTTGTGGCCTCTAATGATTTTACCAGTTTGAGGCCTAGCAAAAGAGCCTCATATTCTGCCATATTGTTGGTGCACCTGAAGTTTAACCTGTAGGCTCGGCCCTCTGCATGATTGCTTTGTTTGTTATGAATCCACACTCCAGCTCCTGCCCCTAATTTGTTGACTGATCCATCAAACTCAAGGAACCATAAGATCTCCTGTTTTAAGGGATTTTCAACATTCTTTCTATAATTTGGGATTATAAGTTGGAGTTCTTGTTTTTCATCTGGTTTGTCTTTTAGGAGTGACTCATCAATTGGTTTTTCAATTTTGATCTCTTGGGGACTCGGTTGCTTACTCTCATGCATATTTTGTTCAAGTATGACTGATTTATTATCATTCTCAGGACTTGTATCATCATTGAACAGAATAAAGGAATCCATATCTGAATGGACTGCATAAATGGGGAAATTTTGAGGCTTTTCTTCACTGCTCACCATGTATTTCATAAGTGACTCTCTATATAGCCTCTTGGGTTGACCAAAGACTGAGATGGTGGCATATGACATGTCTAACTGCAGGGAACCTTGGAGTTTAGCCCCCCATGATCTTGATAACAACATTCCATATTTAGGTGGGATATCAGCAACTACAACATCCATTAAGATTGTTTTGTTTGGATATTGGACCAGGGATACACATAGATCTTTTATCAAACCTAAACACTTAACTTGGCTGGAGTCAAATGAAAATAGGTCCTTATATGGTCTTGTAATGTCTAGGTTAAGTCTCTCCATTACTGATTTAGGCATAAGGTTATGAGAGGCACCCGAATCAAACATTGCATTGTGTAATATTTTATCATGAACATGCAAGCTGACATAAAAAGGTAAGATCCCTGTAACTGCTGTCTTTCCATCAACCTCTGGACCGAAAAGTAGTTCTGGGGTATCATCCAACACATTGACATCATCTTTATTATGGGTAAGTTGAAGGGACTTTTTGATTTGTTATTTGTAAATGTCATGCTTGGCTAGCTCTGAAAGAGGAATGGCTATCTTCAATTTGCCAATTTCAGCTTCTAAGTCAAAGGGTTTTTCAGATTGGACCTTGGTATTGTGGTTAACAACCTTTTCTTTGTTGTTCAAATTTTCTTCTTGGTTTTCACTCTGATCTTGAGGCTTGTCCTTTTTACTCATCTTTTGGGAAGTAATGCTTGGATTGGGCTGTAAGGGTGATGTAGCCATTGATTGTTGATTTGGGGAAGATGCTTCAGTTATTTCTTCCACTGTTACTTCATTTGTAATTGAATCAGTTTTGTCAATTGGCTCTGTGACAATGGTTTTCTTAGGCAGTAGAGTGCCCTTTGTTTTCTCAGGTTGTGTCACATTTATAGTTCTGCTCCTTAGCTTGTATTGTTTATGAACTTCATAAACAGCTGTGTCATAGCCTTGTTTAAAGTCGAATGACTCACCTGACTTGGTTTGAAACTGTTTAATATCATCATCCTTATGATCTTCTTGACTTAGGAAAACTTGTTGATCATCATTCAGGCCCATTAGGTTAATGTGGGTGTCATCTATTTGTTCATTAGAAGTGGATGCTTCTGTATAATTTTCTTGGAACGGAGGTCTGATCTCTGGTTCAGAATTAGCTTTACCAACATTAGGATTTTGGTTTCTTCTAAAATTAGGATTCCTAATAGGATTATTCTGTGGTGCTTCCCATGATGACTTCCTCTCAACTGATTCTACTCTGTCACCTAATCTCTGCATACCAGTGATTATTGCATCCAGTTTTTGATCCCAGCCTGAAGGCTCTTCTTTAAAGGTTGTCTTTCTCTCAGTTCTTGTCCTATTTCTCTTGGCTATCAGATTGGCTTCCACACTTACTGTTATATCTTGCATTTCAGCTAAAGTTCTGGGAGCCCTTTCCCTTAATTGATATGCCATATCTGAATCAAACCCATCAGGGAAGGTATATAAAGCTAGATCCGGTGGGGGTCTAAGATTTTGGGGAATAGCATTGTAGACATTGTTAAACCGGGCACAGTAGTCCAGGACAGTTTCTTGGGGACCTCTTTTGATAGTATTGTATTCAGATAATATATGGAGTGGGTCCTTCTTCTTCTCTCATCTGTTGATAAATGTTTGATAGAGGGCTTCGGGGTCAGCTATTGAATTTGGTGCAAGTGACCTAAACCATGTTCTTACATCCCCCGTTAAGCTTTGCACAAAAATTTTCATCCTAACCCCATCATCATCTATTTCGTAGTTTTCAAAGTAGTCCTGCATTTTCTTAGTATGTTGAAGGGCTGGATATGAGCCAGTACCATCAAAGTATGAGATCTTGCTTTGGTACTCTTGAGGCAAAGGAGCTGGATTGGCCGGTAACTGCAGTGGGGCATATCTATTAGCCATGTTTGGTGGGACAACAGGGATAACAGGGATGAATGGGACAAGTGGAGGAAATGGGATGAAAGGGGTGTGTGTATTTGATGGAGTGGTTGAAAGGATACCTTGTGAAGTGGATGAGGAACTAGGAGATTGTGGGCCAGTTGTATGAGGATGTAGAGAAGCCTTAGCAGGGGTTGGAATGTCAGTTTGGAGACCTACTTCCGAACTTGAATCTGATAAAGTGCCTTCTGATTTGTGTCTCTTGAGGATTCTTGCAATCAAGTTTGGATTTTGAAACTCAGGTGCTGGATCAGGATCTGGGTTTGATCTTGTGTAACGAGTTTTCTTCTTAGGAGCCAGCTTCTATAACTTTCTTTCTGAGAATTTCTAAGGAGGTAGTGATCTTTTGACAAGGACTGGTCAGTTATGGCACAACTATATGAAAATTAATACTAAATAAAGATTGACTGAGGCAGCTTTTACATACTCCTGCAAATGCAAAGCAGAGGCAGTTTCTAAGGCTATCTGGCTGTCACTCAGGCTTTATCTACAGCATTAAGAATCAGATAGGAGGTTTGCAAAGTTCATCCAGGTCCCCAGTGGAGTCGCCATTTATGTTAACACCCAGGTTGTTCCCTATGACTCCCAAGGGAATACGGCCGGGGTAACCACTAACCAAGCTTTGGATCACAGGTTCTAGCCAACCTGTAATCAGAGAGGGCTCTCTCTTTGACTGTTTAACTTAGTTCTTATGAATCTTAGGCTAGATATGAGGTGAGGGTTTGTTTTAAGAGTTTTGGTTGAATGATGTCTTTCAGTACTTAAGGTGATATCTTCAGACAGTTTTAGACCATTGGGCAATGGAGTCTGTAGTTGCAGGTTGTTTGAATTTGTTGAGTGTGATTATTGAAACAACAGGGCCATTTAAATATTTCATGAAACAAACTTGAAATTGTAATGATGAAGTGTGTGTAACCAGTGGAAGGCAATTAAGAAATTTCCACTAAATTAGTGATGTGAGAAAGAGATGTATTGACCAGGAGCAGCTTTGAATTCCTGAACGATAATCACTGTGAAAGGTATAGTTTGGAAGTGCAGCAATTAAGAATTACACTCTTATAACTATAACTGAGGAAAAACATACATAATAGCTTAGATTGAGTTCAGGGTATTGTATGAATAAATCCTGATACTATTCTTTTTCTTTGCCATTAAACTTGTGAAACACAGAGCATGAATGGATTATTAAGGAAACAACAAACAAAATGAACAGGTTAAGGAAACTTATTGTTCCATGAAATACGCAGGGATCCTGTAGCATTCAGCAAGCACACCAAAACACATCAGATAACACAGAACTTTGGAAATTCCATCAGCTTTGTTGTATTAAAATTCTGAACATTTACAGCATAGTATCTCCTGAAAAGAAAATCAACCACCCCTGCAAGCTTATGCGAGGGGGAATATATACAATCGGTTATACAAAATATCTGAACCGCTGAGTCACTTGATAAATGAATGCGTTCACCAACTTTACAAAAATAGCAGATAAGGAAGTTATTACTGCTCTAAATACAAAATGAATACTCTTTGATGCTGTCAGAAGTCTTTTTGACCTTTGGAGGCCACTGAGTCGGTTGAGCATTCTGCTTTAATGCTGAATGATGTGTCTTTATGGCTTTGACATGCTGTAGCTTTCTCGGCCCTGTCATTTGTAGCTGTCAGTATTGCTTTAGTGGCCGAATTGGTTTGCTGAGTTGGCTCAGTCCACTCTTCTCTAGTCATAGTGTATGCATCACACTTTCTGATCCTGATGACTTATGTTTTTTGATGAACAACCTGATGAAAGCATTTTGTTTACAGTAACAACTGTATCATTTTGGTCCACCATTCCTGTGTAGGCAGTTGATGCCTCAAAATTGCATCTAAGGTTTCATCTGCCTCTGTATATTTGTAGAAGTTTGGAGGCACTTCAAACAAATGTTTGATCTCATTCATAATAAAAAATAAGTTCTCTACTCTGTCATAGAGACTTTGCCCAGATGCTGGTCCTGTTTCTTCTGAAGCACTTGCTCCTGCAATGATCTCGTTAGTGGCAAATGTATTCACCCTTTTGGCATAATTTTCATGTGATAGTAGCCTCCCTGCGCTGTTCAGCAAGCCAGGAAGACCTCTGCTCTGTAATGCTGCAAACTTATCCATGAATCTGTTTACTTCTGTTTGCATGTCCTGGCTTCTTCTATCCAGTGTTTGTACCAGGCTTCTCAATGTAAGGACCCTCTTTATCAGCAGGATGGTTTCAGTTCTATTGGGGATCCCAATTGCTGCCAGCTGAGGACCTGTGCGATTATTGAGCACGTTGATCATTCTGTTGGCTATCTCAGGCATATTGCCTAGAGATGCCCTTGCCCTTTGGACTTCCCTGTGTGCCTTGGCTATGAGCTCCATTTGCTCATGAATTGTCTCTATATACTGCCACTGATCTGTTATGGATTGGCCAATGTTGGCCCATAAGACTTTTTTGATTTCAGTCACCACTTTGTCAAGGGTGAGCTCTTTCTCCAGCTCCTTTATCTTCTCCTTGAGAGCCTTTATTTCTCTGCCCTTTTCAGCTACACTTTGTTTGGATTTGTCATATTTTTCATTTAGCTTAGCTAAATTCTCCTTGGCCTCATTTAGCTCTGCCATTTGGGCTTCCAGGGCTTGAATTTCATTCATCAGTTTCTGCATGTCAAGGCTTGGAGCCTGCTCTGATGTTGTTGCTGGTGCTGATGTAGATGGAGCTGTGTCGACTGTTTGCACTGCAGGAGGAGTGACACTTTGAGGGGGTTCCTCAAGGTTGATTACTTGTGGAGGGGGCTGAACTGTTTGGCCTCCTTCTTTCTGCTGTAGGGCTGCCTGCAATGCAGCCTCTGTTTCTATTAATTTTTCTTCAGTCTGCACCAACTGTTTGTGCAGTGTTACCAGCAATGTTGTTGTATCCTGGTCCTTCCTTTGCTGGGCAATCTCCTCTGTTTGAGGGTGAAGAGTTGCTGGGACCTTTATCATCTTCCTTAGAGCTGCAATGTCTGCATCTCTTGTCTTCAGCAGTGCCTGCACAGCTTTAGGGTCCTTTGGGTCATGCCCAAGCTCTATGATTATATCCTCCAAAGACCTGATCCTGTTGTCTTTAGCCTGGGAGGATGCCTTTTCTAACTCCAATTGTGCAGTGGTGTTATTCAAAGAATTCTGCAATCTATAATTTGTCAATGTATTATCAGCTAGGGTAGCATACACCATCTCACCCGTCTGTTTATGCAACTCAATTTGATCCATTGGGTGGATTTCCTTGGACAAGATTTCCAAGTTCGTTCTTATATAATCAGCTGCAGACTGTGGCTGCAGCGCTGTGGGCTTGAAATGGCTCATTATCATTTTGCCCTCTTGCACATCATATGCAGACATCAACCTCTGCTGGTTTGTAGGAGCCATTTTCAACAAGTGGTTGTACAGTTGTAACCTCAATGGCTCATTTTTGGTCTTGATGTCTATGAACTGTTTCTTTATGCTGGACTAACCCTTTCTTTGTTGCCCTGAGGAGATGACCTCTCCTCCAAATGTTCTTTGCTGCTCTTGCTGTAATGAGCTAGCTGATACCTCTATGCTGGGGGGACCCATCTGTGTTTGCCCAAAAGGCATCTCCTCCTCTGAGAAAGGATCGTGCCTTTGTCTCTTTTCCCCTTGTTGTGATGCTGCGGTGCTAAGGGGAATCTGTTCCTGTCTGTCTCTCTTCTTACCCCTCTCTTCATTCGTAGGGGTTTGGAGCACCGAAGTCTCCACTGTAACATTCTGCACTGAGGCCTCCTTTTCTTGTGTTTTCTCATCATTAGGACCAGGAGCCTCTGCCATTCCTTCCTGCTGTTCAGGATGATTTTCAGGCTGTTGATCTTGAGCTGATTGCTGCTCTTCAGGGGCCCCTTGTTGTTCTGTTTCCTTGCCTTTATCCTTGGCTGAAGTTTCTGCTGTAATTGGGGCTTGGGCTGTCTTTTGTGGAGCTGTAGATGATGAGGCAGCTGCTCCCACTTGAGTGCCTGGAAGAGAAAATACCTGTGAACAAAGCTCCAAGTCAGCCAACTTTTGTAGATTTCTTATTCCTCTTTGAGCTAGTTCTTCTTGTGTAGTGGCTTCTTCTAAGGTGCCTTCCCTCCATTCTAGTTGATTTGCATATTTTTCTATGTGAGGCAACCTTACGTGACCATAACTGGCCAGCCTGTATCTGATCCTTCTTAAGCTTATAAAATGAGTGGGGTCATATGGTTTCCAAAGGAAACTGGTTTGTAAGCCAAGGTTTTCTAGCATTCTATCTGCCTCTTGCCAACCTTCCTCCCTTTTATTGTAAATGAAGTGGCCTAATTGATTTCTAACCTTAAGCTGTGCTTTCTTGCCCCTGCTTGAGAAATGGAGCACATCAGCATTCCCAAATTGCCTGAAGTATTCAAGGGCAAACAATCTCATGGGCACATATCTGGGCAATCTGTATGGGGGCAACTCACACCCATATATTCTGATAACTGTGTGGTTTTGGTAAAAATACCAATCCCCAATGCTGTATACCTTGGACAACTGAAGAATCCTCTGCATCTCATCAGTCAGTCTTGGAGGAGGTGAGCTCATGAGCAGAGACATGGCTGGGTGGATGAAAAGGTCTATAAACTCACAATAAGTGTATGGGGAACAAGATCTGCAGTGGAAAGCAGAGGACCAATAGACCACTGACCTTGGATTGCCTTGTGCATCCACTCTTCTCACAGGGAAAGGAAATTTCTCATGCTGATAGTATAGGATTAAATGGTAGATATAGGAGGTGTATCTGAACAACCTTTCTCTCGCCAAGTTTATCAATTGCTCATGTATTTTGTTGGAGATGTAAGTGGCATAGTCATAACAGATTGGGGGCTTACCAGGGGAAAACATGGCCATCATTACCAGCACAGTTTCATCAACAAATTCTATTGAATTATAGCCCAGTATGGGGCTAATCATATCTGCAAGGTCTCTGCCCAATTGATTCAGGTATACATGAGAAATGGGAGGGTACTTCATGGTATCAGAGGTTGAATCAATGAACAATTGATTTATCTTAGTGATTTGAGCATCTGTCAGTTTAGCTCCTTGTTTTATCAGATCCAATAGTGACAAAGGGACTAATTTCTTATCAGCCTTGAAGTTCAACATCTCTCTGATGGCTTCAGGGGTGACATAAAAAACAACTAAGCCTGAAGGGTCAAGCACAGCCCTCTGAGTGGGGTCATAGCAGTCAGCACATTGGTGGATTAGGTCAAGGAACTGGTTGACCTGAGGGAGCTTGAAGATGGGGAGGAAAGAGTCCCAAATACCCAATACATCCATTCCACTATCATGCTTGAGTTTCAATTCATTTAGCAAGTGAATGTGATACTTGCTATGCATCAGCATTTCCTCTAATATTTGGTAATCCTGATCTGCTAATGGTTTCCACTCCAACTCTCTCTGGGGGGCATTCAATGGAGCAACATTCAGGGCAACAGGTGCTACTGGTGTATCCATGTTTTACAAGTGAATTTGGTTTGAATTTCGACTGTTTCTGGAAGAAATACCGTCCTGCGCGGTAGGTTATGTAATTTGCTGAATTACAACCCATTTCAGAGCAACATGGGTGTAATTGGGCACAATTGGCCGGTTAGAAAGTGATGAAATTGGTTTTAAGGCGTAGCAGGCTTGTTTCTTCAGGGAAAATAGTCAATTTTTAATGGTTTCTCAACAATGCAGGACGAAACAG
This sequence comes from Pinus tabuliformis, assembly GCA_031772625.1. Taxonomy (NCBI): domain Eukaryota; kingdom Viridiplantae; phylum Streptophyta; class Pinopsida; order Pinales; family Pinaceae; genus Pinus; species Pinus tabuliformis. The sequence continues at coordinate 684,053,706 of CM062805.1, forward strand.
AGCACGCAGTCGGAGAATTGGTAAATACCTTGTGTTACAACGATGGAGGAGCTTGGTTGCAGTCAAACGCTGAGTGGCAGCAGCTCTGGAATGGTCTTGGTAGGTTGGCGGTAGCAAAGGACGTAAAGATGCATGCAGGAGGCAGAGCAGAAAAACATATGAAAATGCGCAAAAACGGAAAAATTCGGCCAAATATGGACTTTTGGGCGTTGGCGCGAAAATTTGGATGACGTCAGCATGACGTCATCAGGTGGGGTCAAAGTCGGGTGACGTCAGCATGACGTCATCGGGTGACGTGGCGGCCTGTGAGTGCTCCACGGGGACTGCATAGGTGGAGGACATGTCGGAACGATGGCGGGCGGGGGTGCTGACGCGGCGGTGACGTTGGCATGACAGGACAGCTGAAAACCGGGAGTGGTAAGCGGTATAATATTGCACCGCTCTTCATACGGAAGCGGAATTGTCAGAAGGCGGCCCGATAAGATTTGGGGGCGACACGTGGCAAAGGCCTGACGTCACCCTCTGACAAATTTCGGGAGGTAACGGCAGTACATCGGGGCCGCTCCGAAATTGATAAGGGCCGTCGGATGGGAAAGCCCAGATCCGACGGCTGGCGGGAGGCAAAGTTGGCCGGACAATACGGTCGGGCGGAGATAATAAAATAATATTATTTTTTGACATACGTGCCCGGCGGAACATTAGAAAAGTGGGTTTGCGGGTTTATTTACAGTGTTACGGGTAAAACGGGTTACGCGGGGTTTATTTATAAAACCAAGTTTAGGCTATTAATCCAAGAAGATCTTGGATTAATCCCCGGATTAATTTTTAGTGCTCTTTGGGTCGCGCTCAATGTTTTAGCGCTTGCAAACATTCAAAGCCGATCATAGGGCTATAATGCTCGGGGAAGGGGATATGTAGTTTTTTGGGTCTTTTGCATAATTTACATAGTAATAGGGGGAATAGAGGGTATAGGGAGTTAAATAGTAAGAAGTTAGGGGTTAATATGAGTGGAAGAGGTGGATGAGGGGATAAAAACACTAAGTTTTATATGAAATTGACTTAGTTTAGGAAGTAGATCAAAATGAAAAGAATTTACACAAGAAATGTGGCTCTTAAAGAAACAAGAACCAACATAAGGCCTTGATCTCTTTCGTGAACATAACTGGTATTGGGATGTTAGAAATGAGTATAATGGGGGGGATTAGGGAGTTAGGCATGCTTCATTGTACTGTTGCAAAACTGCTGAATAGGAGACCTGCACTGGCACCATGTTTTTCCTTTGCTTGAGCCAGTGATAAAGGAATCATGCTTCTGCAACCCCATCTACCTACCCATCTACTGCCTAGCATTTTTTGTTACTCCAAGGAGGGTGCACTTAGACTTGCAGACCCTCATGTGCCTTTTCTTTTCCTTTGGCTTTTTCTTTTGATTTTCTATCTACAACTAACCTTATTACTTCCAAGGCCCCAGATTAAGTAGTTGGGAACCTTAATTCTCTTCCTAACTACTAGCCTGCCAAGATTAAGCAGTTTGGACAGACTTCTTTCTCTATTCTAATGACAGGAAATTGAAACATGGCATGATCCAGATTAGGCTGTTGGACCATCCATCCAAAATTCAGTCAATCATCAAGCTATGTACACATATTGCATTCTCTTGGAAATATGGGATCTTTGCATCACCAAAGCAGAGCATATTTGGAACTTCTTTTGCCAATCATGAAATATGAAACCTATTGGTATAGGTACATAACAATCACTTAGGGAATTAGTGAAAATTTTAGGGGAAATAAATGGGGAGATTAATTATTATGACTTTGAATGTTGATGTGCCTTCCATGTGATACATGCCTTTGCCTAATGATGAAAGTAAAAGATTTAAGTATTTAAACTTAACATTCACCACACATTTATTTTGCAACCATCATCTACTTACCCTACCTACTTTACCCTAACATTTTTACTTCTTTATTAGAGTGCACTTAGACTGGCAAACCCTTTTCAAACTTTCTTTTCTTTTACATAGTGATGCCTATCTAAGTCTACACTTATTACATCCAAGGGCTTAGATTAAACTGTTGAGCTCCTTTTATTCACTCTGCCTATCTACTTATCTGCCAAGATTAAACTGTTTGGTCAGATCTTTATTCTCTATATCTAAAACATGAAATTGAAAACATGGAATAACCAAGTTTAAACTGTTTGGTTACCATGGATTGTGGCATAGGTGACAAGTTGCACACAATCTTTATTATACATAAAAGTAAATGGTAGTGGCATTTAGACTTGCACACTTTCATGGTCTTTTATTTTTGTTGGGGTTCATTTTCTTTCATTTTTTTGACCTCTTCTTTATTCTTTTTACCCTTTTATTCTTTTTCTAGGGTATACCCTCTTTACATTTTTTTATTTTTTATTTTTTTCAAATGTGGAAAACCTTTGCAACAAGTAAAAGTATGAACATATTTCAGAACTGGCCTAAGTCAATCATGATATATGACACCTATTGGTATAGGGGCATAACAGTCTCCACATATATCACCCTATGTCATTGTTCTTCCCTCCCATATATATTTAGAGTTAATATATATCATGATATATTAAATATTGTAATAATTAAAAACTATTAAGTTGAATAATATTAATATTAGATTTAATATGAATATTAATCTTTCAATATGAATATTAGATTTAATAATGATTTTTACATGGCATAATAACAAAATTTATAATAAAACTATGTCAAATGAATATTTTTGAATATTGATGAGTGAAAAATTTGGTTGCTTGCAAGGGTTTTTGGCGCAGCGGAGACGGAACGGGAGAAAAACGCGCAACTAGGGTTTCAGTGTGCTTCAGTGCTAGCTCCTAATGGAGGGCCGCAGAGGAGGGAGCTCCACTCCCTCCTACAAGAAGGTCGTAGCCAGCAGAGGCAAGGCCCCACAGGGTAAAGTCAGTAGTTCTGGGGAAGGGGGAAAAACTAATAATGAAAAGGAGACAAATGGGGTCAAGCCCAAGGAAAATGTCAGCACTAAAGACAAGGAGGAAGAAGAAAAAAGCCAGAGAACAAGGGACACTAAACAAAAGGGACCATGCAGACCCAAAACGGAGACTACTCCTAGAGTAGTGTTAAACGATCCTGCACTGCAGGCACACAGGGAACACATGGGGACTTATGCTATAATCTGCAAATTCATGGGACTATGGCCCACTGAAAAGGCTTTACAGATGTGGATCAAGTACCACTGGAAACCCAAAGGAAGCATCGATCTGCATCTTGGGTCAAAGGGATTCTTCACCGTGGTGTTCACAAGTATTGAAGACAAAGACAGAATATTCGAAGGAGGACCCTACTTTTATGCAGCAGCTGGCCTCTATATGCGACCATGGATTATGAACTTTGTTCCAGAGCAAGAGACTTTTACTTCGGTACCAGTTTGGGTAAGGCTCTATTCTCTACCTCTTGATTACTGGCAAACTGAATCGCTTGCTGCCATAGGTAATAAACTAGGTCGCTTTGTCAAAGCTTCGGAGGCCACAAGAAGGGGCAAATACACTTCCTATGCAAGAATCTGTGTAGAAATGGATCTATCCGGAGCTCTTCCGGATGAAGTCATACTGGAAGTTTTTGATGAGGACTGGGTGCAAATAGTGGATTACGAGCATATCCCGTTCAGATGTCGTAAATGCCACGAACATGGACACTTGTTCAGAGATTGCCCTCTTAGCAGAGATGACAATAGAAGCAAACAAAATGCAATGAAGGACACAGAAAGCTTTCAGAAAGTGGTAAATAAAGGAAAAGGAGGAAAAAAAGGACCAAAAAATCTTCGAAATGAAGGTCAAAAGGCTAGTCAAAACAGGTATCAAGCTCTGGAAGAGAATGAAGAAATAGTTAATGTAGATCAATCTATGGAGGAGGGCCCTAATGAAAAGGAAAAGGAAGGAAACGGCCACCCAACACAAGAGATGGGGAATGAGAAAGAAATTATGATGAGTGAAACAGAACTAGAGTTGGATCAGGAAATGACCCAGAGTGAAACAGATATGGAGGACCAAGAACTTCAAGAAATTCTAGATAAGGAACACCTAGATCTGGAAGGGTTCTTGATGCAGGGAACCACGGGAGGGCTAGATTCACTACCCCAAGAAGAGTGCAACAGAATTCAACAGTTGTTTTTATGGAGAACTCAGGAAAAAGGGCCAGAGAAAGGAAAAACCATCGACAAGCAAGCGTACAGAGGGGTGAAAACAATTAAATCAAATCCAGGACTAGCTACCAGAAATGCTGGAAAGAAAAGGGGTAGGAAAAAGCAGAAGGACCTCTTGATGGAGTGTGGAAAGTTGATGATAGATTCAGGTAAGATGAAAGACCTAACCAGTTACTCCTTTACAAATCTTGAATTATGAAGTTCACATCCTGGAATATTAGAGGTCTAGGTAGTAAGAGGAAACAAAGAATGCTAAGTTACAGAATAAAACAAGAAATGCCGGATATGATATTCATCCAGGAAACCAAATGTTCCATTCAGAAAATAAAACAAATTCATAGCAAATGGCTCAACAGATTTGAGTTTCTAGAAGTTAAAGCCGAAAGCACAACGGGGGGTATTCTAACTCTTTGGAATCCCCAGAAAATTAACATCATAGATGCTGAAGCATCCAGAAATTACTTATCAGTAGTCATGCAACCAATGGGGGTTTCGGAAACCTTCCTGGTCACAAATGTTTACGGCCCTCAAAAAATAGATGACAAACTCAAATTAATAGATTCCCTAAGAGATCTCAGGAATAGACAGGATGAGATTCCTTGGATCTTGGGAGGTGACTTTAATATGATCAAGTCTCTTTCAGAAAAAAAGAGGAGGAACCAGAGCGCTAGCCAAAGACTCGTTAGTGTTCCAATCATTCACAGAGGATATGAAATTGGTTGATGCAGAATTGAGCAATGGCCTTTTTACATGGAACAACAAAAGAGGAGGTGAGGCACAAGTAGCCTCTAAATTAGATAGGTTCATGATTTCGGAGGAGCTGATGATAATAGATAAAGAAATAACAACAAGAATCCTTCCCTTTGGAGGGTCCGATCACTGGCCGATTCAATTAGAAATCATGGGTATGGTTTCTCCTAGAAATAGGCCCTTCAGATTCGAGAACATCTGGCTCTCCCACCCGGATTTCATTAGTAACATTGAAAAATGGTGGTCTGAAGATCTGCAATTACAAGGATCACTAATGTACCACCTTCATAAAAGACTAAAGCATGTTAAGTTCAGGCTCAAAGAATGGAACAAGAAGGATTTTGGAAACATTTTTGTGAACAAAAAATCTTTGGAAATCAAAATTCAGGAACTCAACCAGGCATTGATCCAAGACGGCTTTGACAAAGTCAAGAGTGATCAGGCTGACAAACATCATCAAGAATGGGAAAATTTATGCAAACAAGAGGAAATATTTTGGAGGCAAAAGTCCAGAGTTCAGTGGCTCAAGGAAGGAGAGCGAAACACAAGATTTTTCCACAGATCCACCATAGCCAACAGAGCACACAACAAAATCTCTTCGATAAAGAACGAGAATGGGGAGCTTCAGAATACTCATAAGAATATTGAAGAGGTGCTTGTTAAGCATTTCCAAAACATCACTCGGGAAAACAATTCAAACAGGGAACAATCCTGCAAGGAAATTATAAGGCATATCCCTAAGTTGGTGTCTAGAGAGGACAATTGTAACCTCAATAGACCAGTCACTGAAGAGGAAGTAAGCAAGGTTCTCAAAGACATGCAGAATTGCAAAGCACCAGGCCCGGATGGTTTCAACGTGGATTTTTTTAAAGCCTGTTGGCATGTTGTCAAACAGGATATTCTGAATGTGGTGGAGGATTCCAGGTGTAGCAATACCATCCTGAAAGCCCTCAACACCTCCTTCATCTCCTTGATCCCCAAACAGGAATTAGCTCAAACTGCAGATAAATACAGACCCATAGCTTTATGTAATGTAGTATACAAGATTATATCCAAAGTGGTTGCTAATAGATTAAAACCTCTCCTTCCCTTCTTAGTATCAGAGGAACAGGCAGGTTATGTGGAGGGCAGACAAATTTTAAATAACATCATTCAAGCCCAGGAAGTGATTCACACGCTTACTAGTAAAAAGCAGTCAGGGATGATCATGCAATTGGATATAGCCAAAGCATATGACAAGGTGAATTGGATTTACATCAAGAAGGTCCTCACTGCTTTTGGCTTCGATCACAAATGGGTCATGTCTCTGGTGACTTCATCTAGCTTTTCTATTCTGGTAAATGGATCTCCCTCAGAGATTTTCATCCCTTCCAGAGGCCTCAGGCAGGGAGACCCGCTCTCTCCCTTTCTTTTTATTCTCATGATGGAAGGACTTGGAAGATCCATTAAACATGCCAAGGAAACAGGCAAAATCAAAGGACTTCAATTATCTGAGAATGGTCAAGCCCTGACTCACCAACAATTTGTAGATGACACCATGCTGCAAGGTATCCCCACAGTCAAAGAAGCTTCAGCCTTCAATCAAATCCTGAAGGATTTTGCCATGGCTACAGGTATGGAGGTCAATCTCTCTAAGTCAAAAATCTTCTTCTTAAACACTAATATAGCTATCCAAAGAAATATCTCAAGAATTCTTGGCTTCCAAAGGGACTCCCTACCCACAAAGTATTTGGGAATCCCCCTCACAGCTAGACCTATGCAGAAAAGCATCTGGGAACCGGTGCTTACTAAGATGCAGGACAAAGTCAAAAAATGGACCTTTAGAGTCTTGAACTTGGCAGGTAGGTTGGTTCTGACAAAGGCGGTTTTGCAATCCATCCCGGTTTTTATGTTATCAGCCCTCCCAGCTCCCAAAGGGGTTTTAGAACAATTCAGAAATATACAAAGAGATTTCCTCTGGGGCAAGGATGAAACAAAGAAAAAGTGGGCCCTGGTCTCTTGGGATAAAATCTGTAAACCCAAAAGTCATGGAGGTCTGGGCTTGGATGATCAGGAGATTCTTAGTAAAGTGCTAGGAGCCAAGCTCTGGTGGCGATGGATTCAGGAGCCAACAGCCCAGTGGGCAAGGATCTGGAAAGAGAAATATGCCAGCGCTTGGCACACTAATGATCTCATTAGGATGTCTGGAAACTTAAAAGGATCTCATATCTGGAACAGAGCCTGGGAAAATAGAAGCATAGTTCAAAATAATAGTTTTTGGGAAATCAGAGCAGGAGATCTTGCACTCTTTTGGGAGGACAAATGGCAACAAGAACCAACCCTGTTAAGAGAGGAATTTTTAAGTCTCAAGTAGGAAACAGACTCCCAAGGGTTAAACAAAGTCAAGGATTTCTGGGATCCTGCACAGAACTCCGGAAAGTGGAGAAGCTGGAGGAAAATTGATTGCAGAGAGGATAGCCCTATTAAAATTAAAGCAGAGGCTCTGGGGAGCTTGCTTAAACAAAGAATGATTTTAGTTACAGAGGGGCAGGATCAATTGAGATGGGGCAGTAACAATAGAGGCACCTTCAATCTTAAGGAAGCTAAAGGTATTCTCCTAGGGCTTGATTCCAGAATTCCAGAAGATACCTGGAAGCACCTCTGGAAGTACCAAGGTTGGATGAAAATCAAGCTTTTCATGTGGTTGGTTCATCATAAGAAAATTTTAACCTGGGACAACATTAGGAAAAGGGGGGTTATGGGACCTTCCAGATGCCAGCTTTGTGAAGAGCAGGAGGAAACCATGGAGCACATTCTTAACAGCTGCTCTTACACCACTTGGTTGTGGGATGCTTTTTCTAGCATTTTCCAACAGACAGATAGGGACAGAAGCAGTATCACAAATACCTTAAAGTGGAGAGGAAACTATTCGGAGAATGAGTTCCTTAATTTGGCCTGGGCGTTCATGCCAAGCTTCATTATCTGGAATGTTTGGAAAGAAAGAAATAAAAGAATTTTTAAAAATGAAAAGGTGATTCCTCTAAGACTTTTTGATCTGATCCTAAAACAGCTCAGGGAGATAGTAAGTATCACAGTTCGCAATCTCCCTAAAAATCCCCCCTCTGAGACTGAGCTAAGAATTCTCAGACAACTGGGAATGAAAGAGATTATTCCCCAAGGACTGATCAAGAAGCACATAACTACGGGTACAGAGAAGGATTTCTAGCAACCACCACCAAAAGGCTATCTGAAATTCAACATAGATGGGGCTTCAAAAGGCAACCCGGGAACAACTGGTTATGGAGGGGTTTTAAGAGATGAAAAGGGCAGTATTATCTTTATCTTCCACTGTCATTTGGGAAGAGCCACCAATAATATGGCAGAATTAATGGCTCTGGAACAATGTCTAGAGTTTCTGATCCAGTACCATATCTCTAACGTCATTATAGAAGCGGACTCAGAAATAACCATCAACTCTGTGAAAAGAATCAACTGCGGTTCTAGGCCGGAGAAAGTCTCCACTCACTGGAAACTAATCCAGGTCTACCAAAGAATCCATGTTCACCTCCAAGAGCTGCGAACGGTTATTTTCAACCATGTTCGACGCTCGGCCAACAAACTAGCGGACCTTCTAGCTAACCAAGGGGTGAACAATGCTGATGGCGGATTGGCGAAAAACTGGCAGGAGATACCTCAAAACCGTTTAAAGGTTCTCTGCGAAGAACTAGCAGCAGAAGACACAGAAGTGTTTAGATATCAGGCCAGGTTGACTGGCATGAATTGATTTCTCCGGCGAGAACTTTTGTAACCGTTCAGTATGTTTTTAGTAGAAAGGAAAGCTAAAGATGGTCTCATTTTATCTTGGACTCCGTTGATCGGGGTTCTCAGTTCTCTGGCAGACCAGTTACCTGGTCTTATCCCGAACAAGCACAGTATCGAAATCAGGCTCCGCAGCAGGAATATTCAGATTGTGGGGACCGTTTTTCCGGCGGCTGAAATTTTCTACCTTTCCACTATCGGGCTTGGAAACCAGGGCATGGTGGGTTTTCCGGTTATCGCGCGTCACATAAGCGGTTTATGGTTTTGCCGCTTCGGGAGCGATTCCATTGAGATTGTGACAAGTGGCAAGTGGTTGACTTCGATACCGCCTTTGATCGCACACTATCTATCGGTCGTGTAAGGCCGTGCGATTTGATTTCGGGCCGTTGGATTCGGCGGCCAGGATCAACGGTCGGGATCGTACGTGCTGGTTTTGGTAGGGCCAGGTGGGCCCTATCCTTTCTTCCGATTTGGCGCGTTTTCCTCCTCTTTCGTGGTGTGTGGACTTTGTATGGTCGGGGGTTTCCTTGCAAGTTTGTTGGCTCTGGGAAATTTGTTTTTTCCGAAAGGGTGGTTGGGAGCTCTAGCAAACTTTTCTTGTTTTTCTCTCAAAAGTTTGGTTATCAATGTAATAGCTTGGAGGATTTTGGTCTTTGGCAGGGACTTCTTTTTCCCGAATTCTTGTAAAGGATCGGGTCTTATGTACAATATGTATTTTTCTTTTGAATTAATGAATTAGAAGGATCGATGCTTGCTTCAGCAAAAAGAAATAAAAAAAAATTGAATATTGATGTGGAAATATATACGTGTATAGAGATTTTAATATATCCATAGCATATGGTTTTCCTTTTAAAGATTCATGTTACAAATAATTAAGTAAAAGAAATATTAAAATATTTTGGAGCAAGATTTTGGATCCTTTGTGTTGAATTAACCTTTTTATTTTGATTTAAAAAATCGTAGTGACTTTAGTAAAATGTAAAGATGTAAATTTTTTTATCTAATTTAGAATTTTAATGTACTAATTTTTTTTTTTGTTGAAAGTAAATTTATGATCCATTCAAATTCAATGTATATGATAAAGGAACTATTAAACGCGTGAGATAATTGTATTGTAATTTTTTATATCTAAACGCATGAGATAAGTGTATTGTATTTTTTTTTTTTTTTAAATCTATATGGTTATTCTCATTTTTGTTTTGGGCTAATATTTTTTACTTTCTATTTTTACTATTATTATTATTTATTAGATGGACAAACATAAACATTATTTAGATTTCTAATTTTTTATTTTTATGTTGGCCGACATTAACTAAAATTTAACTTTGAGCACGAACATACTTACACTTCGAGGTCATACTGGGTTGTAGAATGCGCCTCTCAGCGCAATCATATTAGTAAAGACTCAACTCTTATATTGACATTATGATTATGTAGAGGAATTGTGGACACTCAGGTGTCTTTTAGGGATGCAGAAAAAAAGGCAATTCTACCACTCCTAATGCTTTAAAGTATTCACCTATTTCCAGTGCTTATATTGTGGAGCATGTTGAGGAAGTGTTGATGATGAAGATTGCAACACTAGAGATCAACCATCTACATCTGTTTATATGAAAAAGATGTGGCCAAAGTAGCCTTCTACTTCAGCTTTATATTGGTGGATCCATTCATCTTCGACAAACAAATGTGAGATATATCTTTATTCCAAAGAGTTATTTTATTGCCCAATTATTTTAGCATGTTGATTATATGACAATTTTTAGGAGTGTCCTTAACTTTGGGGAAACACAAAGCTTTTTTTAGTTCATTGGTTTCTAGATTTTGATCTCAACTTTATGTCGACTATTAGAATCCCAATTTGGGCTAGACTGCTTCATATGCCATTACATTTTTTACATTTACCAAAATTTGAGGATATTTAGAACACTTGCTTTTCTCCTCAAATGAGTTTGATATTCCTAAAACCTCTTTAAGTGGAACAAATAGTCTCCATGAAATTTATCTCTCTAGTTCATATAAATATATAGTTCCCCTTATGAATTTCAATATGCAACATTCAAACTTGTAGTTGATTATTATGGATCCTTATTAAGGGGGGTGGCAAAGATGTGACAAAGAAGAAGGGGCAAAGGGAAATAAATGGTGATTAGTTTTTAAAGGGCAATAAATGATATGTATATTCAATTGGTAATTTTATTCTTTTAATATTGTAAGTGTTATTTGCATGTGCACTCTAGTAAGTACCATTAATACTTGAAGTTGCTCTCTTAATGTGATTTCTTTTTTCAATGGAAAGAAATTGCAGTTTTTTTCCTTTGAAAAAAGAGTATAAATAAATCTATACCAGTTTATAATAGTTGGAGATATGTAATATCATACGATGCAAAATTTTAATTGTGCTTGATGTGTAAATAAATTATAGGTGTTTCGTTTAAAGTTCATGAGTTAGGTGTACTAATCTATGTTGATGAGTTTATTAGAGATGCCATCCACCCATGCGAGGACGCGTCCCTTTGGTTTTCTTATGAAGTTTTCATTATTAAAATATAAATAAACATAAACATTTTCAAAATCTTAACTCTGTTAAATAATATAAAAGATTGAAAATAATCAAGGTACAAACTTTTTAGCATTTAAAACATTGAGATTCAGATGGATTTATGTCCTTTTTATTCTTTTTATTTTTTACACTTATTTTTTATTGTTGTATATTTGTTGAAAATAGCAACAAGAAATGCTATAAATAGCATCTTGGGTACCAGTGTTGGAAATAGCAACAAGGAATGATAAAATAGAAATGTTAAAAATAGCATTGCTATAAATAGCATTTCGGGATACATTCCAATTTTAGTTAGTCCCTGAACTAAAATTGAGAATTAAAATTCGAATTTGATCTTAGCAGCTGTTTGTAAAATAATTAATTAATTCATATTGAGTTAATTAGTTGTAGGAAATCAAACATGAAGTCTATGTGAAGACATGCAACAGTTTCTCCATTGATTGAGGAAGTTATCCCTTGATTAAGGAGATCAGGATGAGTTGTACTTTGAGTTGTAATTAGTTAGCTCAGTTATCTGAGTTAAGTCCAGTTAGATTAGTTCCAACAGTTTGTGGAACTGATTGTGAGTTTAGTTAGTTAATGCATGCATGCATGTAACTGCTGCACTTCATATAACTGAATATTCTCTCATAAATAACTTATGCATGTCAATTCAGTCAGAGACCCAATTGAGATTAGAGGAAGGGACAGTGTACTATCAGTTGGAGGAATTTTCCTATATAGGAAACTCATCCATGCAGAAGGAATCATCTCCTTCAGGACTGCGCAGTTACTTTTGAGTTTAATGTGTTGTGTGAGAGGTAAATTCACATAGGTGGCAACATTGGACCCCAGGAGAAACTGCGCAAGGAAATAGGAGGCTTGGAGGGCAGAGGAGAAGGTTTGTGAGAAGCCTTTGACTGTCTATGAGCAGCAGAGGGATTGTACTGAGAGCTGGATGGCTTGTGAGCTGAAGCTTTGTGTAATCTGAACATATTTCCACTTGTATGATATTACAGAGGTTGGGGTTTTAGGCTGAGGCTTTTCCCAGAGTATTCTTCTATGTTCATGTGTGATTGCTTTCTCATTCTCAGTTATATGTGTTCTATTTGATCTTGGTCATATTCGATTAAGCTTCTGCAAAGTTTGTTGTAGAATTAGATCTTGTATTTTGCTTTAGTATATTGCATAATCTGTTGATCTACAATGGGAAATTCTACAATATTTGTTAACATGTGACAATTAATAGTAGTTTTATTTATTTTTATTACAAATTTGAGATTTTTTCCATTTATATTTTTAAGTGTTATTCATGTTATACCAATAATATACATTTCATTGTAAAGCATACCCTATCTCTTTATGATGCTATTACTTTAATGAATAATGATCCTAGTTTTCTTTGGAATTTCATGTCGTGTTAATTATGACGTTTTTATAAATTATGCTAAATGTTTTTCCTTAATGTCACTTTATCCTTCAAAAAATGGTTGTCATTCTAGTACTAATTTGTGTATATTGTTTATTGTAATTGGCATTGATTGTTGCATTTGTTGTAATCACCGTGGATCACCACTATTGTAGTCCTAAAAAAGTTAAACACACAAACACTAATATTGATCCCCCTGCCCCTATCTTGACATGCCATTGCTCATATAAAATCCCCTAGAAGTTAAACACTCTGCCACATTATCATGTGATTGGATAATCAACAATGGTAGCCTCCTCTACCTATATAATATCCTTGTTATAGAACACCTTACACATCTAAATACTATGATTTTTGTAAAAAAACTTAACCTTCATCTTGCTTTTCGTTAATGCGATCATATCCCTGGAAATAGAGTGTCACTCAAAGTCTAATATGCATATATTGTTTACCACTCCAAATGATGTCCACTTAGCAAATAAAATTTTGAGAGCCAACACCTTTCACTGTTAACAATATCTTGCAAGGTTTTAGATAAGATAAATGTATTAATGTTTGACAACTAAAGTAATTTAATGGGACTGTTAGGTATAATGATGTATATACAAAGTGGGAGTTTTAAAGAAAATCTTATATAAAAGAAAGAAACAGAAAGTAAAACATATTAGAAGTTCAATATAAAACATAGAAAGCCAACTCCAAAGATGGAGAGGTGGTCTAGAAGAGAGATGTATGATGTGAGTTGATCTAGGATCTATGTCAATGGTGTGAGCCTACCCTAGTCCATTAGAACCATCTCTTCTAACATTCAAGGCCAAGTAGAGAAAACTCAAAGTAGATGTTTGTTAGAAGAAGAATTAGAAGATGAGTTGGAATGAATATTGTGTTGTTATCTGAAGGGAGAACCCATCATTGTCTAAAATATATATTTTGGTTATTTATTTATTTATTATTATGAATTTCGGTCTAAAGATGCCTCTGGGATTTCACGGGCCTAGAAATAGTGCCCAATGTCTTAATTGATCTGGTGTCATCTCTGTCGATCTATCACTTCGTACCCCAAGGGGGAGCATCATGAAAAAGGAAGTGATCCACTGGGTGGGAGCTAATATAGGATGTATATGCAGATATGGCTGGACGATAGAAGTGTAGAGATAGAGGTCCTCTTACATGTATAATGCTCGGTATCTTTGGTTTAAGTGCCTAAAGACATTTTCAAGCATTTGTAGTCCTTCGATATGATAGTGGAACTATCCTCAAATTTATTAGTAAACTAGACATTGGGAAATGAATTGCTCTTTGATATTAGTCTCTTAGAGATAGTAGAACTATAAAATGTAATATGCTATGTCAATCCAATGGTCAATTGCAATATGCAATCTATGAGATCCAACTTTGAACTAGCCTAGGGGTATCTAGAGAGCATGCATCCAATGGAAAAGTGTGTAATGAGGTTGAACAATGGGTCCATCCTTCATAACTACGAAGTGCTCGACATAAAGGAACATCTTCAAATGTAACCCTCCTCAACGGTTTATCTAAGTGACTTGTACAAATTGCTTGTAAATATCCTCTCCAATGATCATGTTCATCTGATGTGTTAATGGGTAAGAGGTAGTTGGGTTCATCAAGGGAATATGTAAATGGAGGATTTTGGTCCATCATAATATCAATAGATGTTGGGATATTTAAGACCCTTTCATATTAGTAACATGAGGAACCAAAGGACAAGTTGATATTATGGACTTTGATGAGTAGTGAGCCAAGTATGGATATCGATCCCTTTGTTGTGTTAGTAAAACTTTGAATGCAATACAAGAGAGAGATAAGAATGAAAATTATCTCAAGCCGAAAGTCCTGAGAACCAAACTTTGTGAGGAAAATGGGCTGGGGGATTTTTTATTTGCATTTTATGATGCAACAAAGGAGGATGATCAATACCATCTTTATTGAAGATCAATCTGATTCTAGTAAACTAGGTCCCTAAACCTCAAAGCGATGTAAAATTATGGGGAAAATAAGAGTGTCCATGTATGACATCTTCGAAAATATGTCCTAAAAACAGATCCGGAAACACTACCTCTCAAGAGGGCCAAAGACCTGTAACCTTTGTTAACTTGGGGCTAAAGTGCATTCTACAAAGTAAAACAGGGTGATCTAAATCTCCTCTCATTTAAAAAAAATGGTGATTAAAGAATAATTTCACTGACTTGTTAAAGATCATGACCTTGGTTTTCCCTAGGTTGATTGGAAAAATGTTACCTAAGAGGGTTGGGGAATTCAACGATCTTTCCAACCATTAAAAAGATGAGGATAAAAGGATCACGTCATCTATGAAAAGCTGAATAAAAATTAGGACTTGGTAGAGAATGCACCCATCACTATTTTTGGATATAGTCATTCAAGGAGGACTCTAACTCATTGCTATAGATACCTAATAATGTGTGAAACAGGAGGAAACCTTGTTTATCCCCAATGGTATTCATAATAAAATATAATACCCCATGTTTTGTGCATAGACAACCTAGGACCATCTTTTATAGGCATATGATGATAGTTGTTAAGGTCTCCGGGGTACCAAAATATCCAAATCCTTGAAACAAAACCTCCAAGGGAATGGAGTCCAAAGCTTTATGAAAGTCCACAAAGCAACAATAAAGTTTCAAAGAGTGATTTCATCCCTCCTTGACGATGGCTTGAAGTGTAAGGTTGTGATCATGGTTTGATGCTTAGGTTGGAATCTATATTGTCCTCTAGCTCTAAGTTACCTCCTCTCTAACTCCCTATAGAGCTTCAAATGGAGTATTGTAGCATAGATTTTAGAAAACACGTGGCCTACCATGACCATCTTGTAGTTTTGGGGATCAATACTAGAGCTTTATTATTGAATTGGGTGAATAGTGTGATGTGACCAAACGTTGAAATCCCATGTGGGGCACATGGTTGAACAAGTCACTTGAGTGTTTATCCGTAACATGAATAAACCACTTGAAGAGTTTTGTCTCGAATCATTCTTTATCCATTTCTTTGCTAGTGTTCATCATCCAAATAACCTCTCAAATATCTTGGTATGGAATTAAGTGACAAGAAGGGGGCAAAGAGGTAGATTGGATTAGAGGTTTCCCAAGAATATCATATAAGAAGAATGTATGGATAAACATGGATTTTGGATTATGAGGAAGAGGAGACTAGCGAGGGAAGAAGGTGCACTCGAACTTTTTAGGGTAAGGGTTAAGGAAAACACTCAACTCATATATTTGTCAAGAAATGAAGAGGAAATTCTTATGGTGGAGAAGGCAACGATATAAAGCTTTAAGATGGGGGTAGGAAGGGTGAGTGTGAGTGAAGACATGTTGAAGCTGACCGTATAGGAGTTTACATTTGTTGTCATACCTCTTGTTCACGGGATATCATTTATTTTTTGGGGAAGGTGAGGAGGGTTTCGTGTAATGGGGGTGGCATTGAAGAGTAGCTTCCCAAATAGTGGATGAAAGACAAGTATAATTGGTATCAATAGAATCAAGTGATATGGATTTCGACTCGTATGGGAGCATCTAACAAAATGGGAAGTAAAGATGTCCATATCACCCTCATCAAAGAGAAAATTGATCCAAGGTGTGCCAATAGGGTGTAGGGTCAAGAGTGGTGGGGTGTTCACTTGAAGAGAGAAAGATAGAAGAGAGTGGTTGGCTAAGTTAATGTGGGTCAATGAGAATTGGTGGATGAAGGGAAGTGGAACCCAACTGGATAAGACATAATCAACTACATAATGAAGAGGTTCAACTTAAATACTTATCACCTTTGACATATTTGTAATGTACATAAATCCATGTGTATTTCTAATATACATGAGATCATAGATAACCTTTAACCGTTGTATAGATGGAAGCTCCTGGATCAACTTTAACATTAAAATAGATGGAAGCTCCTGGATCAACTTTAACATTAATATAGATGGAAGCTCATGGTTCAACTTTAACCTTAGTATAGATGAAAGCTCGTAGATTAACTTTAACCTTAGTATTAAATGGGGATTCTTTTTTTTTAACTACTCAAAATGTGTAACATGATTTCTTAAGCCTAAACATACATCGAGCAAAAATGGCATCGCTCCATAAACTTTGATCCTTGTAGAAATTTTGAATAATAAACATTTATTCACAAATATTATCCCGATTATACACTATTGCGGAATACATGCACAATACATAACCTCCTCTACGTTGATCATCAATTTAGCAGCATTAAAAACAATGAAACATCAATCGCATGTGCACATTAACACAGTATGTAACTCGGGGAAAGCATACAGCTGAAAACCCCACACTATCTTTATATTATAATGATAGAGAACATGTAACAATACATAGTACAATACTCCTCACAAGTACTCAGTACTATCTCCACCTGTTACACACAAACTAGCTCAGATCTAAAGCCTCAAATCTCCTCCACTGTTTGCCTGCCTCCACTGCGCAATCTTGCATGAGAATCAATCACTCTGTGAAATCGAATTCCTTTGGTTATACTACGCAAGCCTCATGGGAAATCTCCATCCATGCATGTGCAAATCTCATGCATAACTATAGTCACATTGTAGTCACAACTGATAGCAATCTCAACCTCTAACACCTGTCTCCACTGAACTGTACATATATTGAGTTAACTGATGTATTCTTCAGTTGCTTTATGAGTTAATAATTAGTGAATTAATTAATAATTAATTCACACAACTCATCACTAGTGTATTATTTAGTTAGACTAAAATACAACTAGTTCAACCAAGTCAAACTGAACACAACTCCATCAACTCCACAATCAACTCCACCAAACTCAACCACATGAGTTCTAACTGAAGTCCTGCATGCAATAGCTCAATTGACCCACAAGAAAAGCGTATTTCCTTCTGACAACTGCATGTGCCACATTTGTAGCTCAAACTGAAGTGCTCCAAGAGGATAAGATAATGTTTATAGTCCAAATATTATTATGAGCTAATAATATTCGACTGTTCTATTTTTAGCCTGGCAGTCTAAAAATAGAAACCTGCCCATATGTCTAAAAATAGAATTTGCGCCATAATTTGCCTGTGGTCCCACTTAGTGAAGGCGACTCCTTTCCACTAAGCTCCATCATCTTGTTGCATTCTTAACACTCCCTCTCAACAATATATGGATTATCAGCAACCCCTATCCTGCCTCGGTGGTATTCGAATTTGCTCCTGGTGAGCGCCTTTGTCAAGATATCAACATCCTGATCCTCCGTTGGAATGTATGAAAGTAACATGACTCTTCGCTACACACAATCTCTGATATGATGGTACCTGATGTCAATGTGCTTGGATCTATCATGAAATACTGGATTAGCCGAGAGTTTAATGCAACTCTGGTTATCACAATAAATCACTGTAGGCTCCAAGTGAGAACCGAACAACCCGACCAGGATCTTCCTCATCCATATAGCCTCGCATGCAGCCAAACTTGCTGCCATATACTCGGCCTCTGCTGAACTGAGTGCCATGGATCTCTGCTTCCTGCTGTACCAAGAAACTGCTGTCGACCCGATACTGAAGACCCCTCCAGATGTGCTCTTTCTGTCCGTTGGGCTCCCTGCCCAATCTGCATCCGTGAAGCCACATAGCTTCACCTCATCCTCCTGTCTGTACCACAATCCATATCCCGATGTGCCTCTGAGATAACGCAATACATGCTTGCCTGCCTTCCAGAAGAGCTTGGTTGGCTTAACCATAGCTTGTGAAAGCTGGTTAACAGCATAGCATATATCAGGTCGTGTATTGACTAGATACATAAGTGACCCCACCAACTATCGATAAACAGTGGCATCCACTACTTCCGCTGAAGTAGCATCCTCCTTCCTCCAACCTCCAGGAAGAGGAGTATCAACAGGCTTGCAGCCATGCATGTTGAACTTCTCCAGTATCTCCCGAGCATACTTACCCTGAGAAACAAATAGTCCATCACTGCGCTGCCATATTTCCAATCCCAAGAAATAATGAAGGAGGCCCAAGTCCTTCATCTCAAACTCCTTAGCAAGATCATCCTTGCATGAAAGTATCAACAGCTCATCACCTGTTAGAATCAAATCATCTACATAAAGTACAATGATAAGCAACTTACCCTCCACCACAATCTGGTATAGGTTAGGATCCGCCTCACTCTTGGAGAATCCAAGTCCAGTGAAATAATTGTCTATCCGTGTGTACCAAGCACGTGGTGCTTGTTTCAACCCATACAGCGCTCTCTTGAGCCTGCACACATGCGACTCGCTGCTGAAGATCTCGAAACCTTCAGGCTACTCTATGTACACCTCCTCCTCAATGACTCTGTTGAGGAACGCAGTTTTCACATCCATCTGATGAATGTGCCACCCCATCTGCGCTGAGAGAGCAAGAATCGTCCATATGGAAGAATACCTTACGGCAGGTGCAAAGGTCTCCTCATAATCGATCCCCTCTATCTGTGAGAAGCCTCGGGCAACAAATCTCGCCTTGTACTTCTCCCCACTCCCGTCAGCTGCCTGCTTAACTTTGTAGATCCATCTCAAACCCACCACTAATTTCCCTTCCGGTCTTGGGACAATATCCCATGCACTGTTTCTGACAATTGAATCATACTCTTCCACCATGGCATCTACCCATGCGGGATCCTCCACAGCTTCCTCGAAAGAGGATGGCTCAGTCACAACACATTTGCTCACAAGAGCCATGTATCCAGTGTACTGATCAGGTGACTGTCTCTGTCTACGTTGAGTTGTAGGTGGTCCTACAACCTTCTCTGCATCTTGAGCCAGTCGCTCAACTTCTGTCAAGCGCTTTCGCCCTCTGATGGTTGGCGCTGCATGAGTGGTCTCTTCCACTCCATGAACTTCGTCCTGTAGCTAATCCACGTCATGAAGCTCATCCTTAGGAACTAATAGCTCCTCATTTGCATGCAAGAGTGGCTCCCTCTCAAGCGAACACTTCATTGCTTTATCCTCCTGAAATTTTATATCCCGTCGCACAACAGTCTTGCCACTGTCTAGCAAATACACACGATAGTTGTGGGGTGTATCAGTGTACCCCACAAATATACCAACCTCTGCGGTCGGCTCCAACTTCTTCCTGGCATCCTTCGTCACATGCATGTAAACGTTAACACCAAAAATCCTCAAATGAGAAAGATCAGGCTTCTTACCAGAATAAGCCTCCTCGGGTGTACTCATGCCAAGTATCGTGTGAGGACAACGATTCTGCACATATACTGCAGTATTGCATGCTTCCACCCACAAGTGAAGGGATAGACCCTGATCATGCAACATCGCTCGTGAGGCACCCACGATCATTCTGTTCTTTCGCTCAGCAACCCCGTTCTATTGTGGGTTATGGGGAGATATGAGCTCTCTTCGAATCCCTTCTGCACTGCAGAAATCTTTGAACTCGCCAGAGATGAATTCACCACCATTAACGCTCCTAAGAGCCTTCACCTTCTTCCCCGACTCCTTCTCGACTAGTGCTTTGAACTCACAGAACTTTGAGTATGTCTCGCTCTTCTTTTGCATGAAGAAGATCCAACACTTACGAGAGAAACCATCAACAAAGATCACATAATACCTGTGCTTTGTTGTCGAAGCTACTGAGAAAGGTCCACACACGTCTGTGTGAATTCTCTCAAGGATCGTCGTGGCGCGACTATCCTTCTCGTGAAAGGTGGCTTTCACAAACTTTCCCAAAGTACACCCCTTGCACTGATCTGACTGCGCAAGAGTGCCTTTAGGAAGCCCAGTAGTGATCTGTTGTAGTATCTTCAAGGCTCCATGGTGAAGGTGGCCCAATCTCCTGTGCCACAGCTCGCCATCATCCCGGCTCACCAATCCTTCTGCCTTGCATGCCATTGCTGCGCAGCCATCTACATGCAACTGATAAAGGTTCCTCACTCGAACCCCTATCTTCCGGGTTTCTCCAGTTGTCTTACTGCGCAGGAAAGCCTTTCCCTTGCTGAAAACAACATCATATCCCTTGTCTTCTAACATCGTCGCAGAGATAAGATTCTTCTTCAATCCTGGAACATGCATCACTTCCTTCAATACAAAGGGTTTACTAGACTCCCTCTCAAAGGAAATGGTACCGATATCGGTCGCACTGTATCTACCATCATCGCCCATCTCGATGTGCACTCCAAGATCTTTCTCCTCCAGATCAGAAAACAAATCTCGATCTCCTGTCATGTGAAAAGACGCACCACTGTCCAAGAACCATACCGATCCCATCACACTTGATACCAAGCATGCGATCAATGAAAAATCAAGCTCAAACTGTGAGGCTAAGGCCTCTCCTGCTGCAGATCCAACAGCTTGCTTATTCTTCTTCTTCTGCGGACAATTTGTGGCATAGTGTCCGTGCTGGTGACAGTGAAAGCACTTCACCTTGGACATGTCCTGCTTCTTGCCTTTCACACCGGAATGAGAAGCTTTCTTGCTCTTCCCCTTCTTTGCTTTGGCAGCCAAAGCGCAATTTTCTTCATCAGTTCCCTTTGATGAAGATCTGTCCCTGGTATTCCGCCTGATCTCCTCCTGCACAAGATCTGACCAAAGTCTCTCCCATCCTGGCAATTTCTCCCGACCATTGACAGAGTCCTGATAGGAATGCCAACTCTTCGGAAGACCAAGGAGAGCCAAGCTCACCAAGTCCTCATCATCGACAGTCACCCCCACACTTCCCAGCTCATCCCTGCACTGAGTGAACTTCGTGAGATACTTGGGCATACTGTCTCCCTTCTCGCATTTAATGTTTCTGAGTTTATCTTTGAGCGCCAGCTTCCTCTGATCGCTCTTGCTTTGGAATAGATCTGTCAACGCTTTCCACATCAAGTATGGAGAAGCCTTTCCATGCAGGCTGGACACAATGTGATCCTTCACGCCCTCCAACAGAATCCTTCGACACTTTGTTGTCTTCTTTTGCCAAGCATCAACTTGCACAGTATCAGTAGGCTTTGGGACCTCAACCTCTATGAACTCCTTCAACCCATTATCATCCAACACCGCCTCCATCCTGTCCTTCCATGCAATATAATTCGAGCTGCCCTCAAGAGCATACTCCAATCGCAATCCGTTAAAAGACATTGCCACGTTGATACCAAGAAAACACTGCTGCAAATTCGAATTCCACCAGCTCAAAACTCAACCGCCTCTGATCTAGAATTCGTGAGAACAAAGTATTTCTCGTACAGAGATTGACTGTATGGGCTTTTACCGGATATCTTGTTTGGTAAATTTAGAGTGTCCTAAATTGCTATATTAATTGTCAATCTGGGAGTCGTAAACTGCTGAAGTGAGGTGCACTATATATGCAAGATAACCGATTTCTTAATTTTTGTCGTTTTTGATTTTTGGTTTGTTTTTGGGTTTATCTTTTATTGATTCCCTAATGTGAGATGGCAATTCTAAAAATCAAGTATGGATATAAGTATTCAAGGCAATGGTGACCTTTAAAATTATTTCCAAACTTCAAAGTTTTCAAAAAGGTTTTAAAACTTGCAATGATGAAATCAATTCCTAAGAGAAAATAAAAATGTACCAATATTCTAATTAAGCCAAACAGTGAGCTAGTGACTATGAAACCCAGTATCCTTGCTACTGTATAAAAAGAAACTGAACTCAAAGAAATTCAAAAACTGCAAGCAAAGTAAACTAAAATCATATTACATCAACTCATATTCTGACCCCTCACCATTTGACTTCCTTTGGCTTTAGGAGGTAATCATAAACAAATTGAGCAATCTGATATCTAATTTGCATAAAATGAAACTAATATTAAACTACACACTCATACTCCAATCCCTCACCGTTTGACTCGCTCTGGCTATAGGAGGTAACTGAAAATGACATGAGCAATTCAATAACCAACTTGCAGAAAAATAAACTAATATCAAACTACGCATTCATACTTCAATCCCTCACCATTTGACTCACTTTGGCTATAGGAGGTAACTGAAAATGACATGAGTAATCTAATATCTATCTTGCAGAAAAATAAACTAATATTAAACTACGCATTCATACTTCAATTCCTCACCATTTGACTCGCTCTGGCTATAGGAGGTAATTGAAAATGACATGAGTAATCTAATATCTATCTTGCAGAAAAGTAAATGAACAAAACTGAAAGAAATAAACAGTGCTGGAATTAGAACTAAGAAAATAAATCAGTAGAAGGACAAGATAATTCCATGTCAGTAGTCATTATAAAGCTATGTGCAAATGCCTGGGCTGCCTATTAGAACCTGAAATAAAGACACTGATCAGTTAGCAGCATTAGAAAGCATAAAAATTATGGACAACAATCAACATGAATACCATAAGCAGTGTAATATATACAAGTAAACAATTATGGCATCAAGAACGTAAAGGAATAAAGCATGAAACTATACAGCAATTACAAAACCTTGGTGTGTACAGGGGCCCTCTGCACAACCTCGGCCAATCAACAATCAACCACGAATTGAACTTATAAACAGTGTCTTCTCATGTATTAAAATGCAGTCATAACATAAGGATAAAGTCACGGCACAGTGGGCTCGTAAACAGTCAAAATTACATTCAAAAAGCTAGCTAATATGCGTATGAGAACACTTTATTTATAACAGAGGATGACACAACTACTTTCCTAAAATCTGCGCTGATAAAAAGACACGTGAATAACCACGTCCAGAAATCTAGCATGATGGTAGCCGTGAAAATTAAATCCAAGGAGGGTGGCTGTTAGATTCGGTTCATGGAGCGGTCCCCAGGTGTTAACACGTCTCCTGAGATTTAGGAACCACGCAAGTCTTCACGTGGTGAAAAACATAGTTCTGCCACCGTAAAACTCTTAGGTTGACCACCGCTTGACTGTCTTTGACCACGGCCTTCTGTGAGGGATTCGGCTGAACCAATAGGACACGGTCCATGTCCACATCATTTGCAACTTGCCCATGTGGCCGGATTCGCCTATAGACACCTGTAACATAGACTTCAACAAAAAGGCTGCGGAAAGTTGAGCTGGCTGCGGAAAGTGACAAGATTCCGCAGCTGAATGAGCAAAAATCTAGATCAAACAGCAGTCACAAGACATAGTTATGAAACCATTTTATATGCTCTTTTTAAACTAATATGCAATGATTTGACAGCTTAGGAGGTCCAGGTAAATGGAAAAAGGCTAAAAAGGTGTATAGAGAAGATGCAAGTTTGGGACTCAACATACCCCCACTATGAAGGTGTTGCATGTCCTCATGCAACCAAAATTTTGATCATCCCCCCTTTAGTCCATGTGTTCTGAAGCTTCTGCCAGTACATCTAGTCCTCTTCTCTTCTTCCTTGGTGCTACTACCATCCTGGGCTTCCTTATCAAACATCTGAATTTGAGATTGATTAATTCCCTACTCAACTTCCTGCACTTTTTCTTTAATTTCTTGTTCTTTTTCTGCCACAGTCCCAGATGTAACATAGTGTTATCGTGAATGATTTTGTCCACTTTGCTTTGCTCCTTTAATGCTTCATTTTCTTGTTTAATGTGCCAGTTTAAAACCTCCAATTCAAACACTTCTTGTTTCAATGATTGGACTTGTGCTTCTTGTGCTATGTGAGGCAGAGTGGATGATGTGCTCGGGCTTGCAGCTGTCTTCTCTAAGGATTCGAGATAATCATACACCTCTTGCTAATTTGGATCTATTTCGGGTGTTTTCCTTGGGCTGACCTCAAAGTCTTGTTGAGGAGGATGATTGATTTCTAATTATGGCCGAGAAGGACTTATATCAACATCTGGAGGACTGGTTTCAATATTTGGCTGAGGATGAGGTGGGCTACGGCCAGCTGGAGGTTTCTCGGGTGTTTCCCCAGCCAAGTCAATGAAGTGGGGTCCTTTTACTTGTGTTTTCCTCCACTTTCCTCTAAGCCTGCTGCTTCTTCTTAAATACTGTGGGCTAGTACTCTCTTTTTCCATACTCTGTTTTCCTTTTTCTTTCTTCTTGGTTGTAGCAGCTTGTTTTCGAAGATGCACTAGTCTCTTAGACAACACTTGATAGTCTTCCTCTACAGATGGTTCTGGTGATTGGTAGACATCTTCTATGCTCCTTTTTCCTTTCAATTTTCTCTGTTTTCTATCCTTAGTTCTTTCCTCCTTCTCTTTTTGACCAACTTCTTTAGTTTTGCTAATAGGAGAGTCTTGAATTATTGCACTTTTTTTTTTCTCCTACTCCTTCTTGGTGTTTTTGGTGTACTGCTTTCAGGTACCTCAGATGGCTCTTGAAAGTAGTTTCTTACTAAAAACTGTTCCCAGGTATCTTTGTTTTTCTTCAATTAGAATCCTCACAAGCCCATGATGATATAAATGAGGTTCTATGTCTTCTATGTTCTTTTGGACTGTTGTGCACATCTTTTTCAAGCTCAGCAATAAGAAATAGGGCAGATTAAGGGTTTGGTTCTCTAAGAAGTTCATCAATAACCGAGTATGATACATGTACATTGCTCTAAAACAACCTTCACAAGTAATGAACTTTTGAATGATTAACAGTAAGCTGGCCCACTCTTCTTTTAATGCATGAACAAGAATTCCTTTTGTGAATACAGTAACGTCCATACCTGGGTTACGTAATATGACTCTCCATGCCTGCTCGTCCAAACTTTTGTTTTTAAACCAACATTCACCTTCCTGGGGCAGGTCTGTAGCAGCTGCTATGGATGCTTCGGTGACTGTGAACTTAAGGTCTCCAATTTCCACCACCTGGCCGTTGAAAGACCTTGCAAAAGCTTTTGTTATCTCCTTATTGTGGCCCTTAAATTTTTGAATGAAACGTAGCCATTTTGCCTTCTTCAGCAAGTCTTTTACTTGAGGGTATCCTTCTAAGAACTTGGGCCCTTCCGGTTCTGCCCTCAATAACCGACCCATCCTTCCTTTTGTTTGAAATTCGACTGCGTGTGAGGGGTTTAGCAGAGGTAAGACGGCTAGGTTACGAGGTTTATGGAGAAAAAAACAGTGGCTGAAAATGGAAGCTGGAGAACAGGTAACGGGAGTGTTCAGGGACTGTAAGCGGAAACAGAGGATAGGCAGCCGAGGTGAGTTCACGAAATGGAGTGGAGACGTATGTGAACGAGGTGGTAATGTAGCCGTGGCTTTAACAAAATGGCAAGGTAGTGAAGTGAAGCCGGAATTTTTGAACTGAACGGCTGCTTAGGAGATGTTACACGTTTATGAAATGGATGTGGAAAGTGCGGTGGAGAGGAGCCGTAATTAAATGGGTCACATCTCATGATTACAAGTGGAGTGTGAAAGTGCAGTCAACTACAAGTTAAACCCGAAAATTAATCATGAGATCGTTTAGGGAATAAATGCATGGTTCATGGAGGAATGTCGTGGAATGGTAATGGAGCTATCATGGTAATCATTGCATATAGTGAAGCTTTAAGGTTTAATAACTATGCACAATTGTGCCTTTGATTGCTATTTGAAAGAAATTTTTACTCATACTTTGGAATCTTTGCCATTTGTTGTCCATTAGCCCTTAATCATCTACTCCTTATTGATGTCTTTAGATGCTCCATGTCTTCATAACATATGCTCAGTCATACCTGCATTTTCATGATTATTGAACTAACATCTTGACTGTTAATTTGAAAAACAGAGTGGTGGCTGCGGAAACTGCTTCTGGCTGCGGAAACTGATTCCAGCTGCGGAAACTGACACAGCAACCACTTGGCTGAATAAAGATAGTTAGATAATAACTAACTGAATGGAAATGGTCATGAAAGAGACTTTTATTGATGAAATGGAATGAAATGGATGAAATGGAGTGGAGTGGAATGAAAATGAAATGGAGTGGAATGAAAATGAAGTGAAGTGAAAATGGGAAAGAAAAAGAGATTTTTTTGGAAAATATAGGGTGTCAGGTGTTCCTGATTTTCACTCTATATTTTCTGTATAAGACTGCCAATCAGTGATTGGTCTTCAGGCTTATACAATTATTTATTTTTTTATTTTTTTAACAGAAAGGAACAAAGGCTAGCCTGGTGAAGAAGAAGGGTTCTTCTTTACCAGCCTTATTGCAGGATTCTCTTGAAACATTTTGACAAATTCCTCTTTTGAGAGTGGCTTATGATAAATCTTTAATCTGTGGCCATTCACAATAAGAGGAGTTTGAAATTCATCAATGGTCTTGATTCTTACCGCTCCATTGCTAAAGACTTTGTCAATCTCATATGGCCCAAGCCAATTGGTCTGAAATTTACCTTTGAAGTCTTTAAACTTGGAATCAAATAGTAATGCCCAATCTCCCTCTTGAAACTTTTTCTCTTTGATGTATCTGTCATGCCACTTAACTCTTTAATGTTGAACTGGATAAGTTCTTAGGATTGCTTCTTGTCTGATCTCATCCAGCTCATTCAACTGCTCCATTCTATGCTTTTGGGCTTCTGATAGATCTATCCCCAACTGAACTGCCATCTTGAAAGTTTTGACTTGAAACTCAATGGGGAGCAGGACTTCTTTCCCATAAACAAGTTCATAGGGAGAATGTCCTGTTGTATTCCTCCATGTAGTTCTGTAGGCCCATAAGGCTTCAAGAAGCCTTTTTGCCCAATCTCTTCTGTGTAGATGAACAGTTTTGGTGATGATGCTTTCAATAACTTTGTTTGTAGACTCCACTTGGCCATTTGCTTGCGGATGGTAAGGAGTAGATTTTCTGTGCTTGATTTTGTATTCTTCCATCAGCTTCTCCATCATGTTGGATGTAAATTGACTTCCCTGATGTGTCACAATTTCTCTTGGGACAGCAAAGCGAGTAAAAATATCCTCATAAAGAAAACTAACAACTGAATTTTCAGTAGCAGAAAGTAATGCTTTGGCTTCTACCCATTTAGTGACATAATCAGTACATACCAATATATACTTCTTTTGTTTAGATGGTGGATTAATGGGTCTAATGAAATCTAAAGCCCATTTTTCAAAGGGTTCAATGAGTACCTGTGGTTGTAATGGCATTTCATTTGAAAGAGTCGGTTTCCCTACTCTTTGGTAGTTGTCACACCTTTTAACATATTCTTTTGTATCTTTGAAGAGGGAAGGCCAATGATATCCTAAAGAAAGGATTTTATAGGCCATCCTTTTGTCAACAAAGTGTCCACCACATGGTTCATCATGACATGCTTTGAGGATGTCAGGCATTTCATCTTCCCTAACACATCTTCTGATCACACAATCTGGCCCTGTTTTAAACAATTCGTCAGAAATCCATGAATATTTTGAACTTTCCTGAATAATTCTTCTTCTTTCACTAGGAAATAGATGTGGAGGTAGTTTCCCTGTAACCAAATAGTTAGCAATATCTGCATACCAAGGAGTCTTAGTAGTTACTGCAAATAAATATTCATCTGGAAACTTATCCTTTATAGGAGAATCTTCTTTAGTATTTTGGATTCTAGACAAGAAATCAGCTGTTGTATTTTGTTTCCCTGGTCTATCCAACACAGTAATATTGAATTCCTGTAAAAGTAAGAGCCATCTTGTAACTCTGCCATTAGTAACAGGTTTGTTCATTAGATATCTAATCGCAGAATGATCAGTATGGACAAAAGTTTCATAGCCTGTTATATAATGTCTAAACTTATTGATTGCATGAACAACAGCTAAGAACTCTTTTTCAGTCACAATATAGTTCAACTCAGTGGGAGTCAAATTTTTACTGGTATAGTAAATGGCATAAGGAACTAAATCCTTTTGACCCAACACAGCACCTAGAGCTGTATTTGAAGCATCTGTAGAAATATGGAAAGGAAGTTTCCAATTTGGCCCTCTCAAGATGGGTGCTTCAGATATTCTTGTTTTCAAAGTTTCAAATGTTGATTGGCAATTAGGATCCCATTTGAATTCACAGTGTTTTGTAAGCAATTTGAAGAGTGGAGATGCTATTTTGGTGAAGTTTTCTATAAATATTCTATAGTACCCAGTAAATCCCAGAAAACTTCTAACATCTTTTTGACAATTTGGAATAGGCAACTTGGAGACGACTTCAACTTTTGATCTATCAACTTTAATCCCATCCCCTAAAATGTGATGTCCTAAAACAATACCTTCAGTAAACATCATAAAGCATTTTTCATGACTCAATGAAAGGTTTGTTTCTTTACATCTTATAAGGACGTTTTCCAAATTCTCTAATGCCTCTTCAAATGAATTACCATAAACTGTAAAATCATCCATATAGACCTCTACACAATCATGGATTAGATCAGAAAAGATTCCTAGTACTACCCTTTGAAATGTTGCGGGTGCATTACATAATCCAAAAGGAAGCACTCGGTAAGCAAAAGTTCCCCATGGACAGGTAAATGTCGTCTTATCTTGATCTTCAGGTGCTACCTGAATTTGATTATAGCCACTAAAACCATCCAAAAATGAAAAGTACTTTTTGCCTGCTAGAGTATCTAATACCTGATCGATAAAGGGCAAAGGAAAGTGATCCTTTAAAGTTGCTTTATTCAATTCCTGTAATCAATGCAGACTCTCAATTTACCATTCTTTTTAGGTACTATAACCAAAGGAGAAACCCATCGGCTATCTGAAATTGGATAAATGAAGTTTACATTGAGTAGTTTTTGGAGCTCTTCTTTCACTATCTCCCTAAGGTTTGGATTCATCCTTCTCTGAGGTTGTCTGATTGGTCTACTGTTTTCCTCGATGTAGATGTGATGAATGCAAGTCTTAGGGTCAATACCTTTCATATCAATATACTCCCATGCAAATGCAGTAGAATGTTTTTGTAAGATTTTGGTTAGCTCTCCCTGTTGTGATTTTTTCAAGTTTTTGTTGATATTCAATGTTTTACCTGGAAAAATCTCAATGGCGGAACTACCAAACTCTTCCATAGAGTAAAGAGAGATTTGTCTAGATGATAGATAGTCAATGTCAGAATCTAACTGAAATTGTGTGTGGTCATATTCTAAAGATGTTTCAAAATTTTCTAATGTGTTCAGAATTTGACTATCTTCACTGATTTCAGAAATGGTAAAGACAGGTTGTATAGTGTCCTCATCATCGACCCATTCATTATCTCCTACTTCTGTAATTGCTTTCGCTGGAGGATACAAATTGAATTTCTTTGTCGAATTACCATCAGAAATATACATATCTCCAGATCTACAACTGATAAAAGCATCAGCTGTAGCTAGCCAAGGTCTTCCTAAGATGAGTGGGTGCCCTCCTATATTACTCTTGGGAGTTAAAATCATGAAATCGACTGGATATTCCCAAGAATCTAAGGAGACCGAAATGTCTTCTAATACACCGTCTAGTTTGGTAATTGATCGATCTGCAAGTTGCAGTAGAGTAGGTGTAAAAAAAAGATTAGGAAGTTTTAATTGTTCCATAGTCTGTCTACTCATAATGTTGATAACAACCCCTAAATCAATCAAAGCATTTGGAATTTCTACCCCATTGATATGTGTTTTGACAATTGGACTACCGGGATCTACATACTTCTGCATGGTAATTTTTCCCATCGTGATATCTGCAATTTTTCCTACCAGGTGGATTCTTCTTGTATCTCTTGGTTTCCTTCCTGGTCTTTTGAGACTCAGCTACTTTATTGTTTTTGCTAGAATAGGAATCTCTCTAATGGCTTGTAGCAAGGGAATCTTGATACAGACATTCTTTAATTCATCTAGAAAATCATAATCAGGCAACAAGATTTGTTTTTCCACTCCTTTGTCAATTTGTAGTCTTTCAGGAAAAGGAGGTGTGGATGAAGATGCAGGTTGCTCAACTATAGGAGTTGTGGGGGTTGACTCTTTTTCTTTTTCTTTTTGAGTGCTTGGGTTTTGAAGAGATGCTTCAGAACCTTTATTGGCTTCAAGAGAATATTCTTCAGAAATGCTTTGCTTTTGAGCATCTATAGAAGGTTTTTCTAAAATTCTACCAGATTTGAGTTGTACATCATTGAGAAGAACAATCATATAGGTAGGAAATTGTTGTCCTTCTACCATGTAAGCATTTTGAGGGTTTTTATTATTGGGATTTGGCAATGGCTGGGAAGGTAGTTGATTTGTCTTTTGTTGGAATGGAAGCAAGAGTTGGGAATTTGGATTTTGCTGAGAAGGTTGTTGTTGTTGTGGAAATGGCAATGAAAGTTGTGGATTTTGATTTGGAAGTTGTGGAGCTTGTTGATTTTGAAAAGATGGTTGATAAAATTGAGCAAATCTCCCATAAGGATTTTGCATACCTTGTACCCATGATTGAAATGGATTTTGAGGTTGGGACCAAGGTTGTTGCCAAGGATTCCAAATTGGTGGGGCTTGAAAGTTTGTGGGGTTGTTAAAACCTTGATTTTGTTGCCCCTGCCAAGGTCTCCTTGAAACAAAACAGAGAGACTCAATTGAATTTGGGTCTTCTTGAAAGATAGCGTTGAGCCCAAGAATTGAAGGACAATCCTTGGTCTCATGGCTTTCTGAACAAATCATACATGTTTCTACAACTTGCATCCAAGGGGCATTCCCTTAGAGCATGTTTCTTCCTGCATTTTGGACAAAAGATGGCCAAAGCTTCAGCTTCTGCTTTCTGCTTGTTTTGTATCTTAAGGGTGTCTAGTTGCTCACTAAGGCTCCTAAAATATCAGTTTTGAACTCATCAAGCATGTTGCCAATCTCAGCCCTACTTACTGATCCAGTTGCAGATTTGTTTGCTCTAATGAGAGAAGGATCTCTAGGCCCTTTTCCAGTTTTAGATTTTCCCCTTGAGAGATGGACACATAGCTCTGCTATATCATGAAGTGGAAGTTGAGATATATCTCCTTTTCCCATCATGTTCAAAATATCTATCCATTCATCTCTAATGGCTTTCAATAGAAGGGCTTTCAAGGTTTCCTCATCTAGGTTATTCATTTTTGCTCTTTTCAGGTTGTATTGAAATCTTTCAAGTAAATCCTCCAAGTTTTCATCTTCTTTTTGCACCATTTTGAATACCTCATCCTTATGATTGGTGGGCATACAATAGTCCAGGTATCTATCAAAAAATGTTTGTTTCATATCATTCCAAGTCCTAATAGATTGAGTGACTAATCCCATGAACCATTTTAGAGCAGCTCCCTTCAATGTTGAAGGAAACAATTTGAGTTTTTGAGAGTCTTCCATATAATCATAAGTTCGGCACACGACTTCAAACTCAAATAGAAATGTTTCAGGATCCTCACTTCGCAGCCCATAAAAGTTTGGGAGGACAGAGGGTGAAATGTTTTTCATTATTGTTCGAGATTCCTCATCAACTATAGGAAATCCAAAGAGTTATCTCCATCCCTATTTCCCCCGTTGTTACCTCTACCTCCTCCATTGTTTCCTCCTCCTCTACCTCTACCCCTACCTCCTCCAAATCCATTTACTACTTCCTCTGTCATGATAGTTTCCTCAGAGATTTCAGAGTCCTCTGGTTCTTCTACTAATGGCGAACGAGGAGGAATTTCTCCCTCTTCTTCTTCAGGTGATTCTACTTCCTCGATTACAATTTATTTCCTTGTAGAAGTAAAGAAAGGGTCTTTTCCTAACTCAGATTCGGTGGATAGTGTAGGAGAGTCTCCTAATTCAGCTGCTGCCCCTTGAATTCCAGGAATCCTAAGGCTAGGAGTGTGAGTTGGAGATGATGGAGGTGTATCTTGTCTATGCCTTGAAGTAGATGGAGTTGTAAAAATTGAGCTCTTGGCCCTAGCTATAAATCTTCCCCTAGAATCTCTTGCTCTATGCATGTCATTTTTTATTTTTCTTCAAGTCGGGCTAATAATTCTCTTTCTGATCTTCTAGATCACTCTAGGTGCAAGAAGAGAGCATACTCAAGAAATTATTGAACCAATAACTCTCTTTTCTGATCCTCCAGGTCACACTAGGTGCAAGAGGAGAGCATACTTTGAGAAGTTATCAATTTTTACCTTCCTTGAAATTTTCTTGTTTTTTTTTAAGAAATTGGCTACCTAGTTTCACTTCCCCGGCAACGGCGCCAAAATGTTTGGTCAATTTAGAGTGTCCTAAATTGCTATATTAATTGTCAATCCGGGAGTCGTAAACTGCTGAAGTGAGGTGCACTATATATGCAAGATAACCGATTTCTTACTTTTTGTCGTTTTTGATTTTTGGTTTGTTTTTGGGTTTATCTTTTGTTGATTCCCTAATGTGAGATGGCAATTCTAAAAGTCAAGTATGGATATAAGTATTCAAGGCAATGGTGACCTTTAAAATGATTTCCAAACTTCAAAGTTTTCAAAAAGGTTTTAAAACTTGCAATGATGAAATCAATTCCTAAGAGGAAATAAAAATGTACCAATATTCTAATTAAGTCAAACAGTGATCTAGTGACTATGAAACCCAGTATCCTTGCTGCTGTATAAAAAGAAACTGAACTCAAAGAAATTCAAAAACTGCAAGCAAAGTAAACTAAAATCATATTACATCAACTCATATTCTGACCCCTCACCATTTAACTCGCTCTGACTTTAGGAGGTAATCATAAACAAATTGAGCAATCTGATATCTAATTTGCATAAAATGAAACTAATATTAAACTACACACTCATACTCCAATCCCTCACCATTTGACTCGCTCTGGCTATAGGAGGTAACTGAAAATGACATGAGAAATTCAATAACTAACTTGCAGAAAAATAAACTAATATCAAACTACGCATTCATACTTCAATCCCTCACCATTTGACTCGCTCTGGCTATAGGAGGTAACTGAAAATGACATGAGTAATTTAATATCTATCTTGCAGAAAAATAAACTAATATCAAACTACGCATTCATACTTCAATCCCTCACCATTTGACTCGCTCTGGCTATAGGAGGTAACTGAAAACGACATGAGTAATCTAATATCTATCTTGCAGAAAAGTAAATGAACAAAACTGAAAGAAATAAACAGTGTTGGAATTAGAACTAAGAAAATAAATCACTAGAAGGACAAGATAATTCCATGTCAGTAGTCATTATAAAGCTATGTGCAAATGCCCGGGCTGCCTATTAGAACCTGAAATAAAGACACTGATCAGTTAACAGCATTAGAAAGCATAAAAACTATGGACAACAATCAACATGAATACCATAAGCAGTGTAATATATACAAGTAAACAATTATGGCATCAGGAACGTAAAGGAATAAAGCATGAAACTATACAGCAATTACAAAACCTTGGTGTGTACAGGGGCCCTCTGCACAACCTCGGCCAATCAGCAATCAACCACGAATTGAACTTATAAACAGTGTCTTCTCATGTATTAAAATGCAGTCATAACATAAGGATAAAGTCACGGCACAGTGGGCTCGTAAACAGTCAAAATTACATTCAAAAAGCTAGCTAATATGCGTATGAGAACGCTTTATTTATAACAGAGGATGACACAACTACTTTCCTAAAATCTGCGCTGATAAAAAGACACGTGAATAACCACGTCCAGAAATCTAGCATGATGGTAGCCGTGAAAATTAAATCCAAGGAGGGTGGCTGTTAGATTCGGTTCATGGAGCAGTCCCCAGGTGTTAACACGTCTCCTGAGATTTAGGAACGGCCACACAAGTCTTCACGTGGTGAAAAACAGAGTTCTGCCACCGTAAAACTCTTAGGTTGACCACCGCTTGACTGTCTTTGACCATGGCCTTCTGTGAGGGATTCGGCTGAACCAATAGGACACGGTCCATGTCCACATCATTTGCAACTTGCCCATGTGGTCGGATTCGCCTGTAGACACCTGTAACATAGACTTCAACAAAAAGGCTGCGGAAAGTTGAGCTGGCTGCGGAAAGTGACAAGATTCCGCAGCTGAATGAGCAAAAATCTAGATCAAACAGCTGTCACAAGACATAGTTAGGAAACCATTTTATATGCTCTTTTTAAACTAATATGCAATGATTTGACAGCTTAGGAGGTCCAGGGAAATGGAAAAAGGCTAAAACGGTGTATAGGGAAGATGCAAGTTTGGGACTCAACATATCTCATCTTCCAAAGGAAGGATGAATCCAGAGGCTACCTGGCCCGATTACAGACTCTGTTTGAAGAAATAAGATGTAAACACTTTCTAAATAATAGATCTGATGATCAACAGCTCTGATACCATGTAGAAATTTTGAATAATAAACACTTATTCACAGAGATTATCCCGATTATACACTATTGCGGAATACATGCACAATACATAACCTCCTCTACGTTGATCATCAATTTAGCAGCATTAAAAACAATGAAACATCAATTGCATGCGCACATTAACACAGTATGTAACCCAGGGAAAGCATACAGTTGAAAACCCCACACTATCTGTATATTATAATGATAGAGAACATGTAACAATACATAGTACAATACTCCTCACAAGTACTCAGTACTATCTCCACCTGTTACACACAAACTAGCTCAGATCTAAAGCCTCAAATGTCCTCCATTGTTTGCCTGCCTCCACTGCGCAATCCTGCATGAGAATCAATCACTCTGTGAAATCGAATTCCTTTGGTTATACTATGCAAGCCTCATGGGAAATCTCCATCCATGCATGTGAAAATATCATGCACAACTATAGTCACACTGTAGTCACAACTGATAGCAATCTCAACCTCTAACACCTGTCTCCACTGAACTGTACATGCACTGAGTTAAGTGATGTATTCTTCAGTTGCTTTATGAGTTAATAATTAGTGAATTAATTAATAATTAATTCACACAACTCATCACTAGTGTATTCTTTAGTTAAACTAAAATACAACTAGTTCAACCAAGTTAAACTGAACACAACTCCATCAACTCCACAATCAACTCCACCAAACTCAACCACATGAGTTCTAGCTGAAGTCCTGCATGCAATAGCTCAACTGACCCACAAGAAAAGCGTATTTCCTTCTGACAGCTGCATGTGCCACATCTGTAGATCAAACTGAAGTGCTCCAAGAGGATAAGATAATGTTTATAGTCCAAATATTATTATGAACTAATAATATTCGACTGTTCTATTTTTAGCTTGGCAGTCTAAAAATAGAAACCTACCCATATGTCTAAAAATAGAATTTGCGCCATAATTTGCCTGCGGGCCCACTTAGTGAAGGCGACTCCTTTCCACTAAGCTCCATCATCTTGTTGCATTCTCAACAATCCTATCTAGTCATGCCTAATAACAAAAATTTACAACCAATTTCATAAATTTGTGATTGTCTCGCTTTTGATTTTCTCACAAAAAAAAAATCATCCAAAACCAACCCTCCTCATTGCCTCTTACACATCTCCATAAGTTTGTTACATGTGATAAACAACTCAACATATTACAAAATATCAGCCACTAAACAATTTTTTTTGGTATGCCAAAACCATAACCACAAAGTGGACACTCATGACTTCAAATACATGTAAGGGCAAACAAATCACCTAGAGGAAGAAGACACTTATAACTTTAAATGCACATGTAATAGGGGAAAGCAAAGTCTTGTTGAAACAACATATATTTATCAAATAGAGGAATTGGGACATTAGTTATAAAATAGAGAATCCATGCGAAAACATGGTTAAAAACAAATAATAGTTGCTCAAGTGAATAATTAGAGGTATTTGGCATGGGGTATTAAGATTGTCTTAACTAGGTTTTATTTTTATATGGGTTTTAAGTTTGCCTCTTTTTCTCTATATATATGTATATATATATTTTTTTTCATTGAGTTTTTTTTGTTTTTTGTTTTTTTTAATAGTTTAAATTATTTTAAAATTAATTAAAATTTAAATTATGTTAATAGGCATATTTATTTTGGAATAAAGTTTCTATAATTTAAATGATCGATAATTATTAGCTTCATGGTTGGGATTTAACCTCCATGGAATATTTCCTCGAATGGGGTGCTTGGATCGAGAGAGGGTGAGGGCCAGGTTGTCACCATCCCAGTAGGCCACATGTTAGGGGACATGGTAGCATGCCCCCATATTGGTCTCAACATCAACATGTAGGAGGCATAAGGGAACCTCCCATCTCACCATTCTTTGACTAATATTGAGCATCCCTCACCCATTGCAAGCATTATTAAATGGATTTTTGTACAGACAGTAAGGATTATACATCCCTTGAGGAAATTCGTTTGCCTAGAGAGCTCATCTCACCGTAGTGGTTCATTAAGGGGGAATTCAATGATTATCAAGCAGGGAAGGTATGCAATGGCATGCTATTCAATTGTTTTCATTAACATTATTACCCTAGCCACTCTATGCTCCATCTTGCGCTTCAGAGCATTAACATGGGGTTGAAGAATTGAAAATTTTCTCATGGCATGGATGTTCTATTTATTCTATCCACGTGGGTGATTATTTTGCCTCTAATGCAGGTTGATAGGCTGTTATTTTGGGCTTCAATTTTTTGCAACACTAGCTCGGGGGAGGCTTGTAAGAAAAGTAAGTAAGTAAGTTGTTTTTTCCCTCACTTCCTAGCCTCTAATTCCTTCAACAATTCATGGTAGTTCCTTTTCATGCTTAGGTTGTGCTTGGAAATAATTTTGTCTAGTTGGATGTTGAACAAGCAAGCCTATCTCATCCGGTCTAGTTCTCTACATGCAGATTGGCTCAATGGCAGTCAATTTAGGTTCACTTATACTCTCTTTGTGTATTCCCTTAATTTCTTTATCATCATTGGTTTGGTGTTAGTAAATGTTAGAGGAAAAAGACAGGGATGTGGTCTCCTTCCGATTCATGAGTCCCTTTCACATCTTGAGGCAATTTGTTTATGTTCTCCAGTGACAACTCTTAGGCCTCTTGCGATGGATAGGGCTACCTTTGGGGATTGTTGTCCATACAAGTCTGTCATTCTCTCTCAGTTTTAACCCGAGTCAAATGGATCTCTTGCCCTCGTCTAGGTTTGTATCTCACTCAATTCCATCAATATGCCATGTTAAAGGGCTCAGGTTCATTGAGGGGCAACTTATTATTAAGAATGTGGGCGCACTCGTGCACAAGTGAGGGCTAAAATTTCCACAACACAGTTCAAAGAAATCAATTCTCAACTTGTTTAAGAGGAACTTGCTTAGGTTGACGAGAATTAGCTAACCAAAGATGCACCCTTATAAACACGAAAGTATTAGTTGAAGTTGCCGACTGGTTTCCTGATGTTAGGCACACTTGTGGGTATTACAATCAATATATGTATACGTGGACATCTATTAGCACCTTAAGTTCCTTCTTGGTCGGGTCTTGGTGGATAGAAATGAGAGCATAAAGGACATTGTCCTCTATTTGTATCACATGCAACAACAATTGATAGCTTTGGATCGAAGGATGGGTCGCATTGAGAAACATATATACATCCCTCCCAAATTAGGTTACTCTCTAGGAAACCATAAGGAGCCCATACCAGTTGAACGTATAGATTCTAATACATCCTCTTCATCGTCTCTTTGTTTCCTGTCCTTATTTCTCTATGTTACCGTTTTGTATTTCTTAGTTTAAAAAGGACCATGTGGTCTTGCTTTTAGTTTATGCTTTAGTTTTTGAAACTACAGAAAAAAAGCTTGTCATTTGATCTTTTGAAATATTGAAATTTTAGGTTTGGTTTGATCTTCCCAGTGATCGACCAGGTCATAATTTTGTGACTTAATATGTACTCCTTGTTTTCAAGCAATATTAAATATTTACTTCACAAAAAAAACCGTATCCATAATATTCTTAGTAGTAGTTTGGGGTGGCAAGAGTGGGAGGGGTAATCCATTGCCCAAAAGAACAAAAGGAATATAGCTTTGCCTGGGGCCTAGGAATGGCAACAAGTAATCAAGTTGAGTACTAGGTGCTTTGGAAAGGTCTTGACCTTGCGAAGGGCAAAGGAATCAAGAAATTGAGGATCTCGAGAGATTCAAGGCTAGTAATAAGACAAGTCTCCAAGGCTATAACAGGAAGTACATCATGTTTTCCTCCAATTGTATGTAGAATAGCATTGTTGGTGTCAAAATTTGAGGAACTCACTCTTCATCACGTACTCAGATCCTTCAACGAGGAGGCAAATTCTCCAGCTAATCGAGGTTCCTAATTAGAACAAGGTGTTATTGTGCTCCATGATGAAGCACAAATAATTGCGCCAATCTTGTAACTAAAGGTATTAAATGATTTTTTTGGGAGATCAAACAAATCGACCCTCAATTTGTTAAATTAAGGAGAATAAACACCAGATGCTAGCTGGAATCAAGTTGACACAAGATGGATGATGGGAGAGGACAAATGGGAGTCTTGTATATCCAACTCACGTTGCATTCCATGCACAACGACCTTCACACCTAGAGTAATTTGTGAAGAAGGGTGGCTTGTTTTAAATTCACAACGGTCTTCTCAACCACTAACGATGTGGGAACTACAGTCATTACGTCTATTTAATGCCTCCATGCGTTCCCTATGCGCGATGATTGATTTAATGGCCGAAGATTATGCTCTGATGTTTCAACTATAAGAGAATTTAATGCTAGCATCACGGGAGAATCTATCTCGAGATGAGTGGGAGTCGATAAATAAGGGAAGCCATGTAAATAGCGAGAATATCTGCCTGTTACTCGGTTTGTATCCCCTTTTGAAGAATTGGCCTCTGACGGCGATGGAGAATCATGATGCTCCCAGGGATTTCGATCGCTGGAAGAAAGCAATAGGGAAGCTCTTCAAGAATTTAAGTGGAATGTATGAATTGATGGGCAGGAGACTGGATTTCATGGAGAAAGAGCAGGATGATCGTGCAAAGATGACGAACCATGAATTGGACTGGATGCATGCTTGAATGGAGCACAAACTCACTCATATGGAGACAAAAATTCTGCTTCTAAGGACTAGGCAGAGAGAGACGACTTGGAGCTCAGAGGATGAATAAAAATAGTGTTTTGTGGAACCCATTTAGTCTTTGTAGGATGTGCCATACGCAGGCGTGGAGGGAGATGATGGAGCAGTTTGCGACAAGCAGGTGACACCTGATAACAAGTTAGACCCTGACACTTATGAGGCAAATTACTTAATAATGTAGTATATTATGCATATATGAACAATTTTTGGGGCAATTCTGTAGAATATATGGACATTTTCAATGTAATATTATAAAATAGAAAGCCCGTGACACTAGGAAAACCAAGCTATGACTCTAGTGGAATGTTAAAGCTGCTGATGTAACTAACGAATGTAAATGGAGCTGGTCATGAAAACCATCCTTTTAATATAATATAAAGAGCCACTTTGTTAAAAAAATTATTCTTAGTAGTAGTCACAGATCAAATGTCGAGATCTATCTCAAAAGTAGTTATGTTGTTTATTCTCTTTTAATTAAATTAAATGTCATATTAATAAGTATCATATAAAATGAATTAGGCCTTTTGGGCAAGTGGTATTGATTAGCCATGGTAATAACCCATAATATTGTAATAAAATCTATTTACACGTTAACAATTTCAATGGGAAAGTGGGGTGAATCCCCATGGTTAAAAATATTTCTATATGCTTTTTTATAAATAAATATATATATAGGTTATCATATTTCAGATTGCAGATCAACTTTTTTTGGCAATTATATGCTACCAATATAAAACTTTTTTATATTAATAGAAATCTTTTTGTATTGACTTACAAAAACATGAAGTTGCTGATGTAAGAATGTAAATAGAGCTAGTCATGAAAACCATCATTTTAATATAATATAAATAGGCGCTTTGTTAAAAAATATTCTTAGTACTAGTCATAGATCAAATGTTGAGATTTATCTCAAAAGTAGTTATGTCATTTATTCTCTTTTAATTAAATTAAATGTCACATTAAAAAGTGTCATATAAAATGAATTATGGCTTTTTGGGCGTGTGGTATTGATTAGCCATGGTATTAGCCCATAATATTATAGTAAAATCTATTTACACCTTAAAAATTTCAATAGGAAAGTGGGATAAATCTCTATGGTTAAAAATATTGCTATATGTTATATATATATATATATAGTCCTTAGATGGACCACTGTATCACATTTTGGGGATCATATGCTATCAATATAAAACTTTTATATATTTATATATATTTGACTTATATTATTATTATTTTATATTTAACAGTAATAATAATTATTTAAAATAAAATTACAATTTAGTTAACTTATATATATTTTAATATTAGTAATGTGAGATATATGATAAAGTAAGGGCGTAATCTAACTTACTAAAATAACTTTTTTCATCAACTATATAATTTCAAGTTGGAATGTGAAATTTGTTGTTGTTTAAAATACATTTTTGAATGCATAAATAAATGGATTCAACACCCCCTAAAAAATTCCATGGGAACTAGAATTTTACAGAGTAATTGACTTAAACTCAAATATTTAAAATTTTTTGTTAGATTTTAATTAAAATGAACCAAAAAAAATATCGTGAAAAAAACCATTACTATACCTAAAATAAATATTTTGATAATTATCATAAAATAAATTCATATTTCTCCTCATTAAAAAATATATAAATAAAGTAACAACTAAATTTTATAAATAAAGCTTTTCAAAAAATAGAATTATAATTCCCAAAATTTAAAACAAAAATTAAGGTAAAACTTTTCAAAAAATAGAATTATTATTTTTTAAATAATTCCCGAAATTTAAAACAAAAATTTAAGGAAAAGAAAGACGAGGAGGGCAAAAAGCACTTTTAGTAATGTTTAACTAACACCGTCTAATTAAATGCAAACGTGGATATCACCAACCATCGTAACAGAAATCACGCTGTATTCGATGTAGAGTATTTGTCGAAGATTACCCGAAAAAAAATGGGGAGCGGGGTCGGGGGCCGCCTTAGAAGCCAAATTTTAGTTTTCACGCCACCGAGAGAAGAAGGCGTCTAAGTCGTAGGTCCCACTTTTTTCATTTTGAGGCACAGTATACACGTGTAAAGAAGTTATGAATTCTCTGCATCCCCATCCGAAAGCATCCAAAAAGCAAAATCTCGAAAAAATATATGCGGAAAATGGATAAATGATCGTGAATAATAATAATGATAACATAGAAGACGTAGGGGGTACAATGTCACATGGTGTCCATGCTAGCGACGAGCATGACACATGCCGTATGCCGCAGGGGAATCGCGTCATGAAGAGTACCAAAGACCATGGCCATGGGCGTATGAGACGAGGGGACATGCTCGACAAATTTTGAAGCGGGCAGGGGATGAAAGGCAGTAGGAAAGGATCTTAAAAAGGGGCTCTTAAAATAAAAACCCCGCGAACAGGCCATGCGTCCTCGGGTTCGGTAACACCAGCACAATA
The DNA here is from genome assembly GCA_031772625.1 of Pinus tabuliformis. Lineage (NCBI taxonomy): Eukaryota > Viridiplantae > Streptophyta > Pinopsida > Pinales > Pinaceae > Pinus > Pinus tabuliformis. The sequence continues at coordinate 684,095,706 of CM062805.1, forward strand.
TCGTTGCAGACGGACAGGGGGTGCTGATAAATGCTGAATCTTTGTAATTCTGCGCGCAGATGGAGACTATTTTCTGGTGGATCGGGCGCCTGTGCGCTGTGTTGAAGGTAACGCTCCTTTGATTTTTTTTTTCTCCTATAAGAGTCGAAATCGGGAAACGCAAAGAGACGTGCTTAGGGCTTTGTTGATCATGGCCGTGGTGGTGGAAAATGAAGGCTTTAGCGGAACGGCCGTGGAATTAGGGGTGAATGTAGGGTCTGTAGGTCGGAGCTTTAGCCGTTTAGGGGCTTCGGAAGACCAGTCTTTGACTAGGTACGAGAATCCTACATCAGACGTTCAAGATTTGCAAGAAAATGCTCAGCAGAGTGTCCAGGCTCAACAGCAGCAAAGCGCACATCAGAATCAGCAAAGTCAGTTAAGCGTGCGGTTACATGATCAAAATTTACTCAAGACTCAGCATTTACAGCAAAGTAGTCAGTCAAATCAGCAGAGCTTGCTCCAAAATCTGGAGATTCAGCAGATGAAGCAAAATGCTCAACAGAAACAACTAAGCTTTCAGCAGAATCAGCTAAGGTTTCAGCAATTGCAGCAAAATAGTCATCAGAATCAGAACAATATGGAACAAAATGTCCATATTCAGCACTCTCAGCACAGTCTTCAGCAAAATCATCAAAATGTGCAGCTTTTACATATGCAGCAAAGTGCTATGCGAAATGTAAATATTCAAATAAACCCTTCCACTCAGGGTCTGCAGCACCAGGCCGTGTTGGCAAACCCTGCGCTTTCTGCCTCCGAACAACATCAACAACGCGCGAATGGTGCTGCCTCGCATGAGAAGGCAGGACTGGGGACTGAAAATGCCGCGGCTTCACAGGACTTCAGTCGTGACATGCGGGAATTGGAAGATCTGCTCTCGAAGTTAAACCCTATGGCAAAGGAGTTTGTGCCGCCTTCCCTTGTTAATCATTCGCCCGCTGTTTCCTTCTTCAATGCTTTTATGGTAAACAACAATAACAACACCACCGATAACTACAATAATAATAACAATAGACGGGTATGGTACCCCTGGATGTAAAAATTTGTCTGATTTTGTTGCCATTTTTGGTTGACCGCTGAGTATTTATAATCTTTGCGCATTTGATGATGAATCAGAAGAAAAACAACTATCAAGGGAAACGAAGAATGAATAGCAGAACTAATTTGGCCCAGCAAGAAGATAGCATTAGAAGAACAGTCTACGTTTCAGACATTGATCAACAGGTAAGTGCAAAAATTTCACCATTTTAAATCTACGGTGAAAGTAAGGAATTCATTATTGTTAATATATGTTGAATGGAGGGAAATTGCACTTCGAAATGTGAGGTCACAGTGTGATCCATTTAGCTTGATATGGCACAGGATGAATAAATCACTGCTCTGTACTATGCAGAAGCCGGATCCAATGCTCTGGATAAAAAATCTGTTTCTTCTTGTATGCTTTATAGAAGGGAAGATTTTCAGTGTATATAGGATATATATAAATATACTTTTTTTTTGTGTTTATTTTTTTGAAAAGTCTAGTAAGATTAATCTGAATGATGATATCTGCGTTTCTTCCATAGGAAAAGAACATTCTTGTACCTATAATCTGGTGATTGGTCTGATAGAAATATGAAGCCTATACATCAACTGGATTAGAAATAGGTCTTTTGTTTCCTCGACACAGGTCTGGAAATTAAAGGGTTTCCGTATTACTTCACGTGGTAACGAGTTTTCTTAATTTGCATTGCACTTAGAGGTCTGTGATTAGATATGCATTATTTTGTGTTACCTTCTCTCTTGTTAAACTGAATGAATGAATCAATCATAAATTTAAAATAATAACAAACATTTCTGTTATACATACAGTTATGTAAATTTAGATTATCAATCAAAAGCTTGTAACTTTATGTTATCAATCAAACGCTTGCCAATCTTCGTGCTAAAATCAAAGATGAAGATCCTTTTTTCTGCCAATGCTATAAAGAGACACTACTATGAGAAGTTCAGAACTTAGAAGGGCAGCCTATAAATAAAAATGCCTTAAGAGAGTCTAATAACTAGTATTAGTTAAATATGCATTCTTTGAACTTATAGAGATAATAAAACTTTCGATAAATGGCCATATGAACGTGATTGAAATACAATTGAAGTATTAGAAACGACACTCACTGCCTCACAAGAATGAGAGTTTTTGCTTTCTCAGATGAGTTTAATGAATACGAGTATTGTCTTACTGCACCAGGGCCTTAAGGAAAGGAGCTTATTTCACTTTTCGGATGAATTTATTTTCTCTGATGAAATTTACACTTGATACATTATTCTAATTTGTCTTAGTCGACAAATATGTGAAGTAAATGCTTATCAGCTTTTAAAAATCACTTAGATATATAACTTTAGCAATATTTTGGAGTTGGGAAAGCGTCAAAGACATTAACAACATTTAGTTACTTTATTGGTTTGATTCAGGTGACTGAAGAGCAACTTGCAGCTCTTTTTATTAATTGTGGGCAGGTAGATACAATGCTTTCTCCGGTTTTTGTTTGCTGTCTTTTTGTGTAATCTACAGCATCTCTCTCTTGTTTGATATGTTTATCTCTGCCTTGGATATTGTAATGGATAATTCCTAAAGCTGGAACATCTTTTGGTTGAAGGTTGTTGATTGTCGTGTGTGTGGTGATCCAAATTCAGTTCTCCGTTTTGCCTTTGTAGAATTTACTGATGAGGGTAAGTATTCTTTTGGAACAACTGATGAACAGAAGCAGCAGTTTTTCCTAGTATAATTCTGAATTTAGCGATTTCCTTTTCCATTAACATCTGTGTCTGCAGAGAGTGCAAGAGCGGCATTGAGTCTTGCTGGGACCATGTTGGGATACTATCCCGTGAGGGTCTTGCCTTCTAAAACTGCTATTGCCCCAGTAAACCCAACATTTCTTCCGAGGGTGGGTAATGCCTACATATCATCTACCTAGAAGGTGTTACTTTGTCATAGGAAAGCTTTATAAACAGGCCCCAATTCTTTGTAGTATGAATTTTTTAATTTTAATCGAGTAGCTTTATGAACTCCTTCATTAAAACAAAATTTCATTTAGATAAACTAATTGTTTGATGTCAAACAATGCAGTCAGAAGATGAGCGTGAAATGTGTGCACGGACAATTTATTGCACAAATATTGACAAGAAGGTTAAGTCTAAATCCTTTAAGCTGTAGTTGTTGCTTGGCTAGCATGCCAATTTTATGGCATGCCATGCTATCGTTGCATTGGATATTTTTTCTTAATCGAAGTTTATGCTGCTGTTTTATTGAAGTTTGGATTGAAATGTTTTGAATTTGTATGTCGATTAAGCCACAGTGGCTTCTCAAAGCATTATTCTATGCCGTGGTGAATGGTCTTGCAGGTTTCCCAAGCGGATGTGAAACTCTTCTTTGAGTCACTTTGTGGTGAGGTGGGTACTGTTTCAGTGTGTTCTGTTTATGTATTCTTTCTGTTAGAAAATATATATGCATTAACACTTTTCTTTGTTGATTCAGGTTTCTCGTTTGAGACTGTTAGGAGATTATCATCATTCAACTCGTATAGCCTTTGTTGAGTTTGTTATGGTAAGCAGTTTCTAGACCAATATGCAGAATCTCTTTCATCATCTTCTTCTTTTTTTGTCAGTTATTTTTTTTTGTCAGTTACAAAATGGTTTCATATTTTTATGTTGCTCTAACCAGGGAAAGTTCTCAAGGCTTAAAGGTTAAGAACTTATTATGGGCCATTTCTTTAACTAGCTAAAATTGTTAAAATTCTTCAACACATGGTAGTAGTCTTAATCTGATTTCTAACCTACCTACTTAGGAAAACAGAAAGCTGAAATTTTCATCAAAACTGCAATAATATGATATTTATTAGGAATCGAAATACATCAAGGTGAAGAAAATAGCAGCAAGTACACGGATCTGAAACTGAAATCACATTACTATTTAATAATTTATTACTCTTGAAAACAGGAAATACACAGAAAGCTTCAAACTCTACCCTTCGCCCGTTGCTTTCCACCCTGGAAAACTGAATGAATAAACCTATACCCCTGCTGCCTTCTTTATAGACTTAGAGGGTACAATGAACATGGACACATGCACAACCACACCATAACGGAAATAAACCTAAACCACAGATTTGTTCCTGGCTGGGATTAGTGCTCTCAACCTGCATGAAAGAACTATTCCTAGCAAGGTTTACCCACTAGAGGAGACTGCAAGTATGCACGCATGCATCTCTCTCCCATGCTATTCTTAGGAACGTTCCACATGCAAAGTGCCCTAATTGTGCATGCAACTACTAACTAAAACAAACTCAGAAATAGAACTGAATTGCTAAATATAAAAAGTATTTAAACAGGAACTAAACTGAGGATGGTTTGCATGCATTCTCTATGTCTCTCTCCTCCACAATTGCCCCTGTGCCCTCACTATGGCTGTACAGAACTGCTGAAGGAGGTTGTACTGCTGCTACTGTACAGAATCTCTGCTGGAGCACCTGTCACTGTACCTTCTCTGCATGTGCCCATATCATCTATGCTTGCTTCTGCCATTAATGGTGCTCTGCTGTGCCCTGTCTCAGGTACTAACAGTCCAAACAAAAGCTGTCCTGGAAATGAGATACTCATTTGTATTACAATTTCAAACAAATGAAGTTTTCATATATGTCTAGGTCAAGTTTCTGATCCTGTAATTTTGTAATGCGCAATCCCTTCCTCCTAAAGAAAGATATGCAGGGGTTTTCTTAGGGTTTCAGGTTTTTAAATATACTTTTGTCATCTTGTTCTGGTATTTTTGTTTTGGTCAGTTCTTTATTTTTTCATATTCACAAATGGTTTCCTAGTTTATGTTGCTTTAACTGGGTGAAGTTCCCAAGGCTCAAAGGTTAGGTTAGCCAAGAGATATGTATGGTAATGACATTGCTATGGGTCAGTTGTTGAACTTATTAAAACCTTATTGCACACATTTGTATTCCAATTTCAGAACGAATGAAGTTTTCATATATGTCTAGGTTGAGTTTTTGAGCTTGTAGTTTTGTAATGCCCAAGGTGTTCTTTCTAAAGAAAGACATGCAGCAGTTTTCTTGCTGTTTTGTATGTACTTTTGTCATCTTGTTCTGATTTTTGGTTTTGTTTTTGTCGATTCTTTATGTTTTCGTAGTCCCAAAATGGTTTCATATTTTATGTTGTTTTAACTGGGTGAAGTTCTGAAAGCTCAAAGGTAAGCGCAGCTAAGATATATACAGGTTAATGACAATGCTATGGGTCAATTCCTGAATTCAATTAGAACGTTCCTTGGAAATGGCACACATTTATATTCTAGTTTCAAAGCAAATGAAAATTTCATATATGTTTAGGTTGAGCTTCTGAGTTTGTAGCTTTGCAATTCCCAAGCTCTTCTTCCTAAAGAGTGTTAGAGTTTGGGCACTAGACTCGGTGTACACACACACACACCAGATTTGGTAATAGTCTCAAATTAACTTCAACCTAACTAATTAACTGAAACACATTGATGTGCCCAACCAAAAAGAAATTATGTACAATGAAACTCATAAAATCAACAATTAGATCGTGCAGAGTAACACATTACACACACATTTTTCCAATCAACAGTTCTTCATTAAATTCTTTTCAGGACCTACTTGGGCTATGTTATTGGGATAATGGCCCAATTGAGGACTTACATATACAACAATAAACCTGGAGTTATCCACCGCCCTAGAATTGTCCTTCGATATTCTTCAGTTAATTTGGATCTGTTCGCCTCGTTGCTCCATGCACCTTCCTCAGACCCGACATACTGGAGTATCGCACTCCTCCTCCTGAGGTTAGTGCCGTTGTATGGTGTGTCTTCTCCTCGGACCCATCTCGGCCTCCTCCTGGTAGAGCTCAAAAGAACATCCCTCTCCTCCAGATCTATAGGTTGTGTCCCTACTGCTAGTGCTGTTGGTTCATACTCAATCTTAGGAGCTTCTTACTCTTGATCCTCTACCCCTGCTGGCTTGCTCTACCCTCTTGACCTTGCTCGGCCTACTCGACCCTCTCAATCCTTCTTAGCTCGTCTAGCCCCCTTGGCCCTCCTGGCCAAGCCACTGATTTGAGGCCTACTCACCCCTTCCACATATATGAGGCCTACAACAGGTCCTCTCGACTCTCTACAACTCTGAGGCTTGCCTTTTGGCCCTCTATAGGTTTGAGGTCTACCATATGCCCTCTCATCCCTCTGTGGATTTGAGGCCTACCATAGGCCCTCTCGGCCTTGCTCGGCTGTCTCAACCTTGCTCGGCCCTCTGGGCCCTCTTGGCCTTGCTTGGCTCTTTCAGCTCTCTTGGAAAGCCATAAGAACGAATCACTCACCCTTTTATTTATACTTTTCAAGGGGTGCAATACCATGGGTCTTCAGAATACCATGGGTCTATGGGTATAAAGCCCCATTGCTTAGCCCACTTGCCCCACATGTAAGAATTCTCCCAATGCTACCCAAAACATCAACACTCGCTCTTAGTGAGGAATCTATTCTGACAACAACACCTGGAAGTGGCTTTGCCTTTGAACCTCGAACACATTTCCACCCTTGATCCGTTACAACAGTTGCTCCATATGACATAGAAGCAATTCTCGTTGTATGACGGAGACCCTTCATCGAAGACATCTTGCTTCTAGAAGCCTCCCGCTCCTGAGCATCCTTCATGGCCATCTTGTACCATGACTCGCCATCTTGTACCATGACTCCTTGAACTTGAAGGTTGTCTTACTTTGAGCTACTACTCCCTCCTCAACTTGCTCATTTCCTCTGAAGCTTGGCTCCCTTTGACTCCAGATCGGAGGCTGTCTTGGCCCTCTAGGTCTTTGCTGATCTTCACTCTAAGTTTCTCACTTGCATCTCCAATGGCTTTCTCAACCCTCTGAAGTATTTGTCTTAGCTACAGTCTCTAACACTCCCTCTTAGCGAGGGAGGTACTTCTGGAAGAACCACCTGGAACTGGCTTACCCTCTGGTTCTTGTGAAATGTTCCAAGCCTCATTCTCCATCTTGTAGGTCCCAGTGCTAGGTCCCTCTAACATTGCTGCGAAACTCTCGATTGGTATGGTCTCCCTCTCTCCCTTGGAGGGTTGACCTTTGCCAATCCTGTCCTTCATACTATACTCTGCTGGCTAAACCTTGCCGACACTCACAACTTGTCACAATAGATCCTTTGCCTAGCGACTCCTGCTGGCTATTGCATCCTACATCTACTCTATCATGCCTAGCGTGACATGATTCTTCACACGTCTTTACGACACTAAGCCTGCTAATCTTGGCCTTTATGACCCATACAAGTAGTTTGCCATACTTAGCCATCTCCCTTGGCATGGGTCTTCAAAACACTGTTGCTACCTACAACAATTCCTACAACTCCCTCTCAGAGTTGTCACCTGTGAAAATCTCAGATCCAATTACCTCTTTTAGAAACCACGCTCTAATAACATGTTATATTTTGTGGGCACTAGATTTAGTGCACACACACACACACACTAGATATGGTAGCAATTATAAATTAACTTTAACTTAGTTAATTAACTGAAACACACTAATGGCCTAACCAAAAACAAATTATGCACAATGGAACTCATAAAGCCAACTATTAGATCATTCATAGTAACATATTACACATATTCTACCTAATCTATAATTCATCATTAAATTCTTCCCAGAACCTACCTGGGCTCCCTCATTGGGATAATGGCCCAATTGAGGAATTACATATACAACAATAAACCTAGAGTTATCCAACTAATCAAGCCCTAGATCTGTCCTTCGGTTTTCCTTAGTTGATTTGGGTCTGTCTCCCTCGTTGCTCCTTGCACCTTCCCCAGACCCAACACAATGGAGTATCACACTCCTCCTCCTAAGGCTAGTGCCACTGTATGGTGTGTCTTCTCCTCATGCCCATCTTGGTCTCCTCCTGGAGGAGCTTGAAGGAACATCTCGCTCCTCTTCCAGATCTATAGGTTGTGTCCCTGATGCTAGTGCTGCTGGTCCATACTTAAACTTAGGAGCCTCTTCCTCTTGATCCTCTACCCTTGCTGGCTCACTCGGCCCTCTCGACCCTGCTCAGCCTTGTTGGCCAAGCCATTGATTAGAGTCCTACTTAACTCTCTACAAATTTGAGGCCTACCACAAGCCCTCCATAGTTCTGAGGCCTACCATAGGCCCCCTTATCCCTCTTGGCCCTACATAGATTTGAGGCCTACGACAGGCCCTCTCGGCCTTGCTTGGCTGTCTTAGCCTTGCTCAATCCTCCTGGCCCTCTTGGACTTGCTCGGCTCTCTTGGCTTTCTTGCCGAGTGACAAGAACGAATCACTCACACATTGTACTTATACTTTTCCAAGGGGTGCAATACCATGGGTCTATGGGTGCAAAACCCCATCACTTAGCCCACTTGCCCCACACGTGAGAATACTCCTGATGCTACCCAAAACATCAACAATGAGAGATATGCATGTGTTTTCTTAGGCTATTTTTGTTCTTGTGAAAGGCTCGTGGTGATGATGACTAAAATTTTGAGCAGTTTTTAGTTAAAATGCAATGGTCCTAATGTTGGAAAAGCATCACTTTTTTCCTTCCTCTTATTTGTTAAGTGTGATTTTGCATACATAATCTCTTTATTAATTTGTATTCAGAAAGAGACCATCTGATAATAACAAAGTAAAATATGTGGCTCAGTTAGAGGATATGCCAACTTGCTGGTTTTCATTCTTTAGAGGTTGGGACTAAGGTTTGCCTAATTACCCTTATTGCCTAAGTAGGGAAAGAGAGCCTCACAAATAGTGCTTTAACTGCCTCATGGGATTCTTCTTGTAAGCTTGTTGAAAACTAACTGTATTATAAGGTCCATTGATTCCCCCCACCAAAGAAACTTTGAACCAAGAAACTTAAGGATTCTACAGGAAGATAAAAACATTTGAACTGCTTCAGGAGCAGGAATCTTCAGAGAGAAGAGATCCCATCTCCCGTATCTTCACATATCGCCCTTCTTTCAACAACCTGATGTCTTCCTTTGGAGGGTCTATCGGCCTCAGTTCTGTTTTTTAAATACATGAAAGGAAGTAATTGATTTGAAATTGCTCGCTACAGATTTTACTTAGTCACATAAATTTTTTAGAAGGATGTTCAGTAATTGACCAGTATCATTCATCCATTTTGATCAGTAAATTATAAGTCTCCTTGTATCTTCATAGACCTAACATTTTTGTCCAAAGCAACTTTTAGTAGCAATCTGTTAGTTTTTCGAAGCCCAACAAATCGGTTTAGTTATACCCAGAGTTTAATTTTAACAACAAAATCAAATCTGAAATTTATGCACAGGAAATACTGCTGAGCTTCAAACAAATTTTACACAGTGGAAACAGAAATCAAGCAAATAAGTGTTTTCTTAGCTTTTTACCCTGGAAACCCAACTTGGGAAAATCAGCATTCATGTTTTGTTTGATTTCAGCTTGCAGAGGAAAATCAGAAATTTATTACAGCAATAAAGCCTGTCCCAGCGCCTAGAAACTGTGCCGAACAGATCTGTCTCATTCCTGTGCCAAGCAGCAGTTTTCTGCCTAGATCTGTGTGCCAACAGAAAGTTCAGACCTGCAAAACAGCCCTGATCTACATGCCAACAGCTGCATCGATTTCTGTGACTGCATATTTTTGTGCAGCCTTCTCACATGTGTGACCTGCCTCAGTTTGTGTGCCCAGCTACCTCGGTTTGCGTGCTGTACATTATCGCTATCTTTTCCTTTCTTGCTGTTCCTTGGTATGCGTGCCAACTTCTCTTGAAGTGCGTGCTGCCTGGGAATGCTTTCCATCTTCTCTCCAAGCAAGTAATCTTATCCTTTTCCCCAACCTCATTATCCACAAAGTCAACCTTGTAATTTGCCAACAGCTGCATTGATTTCTGTGACTGCATATTTTTGTGCAGCCTTCTCACATGTGTGACCTGCCTCAGTTTGTGTGCCCAGCTACCTCGGTTTGCATGCTGCCTGGGAATGCTTTCCATCTTCTCTCCAAGCAAGTAATCTTATCCTTTTCCCCGACCTCATAATCCATGAACTCAACCTTGTAATTCACGACTTCGTAAATCACAACCTCGTAACTCACGATCTCTTTAGATCTGATGGTCACGATTTAATCATAAAGTCACTTAAAGGTGCTTTATAAAAAATCATTACTTTAGCCCACATTAATTAATTAAATTAATTAATGTGCCTTTACATGGGAAAAATAAAAGTCACTTTGTTAGAAAAGTTTGTTGGATATCTTCTGCATGCTTGATACTAAGCCTATGCAGAATCACTTGTTCGATCTACCAAATTCAACACAATCTTGATGCCATTAATTCTTCCAAGTTTTTGGAGCCACACCCCAGAGCGGCTTTTGTCTTAATTGAATAAGATTTTGAAAGGAATCGGATACAACCGACAGTGCTTTTGTTTGGTGGCCCTTGACTTGAGCCATAAAAAAATTCCAAGCCTGCTCCTTAATGATATTCAGTTCTGTCAATTGCCTTTCAGGCTTCCGAGTCATTGACATTTTATATGCAGAAGCGAAAGCTTTGACTTGATAGGTCAACTGAAAATATGGAATCTTTTTCTCTTCAAAGAGCATTTGTTTTTGTGCTATCCATCCCCAGCAGGGCAAGAATGTTACTGCCAGCCATAGTTCCACCAAGTTTCCGGGACATGGGGACAGGGGAGCAGGGAAATGCAGGAGCGGCCTATGCAAAAGCTCCCCACCAATATTTAGGAAATGTGGGAACACAAAGTACATCGACAAAAATAGTAAAATACTAAAAAATTATAAATATATCATTGAAATTTTATAATTTAACTGTCTTTATCATTATATAACACTTACATCATGAAGGATAAGTCGATGGATCATATAACTGAAACAAATTTAAAACGAAAAGCATGATGCAATCATATAGGTCACTGTAACATTGTACAATGAAAATAAAAGTTTAAACCATATTGAAGTTCCAACTTTGAATACTGAGTATTGAAATAAAAGTCAAGTCTGTTACATCAAGAGTCAATTTTTTATAGAGTCAAGTCTAATATATCATATATCAAGATTCAAAACAAACTAAAGTCTACAACTGAAGTCTGAAACAGAAAAGTAGATAACATAAGAACATATCAAATGACAAATGAGCATAATTGCTGAAGGTAATGCCCCACTAGTCTCTGCATCCAGTTGCTGCATGAATAAATCAGGATCAACCATGTCACCAGACCATACTGTACCTTATCCTTACCTGCCCATTAAATTGCTTGGCGACAAAATAGCATGTGAGCCTGAATTTGACCTTTTTTTTTGGAAACACAGGAAATTTTTCCTCTTTTGGGAGGAATTGTCCCCCCTTCGAGGTTTCTCGTGTTTCCGTTTTTGGGGACGTGGAGAAATGTACCCCAGACATCGCGATGTCCCTGGAGCGCAAGGAAGCGCAGGGATGCGTCCCCGTGGAACACTGCCGCCAGCCATTCTTTATGCTCCTTTTTACCTTACCAGCTTCTTCGACATTGATCCACAATATTCCCCACCCACCCATCTTCTAAACCTATGAACTGTTCTACTTCTGTCCCCAGCTGCTCAATATAGGTGCATTTTATGAGCAAATGAGAGATGTTTTCATCGTTTTCCCTACAAAGGATACATATACCAGGCCCCTGTTCTGCTTGATTGGCCAACCTCTCTGAATAATATCCTATGGTTTGATTTTTTGACTACATGTCCATGTCTTGCTCCTGATGAAATATAGCATGGCTTCTTTGTAATTTCTCCACATAGTTATTCCATATATCTGTATCCTATCCTCCAGGCCTAACGAGTCCAAATTCTTCCACCCCTGTTGCCATGTCTTAGTATTCACCTGATCAACTGCCTGATTAAGAGTGCAAATGCCTCTGTCATGCAACATTTCAATTTCTATCAGCCTACCAGGGAACCTGAATTCGTTTTCGCACCCAACCCAAGGATATACTTTCATCTTCACTTTCTCCCCATTTTCTACTTTTCATACTAACCACCTGCCTAATAAGAGGAAGCACTGGGATAAGGCTTTCCAGTGCATAGCTACATTACTTGTAAGCTTTCCAATGGATAAATACATTACTTATAGTTTTCCTTCGGCTCTTTATCTAATCAATAATAGAGCCAAGACTAATATATTTATGCACGATGATATCTTTCCACAGACTTTCTTGAGGTATGATTCTCCACAAGCTTTTAGCTGCCAAGGATTTTCCAAAATAAAGATATTTTTCAGCCCCATACCTCATTCATCTTTTGGTTTTGCTATAACCTTCCACTTGACAAAGTAACCTAGAAACCTTTTTCCTTATTTTCTCTAGTATCCTTTTTGGAATATAAGTTAAGGTATGCCAGAACATTGGGACTGTCTCAAGGATTGACTTAACCAAAGACAATATTTCACTACTCAATAACTACCAATCACATGGATTAAGAATTCTAGCCTCAATTTTTTCCACCATCTATCCCCAGTCTTGTATACCATACCCATTGGGTTTCAGTGGAAACCTCAGATATTTGACTTCATCACAAAAACCAATACAGCTGAAAGGAAAATCTTCAGAACCTGCCTTTTTGTCTCATAATTCATACCAGAAAAGGTAATACTAGGCTTCATAACATTTACCATCCTTGTAGCTATGCTATACAGGTCCGTAATTTCCTGTACTTTGCTTGCTCCCCTCACAGATCCCTTTGGGAACAGCAGGACATCATCTACAAACAATAAATGGTATAAGGATATATCTTTTCCCACTTTGACTCTATCAATTGGCCCTGTTCTTTCGGCTTCAACTATTGCTCTGCTTAACTCTTCAGCTATTATAAGGAGCAACAATGCTGAGAAAGGACAGCCTTCCCTTAACCGCCTGTTGGGTTTGAAATACCTTGATGTTGATCCATTGATTAACGCAGCAAAGGATAATGATGTTAATACCTTTTATCCATTCACTCTAGGCAAACAGAAAACAATGTGCAAAGGTATCAATCTTAGATACAACCAACTAAACCTATCATATGCTTTGGACAGACCTAGCATCATTACCACACTTGGATGATTCTTTTGCTTTATAGCATATATTCCTAAATTTGCTATGTTTTGAATTTTTTTGCTCTACTACCATCTACCTTTTTTTTAATCTTCAATATGGTATTTATTTTCTTCCTATAATTAGTTAAGTTATGAAAAACATAGTATTTTTTTCTTCTTTTTCCACCAAGTTTTTGTTCTCATTCTGCTTCTCTCCTGTCTAACAACTTCTGCTTTGAATTTTCAAAAGCTTTCATTTCGTCTTTCTCTTCTTCTGTAAAGACTCCTGCTAAATTTGTGAACACAAAGAAGTGCCATCTTGTGCCACCTCTTTTAATCCTTTGTCAGAATCTTTGGATTCTTGAGAGTTTGATGCTACTTTGGCATTGTTTGCCATTTTCAGAAATTCAGCAAATTGAAAGCTTGCTGAAACTTTGGATGAGTGATCATATCCCACACATTCCTCATTGAATAATCTGATGCATTCTTCCTCATTTAACCATTCATGATTGAACTTAAAAGGCGCTGCTGGCTTAGTATCTCTATCTCAAGAAGGATGGGAAGATGGTCAGAATGCCCATATACATCCCACCCAGGTTTAGGTTTTCTCCAGTTCCATTAAGAGATTCTTAGAAGGAAAGAACCTATCCAATCTCTTGGACTCTCCCTCTTCTTCCAGTCAGCTGTTCTTTCAAGTGGGAGCCTTCTTTATGGGCTCCAGATCCACTAGCTCCACTTGAATATAAAGTATTTTTCTAGCCTATCTTGTCTTGTGTTAACCCCAGACCTCTGAACTACATGAAATTTAAAGTCTCTCCAACAATGAGCTTGTGCTGCCTATGACTACATGACTGGAAAATTCATTTGCATGGAAGTTTATGACTATGATACTGTATCCTTGTTCTTGCACATGAAATGTTATTGCTGAACTTACTTCTGTTAATGCTGAATTTACTGTTGATTTTTCTGCTGTTTACTAGTGGTAGTGCCCAACCAGCTTTAGATTTTGTATTAGTTTTTGATTTCCAAGTTCCGGCTGAGTATTTCATTTTTTTTTTTTTTTGTATAAAGGCTGAACTATTGTATTAAGGAAAAAAAGAAAATAATTTACAAAGAGGCCGTGGCCTATGAAGATGCTAAGGAGCATCTTCTTTCAGAGAAGACTGCAGGTGCTCAAGGCAACCTGGATTACACATATGGAGACAGTAGCAGATAGCATATCCGACCATGCATAAACGACCATACAAAAGGGCAGCTTTTGAATTGAGAAATTTGCCTTTCCACTGTAGCTTGCTGCAGAGACCATATTCTTCAAAAGACTGGGAGTGCTGAGATTTCTTGAGGGCTCCCTACCGCTAAACCGACGACTTGACTCTTCTATACCAGAATGAGTCCCCTCAAAATTCCAAAACAGTTGCATTAAACAGCAGAGAAAGCAAGAACTAAGCCTTTGATGGCTCACCTGGATCAATTTCTGGTTTGTGAATTTCCTCATTCGGCTCCAGATTGTTGGTGAGCTGATTGCCATAATACTCAGGATGCTGAGGGAGCCAGGAGCCAGATGAGGATGCTGGGGCGCTCTCAGTCCCGGAGGAGGCTCCATCACAGTAATATCAACCTCAAATTCATGTTCAGAATTGTCCTTCATTGCCCGAGCAGGGATCGTTTGTTCCAGTTCCTCATTACCTGACGTGTCGTCCTCTTCCTCAGTTGCAAGGACAGTAATAAGCAGTGATAAACGGGTCTGATTTTTCCGGCATCGAAAGGTGCAGCGAGAAGTGTGGACTTGACTGTCCAACTGGTCGGACTCTTCAGAGGGAGAGGATTGAGGCTCCATTATAGCCACTGGCTGAATTGCCTGGGCTTCTTGCCTTCCACGAATGCCCCAAACCCCTCCACGTCTTGGGACTCCCCTTTGTCGTGGCGGCATTGTCCCTGAAGAGCACACTTTGCAGGCAATAAACTGTAAAAAAGCGGAACTGTAAATCTCGAGTCGGTTCTCCTTAGTGGCACTTACACAATTCTGGTGCCTCACTGAGCTATCCTCCAGCATAACACACAGTTGACACAGATGAAGCAGAGTGCGCGGAATTGAACACCCACTTGCATACACAATTGAACACACCGATGAATGCACAATTGACACAGAGTGCCCAGAACACACCGATGAGACACTTGCACACTTCTGGTTCCTTACTGAGCTATCCTCCAACGTTACACACAGTTGACACATATGAAACGGAGTGCGCAGAATTGAACACCCTCTTGAATACACAGTTGAACACACAATTGAGCACACAATTGAACACACCGATGAATGCACAGTTGACACAGAGTGCCCAGAATACACCGTTGAGACACGCAGATGAAACAGCATGCCCAGAACACGCGAAACAGCTTGCCCAGAACACGCGAAAGGAACAGAGGGTAGGCTATGGCTTTTCCCTCTTCCTCCGGGATTCTTATTACTCTGACCTCCAAACCACTGAACCAGACTATGTTTCGAAGCACTGGACAAATCCAAATACCTCATTTTATAGAAACTGGAGCTGAACTGTATGGCGGCAATGGATTTGAGACTCCATTGAACTGCGTACAAGGCCATTAAATCGCCTCGCTTGAGGCCACCTCCCTTCTGCATGGCCATCTTGTCTACTGCGATCCGCGTTAATGACTTGCAGGGGCGAGTTAATGTAGTGTCCGGCCAGACTGGCTGAAACCTACAGCTGCCCTTCATTGCTTGTACATGCGCTTAAACAAGTGTCACCCGCATCCGGGTGTGAGACAATCCGGGATGGCCTATCTTCATCGAGCAATGCCTGTAGCTTGGGAAGATGGTGTTGCGATATTGTTTCATGAAGGGGTCCAGCTGAGAAATCCTTATCATTGTCCACACCTATGTTAGCTAGGAAGTCCGCAGGCTTGTTTCCTTCCCTTTTTGTGTGTTTGAAAGAGACTGCTCTGTTTTCTTGCAGCCAAAGCTGAACCTGAGCCAATCTGGATGCTAATCTCCAGCTACTGCTTATCTTATGAACTGAGGATCCCTGTTGTAGTTTGATAGCCATGTTTATAAGAATCTGTGAATCCCCTTCTACTGTCAAGGGAAAACTCTTGCTCTGCTCCGCCAGAATGAGGCCTTTCCAAAGGCTTTCCAGCTCCGCTGCATTATTTGTATTCCAGCCAATGTTTCCGAAGAAAGTGACCAAAGGATTGCCTCTATGGTCTCTTATCACACCTCCATAACCTGTCTGGCCAGGATTTCCTTTCGATGCACCATCGAAGTTCATTTGAAATGTGTTGACAGGCGGTGGTGTCCATTTTGCTGTGTTGGATCGATGTTGCTCTGAGTGTGGATTGACCAGAATCCTATCTTGTATCTTGATTTGCCAATTATTCCATATTGCCCATTCCTTAGGTTGCTTCGGAAGATCCTCTTTGGACCATGCTTTAAAAAAGTCAGATTTTTGAATTAGGCTCATCGCAGTGGTATCAGTGATCCAAACTTAAACAGGAACGCAACAACTTACAGATATAATCATAAACATAGAGATGCGGCACAAAAACACTTCAATTCATTAATGGAAAAACACTGAACTATGCTTACAGATAGAATGGAAATAAGATAGCTCGGCGATGTTGGCTTATCTCTGAGGAGAGATGTGGCGGCTATATGCCTCTGAACTGTGTTACAATGAGACTCAAAGGCCTATTTATTATTGAGAAACAATGGAAAACCCTAAACATCCAAAAACTTAACTCTAGGAGATGAAGCACCAAAACTGTGGGCCCCGTTTGGGTTAATTGGTACATCAACTTCTCGGGGTCGTAACTTTGGAATACGATCTTCGTTTGGCTATCATAATACCTCGTTTCGAAGATATCAAAGAGAAGGTCGAAAACAAAAATGCAAGCCAGTTTGGGACATTGTTGGTCTCTCCGTTTTCCCTAAAAACGCTGTTTAGGGCCTCAAAACAGCTTTAGAAGTTCAAGACCCGAAAAACTGCCAAAAATAGTAAACTGTGCTACAATTAAGGAAACCGAAAAACTGAAAGAGATAGTGTTGGGGGTCCAAGTGGAATAGGCAGGTGGCCACCAATATCCACCTGGATCATTCCTCCCCCCTTAGGAAGCAATGGTCCCCATTGTGTTGAGTGCCTCCATGAGATGGGGAAACTTCTGCTAAACTTGGTCCCTGGTGAGCCACTTGCCTTGGTGAAGGAGTTGGCCAGCTTTGACAACCCGATATAGTTGGATCTTCTGCTGGTGAGTGCTCTTGATTTGTGTGTCCATGATCCGATCAGTGGTGGCCTGTTCCATGCAGTCTGGGTTTAGCTCTGTTGGTGTGAGTTGTTCTGTAATGTCAAATGTGTCCAACAATGGTGGGAAGTATGGCCGAAGGCGATCTACATTGAACACTGGATGCAGACCAAGGAACAGTGGAATGCTGAGCTCGAAGGCATTGTCAATGACGACCTTGGTGATGGTGTATGGCACATATCGGAGTGGGCGAAGCTTGCGATGGGCCCCAACAAGGCGCTCTTTTTGCAAATGAAGCCAAACTTTGTCACCCACCTGGAACTTGTGTGGCACTCGATGTTGATCATGGCGCTGCTTGTACTTAGCATTGGACCTGTCCAATATATCATGGACCTGTTGGCAGATGTGTTGAATGCGCTCAATGAAGCTGTTAGCCCTTTCAGCTTTGGACTGCACGTGAGCCGAATCTACCTGAGTGGCTGTAAATGGTATGGCCACATCAATGGGGCATAATGGCTGAAATCCCAACCCTACCTGAAAGGGGCTGTGGCCTATTGAGCTATGGAGAGCTCTGTTGTAGCTGTGTTGGACATAGGGGAGACTTTCATCCCATGTGCGTGGATGCTTCGAGTTGTACATGCGCAAAATGTGTACGATCATTCTGTTGACAACCTCTGTTTGGCCATCAGTTTGGGGATGGAAAGCTGTGGACTTAGTGAGTTTTGTATCCAGCATCGACCAGAGACTTGACCAAAATGCACTCAGGAATCTGCTGTCCCAATCTGAGATAATGGATTGTGGGATCCCAAAGTGTACCCACACTCGCTCAAAGAAGAGCTTAGCAGTGGCCTCTGTTGAGATACTCTTCTTGCAGGCCGCCATGATGGGCATCTTAGAGAATTTGTTGATGACCACGAAAACGCAATCGTTGCCGTGCTTAGTAGAAGGAAGGCCTGACATATAATCCATGGAGACAGATTCCCAAGGCTGGCTAGGAGTAGGTAGAGGAGTATACAAGCCTTGCTTCTTGATGGTTGGTTTGGCAATGGCGTAGGCGGTGCAGGATCTAATGTACTTCCCAACATCTTGACGAAGTTTTGGCCAATAAAAATACTTTTGCAATACCGCCACTGTTTTCTCTACTCCGAAATGTCTAGCGACCCGACTGTAGTGCGCCTCCCAAATCATCTTGGCACGCTCACTTGAAGGAACACATATGTGTCCCAAGTGGCATAACAGTTCATCCTGAAGGTGAAAATTTGGAACTTTCTTCCCTTACAGGAGTGTCTAGTATATGCTGTCGAATTTTGGATCGCTCTTGTGAACATGCGGCCACTCCGACGTCTCTTGCCCACAGGAGTCTAGCACAGTGATCAGCGCCATGACCGGTGGTCTGCTGAGGCAATCATCGACATTGTTGGTGCTGCGCTTCTTATACTTAATGTTCAAATGGAACTGTTGCAGATAGGTGGACCATTTCTGATGGTGATCGTTCTGCAACTTCTCTTGTGTCTGTATGAATTGTAGAGGCCGGTGGTTTGTGTGGATGACCGTTTCCTTCCCCGGAATGTAATGCTTCCATTGACGACAAGCCTGTACAATGGAATACATTCCTTTGTTCTAAGTGGGATACTTTCAGACTGTGCCTGAAAGTGTCTCACTGTGGTAAGCCACTGGATGCCCATGTTGAGTAAGAACTGCCCCAATAACATGGTCAAAGACATCTGTCTCAATCTCAAATGGTTGTTGCAGGTTTGGTAATGTGAGCATTGGTGCAGAACATAGGCGATTCTTCAACTCGGAGAACGCTCGCTGCTGGGTTTCCGACCAAAAGAACTTTGCTTTCACTCCACCCTTGGTGACTTGACTTAAAGGCCAAGCGATATGAGAGAACCCTAACACGAACCTGCGGTAGAAATTGGCAAGACCCAAAAAGCTGCGAAGCTCTGTTAGAGTGGTTGGGGCTGGCCAATCTTGAATGACTTATATCTTGGATGGGTCCACATGTACACCCTCCTCATCAATGATGTACCCCAGATATTGAACTTGGGTCAGGCTAAAGGTGCATTTCTCCAAGTTAGCACACAGCTTGTGTTGTCGAAGGGTTTGAAGGACCTGCCGAATATGGTGGAGGTGTTCTTCCCAACTCTCGCTGAAGGTCAAGATTTCATCTAGATACACCACCACGAATGCATTGGTGAAGGGCCACAATATGTCATCCATCAATCTCATGAAGGTTGCAGGGACGTTCGTCAATTCGAATAACATGGCCAACCATTCGAAAAGGCCCTCCTTGGATTTGAAGGCAGTCTTCCACACATTGGAGGGTTCGATAGGCCTCTGGTGATAACCCGACTTCAAGTCAATTTTGCTGAAATATTTGGCCCCCTTGAGCTGGTCCAGAAGGTCATCAATTTGCGGGATTGGGTACCTATTCCAGAGAGTGATTTTGTTCAGCGCCCGATAGTCAATACAGAGTCTCTAGGTCCCATCCTTCTTCTGTACCAATACAATCGGGCTTCCACAAGGTGATGAGCTTGGCTTGATGTGCTATTTCTGCAGTAGTTCTTGAATATGCTTGTTGATCTCATCGTTCTCCAAAACAGAGTGTCGATAGATCGGTCCATTGGGTAGTGGCGCACTCGGGGTCAGATTGATGGAGTGCTTGCCCTGACAGTGCAGAGTTACCCCTGTGGGTGAGGCAAAAATGTCCCTGTACTTGTCCACAACCTTGTCCATCTGTTGTTGTTGTGTAGAGGAGCCTTGCTTGGAAGCCGTGGCCACAACCTTCTTCTTGCCTTGGGGAAGAATCATAAGGAAAACGAATTTCCTGGTCTGGGAAATGATCTTACTGCATTGCTTTGCAGTGATCAAAGAGATGGCGGTAGGTGGGTCTACCTCCGGTATCCTGTACAACTTATTAGCCAAAGTAATAATCATAGAGCGAGGTCTAGACTCATATACATCATGTCGCTTCCACATGTATGGTTGTTCTAACAATACATCATAAACTTCAAGAGGAGCAATGTTACACAATACCTCATTCGTGAAGGGTTTGATGCTATAGGGAAGGCTACACTGCTGGTTGACGCGAAGATCTCGTCCTCGGTGAAGCCACCCAATGGTTTATGGCTGTGGATGTGCTGTAGTCTTTAGGCCCAGCCGCTTCATGACTTCTGCTGAAATGAGGTTCTTTTTGCTCCAGCTGTCGACAATGAATTGCAACGTAGAACCCTTCACCCACATTTGTGAGTGGAAGAGGCGTTCCCCCTCCTCTGGGTCTTCAGGCTCATTTTTCTAGATCTTTGTGGTGGCCACGGTGGCACTGGGCTCCGTATCAATGATCTGCATCCCTTTATCAGTCCCCTTATCAGGTTCTGATTCAGAGTTAGAACCTGCGTCTAATTTGGAAGCATTCAGCTTGGCCACCAGTGACTGCTTGGCCCGACACTCACTTGTATTATAAGTGGAGCTTTTATGGAACTCACACCATTTTCCCGTGTCCTTCTTCGTCTTTGTGGTGTTGTTCTTTGCTTGCTGCTTCAACGAGTTGTCCTGGGTAGCCCCGTATTGGCTTGGTCCCTTGTTCTGTGGTTTGGGAGCGCTTTTTCCTTGCTTTGGATTCGCAGCTCCAAAGTTCTGCTGCTTCTGTTTAAATTTCTGCTCAATCTTTATAGCGTACCGATACGCCGTGTCGAGCGAGGAAGGAAATGTCCAGGGAATCCATCTCATCCTGGATGTAGTTGTGTAGACAACCACGGTACTTGAGCACCAAATGCCGCTCAGTATCCTTGATACCCAACTTCGTGCAAAGGGTATGGAATGTATTTGTGAACTCTGACATATCTTGGTCCCTTGCCGTAGCATGGTCCACTTTATGTATTTATCTTCATAGCTCCCGACAGGGTAATACTGTTCCTTAATGGCGTCTCGGAAAGAATTCCAAGTGGGTGCAGCTGAAAACAGCGAGGGTTCACTCTCGTCCTTTTGTTCACAGTAGGTTTCCCACCAGTGTTTGACGTGTGGGGCGGCTTTGAGAAGTGCAAACGTAAACTTTTCCTGATTGGAAAAGTCATGAACTGAAAAATATCCTTCCAATAGATTTAATAATTTATCTATGATTTCTGCATCTATCAGGCCTTTGAATATGGGAATATCGAAGTTAACTTGTACCTTAAAAGGAGTGGCGCCTCCAGAGTGGTTGTTGGATGAAGATGCATCGCCTGTGGGTAGCCGTCGAAGGATCTGGGCAAAGTTATCCATCATCGCATCCCTTTGTCGCTCGAGAGCTTCTTCGAGCAACATTTTGAAAGGATCTCCTACCCCCTTGTCTTTCTTTTCTTCCGCCATAGGAGGTCGTCGGGTTTTTCAACGCTGATGCTACAATGGTTCAACCAGATCGAGCCCTAATTCCTTATACCTGACCTCGTTGGGGACATGCAAAGAAAAACAAAGAAAGAGCAGACCACTCTGATACCACTGATCCGAACTTAAACAGGAACGCAACAACTTACAAATATAATCATAAACACAGAGATGCGACAGAAAAACACTTCATTTCATTAATGGAAAAATATTGAACTATGCTTACAAACAGAATGGAAATAAGATAGCTCGGGCGATGTTAGCTTATCTCTGAGGAGAGATGTGGCAGCTACATGCCTCTGAACTATGTTACAATGAGGCTCAAAGGCCTATTTATTATTGAGAAACAATGGAAAACCCTAAACATCCAAAAACCTAACCCTAGGAGATGAAGCTCCAAAACTGTGGGCCTGTTTTGGGTAAATTGGTACATCAATTTTCTGGGGTCGTAACTTTGGCATACGATCTCCATTTGGCTATCATAATACCTTGTTTCGAAGATCTCGAAGAGAAGGCCAAAAACAAACTGGCAAGTCGGTTTGGGATGTTTTTGGTCTCTCCGTTTTCCCCAAAACACCGTTTAGGGCCTCAAAACGTTCCGGAAGTTGAGGACCTGAAAAATTGCCAAAAATAGTAAACTGTGCTACAATTAAGGAAAACGAAAAACTGGAAGAGACAGTGTTGGGGGTCCAAATGCAATAGGCAGGTGGCCACCGATATCCACCTGGATCAATTAGATCCCCTTGATATTCAAGCTCTCATGTGGGTGATATCTTGATATCATGAATTGCACCATATATGGAGGAAGCAATAAGGCCTATTACCTCCTATGTTTTCAACTTCTCGCTAGATGCAAAAGTCCTAATCATGAGTTGAGACCCTAAGGGCAACTATAGGTGAGCCATCACTTTACCTCAATGGCTCAGCCATTCTCATTTTAGATTGCAGATGGTCCCAGTCAAGGGTGGCTTCCCTAAGGTCAACCAAGCTCAATGTATTGTAGTGCATAGTGGGAGCAAGAGGGAGCTTAGTGATGCTATTATCTGATTTAGTCATTATGATTGGTGTTCTTTAAACTCAACTAAAATCAGATTTCCAATTGGTGTTAAAGATTTTCCAATCCAATACAAGGCTAAATAAAAGCAAGTAGATTCAATATTATGCTGTGAAACTTAACACACTTGCTTATAGAAGATAAATGATCAATTAAGATAAATGATTGATTCTAAATCTGTCGTGAAGACAATAAACACAAAAAATTGAGATTTAAAGGAGATTTATGAACAACCCACTTATTCAAGATAACCCAAGTGACAATTAGGGGAAATCTAGCAAAATCAATTTAATTTTTATTTATTAGAAAGTTAGATTTGCAACATAAACATTTAAGTTAATTTAAGATATTCTTTCAAAGTGAATTCCATAGTTTAAATCAACTTAGCAAAATGCCTTCAACTAAAGATGAATTGATTTGCAAACTAAAGCAAAAGGGTAAGACATCTAGGGTTTTTAGGCTTAGCTTCTCCACTTTCTATCTCAAAATTTGTATGGTCGATGTTCGTACTTTGTATATGCCAATTTAAAACAGATTTTTTCTCTTTAAATGATTTTCAACTAGCAAAGAGAGAGACAAAACTAGCAAAATGCCTAGGGTTTTTGTGCTAGAAAGTACGATGATTTTATTTTTGATTATCTAGAATGAGGTGAATTATGACAAAGATCCCTATACAGATCCAGAGGTAATGACAAAGATACCTCTGGATATTAATCCGTAGAGGGTGATATTAATGATAAAGATCTTGATTTTCCAACAAGACTAAAAAATTAGACATTTCCCCTGGTGGTAAGAGGCCCAAGCATTAGCAATAGATAATAGATTTATTGTCTTTCCTAGTTTCTAGTAGTTTTTACAACTATTGACTCTTTCATATTTATTATGATATTTTTTGTAAACAATATGACAATTTAAGTTTGAAGTTTGAAGTTGGCAATTATAGCTCATTAGTAATGAATTATGAATATGATGTTTCGTGAAAGTTGAAAGTTGTTTAATTTCATTTCATTTCATGTTAGATATTATTTGTTGTAATGGTTACACTTAGCTTACAAGTACAACGTTGATCAATGATGATAAATGTTATATATTGAATTTTGAAAGCTTGAAACTTTAAGATTGATGAATCATGAGATTCAATATGTTGTATGTTTCTATGTTACTAACTTGTGGACGTGGTTGATGAAGATTAAAACTTCTAGATGATTGTTGTTATATGGTTCAATCTATGTTTTTTTTGTTTTGTTTTGTTTTATTCTTTGTTTTGTTTTTAATGTTTTTAATATCTAATTCATCATTCTACATGCTTTTGTTGACATATATGCATCAAAATATAAAAAATAAAAAAAAAATATATATTATATAAAAGACGCTCTCGGAATTGCTCCCAAATCGGGAGCTTATGAAAATGTCAATCCCGCTCCCCGTTTTCGCTCCCGCTCCCAAGTAACCTTGATCGAATCTAAAACTTATTCTCAAAGACACAAAGTAATACAAAGGTTGAGGGTTCCAAAGAATGTTGAGAAATCTAAGGGCTTGATTAGTTAACGATTTCTCTATCTTGATAACTCCTTGTGAAGTAAATTTTCCTTTAGATTTATTCAAACAAGATCTTTTATATGTTAGATATTGTTAGCTTCATCAACTAGCTATCATGCATGATAAATAAAGGAACAGTGACACAAGATATAGGCAACAGCCAGGGCAAAAACCTCTCCAAATCTGAGAGGAAAAACCCACAATAATTCTTCTTATGATATCTTCACTTGACAAAAATTTCCAAGACCAATACAAGACTCTTTTTACCAATGCGACTCCAAGATCAAGGCTAGATCATACTGCTACTGCAAGTCTATTGTTACATGGATCAAATCTGTTGTCATGAATGGATGGACTGGCTTCCTCCTTCCTTCTTCATTGTCCTTCAAGCTTCCCTTGCTCAAGATGGTCCACTAGCCTACTGGATCTCCTCAATGCTGTCTTGAGACAATGAGATCTGCTTCCTGGAATGGACTGCTTAGAAATCTTAGTTGTAGACCTGCAGATGACACTTTTCTTCCATGTGTGAATGACCCTTTTGCTCTTCAAGGTCTTCCTCTTCCTCGTTGTGTTTGGAGCTATCTTCTAGCCCAATGACTGAGCTCTTTAGGCCTAGAACCAACCTTTATCGTCAAGAGACCTTAGGACTGTAATTCAACCCTAATCCAGATCTGCACCTTCGTACGGGAGAGGGGTTTAGGGCTCTTCTAGCCCTCCTAAACCCTCGTTTCAATGGTCAACCTTCTTCGCATGGATCTACCTTTCAACTGGACTCAAGACCGACCATTTTCTTTGATATTGAGGATAGACAAAGTGATGCCCCAACCTCGCACGTGAGACAGTCCTTCCTACGGTTATGGACAGACCTCTGCAGCTATGGACAAACTTCACTGCGGCAATGGATAGACTTCTTTGCGGCTACCTTTGTCTCCTTTTCTTCGCACCCAAGCACAATCTCCTTCGCATCAATTGTAGACCGAATGAACTCGTGATAATTGTGTATTTGAATAAATGAGGAGGGGCTTGTATTTATAGTGTATTAGGGCTCTCTATCAAGCCGACATAACCTGTCTCTTAATCGACGTGAAGCCGACATGATCATTTATAAATATAAATATATATTTCTACTAAAAAATACATTGCTTCCTTTTTGAGCTCGTTTGGAGGGGTCATTTGCTAACCTTTTGATCTTGCCTTTGAAGGAGAATTGACACATGATTCTGCCCTTGATCTTGGAGTCATACATTGTACATTTTCAAGTGTAAACATTTACATCAATGGCACAAACCTATTACTTAGCCTAGAGCTCATAATGAGAGCTACTAAAACAAATACATTTTTGAGCATGAAAGCCATGACTCAAATTTACAAATATATTTTGCTAGATACAATTTTACATCATTTACATTGGAATGTGTCATTATGAAGACCGAACCTAGTTACACTTTCTTCAACAAAGAAGAGAGGAAGACCCTTCAAAACCTAAAAGAAATGTCTTGATTAAAGGTTCTTGGAGGATGTGCTCGAGCATTGGAGAGTCGTAACTTGGTGATGATATGGAAGGGAAGGTGCTTGTCTCTGAATTTGTATGGACATTCAGTGAATCTCTCTTATCATTTGAGGTCGAGCTAAAGGTGAAGAAATCCTTGATGGATGACTATCTTGATGATTTGAACAATCTAGCAGTACTAGAAGAGTTGGATATAACATGTTGCTTAGAAGAGGCCTCTCTTTGTTGAGATCTAACTGAGTGTTAAGGAGGGTTTTTGTTGTCAACAAAAGAGCTATCTTGGTCATGAACTTGACGTTATTGCAAAGGTCTCTAGGGTGGAGGTTGGGGTATTGTAAGGTCTCATGGATTTTCAAATGGAGGTGGTGGAATTGCTTTCTACTTACCTCTTGGTACCTTTGTATGTGACCACTGGGAAGGAGGTGGTAATCATGCTAGTAGTGTTCAATAGTGTGAGTTGTTTGAACATAAACTATTGAAACTCCAAATATTGTTGGTTGGGGTATTTGAAGAAGATGGAGAGGGAGTTTTGGAATCCTTGAAATGATATTGACCTCAGATCTCATAATAGATGGGGCAATGGAAAATGAGATGATCCTTTTGTTTCAGTCTCCTATAGTGATAAATTTGTCAAGTCTTATCTGCTTGTGAAATATGGCGATCGAATTCCAATGGACGTTGACGAAAACCAACTCGAAATTGGCCATGAGGGATCTTGTGGGCATGCATCCAATGGTGGAGACTATAAGGCTAATCTACTAATGAGGCCATCTCTCATCTCCATGAAATGCTCTACATAGAAGCCCAACTTGGTCTTGAGCTCATGGGTTGGATACCTTTCAAGTACTTGAATATACTATTTATAAATGTCCTTTATAATGATCTTTTTTAGTTTTTGCTTGTTTGGTAGTAGATGGCTAGGGGCGTCTAAGGAATACTTAAAAGAGTGCCCGTGGGGGGAGGGGGTGCAGGGGGTCGATATCTATGGAGATGCATACTAATTGTAATAAGTGTGTAGCGTGCAAATCAACAATGGACTTGTTGAGAGGACCCAGTGGAGGCAATGTCCAAGGTCCTTGATAAGTGGTATGCACCATAAGGATATCAATCTTTATAATTGACCAAATGAGCGAAGCTCCATACTTGATGAAGTAGGAAAACATGTCCAAAGATGACTTCAACTCGGAAAGGGTGGGTGGCAAGCTTGGCTTGGATGAGTTGGGGAACAATCCTCTTGTGCTGGATGATGCAACAAAGCAATACAACTTGAACCCTCTTTGTTTTGATCTAGTTTTTCTCCAATAAACTCAGTCCCCAAACCTTGGAGCTATATAAAACCTTGGACCTAATAATATTGTCTAGAAGCTCCATTTAGGATTTTGAATGTCTTGAAAGTGGTGCCAAAAACATTGTTGACCCAAAAGGGATAATGAACCATATCCCTTATTGATTTAAGGTTTGAGAGCTAATGTCAAACTAAATTGAGGAGAAAACTAAACACCCCAATAAGTGTAAATTGTGGTGATCTTAATCGCCTTGCCCCAAAGGTAGAAGTGGAAATTTGCTATGACACTCTTCGAAACATTGAAGATCAAAACCTTGGTTTAACCAAGGTTATTCGTCAATTGTTGAAGATCACAAAATTGACTAAGATAGCTAGTTACCTCTGGAGAAGGTTGGAGAGCCAATCTCAAACTACATTGAGGAGAAAACTAAACACCCCAATAAGTGTAAACTGTGGTGATCTTAATTGCCTTGCCCCGAAAGTAGAAGTGGAAATTTGCTATGACACTCTTCGAAACATTGAAGATCAAAACCTTGGTTTAACCAAGGTTATTCGTCAATTGTTGAAGATCACAAAATTGAGTAAGATAACTAGCTACGTTTGGAGACTTATCGAGGTAGAAGCTAAGAGGACCACATTGTTGGTGACAAGTAGGATGCATATTAGGGCATTGCAAAAGAGGCAACCATACTTAGGTTGAATGTGCTCATGTAGAAGGGATTCTAGCTCAACTACGCATATCTTGAACAAAGTTGGTGAGAGGACATCCTTGCTTCATCATGATGGTACTTTTGCCAAACTCCTACAAACTATGTTTTGTGTGGAGGTGGCCCAATAAGTACTCATGGGGATGTGTAGTAGTTGTGAGGAGAGTCTTTGAGAGGCCAATGTTTCCGAGCCTCTAAAATAAGGCCTCCTTTGGAATTGAGTTAAGTGTCTTTAAAGTCAACAAAACAACATAAGACTATTAAAGAGTAGTGTCTTTCGTTTTTTGTAATTGCTTTGAGGGTGAGAATGTAGTCAATTGTTTGGTATTGAGGTTGGTAAGCTACTTGGCCCTTGGCATGAGGATATCCCTTGTTAAGAATCACTAGTAGTCTTAGATGGAGGACAACAACATATAGCTTGGAGAAAGTGTGGCCGACCATGATAGTGTAATAGTTATTTGGGATCATCATTAGACCACGATTTGTGGATCGGCTAGATAGTTTGGTGGGACCATGCTGGTGGAAATCCATAGCAACTAGGGGGTATAAATCACTATTATTTGAGAACAATGTTGCATATATTGTTTCAAGGAATTGTTGACCCCTAGATTGCATACACAATTGGTGGATTAAGCTCCAACTTGATTTCATCATGCTAGTTCATTCACAGGTGCATCCAGGATTTCACATTGATTAGAGTTGGTTACATAGTTAATTTTAGCAGATTTTGAGAATTGACTCTTTTTAGCAGTGATCCTATTTTCTAAGAGCTAGAATTTTGGGCTCACATGTTAGAGTTTACGCCATGTTTGGGGTACTTCATGAGATTTGGGGTACATGTTGTATGATTAGTGCTTGGATGGTCCATGTTGGATTTGCATATGGCAGATAGTTCGTGATGGACTTGCACATTGGAGATGGCTTACTAAGTGGTCACTTTACCTTGGTTGAGTGCTTGCTTGACATTCTTGCCTATGGTGTAGGAGATCTCTTGACAACTTCAGTGACATTCTACATGATGGCCATGTGTAGATGGTTGCTTGTTTGAAGAATGCCCTACTTAGGAGCAGGGGTGTTTTGTATCTTAGAGGAGGGCATTAAGCCCTAACTAGCATGGGGTAGCTTGGATACCTGTATGGACTCGCAGTGTTTTAAAAGCTGGCTGGCTCGAAACTGACTCGTCCAAGTTGGTCAGAGTCGGTAAAAAAATTTGCGACTTGGCCGTCGAACCGGTTCGGTCGGCCGAGTTAAGACCTATGTCACAGGGTTCGCCGAACTTGAAGGTTCAGGTTCGAAATTCGACGAACCTCAAAAAAATTTTGAAATTCGTTCAGGTTCGCCGAACCTGAAATTCAAACCTGAAGTCGAACCTAATCGAACTCCAACTTGAACAAACCTCTTCGAACTTGAACAAACCTGAACGCGAATTTAATCGAATTTTTTTAAGGTTCGATTTAGGGTTCGCCGGTTTTTTTGACAGTTTTATTTGGCTGTTTATGAAAAAAACCAGGGGCTACATACTGCTTTTCTGCAACGCTTCCCTCCAAATATTTCTTTATAAACGATGGCTCTCTAACGTTTTGGCACAAGCTGTCGGGAGTATTGAGTGAGTGTTTATATTGAGCAGGTTGCAGAGCTGTGTATTTGCTAACAGTGTTTTGTCATACCTCGTGGGCCAATTTGGCCTGTGTTTTATATCTATGCCGCAAATGCCAAAATTGACCCAAAAACTTTGGCTAGAAAGGAGCCAAAATATGACCTCATTAAACTACTGCGTTTAAATTTATCAATTTTGAAAGCAACATCACCACATTAGCTTGATAGACGACCTTTCCAACATTGCGCAGGGTATTTTTGTGTGAAATCAAAACAAATCACTGCTGTTATAGGTATCCAACCACCATTCCAGGTAGAAATTGCCAAAATCCACAACTATCACAAATTTTTGTCCTCAAGAATGGTAAAATCCAAACTAGGAATGCTTCTCCAAAGTGTTAAATGTCAAATCCAACGAAAAAGAGTCAAAAAAGAAACTTGTTGCTATTAGTTTTCAACCACCAAATTTCCAAAACATACAAATGGTCTTCAGAACATATTGTTTTGGTTTCAGGTTTCTGTTAGTATTTAAACGTTAAAACGATGTGATTTTTAAAAAGATTACTAGTATTTGACATTCATTTAAATTTTGAAGACTGAAAATAATGTCATTTCTTTTTGCAAACTACTATTGTGTATGTTTACATTTAACTAGATGTTAGAATGATTACATTATTCATGTATGTTTACTAATAAGAATTTGTATTCATGTGTTTATGGATCGATTTTGAATTTTCTATTATTTTGTCATATATATATATATATATATATTGAAAAATATGTATAGTCGAACCTAATGCTGAACCTCATTCGAACCTGATCGGAAAATTCAAATTCGAATCGAACTTAATCGTTGTCGAACTCGAACCGTGTGACATTGGTTAAGACTGACTAGGCTGAGTCATGGCATGACTCGGCCGGGTCAGTCTTAACTCGCCCGACTCAGCCGAGTCCGTATCAACTCGGCCGGGTCAGTGTTAACTCGCCCGACTCAGCAGAGTCCGTATCAACTCGGCCAGGTCAGTGTTAACTCGCCCGACTCAGCCGAGTCCGTATCAACTCGGCCGGGTCACTTCATGCAGCCAGTAAACCCCAAAAACACAATTTTTTTTAATGTTTTTTTTTTTCTGAGTGTGGGGGACTCCAAATGTTTTTATTAATTGGTTTTTTGGTCTTTGGGGTCCATTCCCCTCTCCTAGTATTGATAGCTATTCAAATTTCATGGTAATGTTAAATTCTTAAAGTAAAAGTGACATTCTCCTTGATCTTCATTTTCATCCTTTTACTTAAATTTTTAACATTACCATGAAATGACTCGGGATGTTTGAGAGTGGTTCCGGCCTCATTGGATTTCATATGGAGAAGTAGAATTTTAGATTTCATTCAAAATCTAGCAAACTTATCAGTTTTTTAGGATTGGGGGATTGCAATGTTTCCATTGAATTTTGTCATCTATTAGGGTATGGAACTCGTATTTAACCAAGAGCACCAATCCCTCTATGTACCTTGATGTTAGTGACATTGGTTGTCGAACTCCTCCTGGATTTGCTCCCAAACTAGGAGCTTTTGAAAATGTCGCTCCCGCTCCTGTTTTCGCTCTCGCTCCCCGCTTTTGCTCCCGCTCCCAAGTAACACTAAGCCAGATGATGTTGGCAACTCTAGCAGTAGCCAGTGGTACTGGTCACAGACTTTTGTCGTAGAGGTCATTTATAGCCTCCTTGGTTATGTGTTTTTGTTTTGATCTCTATATCATCATCGTGTATGTATTGGACAGTGCACTGGGTGCCATTTTGATATAATGGATATATTCATGAGCCTACTTTGATCATATGTTGTCTTCTATCTATATTCTAATGCTCTGTGTTTGGAAACATGAATGAAAATCTTTAAAATTATGTGTTTTTATAAAAAATAAATATTTAATGTATTTTTTACAACGGCCGAGTCATTGAAATCGAGCCGGCTAAGTTGATACCGAGTCGGAGTCGGAGTCGAAGTCGACCCTCGGCCAAGTTGGAGTTTTAAAACATACTATGGAGGCTTGGAGTTGGCTCGAGAATGTTTTGGTTGTGATTGTGTTCATGTAAGGGAAGAGGACCTAGTGGAGTGCATGGCTTAGGAGGATTCTGGAGTTTTTGAAAGCTTGTAGGAAGAGTGTTGGACATACTTTGTGGAGTGCCATCATACTTGAAGCCTTGCTTGTGGACAATGACACCTTGGAGCTTGACATGCATATCCTTGGAGTGTAACACTACACATGTAAGCCGAAAGGGGTTATTATGGGCTACTTGTAAGGGATAAAGCCCACATATGTATTGTTGGCATGTATTATGGGTTATTTGTAAGGGATAAGGCCCACATATGTATCGTTGTCATGCCTTACCTCTCATATATATAGAGGAAGGAGTGAGTCCTTTAATTTATCATCATCATTATATTCTTGTCTTTGTACTTGTCTTCTTAGAGTGATTTGCTAGGGTCACGAGGAAGTCATAGGAGAAGTTATAAGGGAAGGGGGACTTTGTTGCATCTTGATCTTGTCAGATGCTTTGGTTTGTTCTTGTGAGCTAGACATTGAAGATGATCATGACTCATCATTCTTCTTCATTTTTGTGAAGAGATGTGGTTAAGAGGAGCACACTTGCTTCTCTCTTGGTTCTTTTGTACTTTATTTCTCTCTCTTCCTATTTATCTCGGAGTTCCTAGGGTCTCTTGAACTTTTTGGAGCATCTTGAAGTCTAGGGACAGGGTTTCATTCATGGGAGATTGAGAGATTATGGTTTTGAAATGAAACCTTAGGTTGTATTTGGTAAAGAAGAAGAGGAGACATGTTGATTTGGAGGACTAGCTTGAGTGATTCATGTTGGTTGGATCTCCTTGGGTGAGCTAGGTATTTTCATTATTTTTCCTAGCTAAGGTTTCAGAGAGCTAGTGGATTGTACTAGCCTTGTGATAAGTCTATGGTATGTACATTTTATGTAACTCAATAGATTTGAAATAAAAGATAGAAGATAAACGTTTAACTTGAACAGTAAACCAAATCATTCACACCAAAGAATGAAACATAAACAAAATTGTAGAGAAAATACTGTAAGACCATGAATTAGTCCTCAATGAAGGAAAGCACTATGTAAATAGTGCTTGTGTAACAACCCCAAAATTAAAATATACAACTAATTATGTCAATCATGCAGTTAGTAATCAACACACGACTATTCAACTCATTAGCATAAAATTTCCTAAAAACACGAGTAGAGACGACTTACCTGTAACAATGATATTCCTTACTTCTGACTCTGAGTTGAACGCTAGTTGAATCTCGCTAACCGCAACAAATTTTTGAGGATGACTCTCCACCCAACTGTAGACTCAGTTGTGCATAATCTTTTTACGGTTGGTCACCCCCAAGCCCTCAATCAACGTACTACTGCCAGAGAATCCTTTGTTTCACAACACTTTTCTCCCAGGAGAATGGATGAATTTCATCCTCCTCATCGTCCATTAAATAGACCAAAAAATGGAAAGGGGTCTGCATGCAACTTTTATTTCTCTATTTTAAGTTTTACTTAATTTATATTTCTCTTAATTTAACTATTTCTTATTTTATTTCTTTTTACTTTTTGTTAACTTTACTTATTTTTACTATTTTTATAGTTTACTTTTATATCTAGTTATTTAGAACTCTAGTTTATTATTTACTATTTTATTTATTTATTATTATTATATTTTCTTCATTATTTATTATTTATTTACTATTATTATCTTTTCTTTATTATTTACTATTATTATCTTGTCTTTGTTGTTTATTATTTATTTACTTATATTTTAATATTATATTATTTTATTTATTAATAATATTAGGGGCATCACATACTCCCTCTCTTTAAGGAACTTTGTCCCGAAGTTAAGTTGAATCATTTAACATTTTATTTTATTTAATTATTTATTATTTCATGTTATCCCTACACTCTTTGTTGAATTAGTATAACCAATAGGCATCGAAAGTTTTCACATCAACAGGGAAATCCCAGGGAATCTTTGTCCATTTTTTAAAAGTTTTCACATCAACAAGGAAATCCCAAGGAATCTTTGTCCATTTTCCCAACTTTCAGAACCAGGCATAAAGCCTCGTCGATTTGTACCATATCCCAAGGCATGCCTCAAGGCTCATGTTTGACCCATACCTCAGCTGCCCCAAGGCAAGCTTCCGACTCCGTACTCCATGCAATAGTACTCCAGACATCTCGAAAGGCTGGCCCACTCCCTCCATACTCAGTATGTTGCACAAGCCTAGGCATCGAAACCCTTACACCCCCACCAAACTTCGACATCCCAATCCAATATCAGTCACTCGACTTCCTCAAGATGGTCCCCCTCAAGAGTTATCCATCTAGAGCTATACAAGACAAAGGAACCACTGGCATATGTAGTGTTGATTGAGTATGTCCCCAGCCCATATGGTGTTACATATTCTCCCTTGCAGGCATGGGCTCCCAAGAGATCATCAAATAAACTGACCCTCTCATCTAGTTCGTGGATTTCTTGCCAATCACCACCTTTCAAAATTCAACCAATGCATTAGTTATAATCATAGTATCATAAAAATAATCTACATGACAAGTCTTGAATGTCATCATGAGAACATACATCATTGTTAATCACCACATTCTAGATAGTAAAGAGGTGTGTGCTCATGCATGTCATAAAATTTGTATGCAATTATGCTTCACCTCATGAAATACCATCATAAGTTATAACATCAACATATTTGCATCAAAGATATATCATGACATCACATCATAACCACATATCAATATAACCTCATATCATAACATCATAATCCTTATGCCACATTATGCATATCATATCCATCATGAGTATAAGACATCATTATCACTATAAAATAATTAAATTAGTGCCACATATGCATGACATAATTAAGCTCTCATCAAAACTATCCATTTACCACATATCCTCACATCATGAAATATCATCACAACATTATACTTTAACATTTTCATGTTGACATAACAATTAACTCAAACCATAACCTCATACATAGTACAAGTGTATCAATAAAATTTAAGAAATTAGACAAAATTCAAATGTTTCAAAAAGTTAAAAAAGTTATTTATTACTCATTAAAATTCATGCCCTCATTCTACATTGGTCATAGTTTTGAGGGCTACCATTTGTTATCTTCATTATAAAATTTACAAGTTCCACCTTTGCCATTTTGTAGGGAAATTTTATCAAATCTACATTGCTAATATCGGAAACCAAACTTAGAAACTTCCCTTCCTTTCTTAAAATTATTGTCTCCTTGTACTTCTTTTCCAATATCTCATTTTAATAATAGGTTTGTTGTCCTTCCAAGGTAGTTGCATAATTCTATCTTGTGGTATTTTCTTTCCATTTTGACTCGCATTTGATGTATACCTTTAAGGAATTGCACTACTTATGTCTCACTTTGATTAGTTACAATTATTGTCTTCTATACTTCCTCAAGTTACTTTAGCAAGTTTCACATAGTTTATGTGATTGTATTACTTCATATCTAATGGCCTTTTGTTAATATTTGTAGTCAATCCATTGAGTTCATGCTATGAAACACTTAAGATACATCTTGATTACAACATAATTCCATGAATGTGAGTATAATCATATCCTCTTTCTCTTTTTTTTTTGTCATGCCTATCTTAGAGCAATCAATAGGTGTGTTAAATGATGGTCATTGAGTGGGAAAAACTTCAAGGAACATGCCACAACCATAAGACCAGCTGGTGAGGGGGAGAGGTCTAACATCCTGAGTGTACTGATGTAAGGAGGGAGCAATCATGGTGAGATGAGTTACCTCTTTCCTCGGCTTACTTTTTTGACCCCCAACCCCTCTAATGTGCCTTTTACTAAAATGATTTGTCTTTATTAGGTGCATAACTTAGGAGCCCAAGCTTGTTTTATACTTTTCCAATATTCCTTTAAAATGCAACTGTTTCTTGCTCATTAGGGTTGGGACATTCAAGAGTTCTTTTATTTGAGATGAAGCATTAAATGCGTGAGGAACTAGGTGATGGCTAATGAAGGGGTTAGAGCTCATGCCAGGCTTTTGTCCACTCGCTAAATATTGTCCCAACCATCTTTTGCATTTTGCATTTTTTTTTATTGTGGCTTTATAAGCAACTTTCTTTCAACTGCAGTAATCTTTGGGGCCAGGTTTCCGGGCCTTGACTCAAGGATGTAGATATAGAATGCCAATCCTAATGACCAATGACTACCAACCCAAAGAATGGAGATGGATAACCATGAAAGATGGACAATGGTATGGATTAGGTTGGACATGCTATATCAATCAGTGCCTCCCTAGTAGTGCCCTTCCTAAACCATAAGGCCTCAAAGGAGGTCCCATTGGACTAGAGTCAAAGACTAACCTCCCAAGTGAAGTCTGGGAACAAGGATACAATCGAGATCGGTTAATCATCCACTTTTCCCCATGATCTATATTAACATGCCTATAATATTAAATGAAAGCACATGATTGTAGAAATGGTTAGAGTACTTGTAGAGAGATGATCCACCTTCCTTCAAGAAGAATGCCAGATGTGATCAGAGCAGGGTTGTGGGGGAGCCGTTCCACCCCCCCGAATCCGCTCTCTAATCGCGCTCTCGTTGGGAGCGACTTCCTAGCCTTTTTGGCAATTTTTTTGTTTTTGTTTTTGTAATAACATTCCAAATGCATTTTTTTTCAAAGAAATAAATAATTTTTTAGTGGGGCAGCCTAATTATCAAGCCTATGGCCCTAGTATTGATACACGATTCATGGTAATGTTAAATTCTTAAAGCAAAGGTGACATTCTCCTTAATCTTCATTTTCATCGTTTTACTTAAATTTTTAGCATTACCATGAAATGACTCAGGATGTTTGAGAGTGGTTCCGACCTCATTGGATTTCATATGGAGAAAGTAGCATTTTAAATCTCATTCAAAATCCAACAGACTTATCAGTTTTTCATGATTTCAAGATTGACATTCTCCTTAATCTTCATTTTCATCATTTTACTTAAATTTTTAGCATTACCATGAAATGACTCAGGATGTTTGAGAGTGGTTCCGACCTCATTGGATTTCATATGGAGAGTAGAATTTTAAATCTCATTCAAAATCTAGCAGACTTATCAGTTTTTCATGATTTCAAGATTGGGGGGATTGCAATGTTTCCATTCGATTTTGTCATGTATTAGGGTATGGAACTCGTATTTAATGAAAAGCACCAATCCCTCTATGTACCTTGATGTTAGTGATATTGGTTGTCGAACTCTTCTATCATGACCCTACTAAAAATGTAACCATCACTCAAACAAAAATCTTTACTTGACATGCTATGTTTTTTCTATCTTATGTTAATGGGGTGATATTAATGACGAAGATCTTGATTTTCCAACAAGACTAAAAAATTAGACATTTATCGTGGCGGCAAGAGACCCAGGCATTAGCAATGGATAATAGATTTACTTGTCTTTTCTAGTTTCTAGTAGTTTATATAACTGTTTACTCTTTCATATTTATTATGATATTTTTTGTAAACAATATATGACAATTTAAGTTTGAAGTTTGAAGTTGGTAATTATAACTCATTGGTAATGAATTATGAATATGATGCTTCGTGAAAGTTGAAAGTTGTTTCATTGCATTTCATTTTATAACATTTCATTTCATGTTAGATATTATTTGTTGTAAAGGTTACACTTAGCTTACAAGTACAACTTTGGTGATCAATAATGATAAGTGTTATATATTGAATTTTGAAAGCTTGAAAGCTTAAGATTGATGAATCATGATTCATGAAACTCAATATGTTGTATGTTATTAACTTGTGGAGGTGGTTGATGAAGATTATAACTTCTAAATGATTGTTGTTATATGGTTCAATCTATGTTTTTTATATCTAATTCATCACTCTACATGTTTTTGTTGACATATATGCATCAAAATATAAAATATATATATTATATAAAAAACGCTCTGGGATTTGCTCCCAAACTGAGAGCTTCTGAAAATGTTGCTCCCGCTCCCCGTTTTCGCTCCCACTCCCAAGTAACCTTGGACCAGAGCAATGGTGGAGAACTATGGTGTAATGCCACGTGCTGACCATCATAGGGCTGCTGGCTGGTTGACTGTCAAATCAGGAGAAAAAAATTCTCCTATGAGTTACCCACTTTTGGTGGGTAAAAGGCCCATACAAAAAAAATCCTATTTGTTTAACTAGATAGATTAAACTTCCAAGCTCTCCCTTTGCTGTTTTACTTTTCTGTTTGCTGTCTTAAATTTCGATTTGCTGTTTTTGTCATTAGTTTTCTTCATTTTAGGTCTATATTGGTGTTCAGTCCATCCTTTTTTCATTTAAAACTCAAATATGTTGTTTTCCATATACATACATATGAGGAGTCACATGTCATGTTCTTGCTTTCCTTTGCTGCAATGCCTTTGTTGGCTGTCAAATGAGGAGAATTTTTTTCTCTTATGGGTTACCCACTTTTGTTGGGTAAAAGGTCCATACAAAAAAAATTCCTATTTGTTTGGCCAGATAGAGTAAATTTTTCCGTTTTTGCCTTCTCTGTTTTACTTTTCTGTTTGCTGTCTTAAATTTCAAGCAGCTGTTTTTGTCATTAGTTTTCTTCATTTTTGGTCTCGGTCAGTTTTCAATCCGTCCTTTTTTCATTTTAAAACTTAAAATGGTTGGTTTGCATATACATATGATGAGTCATAGGTCATGTTCTTGCTTTCTGTTTGCTGCAATGCCTTTGTTTTAGGTCTAGTTTTCAAATCTGATATAATTATGCATGTAAGGGAGTGTAGGCTTTTAGTCTAGGTAAAGTTTGGATGAGGTCATTTTCCTTTTTAGGTTGTTGTATTGGTCAAGATCCTAGTTAGGTTTGGGCTTAGGATTTAGCATTGATGAGATGGTAAGAGTCTAGAGTCATGTTATTAGTCAGTCTCATCATCTTTGTTGAGTGAAGCCCATGTCAAGTCTTGTTGGTTGACACCTCAACCAAGCTTAGTGACATGACACCATCTTGCTTCATATTTCATGCCTTTCTGATAGTTGAAGGGATTACATCATTTCCCTTCTTCTAGTAGGCCTTTTTTCAACTATTTTGACATATCACTGGAGGATTGGTCTAGAAGTGGAGTGGTTTGATGGTCGCTAGTCTCGTTTGTGACCATCTCACATTCAACATGACTTGTCATTGTTGGGTCCCGATGGCATGAACCTTGGTAATGTTAAAATTTCACACACCTTTCACATTGATAGGGTTATGTTTGTATGTTGGAGACCATTCGCCTCAATGGTGAGTTTCTTTGCACTTGACAAGTGTCTTCATCTTTGGCATTTGACTAGGTGGTTTCTCCTAGTTTGCCAACTTCAATACTTTTCCCTTGGGAGGATCATACAAGCCAAGTGGATTGTAAGTTGTGGTTGTAGATGTGTGTGTATGAACTTGTTCCTTGTTTTTAGCTAGTCGATAGAGGCACCACACATTGGATTCCATTGGAATAGAGTATTTACATACTAGAGTTTCAATTATTAGCTTTTCAAAGTGCAAAGATTGAATGGTCCTCAACATCCTATATGGGGACTATATTCCCTTGAGTCACCATTGTTAACCCCTAGATTGCATATGCAATTGGAGACTTAAGTTTTAGCTTGATTTCATCGTGCTAGTTCATTCACAAGTACATCTAGGGTTTCACATTTATTAGAGCTTGCTACACATTTACTTTTAATAGATTTTGAGTACTACCTATTTTAGCACGACTCCTATTATCTAGGATCCAAAGTGTTGGAGACCACGTGCTAGATTTAACTACATCTTCTTGGTCATTGTGAGCTCGCAATCCTGACAAGCTTTGTTCCAACAAAATGCAAGTTGTTTCATAACATTGTTATTTTAGTAGTTAGGGTTTTATGGCTTACATGTTGAATCAAAGCACATACTCGAATTGCTTGCATAAAGATGAATTCAATGAAAATAATGTTTAATGGCATGCGAGCACTAGTCATTTTTCGGAATGCTATCTATAGACATCATATATATTGTGAGTGTTGCCATAGTTGTTATCTTGGAATTTTGTGACTCCTATTTTTTAGGTGGAGCTATAAGTGGAGGGGCAATTTCTTGGGATTCAATGTAATGTTGGATTTGTTCCTGGGTTCTAGTTTGGATGAAGGATGCAGTTAGAGATTAGGATGATCATTAGCAGGTGGTAGTTGCCTCACATTTGGACATGTTGCAGCTAAATATAGATATCCCAGAGATCTCATCATGGTTAATATATGATGTGGAATTTATGACATAATCTAGGTGTAACAAATTGATTTCCTAATCTATATTTGCTCTATTTAAAGGCGGCTTGAGTTCACTGGATTGGCATGTGCATGGTGTTGAGAAATCTAGGGCATGAAACAAAAGGTGATTTCTCTAGCAATGATAACTCTTTGTGAATACTTTTTACTTCTTTAGATTAGGTTCTTCTTCGGCTTAGATTATTATAGTGTTTTTCTTCATCAAACAACTACCAAACCATAAAAAATAACGAGACAAGAGAAACAAGATGTAGGCAATCAGCCAGGGCCAAAACCTCTCCAACTTGAGATCAAAACCCAAACGAATTCTTCTTATAGAAACTTCAAGTGACAAATTCCAAGACAAAGACCCTTGACTTGTCAACCTTTCCAAGACCAAGTCACAAGACCCTTCACTGCTTCTTCTTTTTCCCAAGTCAACAGTAGTCAAACTGACTTCTAACACTGCAAATTTAGGCTACTTTGGTATTTCGGCCTTCTTCCACAGTCTTGCAATTCTCAACTCCCTGAAACTTTTGCAAGATCACACATGTGGGCTGAATTATGGATCTTGATGATGGTTTCCTTCTTCGCTTGACTTGAGGGCTTTTCCTTGTAAACCTCGGCTAGCAAGATTGTTGATGTAGTGACCTTCTACTTGGCTTCTACAAAGGCTGGTGTAACCCTACTGCAAAAACCCTAGTTTTCGTAACAGGTGTGAGGAGGACGACCCAAAAATAGTCCCAAATTCCTTTGCTCTTCTAGCCTTCCTTCTCGCTGGTTATGAGGCTATTCTCCTTGTGATTCTCTCACTTCTTTTTATTTTAGATTGCTTGACTAAATTGTCCTCAAAGTGATGTCGAGTGCTCCTATATATAGTGGTCTGTCCATGTGATATAGGCTGACTTGACCTTGTGCCTAGGTCGACATGCCATTTTGGAATCATCTTAATTTTCTTTTGTAGGCGGATTTCAAGGGGTGCTTGTGACAAGGTCTTGGAGGGTTAATGACTTCAACAAATTTTCTTTTTACATTGTGTAACATGAACAAAATGGGTCTTCATTTCTTGACATTGACTCACTAGACTTTATGACTTGATGACCAAACCTAATAACTCACAATGGGAGCTTCAACTAAATAAAATTCCTTGAGCATGAAACCCGTGACTCAAGCATTACAAAATAATTTTATTTTTCTTCTTTTCATTAATTACATAAAATCAAGATTACACATGTCATTATGAAGACTGGACCTAATTACATATTTCAACACTCCCTCTTAACTAGGGAGGTGTTCATAATCTATATAAGGTACTTGGACATTCTCAATTTGAAGAATTTTGATAAGAAGAGTCGGATTGGTAACTCATTTGTTTAGCATTATATCCTCCAACATTGTCACATAGCAAGGCCTTGACTAACAACTCTATCTCTCCACAAGATCATAGCACAATGCTGGTGAGACCAATGATTTATAGACACCCTCATCATTGTCTCTCTTGGAACATACCCTACCCGGGTTCTCTTAGAGTATGTTCATCATAACTATTCTAATCTTGGATTCCCAGTCCTCAAAGAATATCAGTCCTCTATGACTACTCTCATCTTGGATTCCCTACCACATCCTTAAAGAGCATCAGATGCCAAATTCTTACCCAATCCTCCATTCTATCTACCCAAGTGAAGACAAGAATTATGTGTCTATCTCTCCCTCTCAACTTATGGAGGACATACCCATTCCACTGAAGGTATGTACCCAAGCTCCCTATTAATCAGGGACTTGACCAATCTCCCTCTTGACTAGGGACTTGCTTCTAGCAACTCTCTTGGTGGAGATCATGGGATAAATAATTGCTTGTAGAACTTCTTTCTTTGATGTCATGAATTTCTTCTTTGTCATAGAGTCTACATCTTTCAGAACTTCTTTGTAAGGCACAGAGCATCCATCACTTTCATCCATGAGTCGTGTCAACCATGTCATCATTCCTTTCATTGGAAAGTGATTTGTTAGTCCATATCTGGTCTTTCTTCATGCCATGTCTCCTTAATGATCTTTCATCCCATGACATGGGCATCAGTGGCGGAAGACATCCACAATTCTTCCCTTGGCAACCCTCCATAAACCCAATCAAATATTATTTAAGAATATGAAATGAACATTAAGTCAAAATTACCTTTGTGATGGTCTTTCATCATGACATCTTCCTATTTGCGTCAACATCCTACATATGTATTGACACATCTCCAAAAGATATATACTGTCAAGGGTCTCTTTCTTTTTCAGACTTCATTAGGGTCTTCATATATTTCATGGAGATATCATAGTCCAATCTTTCAGTCCTTAGCTATTGATAGTCTTTTCCGTAGTTGCATATTTCATGATCTCTTCCTTTCTTTCTTCACATATTTCCTTTCTAAGAACTTCCAATCAAAGTTCCTCCAATTTTTGTCAACCACCTCATATTTCATATTAGGACATATTATGTTGATTTCATCTAGTCAATGTGTGACCCATGCCTTCTTGCGTCCTTTCAAAGGAGGAGATCCTTTCTTTTGATCATGCTCTCGATATAGATCATTTATCCATGGTACCTACAACCATATGACATGACTCCATTTTATCAAATACAAGCATACACACCTCATTTTTCTTTAGGTCAACTAGACTTCCTTCAACAACTAACTTAATTGAAAGAACTTTAATTCCTTGATTTGCTTCACTTCTTTTGACATCATTCCACCATTCCATGAATTCGCACAAGTTGGAATTCTTGATGAAACACTTGCTTCCTTTTAATCAGTGAACCTTCCAAGGAAGATTCCAACAGAGGATCTTGAGTATCCTCATTTAGTAAACGTTTTCCTTTTGATTGAAGTGCTTTGTACTCGATGACTTTTCCCTTTTTCATAAGTACCACTTCTGCTTCTAATGAGGTTACTGAGAGCTATATCCTTCCATAGGTGACTGTCATAGACTTTTATTTCAACTATCTTTGATGCTTCTCTATGATGATGTCACGAGCTCTTGCTTTCAATGCTTCTATGGTGCCATGATGCATCCTATCATGTTCCTTAGTGACTCATGCAAAATTGGAAAACATAAACTTGAAAAGAACTAGGTGAGGAAGACTATGTCAATCATAGTAGAGATCTTTTACTTCCTCCTTGGATTTCTTCTTTTCAACTTCCTTAACTTCTTCGGTGATATGGGCTTCTTCTCTTCCCCTTTTGTTATTGTCCTTCTTGAGCTTAGGACAATCTCTCTTGTAATGCTGATATTCTTGACATCCATAGCATTGAACCTTAGCCATATTCTTCTTCATTTTCCCAAGACCAAATTTTCCTTTTCTTTTTGTCATTGTAGCATATGCTTGATTTTGCTCATTTAATCCTACATCAGTTTTTGCCTTCAGCCTGGTTTCTTCAATCTTACATAATGACCATAGATCCTTGAACGGAGTAGCTTCCTTCTTCCCATAAATGCTTGATGTAAAGTTACCCCATTCCTTTGGTAGTGCATTTAGTACTACAATAATCATCTATTTGGTAGACATTATTTCTCATAGATCTTGAAGTTGATCCCTGATTTAAGATATCCTCATAAAGTATGAGGCTATTCCTTCTTCTTTTGATATCTTTGTATTGTAGAGTTCTTGCCTTAATGAGATAACTTCTCTCGCAGTACTTGCAGAAAACAACTCTACCAGTTTGTCATATATTTCTTTTGAAGTTTTGAGTTTAGATATATATGGAATGAGGGGATACTTGATGGATTCTATGAGAATCCTTTGAGCCCTTACTTCCCCTTTCATAAACCTTGCAAGTGCTTAAGCATCTTCCTTTGGAGGTTTGGTGATTGTGCTCTTAACATGTTCCATGACCTCATTTTCATTGAGATTTAGATATGTCCTTTTCTTCCATGCAAGAAAATTTGAAGCCCCAACCAACTTGTTGCTTTCCTTGCAAAAATACATTTTGACAGATTCAGTTGTAGAAATAAAGAAACTTACTTGTGAAGATGCTTCTTCCACTTGCTGCCTCCTTGAATTTGATGATGATATAGATAATAGAAAACTTCTCCTTGATGGAGATAGTTTCTTTCAGGAGTGATCCTTGGCTCCAAAGAGAGGGAGATCACCTTAGAACTTTTGATGTTGATGACAACGTCCTTGTTGTTGATGATGACAGTGTTCTTGATCTTGCTTCTCTTGGATGAGTATACTTCAAGTTACTTTGATTTGTAGATCTTTACAACTTGAGTAGAGGTAGGGTCTTTGTGGTCCTTTTTCTTGGGCGAGGATCCCAAGACTTCTTTTGGTGTAGACCACTTCTTCGATTTGAGGTTTTGACACTTCCTTGTAGATCTTGACTTCAAAAAATGCTTTTAGGATGAGATGATCTTCTAGATTTGCTTTGAGTATCCCTTGATGAGCTGCCCTTCCTTGATTTGTTATAGCTTTGATATATGTTGAGAAATCTAGGGCATGAAACAAAAGGTGATTTCTCTAGCAATGATAACTGTTTGTGAATACTTTTTACTTCTTTAGATTAAGTTCTTTGACTTGTATTATTATAGTGCTTTTCTTCATCAAACAACTCCCAAACCATAAACAATAATGGGACAAGAGACACAAGATGTAGGCAATCAACTAGGGCCAAAACCTCTCCAACTTGAGGGGAAATCCCAAACAGATTCTTCTTCTTATAGAAACTTCAAGTGACGAATTCCAAGACCAAGACCCTTGACTTATCAACCTTTCCAAGACCAAGTCATAAGACGCTTCTTCACTGCTTCTTCTTCTTGCCCAAAACAATAGTCAAACTGACTTATAGCACTGCAAATTTCAGCTACTCTAGTATTTCAGCATTCTTCCACGATTTTGCAATTCTCGACTCCCTGAAACTTCTGCAAGATCACACGTGTGGGCTGAATTAGGGATCTTGATGATGGTTTCCTTCTTCACTTGACTTGAGGGCTTCTCTTTGTAACCTCGGCTAGCAAGATTGTTGATGTAGTGACCTT
This sequence comes from Pinus tabuliformis, assembly GCA_031772625.1. Taxonomy (NCBI): domain Eukaryota; kingdom Viridiplantae; phylum Streptophyta; class Pinopsida; order Pinales; family Pinaceae; genus Pinus; species Pinus tabuliformis. The sequence continues at coordinate 684,140,516 of CM062805.1, forward strand.
TTACTTGGCTTCTACAAAAGGCTGGTTTAACTCTACTACAGAAACCCTAGATTCTGTCACACGTGTGAGGAGGATGACCCAAAAAATAGTGCCAAATTCCTTCGCTCTTCTTCGCTTCCTTCTCGTTGGTTATGAGGCTATTCTCCTTGTGATTCTCGCACTTCTTTTTATTTCAGATTGCTTGACCGAATTGTCCTCCAAGTGACGTTGAGTGCTCCTATATATAGTGGTCTGTCCATGTGATATAGGCCGACTTACCTTGTGCCTTAGCCGACATGCCATTCTAGAATCATCTTAATTTTCTTTTGTAGGCCGACTTCAAGGGGTGTTTGTGACAAGGTCTTGGAGGGTTAATGACTTAAACAAATTTTCTTTTTACAATGTATAACATGCCCAAAATGGGTCTTCATTTCTTGACATTGACTCACTAGACTTTATGACTTGATGACCAAAACTAATAACTCACAATGGGAGCTTCAACCAATGTTTTAAAACTCCGACTCCGACTCCGACTCGGCCGAGGGTTGACTCCGACTCGGTATCGACTCGGCCGACTCGATTTCAATGACTCGGTCCTTGTAAAAAATACATTAAATATTTATTTTTTATAAAAACACATAATTTTAAAGATTTTCATTCATGTTTCCAAACACACAGCGTTAGAATATAGATAGAAGACAACATATGATCAAAGTAGGCTCATGAATATATCCATTATATCAAAATGGCACCCAGTACATTGTCCAATACATACACGATGATGATATAGAGATCAAAACAAAAACACATAACCAAGGAGGCTATAAATGGCCTCTACAACAAAACTCTGTGACCAGTACTACTGGCTACTACTAGAGTTGCCAACATCATCTGGCTCAGTGTTACTTGGGAGCAGGAGCGAAAGTGGGGAGCGAGAGCGACATTTTGAGAAGCTCTTGGTTTGGGAGCGAATCCCAGAGGAGTTCGACAACCAATGTCACTAACATCAAGGTACATAGAGGGATTGGTGCTCTTGATTAAATACGAGTTCCAGAATCCATACCCTAATACATGACAAAATTCAATGGAAACATTGCAATCCTCCAATCTTGAAACCCTGAAAAACTGATAAGTCTACTGGATTTTGAATGAAATCTAAAATTCTACTTTCTCCATATGAAATCCAATGAGGCCGAAACCACTCTCAAACATCTTGAGTCATTTCATGGTAATGTTAAAAATTTAAGTAAAAGGATGAAAATGAAGATTAAGGAGAATGTCACTTTTACTTTAAGAATTTAACATTACCATGAAAATTTATAACTGCTTGGAGTCCAAACCAACCAAAAAACAATTTAAAAATCCATTAAAATTTTATTAAATCGCAGTTTGACATGATGCTGGGTGTTTTTTTGTGACTCGGCCGAGTCATAACGGAAACGGCCGAGTTGGCCGAGTCATGGCTGACTCGGCCAGGTGAACCGTTCCAAAGGCCGGGTCATAGAAAAAGGTATTGGCTCGGATCAACCCGGCCGTTTCGGTTTCAAAACGACCGTTTCTTAAAACAATGGCTTCAACTAAATAAAATTCCTTGAACATTAAATCCATGACTCAAGCATTACAAAATAATTTTAATTTTCTTCTTTTCATCAATTACATAAAATCAAGATTACAAATGTCATTATGAAGACCGAACCTAATTACATATTTCAACACATGGATGTGAGGTTTTATTTGGGGAAAGTTCAAGTTAACTCCAAGATTTAACTCTATTGTGCATTACTTGTTTAGATATTGGAAACTATAAAATGGATATATGTATTCATAGAGAGAGTTTGCTTGCCTTGGATTTGCATGCATAAGTTCCCATGGATCAATTTTATTTAGCATTAGGAGCAAGTTACATTTAGTTGCTAATTTTCACCAATTGGTTGTTTTTTGGACATTTTAAATTCAAAAATTAAAGATATTAGCAACATTGTCTGAGAGTTACTTTGATGAGCAAGGGTTTGAAATGTACTTCACTACTATAAGCACTCTAAACTAAAATCTTGTCACTGAGAGGAAGAATTGGATGATTATGGATATGGATTGTAGCATGTGGAAGCAAAAGAATACTATAAATGAGTTTTGGATAGAATCAATTCATTTGATAAATTAGAGCCCGAAAAAGTCCTTTTGGAATATCACATCCAAAGAAACATGGAGTGCAAGGGTGTCTAGAATGAAGTATTTATGGATTTTTGGGAGTTTGCTATATACATGTTAAAAGAGGAGCAACTTAAGTTGCAGGATTAATCAAAAAAGTGTATCGTCCTTGTAGATTACAATGAATTGAAAACTTGTTGATTATTGAAGATTGAAAGCTCATAAAAGTCCAAATGTTGAGCTTCAAGTAACAAAGGCAAACAAATTATACTTTGTCATGAAGAACCATAACTTCTTCCAGATGATGAAAAAAGTGGATGTAATCGTGTTTATAACATTGGAGAAGGAAGAACATGTAGATCCACGAGGAAAAATCTAGAGTGTTAGTTGAAGATTATGGAAGATACTCATGTGCCAAATTTGGAGTAGAGTGAATGGTTTAAAATTCATAGATAGTTGAAGCAAAGAATCTTAGATTCTTGCATAACAAGTAGTAGTTGTAGATAAATTTTGTGTTAATGAAAATGTAATCAAAACAAAGGGGCCACAAAGAAATGAAAAGGTTTTTGGAAAGTTAAGACTATACACAAGAACAAAACATGGGAGGTAGCATAACTTCTTGGAAGTGAAAAGGGCGATCATGGGTAAATAAATTTGAAAGACAAAATAGAACATTGAATGGAACCATTCATAAGCACAAAAGAAGACTAGTAGTCAAAAATTTTCTACAAAAGGGAGGAGAGGATTATTAGGAAACATCTTTCCTTGTAGCAAAAGTGAATAGTATTGGCATAATGTTGGCATTGACAAACTACTACCACTGCATTGCCTACTTGATCATTGTAACAAGAACATTATTAAATTGATTCATTGAAGAAGAGGCTTATATGCAATAAATATAAGGTTTTACATGATTGCAAACAAGCTTTGTCAACTTAGTACATAAGAATGGATAAGTGCTTTAGGCTTTATAGAGAACAAATGTTGCAAAATTCTATTTGATTTAAACCAGTATGCAAAGGTAACATCAAAGGATGAAATTCTAATTGTGATATCATATGTTGATGACTTGCTTATGATAGGTCGATGTGTAGTTCCAATTGCAATGAAGGAGAACTTACTAAAAACATTTGAGATGATGGATTTAGGAGTTTTACATTACCATGTTGGGTGTGGAAGTATGCCATGAGCTTGATAGGTTTTTCCTATCCTAGACAAAATATAAAAGCGATCTATTTAAGAAGTTTTGGATGATGGAATGTTGTCTTCTTGATACACCATTTGAGGTTGGAGAAAATTTGAGTAAGGATGAGGACATAGAGTTTGTTGGTGGAATTTTGTTTCCAAAGCTTGTTGGAAGTCTTATCTAACTATCACCTATCCAAACATTGATAATGTGGTTAGAGTGGTATCAAAATATGTAGTAAATCTGAAATTCAGTAATTGTACAACAATGAAGAGAGTCCTATGGTTTAGAAAGGAGATTGTAAATTTTTGACGTGAGTATAAGGAAAGAGTAATTTGAGGACGTTGGATACACTGATTTTGACTAGGTCAAAAATTTAGATAATAGAATGTCCACATTGGTTGTGTGTTTTTCATGGACTTAATAATAATCTCAAGGAGCAAGTAAGAAGTAACAAATGGTTACTCTATGTTAAATAGAAGTAGAGTGTAAGGAAGTAATAATAATTGTGTGCGAACTACTCTTATTGAGCATAATATTGGTACATGTTGGAGGTAGGTGAGGAAATGTTACAACACCCCACTGTGATAATCATAGTGTAATACAATTGGACAAGAATGCATTTTATGATGTAAGATTAAAGCACATTGGGTTATATTTTCACTACCAAAGACAATTAAAGGGGGAACAATAGATTTAAGTTGATGTTTTGCAAGACCATATATTGAGTGGTGTATTTATTCAATAAGGTGTTAAATAAAGAGAAGCTTTATAAGTTTTAAGAAATGTTGAAGTTGAAAGAGAATAATAATCCATGAAGTGTTGCAAGTAATGGAAAATCGATTAAGTGTAATATGCTAATTTGTAGATTTATTCAGTTGGAAGTCCACAAGTTAGAGTATTTAAGTGTTGATTGATATATTGGAAGCAATAGTTTCAAAAGGCCAAGTATGTGAGAAAAGTGTTGATATAGAAGTGATAGGGAGGGTTTCAACTACAAATGTGGATCATTGAGAACCCATAAACATGGTTTGAAGGTCCATAAATAATACTTGTTGATGTGGAAATGTGCAATTCTTTAAAGGATAGGTGTGGCCATCAAGAGTGTGTTGTGGAAGATTGGGATTGTGGAGGTGTGAGGAGGTGTGAGGGTGGATTGGAGAAAACTAAGGTGTCACAAAAGGCATGGTACAAATTATGGTAGGGATGCAAAGTCTAGGAGCTTGAGTTGTAAGCAAGTAGAAAAGTTATGGGGGACCCAAAAGGAAGAGTGCTAAAATCATGATGTTTTCTAAGTATAGAAGACTTGTAAAAGTGGCTTGAAAAGTTTTTTTTTTTTTTTGAATAAAAGCACACTAGAAACTCTAGTAATATGCAATATGTTAAATCTTTAATACAAAAAAGTGGGTCGACTAAGTGGTCTCTACAAGCAAGTAGAAAACTCGAAATCGGGCTTGGCTTAGGCCAATATGCTTTCTCATGTAGTCAAAGTCATAGACATACTTAAAGGATAGAATGGGCTAGTTGAGGCCAAAACACCTCTATAAGTCAAAGTCATAAGCATATACAAGGGCACAAGCTTGCAAGAGAACATTGTCTAAGTAGTCTCTACAAGCAAGTACAAAACTCAAAATCAGGGTTGGCTTATGCCAAGACACCTTCTCATGTAGACAATTTCATAAACATACTTAAAGGATAAAATGGGCTAGTTAAGGCCAAAACACCTTGAGAAGTTAAAGTCATAAGCATGGACAAGGGCAAAAGCTTGCAAGAGAGCACTAGTCAACCTGTAGAGGGGTTTGGTCACGATCATCTAGGGTCCTGCTCCAATTTTAACTATAAGGTCAACATCAATAGGTACAATGGGCCCCGACCCATTAGTAGGGGGCTTTGGGGGCTTGGGCCCCTTCGAGATCGCCAACAATGGAGATCTAGGTATCTTGTTGCACTCTTGAACCTATAAACCTACTTGGTGGCATGGTTAGTTGTGGGTCAATCTAGTTGACCCAACATACCTAGAGTAAGCCAAGCTAGATCGAGAACAATGTATGATTGGCCAAATACTCCAAGGGGGTAGACACCTTTTTGTCTTGATTTATTTTGTTCATGGTGAAGGGGGGTCAATGCAATTACTCAAGAAACTATTGAAGGTGCCCCATTTTTAGCTACACCTTTTGAGACTATTTTGGAAACTATTGAAGGTGCTCCATTTTTAGCGACACCTTTCGAGACCATGCCTAAATCTGCACAATCAGATTGGCATGAATCAAATTTACGTTATATCACAAAAATTGGTGATAGCATATGGCATCATTAAACAAAACGTTATTGTGTTGTTTCTAGAGCCAAAATAACACTTCAACTTTGACAAGCATTCAAGTGGCTTGATATTCTATGGCCCATGGAAGGTTTTCACCTAATAAGGAAACTTGCTAGGAGAGGGAGGTGAGGGAGAGATGTTGACACACATACTCTACTTAGGCCCAAACCTTTCTAAAAAGCAGATAGAGTTAAAGGTTGTGCTTTGAAGTTTTGACTCACACCCATTAAGGACATTGAGGGTATGGACCTATAGGGAAGTTAACCATTTATCAATAGGGAGGCTTGTTACCATCAGGTTCCAGGGAAAACTCCCTTTTTAGGTTCAATAATATCGTCTCCATATATTGTTGAGGCAAAACAACCAATTTTTATTTTGATCAGAGGTGTCAAATCTTGTTAAGTTAGCCTTCCAAGCAAGGCTTGGACCACAACCACTTGTAGTCCATGATCAGGTCGTAATGAGTGAAGGTTGTGGCCTTGCTCGATTTTTGGTATCTTCACTAGGTGTGAGGTGAGGAGAAGCCAAACTAGAGTTGCGGGGGAGTGCTCCCCCCCTTCGAACTCGCTCCCAATCCGCGCTCCGGGTGGGAGCGGCTTGGGAGCGTGCTCCCGATAAAAAAATTTCCACTCCCTGCCAAAATCGGGAGCGAGTTCGGGAGCGTCGCTCCTGTCGCTCCCGGAGTGGAAATCAAAGCTTTTAATTTTCGCTTCGGGAGCGACGTGCGCGATGTAGGGAGCGATTTGCGCGAAAAATTTTCCGCGGACGCCAAAAAAAATTTCATTTAAAAAAATTGTTTTAAAAGGGCTTGGGGGGGCAAAAAATATTTCATTTTGACTTGAATGACTTGAGGATAGCAAAGGAGATTGAGCAAAGGAGCGAGGAGCGAGCGCCGAGGAGCAAGGAGCAAGTTTGTAAGGAGGTTAGTAACTTAGTAATTTAGTATTTTAAACCTTAGTTAGGTAGTAATTTAGTTTAGTTAGTTTAATTTAGTTTATTTAGTAAAAAAATCATGAATCTAAATAAATTAAATTAATTAATCTAAATAAATTAAATTAATTTTCTCATTCCTATTCCCATTCCCATTCCCATTAAATTTTGCAGATTCAAAAGCCTACAAATATACCTGGCTATATTTCTTGGCATTTTCCTCTTCTTGGTCCCTTTTCTAGTTATTATGGTGTTGGAGAGTAGGAAACGGAGGGGCCAAAATGAAGAGGGGGATGAAGAAGCTGGAGAAAGTGGATTTGATGAAAACCCTGGTGAGGAGGAGCTGGAGGAGGGTGAACATGACTCTAAAAAAACTAAACAAGACCAAACCCCATTGTGGAAATATGTTAACAGGCCTGAAGCAGGGAAAGGGGGTGGAACCACTAAATTTCATTGCCGCCATTGCAACAATAATTACACAGGTTCATACACCCGTGCTAGAAAACACCTCTGCGGGAAAAGGCCATGGGATGGAGATAAACAAATAGAAATCAAAACTTGTGCAGCTGTGTCAGCAATAGATAGAGCCAAATACATAAGGGAAGAAGAGGAAGCCCAATACAAATCTAAAAAATCAAGGGGTTTATTTGAACCAAGCTCACAATCACAAGCACAAAGAACTCCTTCAACATCCCTCCCATGGCAGTGGATATGGAGGCACAGGGTCACCAGCGTTAAGGCGTAGAACCATATCAGATTTCCTTGATGAGGGGTGTAGGAATGATGTGGATTCATAGGTTTACAGGTTTCTCTATGCACGTGGGATACCATTCAATGTTCTTGCTCACCTTATTGGTACGAAATGGTTTCTTCCATAAATGCTACCCCTAAAGGATACAAGAGCCCTGGGTATGAGAAGGCAAGAACCGTTGGACTTGATCATGAAAAAGCAAAAATATCACATTCTTTGAATAGAATGACAAGTTCTTGGACTGAGCATGGGGTGTCCATTGTATTTGATGGATGGACAAATGTAAAAGGCAAGCCATTGATAAGTGTTCTTGCTGTCTCTGTTAGTGGTGCCATCTTTCTAAATGCATATGATTACTCAGAGAAGTTCAAGACCGCCATCAACATTGTAGAAGCATTACTTGAAACAATTGACCGTATTGGGCCATACAATGTCATGCAAGTCATCACTGATAATGCTCCTAATTGTAAGGTAGCGGGAGCAATTATTGAGGATAAATACCCCAACATATTTTGGTCTGGGTGTTTCGTTCACACATTGAACCTTCTGATGCATGATGTTGTCAAGAACAAAAATGCACAGTACAAATGGATTGGTGATTTGTACAAGAAAGGCAAACAAATGATAAATTTTATTACAAATCATAGCAATACCCATGGCCTTTTTCGCAGTCCCTCAAGATTGGAGTTGTTGAAGATTGCGAAGACCAGATTTGGTAGCTATTACCTCACCTTCGGGCGCCTTTTGAAGGTAAGAGAATCATTGGCTAGCATGGTATCAAGTCCACATTGGTAGGTATTAAAGGAAAGGGCTACAAATGCAACTGACAGGTGAGGTTTTGAATTGGTGGACGAGGCTGCTCTTGATGGAATGTTTTGGTCAAGTGCGAGGCAAGTATTGGATTTCACCAAGCCCATTTATCACATGATTCGGTTTGCAGATACAGATAAACCAGTGATTGGTGAGGTGTATGAGCAGATGAATACCATGTTGGGGCAAATAAAAGATACTGTTCATAACAGAAATCCCGACTTGTACAAACTGATTCATGATTGTGTGTGTGTACGGTGGAATAAACTTAATCTTCCACTACATTGCTTGGCGTATATCCTTACGCCAAAATATTACTCTACATCTTGGTTGGGCCAACTTGCATCAGGGGGTGGGATTAGGACCAAACCCCATTTAGATGCAGAGGTAACTAGAGGATGTTTGGAAGCATTAGAAAAGTTGATCCCTGACAGGGAGGAATGTGCAACTGTGCACCTTGAAAGAGGCATATACTTCGGTGGCACTAGTTTGTTTGGTAACTTCCATGCAATGGAAGACAGAGACATATTTGATTCTCTCACATGGTGGGAAACATATGGCGGCCAGGGACTTTTGCCAAAATTGGCAAAAAAAGTTCTATCACAGGTTGTAAATACTTTTTCTGCAGAGAGGTGTTGGAGCACCTATAGCTTCATACATAATTTGAAAAGAAACAGACTCAATGAAAACCGGGCAGAAAGCTTGGCTTATGTGCACTGCAACTTGAGGTTGTTGAGTCATTACTGTGATCGGGCTTATGAGGATCCCACATATAAAATTTGGGACAACCACCCAGAGGATAACAATTTGGAGGATGGCACTATACATCTTGAAGAACTGGAAGAGGAACTTATAAGGGATGAAGATGAAACAGCGGCAGCAGCCATGCCACCTCCACCATCCAGTAGCAGTGCTTGAGTTCCGAGTCTTGTTCCTTTGCTGTCGCCACCTCCATCTACACCCTCACGTGGAGGGCATGTGCCTTCTAGTTCTGGTCGTCGGTCTGTGCGGGAGACTCCTAGAAGACCACCACGACCTGCTTATACAGGAGACTCTCGTGGCAAGGGCCACATGTAGATTTACAGTTTACTTGTCTTTTCTAGTTTCTATTAGTTTTCATAACTGTTGAGTCTTGAGTCCTTGACTCTTGACTCTTTCATATCATAATGATATTTTTTGTAAACAATATATGACTGTGACAATGAAAGTTTGAAGTTTGAAGTTGCCAAGTTGGCAATTATAACTCATTGGTAATGATTGTGAATTATGAATATGATGCTTCGTGAAAGACTAAAGTTGTTTCATTTCATTTCATTATTCATATTTCATTTTATAACATTTCATTTCATGTTAACAGTTAGAAGTTAGAACTTAGAAATATCTAAGATATTATTTCTTGTAATGGTTAAACTTAGCTTACAAGTACAACTTTGGTGATCAATGATGATAAATGTTATATATTGAATTTTCAATTTTGAAAGCTTGAAGTTGAAACTTTAAGATTGAATTTGATGAATCATGATTCACGAGACTCAATATGTTGAAGTTGTAATATGTATTTTACTAACTTGTGGACATGGTTGATGAAGATTATAACTTCTAGATGATTTATGTGCTAGATGATTGATGTGATATGGTTCAATGATCAATCTATGTTTTTTTTTTAACGTTTTTTATATCTAATTCATCATTCTACATGTTTTTGTTGACATATATGTATCAAAAAAAAAAAAAAAAAAAATATATATATATTTTTAAAAAATCGCTCCGGGGTTCGCTCCCAAACCGGGAGCTTCTGAAAATGTCGCTCCCACTCCCGTTTTCGCTCCTGCTCCCCGCTTTCGCTTTCGCTCCCAAGTAACATTGAGCCAAACTTAAGCTACTAATGATTTTGGATGAACCTTGTATTTGGTCCACAATAATCTTGTTAACGTCAACCAATGCAAATTTTTATGTAAGGTGAGGTGATGGAAGTTAGGCTCTAGTAAGGTTTTTAAAGAAGTCACTGGTAGAGCGAAGGCCTTGTTGGGAAAGGTTCAAGGTCAAGAACCATTGAGATTTTTCCAAAGGCTTTCTTTGGCTTCAAAAGTTTTGAAGAACATAAAGAGTTAGAGCACATGCCAAAAGTTGAAATCCGAAAAGTAAGAATTGGTCAAAGTATAAGCATGACTGTGACAAGTTGGAAGCTATAGAATCAAATTGACATGATGGAATATTATCGATTGACAGGACTAAAAAGGTAGTGAAGGTGAGATGCATTCTAATACTAAGTCAAAAGTGTTGTGTGGACTTATGTAATGTGATGGTAAAACCTATAAGTGAATTGTAATGCAACAACGGGGAATGATCACATAGCAGAATCATCAATTTGCATTGGATATCAGGAGCGTCGAAATCGAACAAGTTAAACTCTAAATCTTAAATTCAAAGTGTAAGTGATTGTAAGGGCCCATGAGCTAGAAACATTGCAAAAGGTGTTATTAATGTAATTCTCAACATTTTGTTGAACTTTATTGTAATTGTATTACTGCTATTTAAATTAAGAAAGCAATTTTTTATAATTGTTGTTCTGCAATATGTTTTTGTTTCTGAAGCTTGATTACATGATTTTGTAATGCTGTACTAATGTTATCAAATTGTAAATTAGTAGTCTTAATTATGTTATTAGAGTGAAGAGCTATCAGAACGATCATTGATAGTGTCTCATTCCTATTCCATTGAAATAGAAATTATGACAGAAAATGTAAAAGTTATTGTAAAATTTAATTATCTTCTTCTAGCTATGCTTGAACCTTCGAAAGGTAGAATGGTAGGTCTTGCTATTGTTTTATTTATTACATCCAAAAGGGCTTTGTGTTATTTGCAAAAAATCATTGTGCCTAGAAAAGGGCTTCTTTGTTGAATTATGTAACTAGGTTTCGTCTTCATAATGACATATGTAATCATGATTTTATGTATTTAATGAAAAGAGAAAAATAAATTTATTATTGTTATTCTTGAGGCATGGGTTTCATGCTCTAGGGAGATTTATTTTTAGGTAAAGCACCCATTGAGTGCTTCTAGGGCTTGTCATTGAGTCTACAAGTCAATTGAGAAATTGTCATGTATGAAATATCCTTTTGGGCATGTTACATATTGTAAAGAAAATTTATTTTAGTCAAAAGAAAGTCAAAAGACCCTCCAAGGCCTCGTCATGGTGCAAAGATCAAGTCGGCCTACATGAAGGGACAAGTTGGCCTAAAGGCAACAATTCGTACCCCTCAAAAGTCTATAAATAAGAAGGAACACGACCTCATTTGACACACTCTTAAGAAAGTTCGATCTCCTAAGATAGAAGCTAAAAGGGATGAAAAAGAAGAAGAATATCAAGATTAAAGTTTTGGGCCCCCCTCTCTCTTGTGTTAGGGTTTCTACAGTTTCTGGGCAAGACGAAATTTTGAAGATGCAAGGTCGAAGCTGTGAAGTTGCTTCTAGGTCGAAGCTGTGAAGTTGCTTCTAGGTCGAAGCTGTGAAGCTGCTTCGAGGTCGAAGCCGTGAATCTACTAGGTCGAAGTTGCAGAAATTGTTATTGGGGGTTGAGGTTGTTAAAGAAGTTGCTGGAAGGTCGAAGTTTGTTGCTGGAAGCTATGCAAATCAAGAAGGAAGGTTGACTTGGTCTTGGAGGAGTCTCAGTCAAGGGTCATAGATCTTGGAATTCGTCAATTGGAGTTCTATAAGAAGAGAAGAGTTCTTGCGGGTTTTCCTCTCAAAGGGAGAGGTTTTGGCCCTGGTTGATAGCCTATATCTTGTGTCCTCTTGTCTCATTGTTCTTTATTGTTTGGTAGTTGTTTGATGATAAGAACACAATAATAATTGAAATTGAAGAAGCAACCAATTAAGGTAAGTAGAAAGATATTAGAAGCAATTATCAAAGAGAGAGAAATCACCTAGTCTCGCTGCCTCTAAATTTCTCAACATGGTATTAGAGCTAAGGTGACAAGACAAGGAAAGACAACTAAAAGGAGACTCAAAGGGCGAAGCACCAGAAGGAATATCAAAAGGAGTATCAAGAAAGATCAAAACATTGACATCGTGCCATTAAGAAGACATTCACAAGGACCAAGTACAAGCAAAGAAGACCTCAAAACCCTAGCTTATCAAAAGAAAGGTTTCTCACTTGAAGCATGGTTGGGAAGCTCACACATCATCATCAAAGAAGATATCAAGGACCCTACCTAGAAGGACTACACATTAAAGCATCTTGAAGACTCTACATTCAAGGGAAGCGAGAAGAGGCATTTTCATCATCATCAATGAATCAAGGTGATCTCCCTCTCTTTGAAGGATCACTTTTGAAGGAAGACTTCTTCATCAGGAATACATCTCTAATATCAACATCATCATCAAAATGAAGAAGGCATCAAGTTGGAGATATTGTCATCAAGGAGCATCTTCACTTGACAAGTAAGTATCTTTACGTTTATGACCGAATCTTCTATCAAAATGACTTCATTTTGCAAGGAAAACAACAAATTGGTTGGGTCATTAAACTTTCTTGCATGGAAGAAAAGGACAAATTTGATCCTCAAGAAAATGAAGTCGTTGGGCATGTTAAGGGATTAATTACTAAGGCCTCCAGAGGAAGAAGCTCAAGCTCTAGCAAAGTTAATGAAAGGGGAAGTAAGGGCTCAAAGGATTCTCATTGGAATCCATCAAGGATCCCCTCATACCTTATGTATCAAAGTTGGAGACATCAAAAGAAATATATGACATTTTAATAGAATTGTTCACAGTAAGTACTACAGGAGCAGTGATATCTTTGAGGAATGCACTGTACAAAATGAAGATCTCAAAGGAAGATGGAATAGCCCCATATGTTATGAAGGTATAAAAAATAAGAGACCAACTACAAGAGTTGGGAAAAATAATGTTCGATAAAGAAATCACCAACATAGTGCTCAATGGACTTCTAGAGGAATGGGGCAACTTCACATCTAGTATCTTGGGAAAGAAGGAAGCCACCCCATTCAGTGAACTTTGGTCATTATGTAAGATTGAAGAAACCAGGTTGAAGGCAAAAAGTGGCATGGGATCAAATGAACAAATTCAAGCATTTGTTGCCATGGCTAAGAGAAAAGAAAAATTTGGGAAGTTTGGTCCTTGGAAAAATAAGAAGAATATGTCAAAGATCCAATGCTATGGCTGTTAAGAATATGCGCACTACAAGAGAGATTGTCCAATATTCAAGAAGGACAACAAAGGAAAGAAAGAAATGAGGCTCATATCACTGAAGAAGTGGAAGAACCTGATGAGAAGAAATCCAAAGGGATAGATCTTCACTATTAGTGTTTCTCCAATGCATAGCAAGGAGAAGTAGGAGGTGAAAAGATCTCCACCATGGTAGTCAAGATGAGAAGTATTATGACGAGAGGCATCTTAGTAGAAGATGGCATCATACCAGAAGCTTACCGTTAAAGCAAGAGCTCATGACATCATTAGAGAAGCTTGAAAGAATAGCTGAAGTAGAAGTCTACAAAAATGTAGTAGTTATCATACAAAGGAAGTAGCTCTTGGCAACCTCATTGAAATCATTTATAGTACATATGATTGAAAGAAAGTCAACTAGCATGATAAAAGGAATTCATCATATATCATCATGAGAAAGGAGCATTTGCTAGATGAGGATATAATCAAGATCCTCTGTTGGAATCTTCACTAGAAGGTTCACGTCTACTTGGAAGAAACAAGTGTTTCGCTAATCATTCCACCTTGTGTGGAATACATTGTTTAGAAGGATGATGGTATGGTGACAAAGGAGTGCAACAGGTTGAGATGATTGAAGTACTCTCAAAAGAAGTTGTCGAAGGAAGTCTAGATGACCAAAAGGAGAAAAGAGGTATGTATATATTTGATAGATTAAATCATGTCATCATATAGTTGCAGATAGCATGGGTAAATGCTCTATCTCATGAGTTTGATCAAAGAAAAGGGATCTCCTCCTTTGGAAAGATGCATGAAAGCATGGTTCACATATTGACTAGATTTTGACAAAGATGAAGGAACTATGGATGGAAGTTCCTGGGGAGCAATATGTGAAGAAAGAAAGAAGAGACCGTGAAAGATGCAACTATGGTCACATAGAAAAGGAAATCAACATCCGATGGCTAGAAGAATTGGCCATGACATCTCCATAGAGAAGGCATGAAGACCCTGATAAGGTCTGTAAAGGAAGGAGGCCCTTGACATTAAAAGTCTTGGAGATGTGCTTATGAATGTGCAGGATGTTGATATTGCAAGCAAGATGTCATGATGAAAGGCCATCACAAAAGGTAACTTTGATTTGATGTTCATTTTTTTATTTTTGAACAACATTTGGATGGATTGATACAAGGCTACTGAAAGAGAGTTGTAAATGACACCTACAACTAGCACTCATGTGGTTGGATGAAAGATCCTAAAGGAAACATGACTTGGAAGAGGTAGTTGTATGAAGAAAAGCCAGATGTGGATTAGAAGATCACTTTCCGATAAAGAAAAGGATGACATGACTGACATGGTTCGTGAAGGAAAGTGATGGATGGCTGATGCCCTACGAAGAAGTCCCAAAAGATGAAGGCTCCACAATGTTGAAGATGAACTCAATGACATTGAAAGGAGCCCCACAAGCAGCTGATAGTGCCATGATCTCCACCTAGGGCGGAAAGCTATTGGAAGCACGTCCCTGGTTAAGAGGGAACTTGGACAAGTCCTTGAATAAGAGGGGGCTTGGGTACATTGCTTTTATAGGAATGGGTATATCCTCCCAAGTTGCGAGGGAGAGATAGACACATCATTCTTGTTTTCACTTTGGGAAGAAAGAATGGAGGATTGGGTAAGCATTTGGCATTCAATGCTCTTTGAGGATGAGGTAGGGCATCTGAGATAAGAGTCGTTATAGAGGACCGACATTCTTTGAGGACTTGGAATCCAAGATAAGAATAGTACTGGAAGGACATACTTTGTGAACACTCGGGTGGGGTATGTACCTTGAGAGACAATGATGATGGTGTCTATAAATTATTGGTCTTACCAGCATTGTGCTATGATCTTGTGGAGAGATAGAGCTGTTAGTCAAGGCCTTGCTATGTGACAGTGTTGGATGATATGATGCTAAACAGAGAGGTTACGAATCTGACTCTTCTTATGAGAATTCTTTAGATTGAGAATGTCCAAGTACCTTGTATGGGTTATGAATACCTCCTTGGTTAAGAGGGATTGTTGAATTATGTAACTAGGTTTGGTCTTCATAATGACATATGTAATCATGATTTTATGTATTTAATGAAAAATAAAAATAAATTTATTATTGTTATTCTTGAGGCATGGGTTTCATGCTCAAGGGAGATTTATTTTTAGGTCAAACACCCATTGAATGCTTCTATGGCTTGTCATTGAGTCTACAAGTCAATTGAGTCATTGTCACGTACGAAAGACCGTTTTGGCCATGTTACATATTGTAAAGGAAATTTATTTGAGTTAAAAGAAAGTTAAAAGACCCTATAAGACCTTGTCACGGTGCAAATATCAAGTCGATCTACATGAAGGGACAAGTCGACCTAGATAACAATTGATACCCATCAAAAGCCTCTAAATAAGAAGGAACTCGACCTCATTTGGACACACCCTCAAGCAAGTTCGATCTCTTAAGATAGACGCTGGAAAAGGGACGAAAAAGAAGAAGAAGAGCAAGATCAAAGTTTTGGGCCTCTCTCTCTCTCTCTCTCTCTCTCGTGTTAGGGTTTCTATAGTTTCTAGGAGACGAAATTCTGAAGTTGCAAGGTTGAAGCTGTGAAGATGCTTCTAGGTCAAAGCTGTGAACCTGCAAGGTTGAAGCGCTTCAAGGTTGAAGCTGTGACGTTGCATCAAGGTCAAATTTGTGAATCTACTAGGTCGAAGTTGCAAAAATTGTTATCGGGGGTCGAAGTTGCTGGAAGGTTGAAGTTTGTTGCTAGAAGCTGTACAAATCAAGAAGGTTGACTTGGTCTTGGAGGAGTCTCGGTCAAGGGTCATAGGTCTTGGAATTCATCAATTGAAGTTCTATAAGAAGAGAAGAGTTCTTGTGGGTTTTCCTCTCAAAAAGAGAGGTCTTTGCCCTAGTTGATAACCTATATCTTGTGCCCTCTTGTCTCATTGTTCTTTATTGTTTGGTAGCATTTTGATGATAAGAACACAATAATAATTGAAATTGAAGAAGAAGCTAATCAAGATGAGTAAAAACATATCACAAGCAGTTATCAAAGTAAGAGAAATTACCTAGCCTATCTGCGCGTAGATTTCTCAACATTATTGACTATATATTCTCCTAGGAAACCACAAATAATAAATAGTTTTATTTCTAGTGTAAAATTATCTATGTTCAATTTGACTTCGCCTACACCTTGCTTGAAATTTGATAGTATTGTGCGTTATCGTCTTGATTTGAATTGCGTTACTAGTATTGTGACATTGACTCTGGAGCCCAAGAAGAGGACCATAGGCATTTCTTCACTCATTGAGGTTGTTGATCTTCAGTATTCATGCTTTGCAATTGATTTTGCTCCTATGAAGATGGGGTTGCATGTCATTGGTGCTTGTGGAGGGTTCTGAATGCATGTCTTGTCTATTCCTACAATTACATCTCTCACTTCTTGAACTGCTGTTCTACTTTCACTTGTTCAATGTACACTTTGCCTTACTTAGGATATTCCATAAATATCCCCTCATTGTTTCTAAGGTTTTACATTTATATTTGACTTAATAATTGATCTTCATACAAAATTGCTTGGTCAAGCATTGAACAAATTAGAGTTATTTAGAAGCGGATTCTTTCTCTAGAGATGAGTTTTATTTAAGGAATGATGTAGTTCACTTTGTGTTATCCACTGCTTATCTATTTCTTCAAGAGATTTTTTCAATTGCAGAACAACACCTTAAAAGGGCCATACAATCTTTGGCCTTGGTATAAGATGAAGTAGTTAACTGATTCCCGCACATTTATAAATAAGGAATACTATTAGCTTTTGATATTATTGGAGATTATGGATGAACAAATGCTTCTTGATCTCTACATTTGGTTGACCTCACTTGTAAATTATTGATCAATAGTCATATAAATCAACGTTGAAGCCATGTTGATTAGAAAAGAACTCTGATTTATTTGTGTTTGGTGGCACTTGAATTTTGATAAAAAACACATTGGGATGTCTTTGTACGAGTACTTGAAAACAAAAAATTAGTTTCTACTTTTTTCAAGCAATTAAGTTCTGTTTCTTCCCCTGCCTATTCCTTGTTTGTGTTCATATTGTTTTGATTCCTTTGTTCTTTTTGTTTCTTAGAACACCTATCCTCAATGTGGCCATTGGATCCACAATAATCATATTTTTTTTGTATTATTCTGATTTGAACTGGAACTAGCATGAGATGTACCTTCTACACGCATTCCTTCCTTTCTCTACCATTACAGTGTCACCTCCTCTACCTTTGTCTCTACCACAACCTCTTTTTTTAAATTGAAAATTTCTCTCTTTGCTTATTATTACTTGCACTCATTTTGCATTTCTCTAGCTGAACATCCCTACTACTTCATATGAAGGAAAACACAACTTGGAGGATACAAAGAATGTCTTAATAAGTCACTAATCACTTTCAATTATGAAGCATTCCCAACACAAAAGTGCTAAACTATAATACATTTTTTTTTTTATCGGTAAAGACTAAATCTATTAAGAAAAATATAGTACAGTCAGGAGAAGCAAGAGACCGGCAGACCGGAAATGATGGATCCATCAACCTCGGTTCCGGTAGAAAGATACAATCTCAGAATTTGAGAGCAAAAACTGACTAATTGACATTTACCCCACAGGGTCAGAAACTACAACAAAGTGTTTTTTCCCTTTCTTTTTGTTGACTTTTGTCCAGCCATCATGGGGAGGATGAGCTAGAACAACTTGAAGACTGGCATTTTCTATCTTCGGGAACTCCTTTTCTGATTCAGAGGAGGAAGTCTCATGGGCCCGTTTCTGGGAGATTGCTGTGACATGGGTGTGCCCCTTAGCGTCCGTGGGCGGAACCATCGGCTGAGGCGCCTGGTCCGGTTATGAATCGCTTTCCTCATCCTCCATACTTGGGGAGCTAGAGCTCCCAGCTGGCGGCGGTGGACAGGGAGCCCAACGCTTGGGTTTTGATTTTGCGAAGATGCCCTTTTTCGTTCTTGCTGTCAGCGATGGGCAGGAGTTCTGCAGGTGCCCTGTTAGGTGACAATAGCGGCATCGGAAGGCAGTGTTTTCGTAATCTAGAAACTGGGTCCAAACAGAGTCATTGATCTTGAGATTGATTTGCTCTGGCAATCCCTTGCTTAAATCTAGCTCCACACATACTCTAGCATATGTATAGAGACCTTGCCGTTCCCTTTTGTAATCTCCCATTAAAAAGCATCCCAGGGCGTTGCCTATTTGCCTGTATACTTCTGTGCGCCACAGGTGTATTGGGAGATTTGGAAGTCTGATCCATACAGGTGCTTTAGTGAAGACTGCAGAAGCTGGGTCAAAGTCTGGGAACCATGGAGTTAAGAAGAGGCCTGCTGAACCCATGAACCAAGGGCCTTCTTCTAAGGCCTTTTCATAGTGCTCGGGGTTATCGAACAACACTATAAAATATCCCTTTGCACAGAAATGAACCTTGCAACGGTCAGTCCAGTTGTCATTGATCCAGTCATAAAGATCCTTTGAGCGTGGCCAGAGCCCATTGAATCTGCAGATGATGGCCCTTTCAGCAAATTTTTGGGTGTCGTCTGCAAGGTCAGGGTAGGAGATCTCAACAGAGGGAGCCTCCTCCAATTTGTCAACCAAGAAAGGCTTGGGTTTGGGAGGTTCCGGGGTTGCGGGTGTCTCAAAGCGGACTGCAGCTTTGTAGGAGTATGGAGGAGCAGAAGAGGATTGCCCTGCAGCTCCACCTCTCAAGCGAAAGGAAAACACTAAAGAACTGTTGTTTTTTATGTTGTATAAAGAGAGAGGAAGAGGATCTTCGAGCTGTTTACCTTGGTAAATAAGTCTCTGTAGGGCTGAGGGGATCCCAAGTCTGTGCTCCAGATTTGCTTTGAGGTTCTGCACCAGATCTGTAGGGTTTACCCATTGCATAATGGTTTTGCCCAAGATCTGTGCTATTTGAATCTGAAAGGGGGCAGAGGAATTATCAAAAGATTTCTGGAGCAATACGGGGCCAGAATCTTTTGAGTCTCCCATCTCTTGACGCAAAGGCGGCAGCAGGAGGGAAGAAATCTTCTGCCTGAGGTTTCTTTGGCTCCAGCTCGGATCTGCAGCAAAGGGAAGGGCGATCGATCTGTGGAGAGGCCCCTGTTCAATGGAGGGGCCAGAGCTGCCATGACTATGCGCTCCTGAGCTCAACGCCTGGAAGTTCGCCTCTTCCTTCGGCTCAACCTCCTCTTGGATCTTTAACTCGGGTTCACGCCTCCAATAGATCCTGAAGCGAGCCCTCCTTTCAGCAGCAAGTCCACGCATAGGCCAGGCAGCGGCCGAGGACAGGGAGGCGACAGCGGCTGCATCTTCGCAGTTGGGTTTCGGCTCCGTAACTCTGCTCAATGCCTGTTTCGTCTCCGGCCTTCTAATCTGGAGTGGATCTTCCCCTTCAGCGGCAAAGATCCGAGGCCAAACGGAGGCCGAGGGTGCTGCGGCGGCGGCTGTTCTAGGGTTCATTTCTCGCGGCGCGTCTCTGCGTTTCCAATTAACCCGAGTCAATCCAAACTATAATACATTAATGATATGGCCATTATTCAATATAAATTCTATAGTCATAATAGAAATTAAACCAAAGTTGTCACTAAATGTTACAAAATATAAATTCTACAGTGATAATAGAAATTACACCAAAGTTGTCTTTGAATGTTACAAACTTATCTGGATCAAGAGGTTGGGTGAATATTTGTAGTCCGCTACTATTTTATTATGAAATGTACTAGATCACAAAATAAGGAAAGCGTAGTTAGGATTACATGATAGAATACACCTGGGAAAGAACATAGTGCACCATAACATAGGAATCCCACATGGACTAGGAGAGAAGCAACTATTAGGAGATTTCTTTTGAATAAAATGCTTCTCATTGCTATCAATGCAAAACATAGTATATGCATTTTATAGGAAAGGGTCGCCATTGCAACCATGACAAGCCTATAGTGAATAATTGAGTGTCCAAATCAACCACTCAAAAGGTTGCCTTACAAGGCCAAATTAATAAATTGTTTTACAATACTTTTCTAAATTATCGCGATAAGCATTTAGGTTAGTTGGGTAGGATGAAACATCATATGAAACAATAGTGGTGATAACACATGCATTAGGAGGATGGTCTCTTTCATGGGGGGTTGGCTTCAGGTCATTAATTGTAGACTCAATATCCATACAAAATATGCCTTTTTATGTTCCAAGAGTGATTTTCATATAGCCTTTAACTTGTACAACCAAGTCTTTTGCTTGAATATGATTGTTCATTCTTTATTTAACCTTACATAAGGACTGACCCAACGATCAATGAACAACAACCATCAGTTGGCCTATATTTAAAGTCCTTTGTTTGGTTCCATGTCCAGTGTCATAACTAACCCTATGGGCCATGAAGGACGACCTCAAGGAAGAGATTTTCAGAATAAGCTTTTGAATCCTTTTAATGATTAGGAGATTTTGGTTGGCAAGGTTGAGCTCGACCTTGATGGCTAGCCAATCCTTCTAGTTCTTGGCTTGAGGGTCATACTTGTGCCTAATTCTCGTAATCCATTTTCTAAACAATCACTTAGTTGAGAACCATGCTAATTCAGTGAGGGGTTCTCCTTTAATAGAACAACTAGTGACCACTAGTGGATATGGATATTGACAAAATGGCCAATACTCCAACTGTTACACTACTAAACTAGTTAAGGCTTAATGGTCTCTCAAGGCATCCAAATACTTGTAGCAACAAATGTGCTTTGTTTATTCCCAGAGTAGGAGAAACACACAAAGTTTGAATATTTAAATTGCTCCAAACTTATTTTCCTAGGGAGGTTCTTGAGATAATATGATTGCTAAGCAAAATATTCCATGATTCTTGTCCTTAAACAACTTTGATGACCCACTTGGCATTTAAGTTGTAGGAAATTCCCAACCAGCGCATGCATTGGTACTTGAAATGTTCAAAATTGATACATCAACATTAACATTTTTTTTAAACTTCTAAAGCGACATCAACATCAAACAGACACATTGCGACATAAATATGAAAATAATTTTGATATGTAAGATGTCAAGTGGTGCATTAGATATCAATATTGAGATATGATATTTGTCCCGAGTCATAAGATCTGACAAGACAATACAAATTCACTTCAAAACAAAAGTAAATTTATCACATCAAATGAATCATGGCAATGAAAACAATGGATTTCCACTTGTTTGCTTGATGGAAAATGGTCACAACATCCTCAACATTGTTATCAAAACTGGACGAGGATTGGTCGACCAAAAAATACATAAAATATTCAAATTTTGAAAAAGAACATATATATCATGTGCATTCATATGAATCCAAAGCATTATACAAAGATATGGAAAGTTTCTCATCTATGTATCTAAGGGTGCATATAATCAAATGGGCATAGAGTGCAATCCATTTTTGAGTCAAAATATATCAACGCAGAGGCTCTAAATGGCCTCTAGAGCCCCAAAAAGTTCATGCTACAACAAATAGCTACATAACATCAAAATCATTACCTAGATTGGAATCCTCTTCGTCAATATCACCCTCTAAGCATTAAAATAAGATATAAAGGCTTAACATGCTTAATCAATGATTTTGTTATAGTGAAGGGTACATTTTACTAGGGTAATGGCACAGGAGTTCAATAGTCAATGCCACCAACACCAAGGTACATGGAAGGCTTGGTGCTCTTGATTAAATGTTAGCTCCATACCCTCATAGATCACAAAATCCAATGGAAATGTTGCAATATTGTAAATATTGGAATCCTAGAAATTGTTAAGTCTATTGAATTTTGAATGGGATATAAAATTTACTTTCTCCATATGAAATCCAATGAGTTTAGAATTTTTAACCACTCTCAAACATCCAAAAACAATTAATAGTAATGTTAAAAATTGAAGTAAAAGTGACTACATAAGAATTTAATATTACCATTAACTAACTAGGGTATGTATTTCATGAGATGAATCATGGGAAATGAAAACTAATAGATATCCTCGTAGCTCAATACCCTAACTTATTTTTCAAAACTAGAATTGAATGACGAAGAATTTGATTGCAAGGTAATAATAATGGAGACAAAGCATTAATTTCCAAATTATTGCGATAAATTGAAGTTATTGTTATAATTTCAAAATGGCAAATTATTGTGATATATGACGATATTATCACCGAGGTTGGTTTTGGCAATATTATTGCAATAATTTTAATAACATTGTGATAAGTGTAAAACTGCTCTCACTGTCTCTTTATATATATATTGTTTCGAGGAAATAAATCAGCCTCCCTCTCACCCAGAGGGCTAGAGTGAGGTTGTTGATGTTAGGTTGACCCACAGGTATACTCACTTGAGCGTTCACAAGGCTCAAAGCCGATATAACAATATTCATAGGCACAAAGCCATTACGACAATATTTATCAAGGCATTATAGCTCATTATGTCATTAGTAGGGGTTTGAACATAGGTGGGGAAGATAACAACCATTCCATCCAACCACTCGAGATAACCCCAGTTGACTATATATATATATATATCTATTGTATTTTTAATATACTATGTTTTCCTGATGTTCTTGTTTTTTAAGAGTTCACAGTCAATACATCAATATTCATAGGCATGAAGCCATTATAATGATATTTATCAAGGCATTATAGCTCATCATGTCACTAGTAGGGATTTGAACCAGGGGGAAGTAACAACCATTTTGCCCAATGACTTAAGATAACTCCACTTGACTATATCTATATATATATATTGCATTTTTTATATACTATGTTTTCTTGATGTGCTTGTTTTTTAATGAAGGGGTGGGGTTGGGGTCTAGAAGGGTGGTGGGGAAAGGGGGTCTTGTTTCCAAGTTTCATGCAACTTAATTTGGCATAGAGGAATTGTTGTCATTGATGTCAAAGATAGGGGGATACTTTAGATGTCCAAGATATAGATTGTTAGATGAAGATTGTTGGAAATATTGTTTGGAAACCCAATTTTTTTGATGCCTAGCTTAGATACCCTATCTTTGAAGGCCTTTTTACTCTAGATACCTAGCTCAAATGGAAGCATAGGATATATGGTTGAAAAGCTTATTCCAATACCTTTTCAACAATATATGTCACTCTCTCTAGCTCCATAGGAATGAGGAGATATGAAAGATTCTGTTAGGTTGGCCCAACTAGAAAGTATAGGTTAGCCCATCCAATTTTACAAGTTGGCCCCATAAGTGAACACATAGGCACTATAAATAACAATGTTACCAGACTTAGAATTGACAATAAATTGACGAGGCAAAAGAGCGAAGAGCTTTATTTGAATCAAGAAAAAATCGGTGAATACAATAAATGAAGATATACAAATATATTGAATTAATTTTTGTTTTTAATTGATATTCAATAAATCCATGTCTAGACAATGCATAATATCAATAGATGTCCAAAATATCATGAATGAGTAAGTATCTCATAAATGTTATGAGGCCAAACATGATCCAAAGCACCGAGTCCAGACTCTTAACTAGTGACTACATAGAACTAGAAGCATCTGCTTCTAAATGTTTACAAAATACTAGATACTAATCACTGAGAAAACAGTAACTAAGATTCACCTAGATTCAATCAAGACTAAGCAGTAACTAAGAGCAATGTCACATGGTTCAGGTTTGAGTTTGAATTTGACAAGGATAAAGCTCGGTTCGAATTAGAATTTGAATAAGGTTCGCCATTGAATTCGTCTATTATGTACTTTTAGAATATAAATTTCTTGTATAAAATATTATATATATTTCTATTTTATAATTATAAGAAAAATATTAATATATTTATATATAATATATAAAATACTTTATAATGTATATATAATATACAAAATATTTTATAGAATTATTATATAAAATATTAATCTAGGTATTTAATAAATATATAATATAAAATTTAATCTATATAATTATTATATAAAATATTAACATATGTACTAAGTTGCACTGAAACCGATATGGGAGTGGATATAGAAACAAGGTTTGAAACGGATGCGACGAATTTTCAAAAAATTCGGATACAATACGACAAGGAAACATCACACACACACACATATGATAAAATAAAACTTTGATATTACCATTCATCTTTTAGAATCTAGATTGTATATTTAAAAGTACATAATCATCATCATGAATTCAACATAAACAAATCATTATCAACAATTCAACATAAACATTGTCATCATCATTAGTGATTATTATAACATTCAACATATTATCAAGTTTTTGTTTCCAATTTCAATCATCAACATCATCACCAAAATTAATAATGCTAAATGCACACTACATAGTACAAACTACAAAATGAAGTATGATTGGCAGTCTACTATCATATGACATATTATGGTATTCAATGTTCATTGTTCAAAAGTTTAAAACATCATCATAAATTACATTTATATATCAATTATGTGATCTTCAACCATGTAATTATGATCGGAATCAACATTTGTATCCTCTCCATGAGTGGGAGCATTGTTGTCATGTCCAGTTGAAGATGCAATTATTGGTGCCTCCTCATCAAACAAAGTCATATTAGACATTGCATTCAACGTCATATCCAAGTTAGACAACTCTAGCAACGGATTCAAAACCCTTAAAAATGCCCGAAACGTTTCAGAAATATGATCCCGCGTTTCCAGAAAAGCCAAAACATTTCACAAATAGGCTCTCGTGTTTCCAAAAATACAGAGACGTTTCAAACATAGGATCCTGCATTTCCATAAAAACCGAAACATTTTCGTGTCATTTCAATGCCATTTCATACTCACTTCCATTCCCGAAAAATTGACCATCGTTTTTGGGGGTCGGGAGGGACGTTTTCAGTAACTTAGCATATGTATTTAACGAATATATAATATAAAGTTTAATTGAAAGACTACATGCTATGAACAAAATAACATCTCATAAAATATCTCATAGTTAAATTAAACTATCATGACTCATGCATTATTCATTAGGATATAATACATACTTGCTAGTGCAGTCACTTGATAGTAATAATACTTGCTAGGGTTTATATGTTCGAAATTGCAGGTCAACGAAATTATGTTATTTTCTTTCGTTTTTCATTCGGCGAATCAAGTCAATGAAACTTTGTGGTGTGTGGTATTTTCGTTCGGGCTTTAATTTTTCAGCCGATGAATGCCTAACAAAATTGGTGGCATTTCGTTCAAGTTTTTCAATAATAAAAAAATAAAAAGGGTTTCTGTTACTCAGCGAATGAATTTGCAAAAGGGCTTTTAATTTTCTTAGATGAATTTCAGTCTAAAAATCTCAAGAATTTCCAGAATCATGATTAATCTCACAGTCACGAGTCAAACTCGCGTTGACCATGAGCCAAACTCGGTCAACGTGAGTTGACTCGCCAGATTCGATTCTGCTCGTTTGCTAGCCGATTCGGCTCGAACTTGCAATTTCTCATGAGTGCTCGTCGAGACTGCTAACACTGATAAATAAAGGCTCATTAGTGTGTTTGAAGACCATGAAAGAAAGAAGAGGTATAAAGTGTGCAAGAGAAGCTAGGGAATACTATTGGGGTTTTAAAGGTGGCAAAAATGTCATGTGTGGAGTGAATGAGTCATCTTGGCATATTCGCTATAGCTTTTATTCTGGGATGTTTTAGACTGAAATTTTGAGGAGATAGAGGTGAGATCTTCATGTACATATAAAAATTTCAGGCATTGGTTTGCTGTACTTTTCAAGATATGCTCTGAGGAAGTTAGTGTTCTTGAATGCTCCCGAAATTTGTTTCAAAAAGGCTAGTTTGGAATTTTCGCCATAACTTGTTTTCAGAGATGTTTTAGACTATGAAACCTTGAGGAGACAAAGGGGGGATCTCTAGCTACTTGTAAAAATTTCAGTTTTTGGTTCGCTATAATTTTGGAGATATGCCTTGTGGAAATTAGGGTTTTTGAATAGTGTTGAAATCAACTTCAAACAGGTCAGTTTGGCATTTTCACTATTTTTTGAGATGTTTCAAACTTATGAAATTCTGAGGAGATAGAGGTGAGATCTCTAGGTACTTTTGGTAAAAAATTTAGACTTTGGTTCGCTATACTTTTGAAGATATGCTTTGTGGTAGTTGGGGTTTTTAAATGATCCTGAAATTAGTTTCAAACAGGTCAACTTGGAATTTTTGTTGTAACTTATACGTGGCTTGCTGTACAATGTTATTATTGGGAAGATGCCAAAAACAACAAGTTTTGGGAGAAGTAGACTTGGTGAAGGCAAAAAAAAGCAAACAGACCTGGTGAAGGCAGCGACAACAAGTAGACCTGGTGAAGGCAGAAGTAGCAAGTAGACTCAATGAAGTAGGTTGGTGCCTACAAATATTTGCAGTGGTGGGGATTGGTTTCTCTAGTAGGTTGGTGCCTACGAATATTTGCAGTAGTGGGGATTGGTTTCTCTAGTAGGTGGGTGCCTAGAAATATTTGTAACAATATGTTGGTGCCTACAAAGAATTATAAAAAGATGTTTTGTGGTTTTCTCCCAATAGGATTTTCACTTAAATCTTGTGTTCCATGTCCTGTAATTGATAGATCTCATATGTGATTGCTTTCTTATGGTTCATGAATGTCTGAATAAGTAAAAATTGTCTTATACTGATTCACCCACAGCTGGTTCTAATCAAGACCATACTTGACTTGCAACCCAATTAGGCATGAATGGAGAAGAGGAGACTTGAAGCGTGATGCCGTGTCTAGTTTTGGAATTTGTGAAGGAAGAGAAGCAGGAGAGTGGTTGCATTGCTATGATGCAGAAGAGTAACAAAGTTGATAAAGAGTGAAATGTGAAGATTGAGGTGAAGAAGATTGTGGAGGAGATCCATAAAGCAATGAATAGCAGTCTGCTCAAGGGTTTGCATGAGTAGACTAGAGGAAAATTGCATCTAACACATTGCAAGTGCAGTAGGAAGAGTGATAAGAAGAAGAGGAAGATGAGGTTTCCAAATGTGATAAGGTCAACTAAATGAAGCAGGTTGCAAGCAGAAGAGAGAAGATTGTATTATTATTATTATTATTATTATCCAATTTTAAGTTCATGACCACGCTAGACACCAAATTGGTGTATGAGACCCCCTTGTTTGTGGGACAAGGGACCCACCTCCGTGCAGCAATTTGACTGCTGCTAAGTCTACGAAGGCATACATACTCTACCCCCCTTTGGTTTTGAACATGTGACCTCTTAGGAGGAAACACATGCTCTTAACCATTAGGCCCACTCAAGAAAGGAAGAATGAGGATGTTGAAGCCCTCAAGAAAGGAGTTGCAGAGCGATGTGGAGATCACTGGAAAAGAACAAGCTTGGAGGAGGTGTTGTGGATTCTTGCAGCAGAGATTGGCCGAAAGAGAAGGCCATTGTTTAAATTATTTTCATTTATCTTGTTAACAAGATGCTTACAAATTTCCAACTAGGGGGATGCTAATGCAGGAACATCCTTGGGGTTTTGATGATCTTGCATGATGCACCAACCCTAAAAAGATAATATTTGATTTCAGTTTAGTTTCTGATATTTCTTGAATACGAATTTTTAAGTCATCTTATCATAGGATGCCTTCGCATACTTTCTTGGCATGATTTAGCATTTTCAGAGCATGGTTGTGCATTTTCTAGGCAGGGCATGTATTCCTACTGTAGTGGTGTGCACTTACTCTTTGAAATTGTATGGGTTCCATATCATGGTGACACTTGGCAGGCTTCATGAATTAACAGTTTCTATTAACATGGAGTCATTTTTGTGAGTTTGGAGGGGAACTTAAAAGGATTCTGTGATCTACTAGAAAGAAGGGGAGATGCCTGGACTTCAACCATGCCAGCAAAAAAGTCATTGGTCAAACACTCCACGTCATCCTGGCATGTATGGATTAGCCCAGCAATAATTCAGTTTCAAAGGGGGTTATGATGATTTTATTGCATGATACAGTTGCAATTATCCTGTTCTTAAAGCCTTATATAAATTGAGGATCTGACGTAGAGCATGGACTTTTGGCCTCAGAATGTAAGAAATTTGCTAAAGAAACAGAGGAACTAGGTTATGGTATAGTCTTGTAATGAGAGATGAGTGCAAAGTTTAGGCCTCAGTTATGTAATTCAATTTCCAGAGGGTTATCAAACCCTTTGCGATATAATAGAGTATAATTGGTGTGGTGAAATTTTGTTGCAGTAAGTTAATTGAAGTTTGCCGGTGAGTGTTGTTTTGTTGCGTATTTTGACTTGCAAGTCCCCATGTATGGATCATCAAATTCAACTTGCTTATCTTCCGGATCCTTGACCAGATTGCATTAACTTAATTGAAGTTTGCTTGTGAGTGTTGTTTTGTTCAGTATTTTGATTTGCAGGCCCTTCTGTCTGCATCATCAAATTCATTCTGCTTTGCTCCTCTTCTTCAATATCCCTGACCAGCTTGCCTGTCACTACTCTCATGACAACTGTGCTCAAATTGTAATAATTTATTGCTTAAGTGTTATAATGGTTCCCATTAAACTTTTGACAGGGATGAAGCATGATATTTTTTTTTTTTAGACAAAGGTCGGGTGCTATGTATTAATCTGAAAAAAAGAGGGGGCTAAATGCCTTACATAAGATGCTTCAGGAGGATTTTGAAGCCAAGGAATTACAAAAAGGAATTTTTCCTTGGTTCTTACTTTGGTTGGACTGTTCCTATTGCTACTTATACTACTATAGATTTTAACATACTGCCGTCCCCAAAATTTACATTTACAAAACATGACTAATCAATCTCGATGTGGCTCATCTTTCTTGCAGTTGATCCCTCTGGATCCTGGTCAGCTTCGATTGGCTTAGCGCTGGAGGAGGATGTAGCATCTTTCTTGTCCATCATTTGCTTGAGTTGTTCTGGGCGTTCCATTGAATTCTTTGTCTGGGTAATGGCACTGTTTCTTTGCTTATATTCTTGATGCTGTCGATTCGCTTTGCTACTAATAGGAGTAGTTCTACTCAGGCTCTCGGTAGTGTTAAGAGCACTTAGAAGAATGCGATTTAAATGCCTGAAGCTGTCTCGCATACCACTTGGGGATCGGTTAGGCTTGACAGCGTTCTCACTTTTTAACAGGGTGAAAACGGATCCTCTATCACGCTCTACTGCATTTCCTCTTTCTGACTTACAGAGATATGCTGCAAAATAGACTCCTCTCTCAAGCTTACCGCAATGAACTTCGACTGTGGGATGTAGTTGTTGCGTTACAGGGGTATATAACGAATTTCTATGGATACAAAGGCGGGAGAGGGATCTGCACATCCCGATGCTCCACTGACTATTCCTGCTCGTATCTTGGCTGTGATCGATTTTTTTGTGATAAGGACGATTTTCTGTTCTGTGGATCTTGATTCCCCTGCCTTGGACTGAGATTCTGAGCCAACTTCTGATACAATTCCTTTCAATCTGATCTGTTCTGACCTCTGTTCTGGTGATTTGGTTGCTGTGGCAGATTCTATTGGGTAGGGTGCCCCGCATGCTGATTAGATGTGCGTCTTTCATGGCAGCGATTGGATAGTTAAGTTATCATTGCAGCTAAGCTGGCCTTTGGGTCGATCACAGGCCTTGTTGGCATGGTGGTCAGCTTTTTTGTTGAGACCCCTTAGGATGTGATAATAATGGGCTTCCTCCAGCATGTTATGTAGAACTTGGTTCCTGTTGTTGATTTGTTGCAGCAGTATGTTTGGTGAGTTCCGCTTTTGCTCCATGAGCCGGATAATAATTGCAGAGTCACCAAAAACATTCACTTTCTTGATGCCCAGTTTGATCACTTGATTGAGTCCTTGGAATAAGGCCAGACCTTCGGCCCGATTGTTAGAGAGATCACCCAATCCCCATTCGAAGTGCAAGATAGGCTCTCCATTTGCGTTGCATATGAGGCCTCCTGTGCCTGCAAGGCCAGGATTAGATTTTGAGGCACCATCGAAAAAGAGGCAATATCTGTTGCAGTTGCTCAGCCATAGAGCAAATTCTTCTTCCTTAGGCCTCAGCTTCCAAGCTGTAGTTGACTCCTTCAGGCTCGAATTTTCTTTTTCTTGATCTTGGGCGCTGATGATGCTACCATAATTAATCAAATTTCTTTCTTCTGCACTGTAGTTGCTGAGGTTGATTTTACTGTGGGTGCGAATTGTAACAGCTTCTACCGCTAAGCTGATGGTTTTATGACACATAATTCTGGAGTTGTGTCCTTTGTCTTGGAAAACTTTCTTGTTTCTAGCTAACCATATGCTCCATAGAAGAGTTAATGGTAAAGTATTCCATATCCTCTGTGATAGTGTACTCTTCTTGCTCTTCCATGGGCAAAGTTTCTTCCAATTTTGGACTGTCTCTGCTATGGATGACTTAGGATTCCATTCTGTTCCCCCTACTGAAGCGATATCTTTCCAACATTTTGCGGCCACTTGGCAGTCCATAAACAAATGCTGCATTGTTTCTTCAGCTTGAAGACAATTTGGGCACCTGGAAGGGCCTAGGATGCCCCTTTTTTTTAGGTTCTCAGCTGTTAAAATCTTACCTTTCAGGAGGAGCCAGCAGAAGAATTTTACTTTAGGGGGGGCTTCCGCTTTCCAAACCAATCTCCAATGGCTCCAGATGTCCTGTGGGAAGGCACTTTCGATGTCCTGTGGGAAGGCACTTTCGCATAAATGGTGATACCCTGCTTTGGCTGTGTACATGGTTCCCGTGGGGTCCCAGCGATAGCTATCTTTGCCTCCTTTATGAATCGGAGCCTTACTGTGCAATTGGTCTTTTAGAGCTTTGAAACTTGTTTCCAGATCCCTTGGGTAGTCCGGCAAGGTCCAACCAATCCAAGCTTGGGAGGAGCTTCCCCACTTAGTGATTTGGGCTAAGCTCCATATTCCTCTGTTGTTTAACCAATTTATGGCTGGAACTGCTTCTATATTGGATCCTATAGGGCTCTGACCTAGGATTCTGTCTTTAGAAATACTGATGCTGCTTCCCCCTCCTGGTACTTTGGAGATGTGTTGGGCCATGAGTGGGATAATTTTCTTGCATAATTTCCAGATGTTGGAGCTGTCTCTGTTGGGTATATTAGTTTCCAGAAGCTTGTGCCTGGTACTGCTGAGATACTTGGCTTCTAAAACTGATTTCCACCAAGCTGTGTCCCCTGTGATTAGTCTCCAAACAATTTTAGCCCCGAGAGCTAAATTCAAAAGTTTTGGGGACCTTATTCCGAGGCCTCCTTTTTCTTGGGGCTGGATAACATTTTTCCAGCCAACTAGGTTGAACTTTCTCTTCTCCGATTTCCCTCCTTGCCAGAGGAAATGTCGAAGGGCCTTTTCCAATTTATGATGGAAAATCATCGGAGCTTGTAACAATGAAAAGCGGTAGATGGGGAGAGTAATCAAACCTGATTTGAGAAGTACAAGACGTCCTGCTGGGTTCAGCCACATGGTTCCCCATTGTTGGATTTTCCTTTTGATTTTGTCGAGGATTTCGTTCCAAGTTTCAGTCTTCAGGGGACCCATACTCACCGGCATCCCTAGATAGGTGAAATGACTCCATTCGAGCTTGTATGAGACCTCTAATATATTTGCAATGCTTTGAATGGTGTGAGCTGTTGCATTCCATCCATAGATGCAGCTTTTAACTTGATTGATTCTTCCTCCAGAGTAGTCCATGAATTGGTCCATGATCTTTTTGAAGCGCCTTGCAATGGTGTTCGAAGCTCCACCCATCAGGAGGGTATCATCAGCGAATTGGGAATGATTAATATTCTTTGTGCCCTGCGCAAATTGGATACCTGTGATTAGGCCTATTCTTCGGTTGTAATCCAAGGCTTTGCTGAGGGATTCAGCCATGAGGATGAATAGGTAAGGGGATAGGGGGCAGCCTTGCCTAAGGCCTCGGGAGGATTGAAAGGCTACACAAGGTCTTCCATTCACCAGAGGAGAAATCCAGGGACTAGAGATGCAAGCTTTGACCATATTTATAAAGGAGGTATTGAATCCCAGTTTGTTCAAAACAGCAAGAAGGAAGGAGTGTCTGACTCTATTGAAGGCGTTGGCAAGATCAAGTTTAAGGATGAATCCTTTTTCCTTTCGACTAAGGCTAGAATGGATGGCTTCTTGAACCAAAAGAATGGAGTCAGAGATGTGCCTGTTGGCTAAAAAACCTCCCTGATTTTCAGAAATTAAGGAAGGAAGAAGAGGCTTGAGTCTTGAAGACAAGATTTTTGTGATTATTTTATAAGCGGAATTGCAAAGGGAAATGGGCCGGAATCTGGAGAAAGTGGTCGGCCTGTTCTCTTTTGGGATGAGAGCTAAATACGTTGAGTTGGTGTAGCCCCCTAGTTTGCCTTTCCTAAGGACCCAACGAATCATCTTGAGGAGGTCTTTTTTAATCATTGGCCAATATTCTCTGAAGAAGCTGATAGGAAACCCGTCAGGACCTGGAGCTTTGTCCGGATGGAGGCTCCAGACGGCCTTTTTGACTTCATCCTCCTCAACTTCTTGGGTGAGGCTGTTATTCATTTCTTGAGTGACTTCTTTGGTCATATGAAGGAGGAAATTTGAGAAATCCTCCT
Organism: Pinus tabuliformis; assembly: GCA_031772625.1. Taxonomy (NCBI): domain Eukaryota; kingdom Viridiplantae; phylum Streptophyta; class Pinopsida; order Pinales; family Pinaceae; genus Pinus; species Pinus tabuliformis. The sequence goes on from CM062805.1 coordinate 684,173,460, forward strand.
CATTTTTGTCCTCTGTAAGGAGAGATTTGAAATGGGAGGTTGCGGCAGCTTTTATGGAGTCTTGAGTCTCATGATTGTTCCCTTCACTATCTCTGATTGCGCTAACTGTGTTTCTTGCCTTCCTGATTGTGGCTTGTTTATGGAAGTAAGAGGTGTTTTTGTCACCTTCACGCAGCCAGGTCTGCCTTGATTTTAACCGCCATTTGATCTCCTCGTCTCTAGCTGTTTGGCGCAACTCTGCATACAATCTGATCTCTTCTTGTCTTGCTTGCTGAGTGAGTCCTTCCGCTTCAATACTTTGCTGTATTTTTTCAAGATTTTGTTTGATATCCTTTTTTAATGCCTCGGGTTCCTTGTAGTTGGTCTTTGCCCATGACTTGAGTGCCTGCCTTGTTTGCTTCAATTTTGTTTCCCAAATGTAAATTGGGGAGCCCTCCACATGTTGAGACCAAGCTTGTTTAACTATATCTCGGGCAGCAGGAATTTGATTCCAAAGAGAGGAGTATTTGAAAGGGAGGGGGCCGAGGTGGCTTTGGCTTTGCAGAGTAAGGGTGATGGGGTAGTGATCCGAGGCGGAAGTATTGAGGATGTCTGACTGCCCGTTGGAGAAGGAGGACAGAAAGGCGATGTTAACAAGGAAACAGTCAAGTCTTTCCATAATGTTACCTGCTCCCAACCGCCTATTGCTCCAAGTATACCTGCGATTCTTGGGCTTTAAATCGACCAAGTCTTTTTCTTGCATGATGTGTTCCAGCCGGTTTCGGAAATGATCAGCGCTGAAGTTCCCTCCTCTTTTCTCATTTGAGTGCATGACCAGGTTTAAGTCCCCTGCTAGGATGAGGTTGTTACCATGGTCTTCTTCTAAATCTTCCTCTAGGGTGGTCCAACATACTTCTTTTTCTCTGTAGTGGTTAGGAGAGTAGATATTGTAGATTTTAACATCAATGCCATTGTCCTTGCTTTCCAATTTAACACTTATCCAATGCTGTTGTGTTTTGACGGAGCTACAGCTCCATTTGCTGATATTCCACATTGTTAAAATACCTCCTGAAGCTCCTCTTGCTTCACTGGTGCAACCACCGTACTGATTTTGTTGGCCAATGAGTCTGCTGATTTCGGACTGTTCTAATTTTGTCTCTTGGATGAGTAAGATATCAGGCTTTTCACTTTGAATTAACTCCTTGAGGGCAGCTTTTTTGGAGGGGTGCCCTAGTCCCCTGCTGTTCCAAGACAGCACTTTCATCATGATTTACCGGTGGTGTGCAGAGGTGCTCGCCTCTCTTTGCCTTTGATGTTGTTTTCCTTGTCCGAGATTCCTAGGATGTAGGTTTCAATCGGTGTTTGTGATCCCATTGCTATATCCTTCTGCGCACTTTCTTCTCTTTGCTGTTTTGCCGACTTCCTACCTGGCCCATGTTTTTTTGGAATCTCACTAGATGCTCCTAGGTCCTTTGATAAGCTTCTTGTGATTCTTGTTGAAGTAGTGTCCGGGGAGGGCTGAGAGGGATGAGGGGATGAGGGGTTTTGCTGATCTGATGAGGGGTCCTGAATAGGTTCTTCTTCAGAAAGGGATGCGAAAGGGTTGGAAGAAGGAGGGATGGAGGGATCAGAAGAACGCGGAGGAGAGGAGGGAAAGGGAGGAGGGGCTTGCTGAGAGGATGAGGGTGGGCGCTGATGAGATGAAGGAGGATGGGAAGGATGATGGTGGGATGATCCCGGTAGTTCAGTTTCAGATTGTTTGAAGGATGAGGCAGATTTTTTCCTTTTCACCGTTTCCCACTGGTCCTCCTGCTCTGATGATTCAACATTTATAAGTTTTGGGCATCTGTTAGCAAAGTGACCGTATTCATGACATACCTTGCATTTGAAGGGTATCTGTTCGTAGTCCAGCTGTTGGATATGGCACCAGTCGTCCACCTTCAATTTGATTGCTTCCGGTAGGCCGCGCCCCAGATCGAATTCGACACAAATTCGCGCACAGGCTTGCATGTTGTCCTTGGGCTCGCTGCGATCTATATATTTTCCTACCGCGTTTCCTATTGCCTTGACCGAATCATCTCCCCAGCAATGTAGGGGAAGGTGAGGAAGCCTGACCCAGACAGGGACAACGCTTGGAATATCTAGTTCTGGATCGAAGTACGGGGTCCATTTGTTGAGATAGAGACCCCGGGAGTCCATGAAGTAAGGCCCATTTCTAAATATCAAATCCTTGTCCTCCTTGGTTTCAAAGTGGAAGGTGAAGTAACCTCTGCCACAAAACCTTATTGAGATTTTTCCCTGAGTCTTGTCTGCCTAGTTTCTCTCCACCCACCGCTGCACAGTTTTGGGTGAGGGCCATAATCCTGTAAACTGGCCGATTAATCCTTTCTCTGCAAGAGATATTGCTGCCATGCGTGGAATGGTCGGGGGCAGAAGAACTTCTTGAAGCACATCGAGTTTTTTAACAAACTTGGTAGCTGTCGGTCTTGGCCTTTGCTGTGGCAGAGATTTGATCAGGTTCGAAAAAGCTTGCTGCATTGCTGGATCCCCCCCTGGTGGATCCGGGGGATCCATGGGGACCTAGAGCTGGCGGGAGCGCTGGAGTGAGATGGTTCAGATCGCGGGAGGCTCAGGCGCTCAGGCGCGCGCGCGCAGAGGGTTTTTCGCTTGCTCCATTGGTTAACATCTCAGGGATGAAGCATGATATTATGAAGACTCGTGATCGTGAATTTCTTTGCTAAACATCAAATAAATATTTATGTTATTAAATAAAATCTTAAACCTCATAACACCAATGTTATAGTTTTAACTTTTAAGTTTCTAAATAAAATCTTCAAACCTCATAACATGTTGTTGCCTGTATTTTCGACACTTCTTTATGATTTCTTTGCCACTTGGAAAATTAATTTAGCACGACCAACTGCATCTCTCGACAAATTCTGTTCTCTCTATCTAGATCTGACTTGACTGTTTTTTGTTCTAGTTTCTTACTCTGTTCAGTAATCCCAGACTGTGAGTGAAAACTGCCACAACTCAGAATTTTTTTTTGTCAGATCTTGTTGATTTGGGGTAGCATCGGATGTGTGTGCTCTAGCCATGAAAATTGGTGGAGAGGTTAAAGCACATGAGATCTCCAAGACCCATAAATGGTTTGGGGAAATTCCATCCAGTGAGGGAGTTATTAAAATAATTAGTATTTTTAATGGGTTCCTAAGTCTAAACTTAGGGAAATAAAAATATTAATGGATATTAATATAAAACTGGGTGAGAAGGTTCTAAATGACATGGATCAAGCCAAATCTAATCTTAGCCGTTGATTAGAGATGTAATCTTGATCGTTGAAGACTCAACATACAAAGTATAAGAGGAGGCTTGAGGGTCAATTGGAGACACACTAGAGTGATCAGTCATTCTATTCTCTAGAGTGGGGTTTGCTAAGAGAGATAGAATCAGTGATCAACAACGAAGGGCGGTGAATACATAGCAGAGAGGCAGAGTTAGTACCAAGAGGATCAGCACAGAGCCGAGAGGTTGACGTAGAGCCAACTGGATGCTATGCAGAGGCAACCAGGGGCTGCGCAGAGCCAGAGAGGCTAGTGTGTGAGATGCAGAGGGTCTAGGGGCTGACGCAGAGGCTCCAGAAGCTGACACAGAGGCTAGCAGAGATGACGTAGGGCGTAGAGGCAACGCTGGGAGGATTTCGTGGGAAAGACTGGGAGCTGGTGAGCTGAATAGGGTGACGCAGTCCCTATCAGAGAGACACAGAGCAACAGAAGCTGCAATTGTTGCTGTGGGAACGTTCATCCGGTGATTTATCAGCCAAAATATCTGTCTCTGAGGAGAGGAACTACTGCCTAGGGCATTCTCTGTTGGGTGAGCCATTTCTGGCACCCTTGTTGTATTCTGAAAATTGCATAATAATAAAACCCTTTGAATAGTTGCATTGGTTTTCCCGCATTGGGTTTTTTCGGGGACATTGGTCCAAAAATAATGGTGTCACTTGTGTGCTTGTTTTCTTTCAGTGGATGATCTGTAGATGTTGATACTGCACTTGTGTTTATTTGCAGTGTTTACATGGTAAATAACTTGTTAAGTAATTGAACAAGTAGGAAGAATTAAACCAGATATTACAGGAAGAATTTCTAACAGGTTACACTTAGAAATTCCAACATGGTATCAGAGCGTGGTTGCAGATCATAGGATAATTGAAGGCATCAACCGAGCAAAGCAGTAGCAACAGAAACAGCTGTCCTGAGTGACAAACGCTGTTCCTAGTAGAAAGCAGCAAGGAAGGGGTGACGTAGAGAGCTTGTGTCATCAGTTCGAGCCAGAAGGAGGATCAGCGCAGAGGCAGAGAGGCGCAAACTTGACCTACGCAGTGCTCGGTCATCTTTCTCAGTTAGGAAAGATCGACGCTGTGGCCAGAGGTGCGGGTTTTGCCAGTGCCGAGATTGCGCAGAGCCTAGAGGTTCAGTCCTTTAGATTGTTGGGGCATAGGAAGCTGTGGGTAATTTGGGGCAAGACCAAGGAGGAGGGAGTTGCTGTCGAGGCAGATTTCTAGCCAAGGAATCCGGATCAGTGGTTCAGTGGCACAGATGATCGGAGTGGGGCAACTTGACGTTGGCAGAAGGATTTCCAGAAGGGAAATCGAGACTCAGTGGGAGTTGAATCGAGAACTTCTAGACGGGAAGTGGAGAGACTCAGTAGGAGTCGAACAGAGGACTTCCAGGAGGGAAGTAGAAAGACTCGGAGGAGTCGAAAGAAGATCAACGAGATGGCCATGAATGGGCGGAGAGATTAGGATAGGCTGGACGGAGCGTCCAACTTTGTGGTCTGGAAGGCCAGGATCTTGTCCATTCTAGACAGACATCACCTCAAGGGCTTCGTCACGAGAGTGGTAGCTGTCCCAGTTGACTCGGTAGCTAATGAAAGGTATGAGGAGGCAATGACGAAGATTAAGTGCATAATCCTTGATGGGGTCAAGGATCATGTAGTTCAGCATATTGCCGAGAAGAATATGACGAAGGAGATGTGGGACATCTTAACAACATTGTATCAGGGCACTTCCGTGCAGAGAAAATGCTACTGGAGAATCCACTGTGGTCATATCAGATGCTGAAGGGGAAGAAGATAGATCACCTCAAGGGCTTCGTCACGAGAGTGGTAGCTGTCCCAGTTGACTCGGTAGCTAATGAAAGGTACGAGGAGGCAATGACGAAGGTTAAGTGCATAATCCTTGATGGGGTCAAGGATCATGCAGTTTAGCATATTGCCGAGAAGAATACGACGAAGGAGATGTGGGACATCTTAACAACATTGTATTAGGGCACTTCCGTGCAGAGAAAATGCTACTAGAGAATCAACTATGGTCATATCAGATGCTGAAGGGGAAGCAGATAGATCACTTCCTTAGTAGGTTGCAGGAGATTTGGGACTAACTTACTTCCATAGGGGCCATGCAGGATCAGGAGTTAATTTTGAGCTCTTCCCTGAACGCAGTCTCCGAGGAGTGGGATACAATCTTCTAGATTGGGAAGAATTATGGGCAACTTTTCGCCAAGAAGAGATCAGATCGCTGACAAAGGTGGGAAATAGCGGCAAAAGAGGTCGAATCAAGAAAGAGGAGGAAGATGATGCAACTCTGGCATCTGCGGGACAACAAGGGAAGAGGAAGAAGAAGGACATCTCCAAGATAAAGTGCTTCCATTGTGGGGCGCTGGGCCATAATGCAACCTAGTGTCCCAGGAAGAAGAATAAGGAAGAGGCTTTTGACTCTCCAAGGCAGCGTTGGCTAAGGCAGAGAAGGAGGTAGAGGATGATGACGATTGTGCCATGAGTGCTCATGTACCTATAGAGAAGAGGTGGGGAGACATCGAGTTGTAGTCAGGAAGACTATAGGAGATGTGGGGCTGATCCTTGAGGTACCCAAACTCTTGGATCATATCCGGCTACGGGAGCCTCGAGTGATAGTAGCACGATGACAGATGTCGGTAGAAGCGGATGCGAATGGAGCGACAGAATAATGCTAGAGTGCAGTAGTCCCTGGCTTCGCATAGAGGGTTTTCAGCAGTGCGAGAGGCATAGAGGAGGTTGCAGCAGTGCAGGAAGGCACACAGGTGTTTGCAGCAGTGTGAGAGGCACAGAGGTGTTGCAGCAGCGTAGAGGTAGCAGAGGGAGCACATGATAGCAGCAGAGAGAGCTTCCACATCAGGATGGCTTCTAGCCTGACAAGGATTTCAGTAGTTGGGTAGATCAGTTAACATTGTCTTAGTAACTGAGTTGCAGTAGTGGTGGTAGTGCTATGGGTAGCACGATGCAGCATGATGAGAGAGGGCTGCAATGCAAATGCAGCGTTGGGAGGAAGGACCGGCAACAACACAGATGCAAAGGAGTTGCCGTACAGATGTAGCAGTGGCAGTGGCAGAGCCATGGGCAACAGTATAGGATGCAACAATGCAGAGGATGTTGGGTAGGAAGGCCAAGCATCAACACAGGTACCAGTCTCGGATGATGAGGGTGATGTTCAATGGTGGAGAATTACTAGAGAACATTCCTCACTAAGAGGGAGTGTTGATTTGGGGTAGCATTGGATGTGTGCTCCAGCCATGAAAATTGGTGGAAGGGCAGCACATGAGATCTCCAAGACTCGAAAATGGTTTGGGGAAATTCCTCTCAGTTAGGGAGTTATTAAAATAATTAGTATTTTTAATGGGTTCCTAAGTCTAAACTTAGGAAAATTAAAATATTAATGGGTATTAATGTAAAACTGGGTGAGAAGGTTCTAAATGACATGGATCAAGCCAAATCTAATCTTAGCCGTTGATTAGAGATGTAATCTTAGCCGTTGAAGACTCAACAAAAAAGTATAAGAAGAGGCTTGAGGGTTAGTTGGAGACACACTAGAGTGATCAGTCATTCTATTCTCTAGAGCGGGGTTTGCTAAGAGAGATAGAATCATTGATCAACAACGGGGGGCAGTGAATACATAGCAGAGAGGCAGAGTTAGTACTAAGAGGATTAGGGCAGAGCCGGGAGAGGATGACGCAGAGCCAGCTGGAGGCTATGCAGAGGTAGCCAGGAGCTGCGTAGAGCCAGCGAGGCCAGCGTGTGAGACACAAAGGGTCTAGGGGCTAACGTAGAGGCTCCAAAAGCTGACGTAGAGACTAGCAGAGCTGACACAGGGTCTAGAGGCAACAGTGGGAGGATTTCATGGGACAGATTAGGAGCTGGTGAGTCGGATAGGGTGATGCAGTCCCTATCAGAGTGACGCAGAGCAACAAAAGCTGCAATTGTTGCTGTGGGAACGTTCATCCGGTGATTTATCAGCTAGAATATCTGTCTCTGAGGAGAGGTATTACTGCCTAGGGCATTCTGTTAAATTAGGGTATGTTTTATGCTTAGAGCAGTTTACTTCTTTTCTTCTTATTAACCGCTGATTAGCAATCACATATACATTAAGTAAAGTGCAGATAGAACATTAAACGATCGACAGAAAACAAGCCAAGACAAGAGACACAAGATGGTGGCGGCTAGCCTGGGACAAACCCTAATGCGGGGAAACCCTTTGATCAAATCTTCCTTTATCTTCAATAGTTCAATAGAGAGAAATAGTACAAAATCAGAATTCTGTAATTTTATATCAGCAACAGCGAACCCTAAATCAACAAAGTCAAACTTAGTCAAACGAGATGAAATTGACCTCCAATATGCTTGGTCAATTTCAATTAGTCTTCGAACAGCCTGAAGAACTAGCCCTTAAACAATCTTAAATACACAGTCAAACTGCAGTTGACTGAAGTCAACCTGCTGCCCCAAACTAGGGCAGTCAACACTGGTCAAACCTGAGGTCAGATTGCCTTGATTTTCATGCCAAAAAATGTGGCCTGCCTAGGAGAGGCAACCACATCAAAACTGCACTCTTCTAAGGTCAACGCTGGTCAAAGAGACCTTCAGCAGATTCTGCGCCTTGCCCTACTGTGGCGTCCTTCTTCCCATGTGTGAGCTGCTCCTTCTGTAACCCAAAACTAAGGAGAGAGAGAGAAGAAATGAGTGAGATGAGATGATGATAAAATGAATCAACTTCACTTGTATTTATATGATTCAATGGGCATGTGTGCTACACATTTCACTGCTGGCCGACCTTGACAATTTGTCAAGTAAATACAAATAAATTCATATCTCCATAAATACTTGTTGGAATCGGATGATCTTTAGATCAATCCTACACCTCTCGACAAGAGGAATCTAGGAAAAATATCAGCTGCCATAAATGAGATGACTCGCATGGAGTTTGGCCTTAGTTGCCAATTTTAACATATTCTCTGTTGGGTGAGCCATTTCTGGCACCCTGGTTGTATTATGAAAACTGCATAATAATAAAACCCTTTGAATATCTGCACCGGTTTTCCCGCATTGGGTTTTTCCGGGGACATTGGTCCAAAAATAACGGTGTCACTTGTGTGCTTGTTTTCTTTCAGTCGATGATCTGTAGATGTTGATACTGTACTTGTGTTTATTTTCAGTATTTACATGGTAAATAACTTGTTAAGTAATTGAACAAGTAGGAAGAATTAAACTAGATAGTACAGGAAGAATTTTAAACAGGTTAAACTTAGAAATTCCAACAGATCTCTGATTTGCTGCCTTTTGGAAGTGATTTCCCATCATGAACAATGCCACTTGTGAGAATGTTGCCTTATTAATTCCGCTGTGTAGAGGAGACACATTGTTGTAAAAATACACCCACCAGCAGCTGAATACAACTGCTGATCATCGACTAGGGAATAGTCATCACACCTGTGATTCTACCTTGAAATCTGTTTGATATAATCTTGCACCTCTGTGATGATTGTAATGACCAGGCTTCTAATGCTGTTTTTTTTTTGTGTTTGCAACTGCTACAGACTCCTTGTCCTGTGAATTTTATCTCTCCTGTCAACTAAATGTCATTTTTTAAATTTTTATTTATTTATTTATTCTGGGTTTTAGCTTTGGATCATGTAAATGATTTAAATGCTTTCTAAATTAAATATGGTCAATAGTTTAAATTATTTTATGCTATACTCTGTATAATTCAAACAGTTTTGTGTGCCTACAATACAGTGTAGGGAGGTCATCGAGTTTGACTTGTTGACCTGCATAAAAACTTGTTCGGCGGTTTTATAAATACCCATAAAAGAGATAAATCAAAGATAGTGTATGTTTATAATTTTTGCACTTAAATTTTTCCTGCTTCGAGTTGACTCTTGAATCTTCTGCCTCGGTGAGTATTTTACTGAGCTGAGTCATTAACTATGGCTCTACCTCGGCTTTGCTACCATATCAGATATGCACATTACATGAATGTAAATTTTTTTCCAGATTGTGAGAGGAGAGATATTCAATACCAGTCATTATGAAAAGTCAATACATAATGATGAGTCTTTTGAGGTATGTTGCGAACGACTGTAACCTAACCATAAATGACATGGTGACTTAGGAAGTCACGTTTGTCACTTAGTCACTTTTGGTTTTTAGAACTTTCTTTACTCAAAAGAACTAAGTTATAATATAACAAAGAAAGGACCATTATCCAGTATAAAATTTATCAGGTCTCACAAATCCTTGTACATTAGGAGCAGTTGCATTTTTTGTTTCTTGGCTAGATAGTTCTTTTCAGTTGATTTATCGGGATCTAGGATCATGATCTAAAAGCTTTATGCTATTGCATCAAAAGCTTAACCTGTTTATCAATCTATGACTTCAAAATTGGATGTCAAACTTTTGTTAACCAAAACTAGGCTTCATGAATCAGTTCTGGGCATTTTGGTCTGGCTACATATTACTTCACTCTCAGGAAATCCTGTTTTACTGCTTGATTAGTGCCCTAGATTCAAATTCCAAATTCTGTGTGACCTTGATTATCCTATTAAAAGAGGTTCACTTCAGGGTGTGTCTACTTGTATTCAAGAAAAAAATGAGTTTGCATGTAAATTCATCTGCAAAGAACATCTTCTAGTTCTGCGAATTTGCTTTAACGATGACAATTTTTAATATGTATTTTCTGTCTACTGGGTGTTGACATAGTGGCTAGAATGTGTCATAACAAGCATTATTATTTCCTCTGGGCATCTAAAAATCAGTGATATGTGTGCCCTGACAATTGGCCGGTGTCTCTTGCTGGTTATCTGTTGTAGTCAATGTTTTTCCATTCCTCTGATTGCTGTGTTGCTTCTGGTGTGAGATCCTGGACTGTTGTTCATGCAGGCTCTGAACATCACAAATATGGTCTGATCAGAGTGTTTTCCAAGAATCTCTCTTCTTGTCACCTTTGTTTTCTTTTCCTGGATCTTCAATTGTCTTGACCATCTGCTGATGTTGATATTTCTGACCATCTGCTGATGTTGATGTTTCTTCACTTAACATTTGATTCATAGATTCCATGATATGTATTTCTCTGACATCATGTAAAAAATTAGGGTGCACACATTCATAGAAACACTGGCGGAGAGAGAAAATATAGAGTTGATTCTATTATTAATGCAAAAACAACTCCTCTCTCACACATTTATATCACGCCCCTTTACCAGTTGATCATATTTGTAAGTGGTTAAGGTGGTTTATGTTACAGTATGTAAAGTCAACATATTGGGATTTTGGACCACATTGGTTGTTAATTGGGTGGGCTCTGTGGTCCCACTATTAAGGGTTTAAAGGCAGCTAAGTAGACACATAAACCTGTATAATTGCATCCCCAAGTTAGTAAGTTGGTTTATATTGAGAGCATGTAAACCTGGTTTATTGGGTTTTTGGACCACATTGGTGGTTAAGTGGGTGGTCTTTGTGGTCCTACAATTGAGGGTTCAGGGGCAACTAACTAAACACTATATACCTATATATAATTTGAGACGTTAGCTTCATTTATGTCTCATTTAAAAACATCACTTACGAATTGAGCTTCCATAGGGAGTGGAATTTCTCCCTAATTGACCTTCTCCACTATAATCTGGGTTCTTGTGATCATGTCTACTGGGCTCTCTTTTTTTGGTGTTGATTACTGAGCTATGTCCAAACTATGGTTTTATATGAGCTAAAGTTCAATACCTTCAATAGTCCCAGACAAAGTCTTCAGCACTTATGAATCTTAAGTTACAATGCCTTCATTTTCCAGACACTAGCAAGATAATCCTAATACTTGTTGGGGACTAAATTGGTCCTGGGACTTGCAAGCTTAAGATATCTTGATTCTAAATAAAATGACTGCTATCGTACTTTAAGTTAAAGTACAAAAATATTTTGTATAACATACCGCCTTCCTCCAAATATCTTGTCCTACAAACATCGAATTTGAGTTTGTAACACCCCATTAGGGCAATAATCAACTAAATGCATGTCTTTTGATCAACTGTATTGACGAATGTCAGAGTTTAATTTGGGATAATTAATACAAGCTACCTTGGAAACTAATTCCAAAACAGAAAACCACTTCCCAATCAGCAAGAAAAGTGTACCATGCAGCTAGTCATTGATGATTGGAAAGCCTTCAGAGTCCTCTTTGCAATGCATCTGACAGCTTTGAACTTGGTATGAAAAAATTATGGCAAAAATATTGATTATCACTCCTAAAATAGGTGTTACATGCAAAAAGTTCACTTCAGATTCTTCTCTTTAGTCCTTTACAGCCAACATAACCATGGGGTAGTAACAGAGGAAAAATTTCATAGTAGTCCATCTTTTACATTTTTTTATTAAACTTTAGAAATGAAAATATCTAAAAGTTTCAGTTAAGAGACGGTACTCTTTTCTTCAAGACACTCTTCTCTCCGACACCCATGCAGAATCTCTTTCGTTCCTTGCTTCGTTCCCTCCAGTGTTGCTCATAAGAGCTCAACATTCAATTTGCCACTGCTATTCCTCCATTAACGGAGTTGCAACTCCCTGTTGCTCACTTCATTTGCAATCCATACAGCCTCTCAATGAGGCTGTTTACTTCACACTAACAGAATAATGCTCCAGAAATTCACAACAACAATCTTCTCTCTACTTGTTTTAATATTGCTGCCTACGTCTGTTGCAATGCCTGACATTTCACCCACTCAGGAAAAATGCCCATTTCTTTGATGCCACACACAACACATCCACTTCCCACCGGCATAACACACACAGTCGCACAAAGAGCCAGAAAGCCTTCCATGGCTCTCATAACTCTGTCAAAGCTTCACGAAGCAATTGCTCCACTACTCTCACACTAACAATGAGTGAGAGATCTCCATAGCTCTGATAACTAATTCCCTCTGCATCAATAGCAGTCGTACATGCTCTCACAATGCAAGGGTGGTAACATTCTCAATCTTCATCCATGAAATTTCATGGACTACTCTACCATGATTCATCTAGCTTCAGTTCTCATGCTATCATGCCAACATGTCTCCACACACACTCACAAGCTCACAGACACATATCTTTGATGCTACATTTTGGCACGGTGGCACCCATATTACTGCATATCGCACAGAAGGAGAAACGGGAGAGTAACCTTAACACATTATTCCATTAAATGAAATGCCACACCAACAGGCATGCAAGCATTAAGTATTTGTATGACTGATGAAGGTTTGGTTTATCTACCAGCTTGGTAACGTTGGTGGCCTTCCTCCATGCAATAGTGTCCATGGCTTACTCCCTTATGATATTTTTCTTTTACACTATATGACATATAATATTTTCTTTTACTCCCTTATGATATTTTTCTTTTACACTATATGACATATAATATATTCTTTTATTCCTCTTACATACGACATTTTCTTGCATATGATGACATTTTACATATTTGATTCTTCTACATGGCATATGAACACCATGTAGAGCCTATCACCTCGGATTTCACAGAAATAAACTCCCAAGTGGCCATTGCATTGCAACACTCTACATATCCCGACAATAGTCATCCAACATCCAACACCTAAAGGCTGGAACACCTGAATAGTAACATATGGGGGGCTATGGATGTGAATGATGGTGGACACCTGTTTGAGGTTTCGGCCACTGTGGAAGCAAAGTATGAAGGTTAAGGGTGGTGTTAAGGCCTAAAAAGCCGAAAGACCCCAAGAAAGCTCCTTGACAGAACATGGGGATCTGCAGACCCAGAACTCACAGATCACAGATCTGCAACAATGTCGAGTCCAATAGGCCACAGAAGGAAGATGAAGATGCAGGGGGAAGAAGCCGGAGGCAGCCTGGATGAAATGGCTGCAGCATGACTTGTACAATCTTCTTATTTTCTTTTTATTCACAATAAAAGGGTAGCTGAACTGTTGCTCTTTGTGCATCCAAGAGTGATGGGTGTGTGAATGTGTATCCACTGAGAGATTGGTTACGTCAAAATTTTTGGGAGCATTCAGACGATAAGAATTTTAATCAGAGTATCCGGAAGGGTGATATTAATGTTTGATCATATAATCTAATATCAGATTAGCGCACATCTAATTCTGAGATTGATAATATGGTTTTTGGTATTAGAGCTATGCATATCCAGATCCGATGTCAGATATTCATCACAATTTCTATCCTTGTCTCACAACGTATGAGGCAATTAGACTCTTCTTTTTAAATCGATCAGAATCCAATTGTGGACTTTACTGATAACCTTATGCATACTTGGTTGCCAATGATTTTGTTTTGAACAGACTCCAAACTTAATTTTCCTATTTTGGGAAATTTGAAGTGCAGGCGTTTCCAAATAGAAACATCACCAAACATTGCATTATGTACAATCTAAGGCAATGAATCTTCACCTTAACATTGGATTGTAAAACAAGTCTTGATGTTATAGTTACCATGATGGTTCCTGCTATCATCACGTTTGTCCTGTATTTGATCCAACATGCAGCTTGATTAAATGATGAATCATTCAATGCGTTAGATTTCTGGATGTAAGCATCTGCCAGACTTTTCATTTAATGGGAGTATCAAAGCTGACAGTGGAGTCTCGAGCACACATAATTCTAGAAGGTTGTAACTTCTAAATGTATAATTTTTTATATTAGGGACAACTCACGTGGGTAAGTGGGAAATTTGAAGTGCAGGCGTTTCCAAATAGAAACATCACCAAACATTGCATTATGTACAATCTAAGGCAATGAATCTTCACCTTAACATTGGATTGTAAAACAAGTCTTGATGTTATAGTTACCATGATGGTTCCTGCTATTGTCATGTTTGTCCTGTATTTGATCCAACATGCAGCTTGATTAAATGATGAATCATTCAATGCGTTAGATTTCTGGATGTAAGCATCTGCCAGACTTTTCATTTAATGGGAGTGTCAAAGCTGACAGTGGAGTCTCGAGCACACATAATTCTAGAAGGTTGTAACTTCTAAATGTATAATTTTTTATATTAGGGACAACTCACGTGGGTAACAGTCTTTTGGGTAGTTATTATAAGAGTCATATTTGACTTAAAATTCTGTATTTCTATTCGACCAGGAACATAGTCAAATGTAACATCGTAGATTTGTTCTCAACGGCATAGCATCCTTCTTTATGCTGTACATTTGAAAATTGTAATCCCTGGCCTGTTGGATTTCGGTAGCAGATATATCTGTTTATCCTTTTGTATGTATGCATGGGAGTAAGACATGGTTAATGCTGCCTTTATTTCTTAAATTTGAAAAACAGAACAGTCCGTGTGTTATACTTGATCATTTATACCTGTTGTTTGATGTACATGATAATACCTTATATTTTTATAAACAACTATTACATGATAAAGTATTTAGAAGGTTAAATTTGGACACCAAGTAAGTCATCATATTCTTCTTTTGTATTAAAGTCGGTTTTCCATTTGGTTTTCTGATTTGGCAGGCTGAGAGTGCTATTGCTGCTTTAAACTGCAGTGGTGCTATTTTGGGATCTCTACCCATAAGGTATTCTGAAGCACGTTAAAATAACTTCACGTTTCATATTATGCTCTTGTTTTGTTAGGTGAAATACTGAAATTATGCTATTTTGTTGTGTTTAGGGTAAGTCCATCAAAGACACCAGTGAGACCTCGCAATCCCCGTTCACTAATGCATTGAACGTGGCTATTTGAATCCTAACTTATACTTTCTAACAACTATCCCATGAAAAGCAGCATTTTTGTAGTCACATGGTGCATCGGAGAGTAAAACCTAGCTTTTGGTTTTAAAATGGATGTCCATCAGGATGGCAGTATCATTTGATTATTGTACAATAAACATGAAAGTATCTATTGGGTCAGGCAATACAGTTCCTTTCAGAAACTCCTGGCATATTCTACGGGCATCATATTTATCTGCATACACCGTACAGAGTTCTTTGAAACTTTGAGTATGTTAGCTGCTTAGAAAGTAGCACGGCAGTTGCAGATGAAATCCTTGATTTGTCAACGAACAGTGCGTATTTCTTTTGGTAGGAATTTGACTCGCTGTGTCAATTTTAGAAAGCAAGGATGACATCATTTTGTTCCTGTAGATTTGGCTGTAAAAATTGGTTGCTCATCCACTTGTGATTTAAGTACAGCAATTGCTACATTTGAGTTCTGTTAAGTGAACTTCATAATAATGGATTTCCATCCTGTAAGCCCTAAGGCTTTACTATTGATCCAATAATGAACTAGCCTGATGACGACTTGACAATCTGTCATGTTTAGGAAATTCTTCAAAGGCTTGTTTATTTGAAGCTTTATTTTCTGGAAAAGGTTGGAACTTGTCTATGTATTTTTGCAATTCATTTTAGTTCGACACAGGTTCATCTATTGAAATTCACCATACGAAATCAATCTGGTTTTATATTGTTAGGATTTGAAATCAATTCCTAAGATCTGGCTATAATTCGTCATGATTAAATAGTTTATTAGGGTTTCAAATTACCTGATTGATTATTTTTTTAATTCCTATTTGTGGGCAATGGAATGGAAAATATCCTTGTTTTGTTCAAGAGAAGCTTATAATTGTTTATAGTTCTATTTTTTGAGACTGAATTCTTTACGAAAGGATTAAAAAAGTTATCGATGTTCGGTGGATACATAATGGCAATATGGGGTTCAAACATGGAGACACAGAGATAGAGTATGAAATACTTAGCAAAATATGGGGTTTCATTTACAGCTCCCAAGGTTTTCTCTATGGAGTTTATGCTTGCCATTTGATTAATGTATATACAAGGTTCTCATTGGATAACTTCAGTGTATCAATGTCAATGACATTTCCTCAGTAAATCTTGTCGGTTTAATGGCTTTTATTCCCGGATATGCTTTGCAGATAGGAATGTTTGTTCAAAGTTGAAACGGGATAACAATGTTTGATGGATCCATAATTGCAATCTTAGCCTCGAATTTTATAGAAGGAGCGCGGGTGAAATACTCCTGTACATCATTGCAATCTTGGCTTCACATGTTATAAAGAAGAGTGAGTGAATACTATTGTACATTGTGCAATCTCGGCTTTGTATGTGATTAAAAAAATGGGTGAAATACTGCTGAAAATATGGTTTTTCGTTAACCTTTCCCAAAGGTTTTCTATCTTGTGTGGTCTTACCATCCGATTAAACGCATCACCAAGGTTTCCATTGGACAAATTATCGTATCCCGATGCGAACTTACAGTTTGTCATGTAAATCTCCTTGTGAGTAATTGCTCTCATCTTGATATTTCAGCTGTCGGGATTAGCGCGTGCCGGTTGTGATCTTGTATTGGCCAAACAGTGAGGCGAAGCTAACTTCTGTTTCATTTTAAGTTTTAAATGCCACATCAATTACCATGAGAATGTTGAGGTCGAGCTTCTGTTGGTTTGCTGGTTTGCTTTGTTGTCACATGTAATTAAATTGTTACAGTTTGTAATTATATTTTTATTTCTTATTACTCTGAATCTATAAACTCGTTTCATTTTAATTTGGGTTGGTCAGACTCAACGTTGAAACTTATGTTGCTTTTATTGGGTGCCACATTATTTTTAGCATCGCTTTGCAGCTCTGCATGTTCAAGATTTTATTGCACTTATTTAGGTGCATTCCTTCACTGCGTTGTGCCCCCAAAGAGCTGACAGGTTCCAACCTTCATGGTTGGTTACGTTACCAGCATCATCTTAATAGATGAAATATAAAACCATTTATAGAACGGTACATTGGATCAATTTTGTTGTTGAACAAATTATTACGAAATTCAAGTTTTAGGGACTTGTATATTTTGAGAGAGTTTATAAACCAATTTGCTCTTTGACTATCAGCAATATTCTAGCTATTTGCAAGCAATTATTGGATATTGTAGGAGGATTTTTTTTGTTTTGTTTTTGTAATTATATATGAAATATTTATTTATTTTAAATGTATTTTGGATATGGATTTGGAGCTATATTATAGCGAATTTGTTATTACAAATATTATCGAAATTGAAGATTTGGAGACTGTACCGTGCACGAACTTGTTATTAAAAATATGATCTAAATTTAAGTTTCAGAAACAGTATATTCCGAGCGGTTTTATACACTAATTTACTTTGGAGTAACAGCATTTATATGTAAAATTTATTGAAAAAATCCTGATAAAAAACAGGCTGTTTTATCCACTAATTTACTTTGGAGTAAGAGCATTGTAAAGTTTGGTATGTTCTATCTTTAAAGCAATTTATTTCAATTTTTCCAATTAGCTTAATATCTTTTCCAGATTAGCAATCACATCAGCGCAATAGTAAATTGCAGATAAAACATAAACATAAATCGCAGAATACAAGCCAAGACAAGAGGACACAAGATATGGCGCTAGCCAGGGACAAACCCCAATGTGGGGAAACTCTTGATCAATTCTTCTTATATGTTTTTCAATAGTTCAGCAGAGAGAGATAGTACATACAAGTAAGAAGTCAACCTTTTGACCTATCTAAATAAGAGCAGAGATCTTCTCTAGGAAGATGACATATGAGGTCGCTGATCTGAGCTTAGGTGAAGGCAAACTGCTTCCACTGATCTAAGGTGGCTACATCACCATGCTGCCCTTCACTGTGCTGCACCAAATATTCATGTTGTACCTTATATTCCCGGCGCACCTACCTGTGCCCATCATGCTATACCTCATTGTGCCCATCATGCTGTACCTCACTGTAGCATTTATTATCACTGTGCTGCACTTTGTTACCAAGTGCTGCACACAACACGCTACACTACACTTCATCACGATGCCCATCATTATGCAACAACATTCAACATCATGCTGCACCTTAAAGCAACACTGTCACACATTATCATGTTCAACATTAGTTCACTGTTTAGGGGATTCTCTATTTGCTGCAGTGGTTTGGGCAACCTTCATCATGGATTGGTTAGGCCATCAAGACAGTCCTACCAACCCTCACACATAGGAAGCAACGTATCAAATACATACCTGGAACTTGTGCATACTGTTATAGCATTAGATCATGGGTGAGGGCATCCAAACACTTCCGTTCAGCCCTTCTTCCAGCTACAATAGTCTTAAATCTGCAGCTCATCAACCAATGAGAATACCCATCATTCCATGCACAAGTTGCTCCACAAACCACCTAGGTTTGTCCTTCAATGCGGCTGCCTACTGCACTTGATCGGCCCTGTTTAGGGCATCATTCTGCCTATAAAAACACTTCAGAAACCCTCAACAAGGCTCCTTTTCCTTCCCTGTTGCCACAGGAATATACAACCTTGTTTTGGAGGGCCTAATAATCCCAACTTCCAAAACAAGCCTCCCTTCCTATCTGTAATTACAGAAGGAAACTTGACCTGTTCACTTGTGCGGTTTCTTTTATTTCTGCCCAAAATTTCCCATCATGACCTTGGCCTCCTGCTTGTAGTAACTCGGCCCCCAAACAGTCTAGAAGGATGCATAAACTATGCCTTTCTTCACCTTCACTGGGCTCCTCTTTTCTGCGGCCAAAACAAAGCTCTTTATGCACCATAGATCTTGTCATAAGTCTGCGGCTAGGGCACATTGTGACAGCTGATTTAGGGCCTCATAGATCAACATTGTAGGTCTCTTCTAGACCTACATTTAGGGCATCTTCATGACTTCGTTTTAGGGCATCAGCTCCATGACTGCGTTTTAGGGCATCATTTCCATTAGGGCAACATTGTCTTCTTAGGATCTCTCCTCCCACCAAAACCCAAGACAAGTGGAGAGGAAGAGATCACAAGAAGTGTGTGTGTAAATGACTTTCAAGGCACCTCTATTTATACTAAAACATTGAGCACAAGTGGGGGCAATTTGGTCGCTGGCCGACCTTGAAGAATTGTTCCATAACACAAATAAATTCATACTTCCATGAATACTTGTCGGAATCAGATGATCTTTAGATCAATTCTACACTCGACGAGAGGAATCCAAGAAAAATATCCGCTGCCATAAATAAGATGACCCACATGGAGTTTGGCCCTAGTTTCCAATTTTAACACTTCCTCTCAACTAGGGAGAACTCCATCCACTGATCAATCTGCGGGATTGTACTATCTTTGCCATCAGTGCCCTGCACTGCTCCGCTGAACCATGAAGAAGAAGAATTGATTGAGAATGTCTCATACCATTCTCTATTGCCCTGAAGTCAGTGCCATATGAAGAGAGTGTCTCAAACCACTCATATTGACCCGAAGTCAGTTTCATTGATCCCAGATCAATATCATCCTAGCATAGGGAGTACGGTAGTTACACGATGCGTCCATCGATACTACTATGGTCCCTATCTTCGTTTCCCTACTCATTGGCCAAATGAGAGGTACTTCACATGAGTCCCACACTGCATGGGTAGGATGTCTCAGCAGGAGAAGGATGAATCACTCATCCTGCCTACATGTCGCCAAGGGTATCCCAGGGGAAGGCTAAACCACTCACCCTATGTCTGTGTCTTGGTAGGAGAAGGATGAACCACTCATCCTGCCTACTTAGCAGATCACTAGGGGAAGGCTGAACCACTCACCCTATGGTTTCTCATTGCTCCAAGATGTACCCCCAAGCCCCCCGGAGCTCCCAGAGTTCAATGTCCATATCATAAAGGACCCTTATGAGAGAGTCTCTCCACGACTTCTAGTCGTTCTCGAAAAGTCATAAAATTGACCTTTCGCAGGGACTTCGACAGAATGTCGGCGATCTACACATCGGTGCCAATGCGATGGAGCCTTCTTGCTCATCGATGTACCATAACCCAGATAAAGTGGTACCTGATGTCTATATGGTTAGAGCGATCATAGAATATGAGATTCCTCAACAATCGAATCTCCTTCTGGTTGTCACATATGATCACGAAGGTATCCAACATGTGTTTAAACAACTTACTGAAGAGCTTCTTCAACCAGACAGCTTCACACGAGGTCATACTTGTAGCTATGTATTCGGTCTCAACGGTGCTCAGGGCAACCGATTTCTGCTTCCTGCTCATCCAGGATATTGTAGCAGAACCCAAAGAGAACTAGCAACCAGAAGTGCTCTTGCGATCCTTCACACTGCCTGCCCAGACAGTGTTCGAATAATCACGTAGCTTCACATTTCTGACAGTGCATCTCAATCCAAGAGAGATTGTGCCCCAAAGATATTTCAGAAGATTCACCAAGAACCTCAAAGCTAGAATGAGTTTATGAAACTCAGAGGCATTTCCCAAATCAGGTCCGACATCACTACTGCATAACCTCTTAAAGTTAAACTCCATCGAGGTAGCAATGGCTAGTAGTTTACCATTCCAAGTCCAGAAACCAACTCCCTCATACTTTTGCAAATCAGAGGGTTTGCATCTGTGAGAAAGAGGTCATCCTCATAAGGTGCCAGTATGAGAGGTTTATCATCCATAATCTTTAAGCAATGGTTTGAATCGGCTTCACTCCTAGTGAATCTCAACTTCATCAGACAACTATTAATCCTCTTGTATCAAGTTCGGGGTGTTAGCTCTAAAACATAAAGAGTTTTCTTCAACTTGCATACATGAGATCCCTAATCATGAATCTCAAATCCCTTGGGTTGTTCCAAACCTGTGGACTTGCTACATGAGGGGAATGGTCCCCTTGTAGGATTTTCCTTCGGTACATCTCAGACATGTACCTTCATTCTCTTCTTGAATTCAAGCATCCCTGTCACCAGCGGGTAGGGCCCCATAATAAGTAGACCTTCGGTGCTATAGAAGAGATGTGTCAACTGACATGGTCCCCAATGGACTTCCTGCAACTTGATACAAATTGCCAACCCTGAACCCAAGAGTAAAAGCATCTTGAAGGGCCTAATAATCTTGACCTCCAAAACAAGCCTCCCTTCTTACCTGTAATTACCCAAGGAAACTTGTTCACTTGTGAGGTTTCTTTTATTTCTGCCCAAAATTTCCCATCA
This sequence comes from Pinus tabuliformis, assembly GCA_031772625.1. Taxonomy (NCBI): domain Eukaryota; kingdom Viridiplantae; phylum Streptophyta; class Pinopsida; order Pinales; family Pinaceae; genus Pinus; species Pinus tabuliformis. The sequence goes on from CM062805.1 coordinate 684,194,768, forward strand.
TGACCTCAACCTCTTGCCTGTAGTAACTCGATTCCCAAACAATATAGAAGGATGCATAAACTATGCCTTCCTTCACCTTCGCTGATCTCCTCTCTTCTGCGGCCAAAACAAAGCTCTTTATGCACCATAGATCTTGTCATAACTCTGTGGCTAGGTTACATTGTGACCACTGATTTAGGGCCTCATAGACCATCATTGTAGGTCTCTTTTAGATGTGCATTTAGGGCATCTTCATGATTGCGTTTTAGGGCATCATCTCCATGACTGCGTTTTAGGGCATCATCTCCATTAAGGCAACATTGTCATCTTAGGATCTCTCCTCCCACCAAAACCCAAGACAAGTAGAGAGGAAGAGATCACAAGAAGTATGTGTGTAAATGACCTTCAAGGCACCTCTATTTATACTAAAACATTGAGCACAAGTGGGGGCAATTTGATTGCTCGCTGACCTTAACGAATTATCTCATAACATAAATAAATTCATATCTCCATGAATACTTGTCGGAATCGGATGATCTTTAGATCAATCCTACACCTCTCGATGAGAGGAATCCAAGAAAAATATCAGTTGCCATAAATAAGACGACCCACATGGAGTTTTTCCCTAGTTGCCAATTTTAACACTCCCTCTCAACTAGGGAGAACTCCATCCGCTGATCTATCTGCCACACTGTACTATCTCTACCATCAGTGCTCTGCACTGCTCCGCGGAACCATAAAGAAGAAGAATTGATCGAGAATGTCTCATACCATTCTCTACTGACCCAAAGTCAGTCCCATATGAAGAGAGTGTCTCATACCACTCTCACTGATCCGAAATCAGTTTCAAAAGAGAGTGAGTTATATCACTCTTACTAACCCGAAGTCAGTGCCAAAAGAGAGTGTCTCAAACCACTCATATTGACCCGAAATCAGTGTCATTGATCCGAGATCACTATCATCCTAACGTAGGGAGTATGGTAGTTACATGATGCGTCCATTGATACTAATATGGTCCCTAGCTCATTTCCCTACTCATTGGCCATATGAGAGGTACTTGCCATGAGTCCCAGATTGCATGGGTAGGATGTCTCAGCAGGAGAAGGATGAACCACTCATCCTGCCTACATGTCGCCAGGGGTATCCCAGGGGAAGGCTGAACCACTCACCCTATGACTGTGTCTTGGCAGGAGAAGGATGAACCACTTATCCTGCCTACTTAACAGACCACTAGGGGAAGGATGAACCACTCACCCTATGGTTTCTCATCGCTCCAAGATGTACCCCCAAGCCCCCCGGAGCTCCCAGAGCTCAATGTCCATATCATAAAGGACCCTTAGGAGAGAGTCTCTCCACGACTCTTAGTCGTTCTCAAAAGTTACAAATTTGACCTTTCCCAGGGGCTTCGACAGAATGTCGGCGATCTACACATCAGTCCCAATGTGATGGAACCTTCTTGCTCATCGATGTACCATATCCCAGATAAAGTGGTCCCTGATGTCTATATGCTTAGAGCGATCATAGAATACGAGATTCCTCAACAATCGAATCCCCCTCTGATTGTCACATATGATCATGGAGGTATCCAACATGTGTTTAAACAGCTTACTGAAGAGCTTCCTCAACTTGGCAGCGTCACACGAGGTCATACTCTTAGCTATGTATTCAGTCTTAGTGGTGCCCAGGGCAACCGATTTCTGCTTCCTGCTCATCCAGGATATCGTAGCAGAACCCAAAGAGAACTAGCACCCAGAAGTGCTCTTGTGATCCTTCAAACTGCCTGCTCAGACAGTGTTCGAATAATCACGCAGCTTCCCATTTTCGACAATTTATCTCAATCCATGAGAGATTGTGCCCCGAAGATATCTCAGAAGATTCTTGGCACCAATCTAGTGAGGCTCAACCATATATGAGCTCAACATGCTATCTGTAAAACATATATCTGGACGGGAGTTCACCAAGAACATCAATGCTAGAATGAGTTTATGAAACTCAAAGGTATTTCCCAAATCAGGTCTGCCATCACTACTGCATAACTTCTGAAAGTTAAGCTCCATTGAGGTAGTCACAGGCTAGCAGTTTACCATTCCAAATCCGGAAACCAACTCCCTATTACTTGTGCAAATGAGAGGGTTTGCACCTGTCAGAAAGAGGTCATCCCCATAAGGTGCAAGTATGAGAGGTCTATCATCCACAACCTTCAAGCAATGGTTTGGATCGGCTTCACTCCTAGTGAATCTCAACTTCATCAGATAGCTATCAATCCTCTCGTATCAAGCTCGAGGTGTTAGCTCCAAAACATAGAGAGCTTTCTTCAACTTGCATACATGAGATCCCTGATCATGAATCTCAAATCCCTTGGGTTGTTCCAAACCCGTGGACTTGCTACATGAGGGGAATGGTCCCCTTGTAAAATTTTCATTCGGTACATCTTAGACATGTACTTTCATGCTCTTCTTGAATTCAGGCATCCCTGTCACCATCGTGTAGGGCCCCATAAAAAGCAAACCTTCGGTGCTATAGAGGAGATGTGTCAACTGACATGGTCCCCAATGGACTTCCTACAACTTGATACAAATTTCCAACTCTGAACCCAAGAGTAAAAGCATCTTGAAAATTTGTTTTTTCAAACACATACCTTTCCATCGATGAATGCCACCTTGAAACCTTTGACTTCCATTGCCGAAATGGACACCAGGTTCTTCCTGAGATCATGTACATAAAGAACTTCTTGTAAATGAATTGTGTTACCCTCATTCAATTGAGGGGTAACATTCTCTACACCCTTTCCGGGATAGGTGGCATTGACTCCAAGTATAATCTCCACAATTGTTTCCTTCTTTATCAAATTAGAGAAAGCTTCCTTCTATCTGATGAAGTGCCTTGAAGCACTACTATCAATAAGCCAGATTCCCAAAGAGTGGAGGAGAAGTAGTGGAGAGGGCCAATATAAGTTAACACTCCTTTAGCTTATTTGAAACAACATTTGATTCTTCATACCTAGAGTTCCTTACTTTCTTTGAAGAGTCGGCTATTTCCTTGATGACCTGCATTCCTTTTTCCTTTGCAATTGAACCTGTCATTCCTTTGATCATTGAAGATGCCCTTCGAATGATTGTTATCATCATCAAGTGATGTGTCCCTTCTATTCAGACACTCCTTCACTTAATGGCCAGACTTGATGCAAGCAAATCATATGCCTTTCATTCCATCCTTAGATCCAGACTTCTCATCGAAGTGACCTGTAGGTAGGCCACCAGATGTTTCTGCTGTGCCACTTTGATAATCTCTTTTGCTTTGACTTCACCCTTGGTGAATTTTAAGAGGGATGAGGAACCCATTGATCTTTCCAACTGTCTTCAGTGATTGCTCTTTCACTCTTTCTTGGGCTTTATCGTCGCCTCAGCTCCGATACCATGTAAAGTTTTGGTATGTTCTATTCTTAGAGCAATTTATTTCAATTTTTCCAATTAGCTTAATATCTTTTCCAGATTAGCAATCACATCAGCATAATAGTAAATTGAAGACAAAACATAAACATAAATCGTAGAAGACAAAAGCCAAGACAAGAGGACACAAGATGTGGTGCCAACGAGAGACAAACCCCAATGTGGGGAAACCCTTGATTGATTCTTCTTATATGTCCTTCAATAGTTCAGGAGAGAGAGAGATAGTACATATACATCAGAAGTCAACCTTTTGACTTATCTAAATAAGAGCAAAGATCTTCTCTAGGAAGATGATATATGAGGTAGCTGATCTGAGCTTAGGTGAAGGCAAACTGCTTCCACTGATCCAAGGTGACTCCATCACCATGCTGCACCTCACTGTGTTGCAGCCAGTCTTCATGTTGTGCCTTGTCTTCTTGCTGCACCTACCCGTGCGGCATCATGTTGTACCTCACTGTGCCCATCATGTTGTACCTCACTGTAGCATTTATTATCACTGTGCTGCACTTTGTTACCAAGTGCTGCACACAAAATGCTACACTACAGTTCATCATGATGCCCATCATTATGCAACATCGTTCAACATCATGTTGCACCTTATAGTAACGTTGTCACATCTTATCATGTTCAACATTAGTTCACTGTTTAGGGGATTCTCTATTTGCTGTAGCAGATTGGGCAACCTTCATCATGGACTGGTTAGGCCATCAAGACAGTCCTACCAACCCTCACACATAGGCAACAACATATCAAATACAAACTGTGTCCCTGAGCCCACTATAGGGTTGGCTACGGGGGCCACCTATAGGCGATGATGGCCTCGAACTTGTGCATACTGTTATAGCATTAGATCATGGGTTAGGGCATCCAAACAATCTTGTTCAACCCTTCTTCCAGCTACAATAGTCCTCTTAAATCTGCAGCTCATCAACCAGAGAGAATACCCATCATTCCATGCACAATTTGCTCCACAGACCACCTAGGTTTGTCCTTCTTCAATGTGGCTGCCTACTGCACTTGCTTGGCCCTGTCTAGGGCATCATTCTGCCTACAAAAACACTTCAGAAACCCTCAACAAGGGTCCTTTTCCTTTGCTACTGCTACAGGAATATGCGGCCTTGTTTTGGAGGGCCTAATAATCTCAACCTCCAAAACAAGCCTCCTTTCCTACCTGTAATTACCCAAGGAAACTCGACTTGTTCACTTGTGAGGTTTCTTTTATTTTTGCCCAAAATTTCCCATCATGACCTCGGCCTCCTGTCTGTAGTAACTCGGCTCCCAAACAGTGTAGAAGGATGCATAAACTATGCCTTCCTTCACCTTCGCTGGTCTCCTCTCTTCTGCGGCCAAAACACAGCTCTTTATGCACCATAGATCTTGTCATAAGTCTGTGGCTAGCGCACATTGTGATAGTGGATTTAGGGCCTCATAGATCATCATTGTAGGTCTCTTCTAGACCTGCATTTAGGGCATCTTCATGACTGCTTTTTAGAGCATCATCTCCATTACTGCGTTTTAGGGCAACATTGTTTTCTTAAAATCTCTCCTCCCACCAAAACCCAAGACAAGTGGAGAGGAAGAGATCACAAGAAGAGTGTGTGTAAATGACCTTCAAGGCACCTCTATTTCTACTAAAACATTAAAACATTGAGCACAAGTGGAGGCAATTTGATCGCTGGCCAACCTTGATGAATTGTCCCATAACAGAAATAAATTCATATCTCCATGAATACTTGTCGGATGATCTTTAGATCAATCCTACACCTCTGGATGAGAGGAATCCAAGAAAAATATCAACTACCATAAATAAAATGACTCCCATGGAATTTGACCCTAGTTGCCAATTTTAACAAGCATTCATATGTAAAATTTATAAAAAATTCCTGATATATTCAATAATTAGAAAAGGCAGAGATGAGTGAAATGTTTTTCATCATGTGCCTTTGTCCATGCATTTCTATATCTGAAAATAGGGTAAATGTGGGTCTGGAAAGCCCTTCATCAAGAATTTGCTTGCACATAAAACTTGAAGGCTTTTACGAGCAAAATAGTACAATCGCTTAGATGGTAATTTTGGAATTATACGAAATTGCTTTCAAAGAGAGCGTAATGTCTCTTATAAGCAAAATAGTGCAATCATCTTTAATGACTATTTTGGAATCTCTTTAAATGACTTACGTTTAGACCCCAGTTATAAAAGGATTTCAAAACTTTAAAATTATGTTACAGTTCCACGCTGTTAGAATTCCATGCATCCTAGGCTTGGTCTGTGCTTTGGTAATTGCGCACTGACTGAAAACACAAACACATTGAAATGCCCAACTTTGGAAACAATTTGCACAATGAAAAATACACCAGGAATTAGATCAAGCACATTACACAATTTAATGCCCAAAACTGAAATCGTGTTTGTCCTTTAAAAAGAAATACAAGGATTCCTGAAACAGGGAAGTGGCCCTTTACAATTCCTGTCCGAAAATGCCAAAATATAAGACGAATATCAATTGTCTTCCTAGGATGATGCGGAGTCCTATCCGAAAATGCCAAAATATAAGACGAATATCAATTGTCTTCGTAGGATGATGCAAAGTCCTAGCTCTCAATTGCCCATCAACAGACACTATCCAACTGTTCCTTTAGTAGATTGTGCACTCAACCTTCCCTTGGTTGTGGCACCTGCTCAAAACTGTGTACCCCTTTACACCTGCTGTAGCTGTCCTTGCTCCAACATCCACCACAGGCTCATTCCTTTAAGCCTCGGTCTCGGTATTTCTACTATGTTCTATCAAGCGCTTTCCCAACCCTCTTAAACCCTTGGTTTGCGGTTTGTTATTACAGAGAAACCACAAGGTTATGGCTTGTTACCTGCATAGGAGACACACCAACTTGTCCAGCCCTGCGGCCTCCCTTTACTGGCTGCTGATTACTTCTTAGTTGTGGATGGTCTCTTCTGGTCTGCGGTCACACCACAAGTCCTTGGCCTCCTCTTCCACAGATGTTGACACCTTTAACTCTACTATGGATTGCTACCAGGCCTGCGACTAGCGCACAACCCTCGGCCCTGCCTTTTTCTTCTGGAATCTGCGGCATTACACGACCTAAACTCATCAACAACAATCATGTTAACATTCTATTCCCAACAACCTATCCAACAGACATTCCTCAAAGGCTTGGATGGCTTCCTTTGACTGATTTCCTTCCAGCAGTCACCAAAATAGCCAGTGGTTGCCCTAGACAAGATACAACCTATCCTTTGGCCTCTTATCTCATGTCGCTAGGGCACTTCCTTTTAGCCCAACCTTTACTTGATCTTTTCACCAGAGAGCAACACCAAAACACAAGCCCAAAATTTTCCTGATCTAGCATCATCCTTCTTGCCTTGGGAGATCCAAAAACGTTGGCCCTTTTCACCATAGAAAAGATGCTATAAAAGAAAACTCTGTTGCCTTAAATGAAAATCTACCTTTAGACTATGATTGCCTTTAAACCTCTCCATTGGCTTCTCACTTATACTTTTCCACAAAGTGCAATACCATAGGTAATCAGAATACCTCGGGTATAAACATCTCCTCTCATGAGCGTTTATCTCTCACAAGCCTAGCACCAAGAACAAGGGAGAGTACCTCCGAATGCTACCAAATTTCAACACATGCAATAGAAATCTGTCCTAGGTCCTCTAAATATGAAAGATGACTTAAATATAAAAGGAACACTTCCAAGAGTTTAAATAGATGGCCACTTGAAACGATCTAAAGAACACTTTTTCCCCCTTTGGACGCTATAAATTGTGTTTATAAATAAAAAGAGATGTTAAAACAAGGTAATCGACCATTTAAATTCTCTGCGAACTGAAGATAACACAGTAAGGTAAGAGTTTGAAGGCCCTCATTACAATAAGAAGAGAGTTTGTAGGCAGTAAGAAAAGAGTTTGAATACCCTGATTTCCATACAAGTTATACAGGGGTTTTCTAGCTGGCTGGGCTGGGTTGGGATGAATGAGATTGCTACCACCGTTATCACCTTCTTTCCTTCCCTTCCCTTTTACGCATGCGTTAGCAACTGGCTTAAGAGAGAAAGCTATGGCCACCTAAACACACTTTGGAATCACCATTTAGGTAATAAAGAGATTTGTAAACATGGTTTTGATTTGCCAATATTTTTATTTTATTTTATAAACTTTTATATAATGGTTATTTAGATAGTTGTGAGCTTGTGATGAAATTTACTGACTTAAGGATCTCGTTTTTAAAGCTGTACATTTTTATTGCTGAAATTGATTTTGAAGCAAAATTTGGCAAGGTTCTACACATTTGTGTGCAAATTGATTTAAAAAAAAAAAAAAAAACTATAACATTTAATATATTATTTTCACTTTTTAATATAAGAATAAATTTAATCTCAAACAATGGAAAATGTCAAAGTTTATCTCAAAATATGTTTTATATATAGTAAGCAAAAAACAAATAAAAATAAAAATACATCTATATCTAACTCGAAATAATTTTTTAAATATAATTCAAAATAAAAATGTTAAATATAATAAAGGTAATAGATTAAAAATCACATATATACAATTCAATAATGAATATAAATTAAAAGTTATGTCTTTTTATAAAAGGCAGCAAAGTGTTCTTTTAGGACTATTTATATGAGGCCCTCCCATTATAACAATTATATCATTATTCAATCATTTTTATACATACATATTTTTTAATTTTGAAATTACGTTTAAAAAAATTAGCTGTGTTTTTTTACCTCCATTGGTATCGACAATGCAATCTTGGCCATATACAATGATTGTTATACTTTGCCATCATTTGTAAGAATCACCATTATACTTCATTGTTAGTCTTTGCGGGTCAACACAACTAATTAAATACTATTAAGGCTATTGTACCACTAATTAAAGTCACTATACAGTCACTATACTTCCAATTAAAGCTTTCATATGATCAATTGAAACCACATCAAAGGGATGTAGTACGAGAACCATATAACCATTGAAAAGTAATTAAAAACCATACACTTTGTACAACAACAATTAAAACTATACCATTTGAGCTTCCACGATGTTACAATTCAAAATTCCACGATGTTACAATTCAAAGTTCAAGAAATGTTAAGGTAGTAAAATAGTTTAATGTCAATAAAAAAAATGAGCATAAAAATACCACACTTGTGACTAGGAATATGGTCAATATAAATTCAAGATTGGAAAGATTAAAAAGCAACACAAATTGAATGTTGCAAAGTATGATGAACTTAAAAGAAACATGAACAATTAGAAAAACAAATTGTTTGGAACTATAGGGAAGTTCAATTAAAAAAAAAAAAAAAATCTAAATAATGAAAATTGTGATGAACGTATGGACCTCATAACAAGTCTTTCAACACAAATAGGTTCTCTAGGTATTGGCATTCCACAACCAAAGTTTTTTTTAACTCTTGTAATTCACTGCCATGCTCTTCAAGTATGACACCTCCACAATCAAACGTGCTCCATAGTAGGTTAGCAATCAACACAATTTCCACCCTATACAAATCAACTAATTTTTGCCTACACAATGCAAACAAAACTGGAATTATCTCATTTGGATGGAAATTGAAAACAAGACATCACATAGTTTAGCAAAGTAAAATAACATTCTGAAATTTATGATCTTGATAATGACAATGAAAATATCAAGTATGTCTCTATGCAAATGGAATGAAATGCATATATATAATTGGTACATGTGATGGAAGAAATCGTCATTTTTGATTTGTAGGAATAAATTCAAGGATGATTTATTTAAAAGATTCAACAGAATCAAAGAGCATTTTTTTATAGAACTCCTAAAACAAAAGGGAAACATGAACACAATTACATGTGATCGAAAGCCATTATTGATGTGAGTTCCTAAGATATCATAGTGTTTAAATTATATGTAATTAGACTAGAGCCACACATCCAAAATGAATTAAAAGTACATGACATTATGACCATAAAATTGGCTATACACAAGACAATATATAGAATTGTTTTTTGAGATGTCAACATTTCAAAGATTTGATAAGGTTTATTCATGTTGAAAGCAATACAAATGTAGATATTTCGGAGACAAGTAGTTACTTGAACACAAATGAAATACAGAAAAAACCACATAGATGTGAACCTAAAAAATAATTTGATCCTATAATAACTTTGAGGAGGAAGTAAACCTGGAAAAAATAATTGCTATACATGTAGTAGGAAATGGGCTCTTCGTCATAGATGTGCATCCAATCACTTATATCATTGCAAAATTATAAATGGAAAGGAAGTAGAGTTTCTTCTTGAAGAGTATGTGTTACATTTTAATGTATGAAAAATCACCAGAGTATCACTAGTATTAATTACATGCATTAGGCAGAGTTGTAAAGAAGATGAATCAAAGGGCCTTAACAAACTAATAGTCCATAAAGAATTTCAACCATTTATAATATGATATACTTATTTCATGTGAAGAAAAATGATGCTTCTCATAATAGTAAAGATGGAAAACCCATGATATCATTTGTAACAATTACATGGAAGATGAAACCAAAGACCCTAAAGTTTAAAGGAATCATAAATAGTAAAAACTATCACAATCTCAATAGATTCTATAACTAATATGATTTCATATATTAATCTTAATAACAATTAAATATTTTTGTATTCTCTAGGAGGGATTTCATGGTTACATGTACTAATCCAAGTCAAAGGATTATGATGATGCCATAAGATTTATGTAGAGATACAAAGTTTGGAACTACAAGTGGACATTGTGTTAGGAGCATAATAGTTACTTTAATTAGGAATAAAAAACCTCCAAGAATAATTTATGGAATTTAAATGGTGTGAAAATAACTATAAATTATATAATTTAAGATGTTCATGTCTTTTGTAAAAGAAATCACAAATCTTACACTTCCATTACAAACAAATTTTCCAAAAAAATGATCTAAGATTAAAACCAACCTAGATCCATTTTAACTCGGGATCTATCAAGCTTCGAGCGGGATCAAATCTCTCAAGGTGAAAACCTCTTTTCTGAGTGTAAAACTTGAAGAAAGGTTTGCACTTGGATCTCTCTCGAAGTTTTATAGATCTCGAGTTAAGATGGATCTAGGCTGGTTTAATTATTAATTCTAGTTTTTTAGTTTAATTTTTATTTTTATATAATTTCACTAGTCAAAATGTTTTAATTAATAATTTTATTTCTAATTTTTATGTAATTTGATCGGGTCAAGATGTTTAGATAGCATGATATAACTGGACATTTCAACAACTCTTTCGTATTGGGATGGCTCTTGCGCAAAAAATGTAATAAAATTAATTATTTTTTTTAGTTTATTTATTTATTTTATTTTTATTATTATTATTATTTTTTATTTATTTATTATTATTATTTTTTATAAAATATTTTGATTGTGAAATGAGAGATGGATTTTGGGCATGTGGTATTAATGAGCCATAGTATTGGCCCATGGTATGGTTAAAAATATCCATGGTAAAGTGGGGTGGGTATCCATGGTTAAAAGTCTTGTTAATTTTAAGCGTTATCTTGATTGTGAAATGACGTATGGTTTTTGGGCATGTGGCATCTTATTGACCCATGGTATGGTATGGTTTATAATATCCATGGTTAAAAATCTTGTTATATTGTAAGTATTAAGTTTTTTTTGTGCTCATTAATGAAATTTAAATATGGTTACAAAATTATTATTTTAATTTATATTGTGAAATGGATCTTAATTTATAGCTACTATTTATATCTTATATATTTTCATGTGATAGAGGTGTAGATATATCTCAAAAGTAATTATAATATTTTTTCTTTTAAATTTAATAAAAAAATGTTATAAAATTAAATTCAAATAAAATATTTATAAAATATTTTGAGTGTGAACTGAGAGATTGTTTTTGGGCATGTTGTATTGATGAGCCATGATATTGTAACAAAACCTATTTACAAGTTAATAATATCTATGGTAAAGTGGACGTGAATAACCATGGTTAAACATATTGCTATTTATTGTAAGTTTATGTGCTTATTAATCAAAATTTAAATATGGTTGCATAATTATTATTCTATTTTATAAGGTAAAATGCATCTTAACTTGTTGTTAATACTTATATATTTTAATGTAATATGTATATTATGATTTTTTTAGTCTAAAAAGTTATTAATAATTTTATTAATAAAAACAAAATTACAATGTAACAAATTTGAATTTTATTATTTTTATTACTTTCAACTTTTTACAGACACTACAACATATCCCTTGGGAACCTCCCCATGGAAAAACAAATTCATTTGGGATTGCTTGTGAGGACAAAACATTCTAAAAAAAAACACAATATTATATATATTGTAATAACCGTAAGATAAGAAATAAAATAAAATACATTTATATATACAATTTGAATAAAAAAATAAATATAAAAGGAAATAACTTAATACTTGCAACCACCCCACCTAAGCTCAATTGAGGATGGTGTAAAAATGCGGTGTTATGTGTGGGGAAGTTCAAAGTTCAAATCCCTCTTATTCACATATGCTTATGAAAGAGACATATGTAGGCACCTAAATGTTATAGTGGGTAGAATTTGAAATGGTCCCTGTGTCATACAAGTAGAAAACTAGCTTAATGATGATTTACTCTAAATACTAAAAAAAAAACAAAAAACAAAAAAACCAAACTAACAAATAAGCTAAACTTAATACTTATAACCTTTTATAAAAATCACCAAAATACACTTTAATATTATTTATACAAAGCCCTCAATTTTAACAAATATATCATTATTAAAATATCTTTCATACACACATTTTTATTTCTCAAATATCTAACTAAAAAAATTAAACATGAATTTTTCCCGCTTTAAAAAAAAGCACTAAAATTGGTAAAAACTTTAAAAATAATTCAAAGTGTTCGAGAATTTCCTATTAAAAGTTCAGTCTCAAGGCCAGGAGAATCATTAATACAAAAGTTACATATCCAATAAATATAGCAAAAAAATAGCGTAATACAAGTCTCTGTGAATTTTTTAAGTAGTTGGAGCTATTTTGATACTCTATCATATATATTAACTCAAAATAGTTGGGAGTAAAATTTGTGTGCACATGATTTATTCACTATGATTTCCATATATCATTATGTATCTTAAATTATCATTATTATTTTTTAGATGATGATTTTAATAACAAAATATTTATTAATATTTATTAATCTTTATAATTACATCTTTCCCTCTTGGATGAATCTCCATCACTTTTCAATTAAATTCCAATGTTTACATTCTCTCTTCTTCTCTTTTCTTGGAACATAAATTATTTATTATTATTAATATATTGCTAAATAAAACTTATGATAATCCAATCCATGTATTAGTAAATTTTCTAATCTTTCTATTTCTAAATTTTGATCAGATTAATTTATTAATTTTAAATAATTATCTTCAGACTAAAAATAGTAAAATTATAATATCTAATTATTATAATATCCACCACATCATAATAATAATTTATACATTCATATATATATACTTAAAAATGTTTACCCACCACACCTAATGTTGTTCACATAAAGAGCTTCAATTTCATTGTAATCAAATAAATATTAATATTCTGTTATTTATCACGTTACACTTTCATTACACAATATATGGAATACCTATGAAAACATAATTTAATTTAGTACTTTTCATTCAAATATTTTATTTTCAAGCCACTTCATCCAACAAAAATGATCATAAATTATGCAATACCATATACTTTAAACCATATTATCATTCACAAGTTTAATATGCTAAAAGCTATGTTTTGGTTTCACCCCATCTTTTCTACTGAATGTCTTACATGAAAAAGTGGATGATCTTTGGTTTTGGGTCATGGTGAGCTCCTTATACAGAAATGCCCTTGCTGCCTAATGCTGTAAAGAAAAAAAGGGAATGCCATACCAATCCCAATATGTTTTATAATATGCATCTTACCCGAACATGGTATATCATACATCAAAATTCATTAGCAGCAGCAAGCGGGATTGATTCAAGTCAGTAAATTAGGCACAGTTATATGATGTCATTTATTTATTTTTTTCTTGCTTTGACTATGAATTCTTGTATGGCATTCCTCCGTCATTAGATTCTAAATGTCCAAAGATGCGCACAACTCTTTCAGCTCCAACCGTGGATTGTTGTGAGAGGTAACATTACAAGTTCACCTACGGTTCTTTAAATTTGCATCGAGATTCTGTCCACCCTGGGTGGCGATCATGGCTACACAACGATGCTTCCATTTTCTCCTTGGGCTTTCTCAGGTTGGGCTTGCCCATGTTAAATTAGTGGACACTGGATTCTCCTATTTACAATATGAGATGTCAAGAGGTTGGACCCTTCACGCTATTCTGACGTGGCTTCAGTCATTGAATGCTACCAAGGATTATATTTGCGGCACAAACCATTATTGCAACGAATCAGAGGGGAAGAAAATGGATGCAGCTTTCTAGGAACCCATTGTGAAGTTGGGAAGTTGGTTTTTGGATGTAATATGTGTTGCATTCTTTATTAATGGCGGTGTTGATCCAACACTCTAGTGCGTTTTGTGGCATGTGCTTAACACTAGCCATGTGTCTGTTTATTAATTCCTGTTGGTTTTTGGTGTAACTGCAATCGTGCCTACAACAAGTGGTATCTGAGCCAAAGGTGTCTGTTTACTAACTCCTGGGGGTTTTTAGTGTAACTGCAATCGTGCCTACAACAAGTGGTATCAGAGGCAAAGGTCTTGAGTTCGAAACACACCTGGCTCACATTGAAGAGGAAAATTGTTGCGCTCCCCGTTAATAGTGGTGTTGATCCAAAGCTTCCATGTGTTTCGTAGCATATGTTTCTTTCATTTATATGCTTTCTCTTAAGGAAACAAGTATTCACATGCTTCTTCATTTGTGCAACATTAGAGATCATTCAATTCCTATAACCACAATTATGAGCTCGTACCTTTTATGGTTTCTTACGTGAAGACTTTGTGAATGGTCGTAAATTTGTTGAGATTGTTAAAATGGTCAGTAATTTTATCAAAAAATTTGACACTATGAGTGTTTGATTTTTTTTTTTAGGGTGGAAATGGATTTAGCACTGTCAAAAATGTCTAGACACTCCAAATTTTAAAGTTTAATAACCGTAACCCAAATTTCCAAAAATTAAAACCAAAATTTAACAAAATTTTACCTGAATTTCCATTATTTTTTCAACAAATTTGAAACTGTACCGGTTATAATTTAGGTTGAACATTGCAGAAATATATATGTTATTAATTATGAATTTTAAATAAAGCTATATGATAATGAAAACTGGTACATTTAAGTATGTACTATTGACGAAGCATTGTGATAATTAGAGTTATTTTACCTTAAGTCCGATTTAACAACCTTTATAGTTATGATAAGGGAAGGTAAAATAGAACTAATTTGAGAGTAAAAATAAAAGCAAGTCTTGAGCATGAATAAGGGGAAGTTTTAAGCAGGGATGGAGATCAATCCTCATGCTAGTCCGGAGGGCCAAGTTTTTAATGATATATCAATTATTAGTCACCATTTACCACACAAATTCAATTTATTTCTCTGGTCAATATAACACACTTCTTATGTTAATTCAAATCTTTCTTTTTCTATGCAATTGTAAACTCAAGTTTTTAATGATATATCAACTATTAGTCAACGTTTACAATACAGATTCAATTTATTTCGGTCAATGTAACACACTTCTTATGTTAATTCAAAATCTCTTCCATGTCTATGCAATTTTATTTCGGTCAATGTAACACACTTCTTATGTTAATTCAAAATCTCTTCCATGTCTATGCAATTGTAAACTCAGATAAAGATTTAATTTCAGTCATTGAACAAGTTATATTGAAAAAGTTATATGCAGAGTTTGATCTGATGATGATTTACAAGCTATATTGAAAAAGTTATGATTTTTCTTAGCATACGCTAATGTTTTTACTGTAATAATGGATTATTCACTATTTTAAATAAATAAGTTATATTGAAAAAGTTATATGCAGAGTTTGATTTTATGATGATTTTTATTGTAATTCTAGAATATACACTATTTTATGCATTTCATTAAATCACAATTTTAGGATTCGCTAAATGTGCTTTTGTTCATCAGCTTTGGAATAGGTACACTATACATTATTTCGTACTGGATAGGTATGATATACAATGTTGTTTATTTATGATTAATATTTTTTCCATATAGCGTTTATAGTTGTTTTGTGGGTCTTAGGAATTTTTTTTGCTAGCAATTCATGTTTTGTTGTTTTATTTGTTTCATGCTAAAGATATATTTCATGAAATTTCACTCATCTTAAACACATTACACTGATTTGTCTTGTCAGATTTTATTTCCATATTTCTATTTATGAACATACAATATCAAGGTGGTTAATATGGAAAATGTTAGTTGAATACAATAAATCTTATTTGATGAATACTATAGTATGTTAGAGTATCAATTTGGTTAACAATTAATGATATATTTGAAACTACTCTTTTATTTTATTGTTTTCCTTTTTGTTTTTAAATTTTTCCTTTTCCTAACCTTTTATTTTATTAACTTTAAATATCTGCATTATGGGATAAAGGTGCCCATTGAATGAACCTTGGTCTAGAGATATTAGTTCAAGCATACTTTTGTCTCTATCCTATTGTAATTCTCTATCTTTTAGTTTATAACCAATATTGAGCTTGGCCAATTCGTAAACTTAAATGAGTTGTTCTAAGGCAACTTAGAATGATTATCAGTGTTGATACTTAGAGGGTTAGATCCTTTCGTCCAAGGGCTACCTTGGGAACTAAAGCGGGTAAGTTTTCTAAACTTCCAAAGGATGCCTTGGCATTGATACTTAATGGGATAAATAAGAGGACCAACAACTTAAAGACAAATTTATTCGATATTTTAGAGATTAAAATTCAAATGTGTTGAGGATTAACTCTAAAAATATTTGAATTAAAATTTTGTAGAAACAATGACTGAAAAGCAAAAAATCTGGTTGACATTACATTCATTCCTATTCAAAAACAGAAATTTATCATAATTTTGATTGGCATTCAATGTTCCAAAATGTATTAAATTTTACAAATTATCTGTTTTCGTTTTAGTATGCAATATTTTTTAGTCATTTCCTACATTTTTGTTGATACTACCAAGAAAAAAGGTTTTCATATTTTGGATGAGTTGTCCATAAGAAAAAATTGTTGGGATTTTTATGATTACTTTTCAAGTTCAAAAGTACTCCAACATACCATATAAATATTAACTCTTATTTAATATATTAATCTAAATCTTTAACATCAAAATATCCATGAATTTGGGTCTTAGACTAGAATTTCCATCATCGCAAGTACAAGGATGGATCAAAAATAATTTTAAAATAGACTAGATTCCATAATATACTCAAAATTATATGAGCCAAGGTTAATCATTGAGATTAGTGATAGGTAAATCAAGATCCTTCTCCTCTTTGTAGAAAAGCTCGTTCAACATGTCATGCTTTCCATTTAATATATTGGTGGCCATATCCATTACACCATTGTTTTTTTAATACCATTTAGGCAATCCACTACAATCATATAAGGTCCCTTTAGTTCAATCCCGATCTTCTTCATCTCATTGGCAAGCTTTCCAAGCTTTCTTCTTCATCATGAAAGAGAGTGGATTTCATGCTTTCTACTTGAATTGAAACCTTGAACAACCACGAGTGAAGCTTTCTTAAGGCATCAAATTTGGCTTAGGGGTGGTTAGCTAAAAAGATACTATAGTGCAACTAAGACTAAGATTAGGTGGATAGTAGCTCACCCTTCTTCATTTTTCAACGGCTTAAATGCACAAGATAAGTGTATTTAACCCTTACATATGAAATGACGTTATTTTTCAAGGCTTATGAATATTATTATGTTGGTTACTATGCTTGCTGGCAATAATGGACCGATATACATTGTTGAACATATGATAAGTGTGTATGAATGAATATTTGTGTATATTGCGTAATTATACATAACTTTTGGCCTACACTTGTCAATGAATGAACACTGCATGCATATGTATTCTTGTAGTGAGTTACCTTATTGTTTATGGGATGGAAAATATTATATGTATGTTTGTGAAGTGCGATCCAAGGTTAATTTTGGGGCCTGAGGCTCTTCCCATATTATGTATAGTAGTTGGTATTGCTCAGTTTAGTTATGGATGGAATAAAAATGACTGTATCCCTATTGTGAGTGAGAATACATGAAGGTCCATCTCTGTTTGAAGGAGATTTATTATTTTGGGAGATAAGTGAGATTCTGGTTTCCTATATGAGAGAGAGAAGTCCAAGGTGTAGAGTTGTAGTCCTAATCGAGTAAGAAGAAGTTCCTTTATTTAGGTGAAGTTTATTATTTTGGCCATTAACCATCTTTCTATCTTCTTCTGGGAGTTGCCTGATTAAAGGTAATAATGACTTTGAGAAGCATTTATAAGATGGCGAGGAGTTTATGAGTCTTCATAATTCTCTGGGGCATATTCCAATCCTATAAGAAGTGACTTCATATCTTTACAACAAACTTTGAATATCCATAAGGATGATCTTTTTAGAAATAATGGATATTGATATCCATTGACCCTAGTCATATGGCCATTGAGATACATGATTGATATTTAGCAAGAAGTTGGGGTTATTAGGTCACTTGGCATCAAGCACTTCACTAAAAACACCCACAAAAAATATCTGACACTAATAATAACAACATGTTTGTTAACAAATAGGAAGTCTTCTAATGATTTGTTGTTGAATCAGTTGTTTGGGTTGTCAACTTTAGGATATTGGAGGAGTTGGAATTCATTATCATACCTTTAGAAGGTTTAGGGATCATATTTTCTAGTTGGAAATTAAAGGGTCATCACCCTAGCCCCCTCGATTCACACGTCCAATGGGTGATGTGGCTAGGAGCTAACCCATAAGGGGTTATCAGGCTATCAACAATGGAGTGTTGAGTCAAAAAGATCTATGTAAAGAGAGTTTGGGTATATAAAACCCATGGCCTTACCTAAAATTAATGGATCCAACAAATCATCCGTCAGCTAATCACTCGTTTCAAACTGATTTTAGGACCATTCATTAACCCTATTTTACATAGGGCATATCTCTAAAATTATAGTGAACCAAAATATGAAATTTCGATCAAATGTATGTCATGATCTATCCTTATTTTTATCAAATGTTCTGTTGTATCTGCTACAACCACCCTCTAAAATTTTTCCCATGCTTTGATTTTGGAGCCTCCCTTCTATCCACAGGAGCTTACCTTTTACTGTCATCAAGTATTCATGCTATTATAAAATAATTATCTTTTCATGCTTTTCTTGTGATGTAATGAACCCGGTTTGATATCTTTCAAACACAAGCTAACTCTTGGCTTGACCTTGTAGCATTTTTGGGATTGCCTCTAGAAAATGTGCAATCTTGGAAAGTAGGCCAACCTTGCCCCCAAAAATTGTGCAATTCTTCTTGGGAGTCCAACCTTGAGCATGAAAACTGCGTAATTCAGGATGATAGCCCAATATTGATGATGGAAACTACGCAAAGCATCCCTTGAGATGAAAAACTATGTAATGCACCGAGTCAAGAAGTTTCCTAGTCTTTGGGAATTGCGCAATTCTTCTTGTCAGTATGCATGCAAGTTTCCCGAAAAAGAAAAAAAGTAAAAAGAAAAAAAGAATCCCTAGAAAATAGGGATTCATTAATTAGTTTCCTGAAGGTGGCACATTTACTATTTTTGGAGCTTTCTGCCAAGTGTCACTTTTTCCTTGATTTTAGGCATGCACGTCATAAACCCTAATCGGTATAGATCTATATAATGGACGCCCCTAGAGCTCATTTGTACATTCTATATTGAAGATCTAACATTTCCGAGGAGATCAAGGAGCCTTTGGTGGAGTCTGTGACACTTTTCTGGGTGAGTTTTTCTTTTGTCGTCTTTTGTTGCTTTTCCATCGCTTTTGTCGTTTGGCTTATGCGAGTGCTATTTTACTTGTTTCTTTTCATGGTTGCTGTAATTTTAATGTATATTATATTTTACAACTATTCGTTTGGTCAGTCGTTCACCTTTTATAAGTGTCACATTAGTTTTCTTGTTTTTTCCCATTAGGGGTCACTGTTTCAACAACTATCCATGCATGCCTTTTTTTCCTTTTGCATGATGATATTCCACACTTGTTTTGCACTGATCTGTCCACACTTAGTCAATTCTACACTTCAACTTGCACCATCACTCAGATATTCTTGTTTCCCACACTCATACCAGGCAGATTTGCTCATTCCTTGGTTAGTGTTTGCCCTATCTAGTTGGGGATTGCGCAAGTCCAAGGCTCAAGCTCTCAACTTGGCCTCTGATACAACGTAATGCATAGTACCTAGCTGTCCCAACCACACATTGCGCAGTTCCAAGTATCAAGCCCATCCCTTGGCCACTGAGACTACGCAATGAAAAATCTCCACCTTAGTCTGCCTAGGTAGAATTGTGCATTGCATAGTCTCTAGCCTCAAGCAATGCATAGTTCAAGAAGCCAGTCTCCTTCCTTCACCTCAAGAGTTGCACAATTTTTCTCATCAGTCCACTTGTCTTGGTGTGATCTTTCTTTGTAAGTTGATTTGCTAAAGCTAATTTATCTCTGCCATGAATGCATTGTCCTCCTACAGGTCTTGCAATTGTTGATCACTTCTCTTCATCAATCACTGATATCATGGCACCAAAGAGATTTTCTTCAAAGGATACCACAAATAGCAGCACTGGGGAGGCAATTGAGAGTACACCAACAAACTTTCCAGTTTATGCAAATATTCAACTGTTTATAGAAAAGGAATCAAATATCACATGGCAGAAAGTGAATGAAGCATTCTAAGCAAGAAGCTTCAAAGCGGAACTTGAAGACCGACAGGTGTATGCCAATGTCTAGAAGTTAGGGTTACATAGGGTTGCATGCATATATCCAACATTCCCATGTGCAGGCGTTGTCAGTTGGATAGTTTCTCATACAGATCCAAAGATTATGAATCTGAACAATGCCAGCGGATAGAGGCTTGCTTCTTTTTTGGCAACATACTATCATCTCATGTACAATTTTCCTAAGACAAAATCACTCATGGATTCTTACTTCTATGCGAAAACCAACTACTTGAGCACCAAAGATATTGCTAAAGGTTGAGTGAAAGAGCTAACAAAGTTCCGTTAGATACCCACCAACACTTACATGAAAAAATCTCTCAGGAGAGCATATCAGCTCTTGATAATTTTATGTCGTAGAATCTATGACCAACAGAGCACCGAGACCTTTTTTGAAGGGTGGGAATTATTACTGAACCAGGTTGTGAACGAAGGTAAACCATTCAATTGGTCAGATTTGTTGGCTCAAAAGTTGCTAATCCATGCATCTAGTGCACTTAGTCCCCCCAAGTGCAGGCAAGCCAAATTTTACATGTTTTCCTATCTATTGTATGCAATCTACCCACACAATTCATTCCTAGACATGAATTGGACTTGGACACGATGTGAGACTACTGTGTATATTTATTGGAATCTGATTTTGAAGTGTATGTGCAAAGGAGTAATATAAGTTGATCTTTGAGGAAGAGCCACCTTGCATGTCACAAGGGGAAATGGAAGCAGTGTTGGAGATAGCATATTGGTTTTCCTCATTGGATGGCACTTTCCTTAGGGTGTTCGATGGACAGGAGTCTCCACATCTTTTACCGAGGTATGCCACCAATAAGTTAGTCATGCAAAAATTTGCATATCATCTCTCCATAGGGTTTTCAACAACTTTGCACAAGAAGAAGAAAACCCCTTGTCCAACTCTTCCTATGAAAATCAGATTGTACGAGATAAAGAATATGAAAGGCATGGATATTGAAGGAAAGGCGATATAGAAGTTTGCATTTGGTACTCTAGAATTCAATTTGTACGATCCTTGAAGTGTTTGTAGAGACCACTGTGCGAGGATTCATTTCCAGTGGCTAAGCGTGACCTTTCATTCAACGAAGGAGGAATCATGGAAGAATTGTTACAATGCCTCCAAGTCCAACAAGCTGATAAGTTTTGCAGGAACTTCATAGGTTACTCCATAGAAAGAAATCATTCTAGAGGCAGTTCCAGTGGAAGGGCGCAACCCATCACACTAGAAGGGAAAGAGGAAAGTTGTGCACAGTCAAGGGGGAGAGGGAAGCCGCAAGATGAAAGAAGATCCAGTCATACTTAAAGCAGCTATAGAAGTAGAGAAGAAGAGGAAAAAAGGGTGCAAGAAGCAGAACAAAAACAAAGGTAAGAACACGAGCATAAGAGATTGGAGGAAGAAAGGTAGAAACAAGAAGAGGAAGAAAGGTGAAGAGTAGAAGAATAAAGCTCATGAAGACAAGCTGAAGAACAAGAACAAAACCAACAATTGGAGGAGGAGAGAAAATAGATGCAGAATAAGGAGCTAACTGAATAATTTGAGGTGTTGATCGAGATCCAAGACATGGAGGAGGAATTAGAGCTGCATAATCAAGATGTCGACCTGATGCCAAGTACACAATAGGTCACCATTCAATCTCCCATCCTCCAATAGATCAAGCTCTAAGCGAGGAAGAGGAAATTGTTCTTGTCGATGATGGTTTGGTTATGGACACGTACAATTTGACTTATGATGAGCTTCAGAAAAACATTGTATAAGAACAGAAGAATCATTTTCCGGATGACCTCGCATCTTTTGCATTCATCAGAGAAAGCATGATCATAACAGACACCAGGAAGAATCCAAATTCTATTTCCGCAACCAATTTGGTCTTCACAGGTGTAGTAAATTCAAACATGGAGTATTTGATGGATGAGAACAAATAGTTGGAAAAGCACTTGCAGAATTATAGGCAAGAGGTTGAACAAATATGAGCAAAGTTACAAAGAACAACTACTACACAGGTCTATATGGAATAACTGAAGGCAATGATACTCAATGAAGTATCAACATTAGGAGAGACCATGCAGTCTATATGAGGAGCTTATTACCATGTATAAAGTAGTTGTCCACTTGCATGGGTTGCAACATATGTGTAAAGATTATTTCAAAACTCTCAAGGTGTGCATTCAACTATTGTTACCGTGCATGAATGGTTAATGCAATACAAAGGGGCACCACTTGAATTGGGAAATAAGACAAGGCAGGAGGCAAAGTTTGAGAAAGCAAAGATTCAAATGCTCATCCTGAATAACAAACAAATCACCTTGTTCATTGCCAACACTCGAGCGTCATATGCCTGATTGTACAAAAACTTGGACTTCCTGGTGAAAACGCACGAAATCCCATCAGTTGGCTCACTCACAGAGACCAAACTTAAGAATCAAGTTAGGTGGGAGATTGAAGAATACTTGGAACATTTGAGACAGGTAGCCATCAAGGAAGATCTTGAAGTAAACAGATATAATATGTATAAATACATTGGTGGCCCTATCCAAATCAATATGATGTTTCTCCTGCTCAATAAGGAAACACAAACCGGTTCCAAATCAGTGTACCTAGATGCCATGGAGGCTAGATTCCACTTCTAGCTTGATAACATCACACAGTTTGGGGATGTCATTGCGCCGTACAAATCTTGGCACCATTATGTGACTGAGAAACATCAAGTGGAAATTGTTGAGTTGGAGTTTCCCCAAACTCAAGCTTAACTGTTTTGTCTTATTAGGCCGTCTAGTTGGCTCTACCGGATTTTGTCTTATATGGGTACGACTGTATTATAATATTATTTTGTAATTAATTTGTAAGTGAAATTCCAAGTGTCAATTGTGGAATGTGAAGAGTCATGATGTAATGAAGTTAAAGAGTCATATTATAAAGAATTTGAAGAGTCACGAGGGAAGTCCAAGAATCACACGGGGAAGTGAATTTCCACCCCTTTTGTTATAAATATACCCTCATAACGCATGTAAAGGGATTCTGGAGAGCCAAGATTTTGGCTAGGCTTAGGCTTAGAATCTGGAGCTTGGGAGTTTGTTAGAGCCTTTGCTTCTCTGTAGCATAGAGGGAGTATCTTTATTTGGAGGAGCAGGTGTAGACTTCATGTTCCACTATTGGGGATAGTGGTCCATCAATGGTATATGTATGATTGAAACTTTCACTTAATAAAAGCTTAGAGACAACATGTTTTCATGCATATGTTGTGAATATAATAGGACTATTCTTGTTATGTTTGCAATATATGTTATTTCACTTAAGTGTATGCTTATGAATTATTTCCTTTATATTGGTACTAATATTTTTGAATGCATGTTGTTGTAGTTTTCCATCATGGTTAACTTGTGAACTATTTTGTAGGCTAGCTAGTGATGTCCTTATGCTCGCGTGTTCCTTTCAAGCTGGGTACTATTACATACTTCCAAGGGACTCACTCACTTTCCCTTCGTGTGTTAGAACCTTCATGCATTGCACTTGACCTTCCACAAAGTCACACACTTGTTCCCACCAAAGTCACCATACACCATTCTATGCGTTATTGCAGCCAAGTCACATCATTAAAACCCACTACATCGACAACTAGGCCATATTTTATATGGGGCTCCTACACCAAACATTGTGAAGTCTAATTGGGACTGTATATCGGGGAGATCCCCTAAATGTTGGCGGTTCCAACACCATCAACAAGTTCATGGTCTAAATCTCCATCAAAAAAATTATAGTGAAAATTCCACGATGACTCGTTTAAGCAGCAAAATCCTAGGTTCATATGATCTGATACCAAATGTTATGAACCATGCGCCTTGAAAATGATAAGAAATCATAGTCCACTTTAAGGGGAAACTATTATAAGGAATACAATGTATAAGATAATATTCAATGATTCTAAGGGTAGGTCTCCTTCACACACACACACACACACATAGAGAGAGAGGGTATAATTATAATGAAAGGGTATAGTGAAAGGTTATGACTAATACAACAATATAACAATATAAATGTAATAATACAATATCTAGGGATTAATAGTGGGTTTTAGGATTAACATGGGGATTGTCTAGGGTTTAAAAATTAAATACTAAATGAAACCCAAGGAAAATACCATGCAAAACAAGAAGAGGAAGATGAAGGCGAACAATAAGGTAGAGAAAACAAAACCACAAGGGTTTGCTTGGGAAAAAAACAAAAAACAATTAAAAAGGATATATTTTATTCACCACTTAATTTTTTTTGAGACAAATTGCAATCCCAAATTGGCAAGTTGATCATGCATAAGGAAGAAGTGAGGGGACTAGATGAATTTGGGGTATTGCACTTCCTTGAGATGAGAATCATGGAATATTTACAAGATGGCATCTTTACACTTATCATAAATACTACACTTCCAAGACACCACTTAATACTTTTGAGGTGACTCGCCAACCCAAATTGGCAATCCCACCCATGCACATGGAAGAAGTGAGGAGACCTTAAACATATTTTGGGTTTCTAATGCAGGTGCATCAAGATCAAGATCATGGTTACGATAAGACAAAAACCTGGGATGATAATGATGGTGATGATGTACGGGTAGTAAAAGGTACATATATGTAAATATCGGATGGAAGAATCGTTGATGAACCATATATGAGAAAGAGTTTCCGAGAGATCTAGTGGATACAATGGCTAGAGACCAATGTATTCCAGTGGATAGTAACTTTTTATATGGAATTCAACAATGTTAATGTTTTTCAAGTAAAAAGATGAAAAATAAATAAGAGTGAGGATGAAGAGTGAAGAAGACCGAAGTCCGTATAAGGTTAAAGATGAAAATGATACCAGAGAAGACCAAATAAGATGATGGCATATTGAAATCACAAGTATTTGTGATCTAGATGGAAAATAATTACTGCAATTTATAACTATTTTTCTACCAATGGTTGTTAAAACCATGGATAGTTCATGATAATAAACAAAATAAATCATAATATTAAAGTGAGATACCATGGTATCATAATTTATTACATTTACCCATGGTGTCGTAATTTATTATATTTTTTCATGATATTTACCCATGGATTTTGTAAATCATGGTATTTACCCATGGAATTTGAAATGTAACAAGAGGCATGACTCTCGATAAAAGATATCCGTAAAAAGTATAAATACACGATGAAAGTTACCTGTAAAAAATATAAATACAAAACTTCACCGTGGAGTAAACCATCCTTTTCTCAGAATGTAGTCTCATGGTATATTACCCATTTCAATAAACATTTGATTTCCACTTGTATTATTTTTCTGCAATATTTGTCTTACACACTAAGTCATTATTATACTAGTTTTTATATAAAATTTCTTTTATGCATCATGCCATATTTTGAGTTCTTATTATACTATTTTTCTGCAATATTTCTCTTAAGCATTGTGACATATTCCTTTGTCATTCGTGAAGTTTCCTTTACTAAACAAGTTGGATCACAATGACATTAATGCATTAGATTTCATGAGAACTCTATAACTGAGTGTGATTGAGCTAGAGTAGTGCTAAGATGGGTGACTTGCTAGGAAATTTTATTTTTTATTCTTGTGTCAATATTTAAGTCTCATTCCTTCCTACAATCTGGATCAATGGTAGAAAAGCAGTTTGATCTTGTCTATGTTTTTGCGCATGTCCCCAACAAGGTCAGGGTACAAGTATCTCAGACTCGAAATATTTCAATCTTTGCAAGACCATCTTCATTGACCTCGACAACCTCACATGGCGGATGAAAAGAAAAATGACATAGTAGGAGATCCTATCAAATTGTTGCTTGAGGAAGCACTTACATGACAAAGGAGGAAGATGATGGACAATTTCATTGAGATCCTATGACGACTCCTAACAATGGTTGAAAAAATGTTGACAAGCAGAGAATTTGGAAGCTCGAAACCCTTCCAGGTACAAGTTAACTTCGATACCCCCCTATTTAAAGGACAAATAGATGAAAATGCTTTAGAGAAATTGTTGAATCTGCTAGAGGGCTATTACATGGTCCAAATTTTTTTTGACAATGAGAAAATTAGCTTCACACTCCTAAAAGCTCTTCCCCATGTCAAATATTGGTGGGAAGGTTACTAGGAGAGACTCAACAAAGGTGAGTCTGGGGTATACAAGGTATGTGCCACCCGAGCCATTTTTGTGGATGCCCTCAAGGAGGAATTATACCCTGTAGGATACTATGAAGACCAATACATGCATTAGAGGAAATTTTAGACTAAAAGTGCCCATGAAATTTTCATGTAATTTCAATGTAATTTCCATGTCATAATATTTAAACCAATCAAAATCCTTTAAATTTAAAAAGAGATACATGTAAATATTTTGGAGGGAAAAGAAGTTTGTTTGCTTTTTTTTTTTTAATTGTATTTTTGACTTATCTCCTTATAAGTTTACTCAAATTTCAACCATAGAAACTCATTGGATACTGAATTAAATTCCACATCCAACAAGTACCCATTATGTATATTTTTGAGAAGACCCACATTGATTAAAAATGAAGATACATTAAAAAAACACGTTGAACACACTTTTTTAATGTATCTTCAATTTTAATCAATGTGACTCTTCTCAAAAGTATGCATAATGGGTACTCGTTGAATATGGAATTTAATTATGCATCCGCCGAATATCTATGATTGAAAGTTGAGTAAACTTATAAAGAGATAAAACAAAAGTACATTGAAAAAAATTTGTTTTCTTATTTTCCCTCCAAAATTCATAACCCTTATTTTATTATTTTAACTATTATTTTATTTTTTTCCTTAGGAGGGCACTTTTAGGTTGAAATTTTCTCTAATGAGGTGGAGCACACTACGACAAGAAAGGGACCAAGTAGTACCAGAGTTCACAAACATCTTTCATAACTTGCGCACCAAGTTGGGTATCAAAGAATCTAAGCGACATCTAGTGCTCAAGTATCGTGGATGTATGCACAAATACATCCAGATAGAAATTGAGTTTCTGGACATCTCCTCACTTGGCACAACATACCAAAATTCCTTCAAAATAGAGCAAAAAATTAAATAGAATAAGTGATACTTTGGAGTTACAAATTCTTCACAACAGGAGCATGGTAAGGGACAGAGCCAAGGTGGATCGTGCCCCTAGGATAACCCAGATAAGCTATAAAAAAGGAATGGTTATGGAAAGTTAAAGAAAGGAACTTGGAAGTGGTGTGATCTCCACAAAAGTCCCTTGTACAATATTTATGGATGTTGCTTGAAATAATCATTGTTGGTAGATATTAAAGAGAAATAAACAAAATCTGGCTTCGATTTAGATTCAGAACAGGATAAAAGAAAGTTGGTCATTGATGTAGAACCTAGTGCCACTGTTGCCACCACCAAGGTCTAGTGAAGTGAGCCTGAATACCCAAAGGAAGGTGAGTGTCTCTTCCACTCACAAATGTGGGTGAAGGGTACTCTGCTACGTTTCATTATTGACAACGGGAGTCAAAAGAACCTCATCTCAATAGAGGTTTTTAAGTACTCGGGCCTACTAACAACACCACACCCACAACCATACACCATCAGATGGCTACACTAAGGACGAGATCTCTGCATTAACCAACAATGCCACTTTCCCTACAACATCAAGCCTTTCATGGACGAGGCACTATGTGATGTTGCTCCTCTTGAAGTTTGTGATGTTATTTTAGGACAACCTTATATGTGGAAATAATATGCTATTTATGAGTCTCGACCCCTAGTGTTGTTGTTACTCTGGGGGATCAACTCTACAAGATACCAGAGGTAGTTTTGACTACTGCAATTTCCTTGATCTTAGCAAAAAATGCAAGAAAGTAGTCTCTCATACTTCCAAGTTTGTCCTTTAAATGGTTCAGTCAGAAGGTGAACAATAGGTCTAAAACCACCACAAATTTAGTACAAGATCGCTTTACAGAATACAAGCAATTGGACAAGCTTGTAGAAGGACGCAAAGATATATTTGCATCACCTACAAAGGTGCCCCTACTCTTCCATATCACACATCCACTTGCACTAGATGATAGGCTTACATATGTTCAATGTGGCTACAACAAATCTATTTACATATCTATTAAGTATTTTGAGATATGTTTAGGGTTCCATCTAGCAATCCCCATGGATGTCACTTTTCAGAGTACATCTTCACCAACAAAGTCCTCCCATTGAGAAACCAACCTTGTTAAACAATTTCAACACTTCCAAAAATAGGTTCATGATGCCCTACTAATAACCAATGCCAAGTAAATACAATGACAAGAACAAAATCAGGTTCTGTGTAAGTTTTAGGGTATAACTGATGGGATTATAGGCACTAAGATGAAGGGTACTCACCAATAGGACATACAACTCTATCGAGTGGTTAACATAAGGAAGCTTCTTCACTAGGGCAAGTGGTTCACTAGGAACCAAGTTCAACAGAAATTTCCTCATGTGATGAGGGAAATTTATGCAATGGAGACCATTGCTTCCTAAGTGGGGAGGATTAATCCAGGTGGAAAAGGTGGAAAATAATTACTACAGTTAATAATTATTTTTCTACCAGTGGTTGTTAAAACCATGGATAATGCATGATAATAAACACAATAAATCTTAATATAAAGTGAGACTCTAATGACACGATGATTTCAATTTTACCATCGTAATTATGATACTCACCCATGGATTTTGTAAACCATGGTATTTACCCATGGTATCATAATTTATTATATTTACCCATGGTGTAGTAATTTATTATATTTTCCCATGGTATTCACCCATGGATTTTGTAAACCATGGTATTTACCCATGGTATTTGAAATGTAACAAGAGACATGACTCTCGGTGAAAGATACCTGTAAAAGTATAAATATAGAACTTCACCGTGGAGTAAACCATCCTTTTTCTCATAATGTAGTCTCATGGTATATTACCCATTTCAATAAATATTTGATTTCCTCTTGTATTATTTTTCTACAATATTTCTCTTACGCACTAATTCCTTATTATAATGTTTTTATACAAAATTTCTTTTATACTATTTTTCTGCAACATTTATCTTAAGCATTGTGACATATTCCCTTGCCATTCGTGAAGTTTCCTTTGTTAAACAACTTAGATCACAATGACATTAATGCATTAGATCTCATGAGAACTCTACAACTCAGTGAAGTTTCCTTTGTTAAACAACTTAGATCACAATGACATTAATGCATTAGATCTCATGAGAACTCTACTACTCAGTGTGCTTGAGATAGAATATTATTGGGATGGGTGATTTGGTGGGAAATTTTAATTTTTATTCTTATGTCAATATTTAAGCCTCATTCCTCCTATGACCCGGATCAATTCGTTAAGGGTACTATGAAGGAATAAACCCCACTTGTGATAATGAATAATATCCAAATAATATCATGATTTGTAATGTTGTAGACTAATTTTATAGTTCAATGTATGAAGTAGAGATGAAGGAAATGAAAGAAGTTGGGGATAGAGATGAATTGAGAGATTCATGGAAATATTTGAGGAGATATTATGGAGAGGCCATATGAGATAATTATGCATTTAGTTGAACTAATTATCTAATTTTTGTATAGCTACTATGGTCATCTATTTTTATTTAAGGGGACCATTTGTACAGTAGAAGATAACATGGAAATTTTTGGTTAATATAATTTACCCTTTGTGGGTTTCTTCATATAATTTCCTAATGTCCCTTTCTTTACATAATGTAGTGTTTATATGTGTGTTTATTATTGTGCCACTTTGGTTTCAACAGTTTCCCACTTCCTTGAGACAATTGACATAAGATAAATGAGCTACCATCCTTACACTTACAAAAAATTTGGGGTTTCCAAGATAAGCCACAAGGTAAGAATACCAAACACTAAATGAAACCCAAGGAAAACACCATGTAGAATAATAAGAGGAAGAAGGTGAACAACAAGGTAGAGCTAATGAATCCATAAGGGAGTGTTTGGTAAAAATACAACAATATTTTCAAGTAAGAAGAGGTCTTGGTCACTGCTTAACTTTTTAAAGATGAATTGCACAAGGAAGAAGTGAGGGGAATCAACAAATTTAGAGTTTCCCACTTCATTGAGGCTAGCATTATGGAACATTTACAAGCTATCATCCCTATACCTATCAAAAAGACATGGTTTCCAATACAACACTTAAATTTTTTGAAATATCTTTCAAGCCCAAATTAGCAAGTTGACCCATGCACATGGAAGAAATGAGGAGGATTCTTGATCATTGTGACTGGTCAAAATCTCAAAGACAAGAATCTAGGGAAAAATCTTCCCATATCCCTTTTATAGAGATGGTACTCCTCTTTATAATAAAATAAATACAAACAAAACTGTAGAGAGAAAATTCCTAAGATAAGACCATGATTTATATGAAATAAGTATTAACAATGATACAATACAACCTTCACACAAGCATGAAAAATAAAAGTTGAATGTTTATTAGACATTTTTTTCAAACATAACAAAAAGTAAAACATCACACATTTGGATAGATAAAATAAAAATGGACCACATTTGTAGGTAAATTTAAAGGATAATTACATTTGAACTCACATGGACGAAAGGAGTTATACACTTGCAATAGCAAGCTTACAACTCAAAGTCAAAACATCACACTAGCTATGAACTCATACTAGTTCTATACAAAACCTTTAAAAAAGGTATACAAATTTTTAAATAAGAGTTCATAACATCTAAGAAATTAAAATGCATTCATCCATTTAAGGACTAGGAAGGGGCTCCCATAGGCCATACAAATAGGAAAAAAATACCTAGAAGAAAAGAGAAACTACAATTAGGAATTGGTCTTAACTCTCAAAAGAATCTAAAGTGAGAAGGTTAAATGATTACTAAATGAGAAGACACAATCAAGGGGAGAAAAGACCAAAATGGACACTTTACTTACAATGATGGAAAAAGGCCTCTTGCTTGTTGAAGGTTTCCTTTCTTAAATAAGGGAGGCTAGTTGAAAATGTAAATATTGGAATTATTGATGAATAATCTTGAAGTCATTATATTCTCTACGACTTGTTTCAACCATTGCTTGATATAATCCTACATTACTCAATATAGTCCTATAAACAACCTTCATCTTGTTTTTTACTCAAATTTCAAATAATTCATCTTCAATTTACTTTAAGTTATGACCAATTTTATATACTATTTCTAATCAATCTTCATTTTTATTTACAAAATGAATTAATTATTTCTCGAGTTCTTCCTTGGGGAAATTAATCAGACTGTTGAAGTCATTTACTCATGTGACCTTTAGTACATCCACAAGTTCTTGCATTTGTTTTCAAGTTAATAATATCACATCGATAATTAAGTTAGGGCCCTCCAACTCTTTAGTCACATCAATTAACTTTAAGATCATGCCACTTATTTTTGTCTTGATATTATTACATTTATGGATAATTTTTCAATGTGTGCAAATCCTTTCTAGCCAACAAATATTCAACCACTTCATTCTATTATGGGATGATATGTTTTGTTCTTTCCTTTGAGCCTTGTTCATGTTTGAAACTTCAATGTTGAAGGCAGTCAAAGCTTGTTCATAATTTTTCAAATCCTTTTACAAATATTCCATTAAATTTATAATCCTTGTATACAAATTAACTTAAATAGTAGCTACTTCCTAGACTTACAGGATTACAAAAATCCTTTCATTGATATTTTCATCTACATATTATCGAATTCCAATCAATAAAATCTAGGAATCTTTGATTTTTGAATTACTTTTTGGTGTATCTTCAAAAAATTGACTTGGTCTAACAATAAATAATGGTTCAATAAACAATGTTTTTGATAATGTAGCCATTTGCAACACTTTATTCTCTTTTTCATCATTATATTTTCCAATTCTTATTAGAAACTGAATAAGAAAATAAATCTCTATTTGCTTGCTGGAATTCAAA
The DNA here is from genome assembly GCA_031772625.1 of Pinus tabuliformis. Classification (NCBI taxonomy): domain Eukaryota; kingdom Viridiplantae; phylum Streptophyta; class Pinopsida; order Pinales; family Pinaceae; genus Pinus; species Pinus tabuliformis. The sequence continues at coordinate 684,227,166 of CM062805.1, forward strand.
AAACTTGAAGGGTTTAATTCCTTTAGTGTTAAATTCAAAGCTTGTTTTATCAACAACTTTCTTATTCTTCAAATTCACTCTTTTAGTTCTTAATTTTTAATTTTTTTATCATACATTACATAATTAAATGTGGATGTTTTCTCCTAAAAAATAATGGGGTCTTCATGAGACAACTCTTTCGCAATAGACTAGCCTTCAAGCAGTAATTTTTCAACCTAGTTCAACATTTCAATAATTTCATTAATATTATCAACTTCCATAAATTGATATCTATTTCTTTTGGTAAATTTTGTTGTTTCCATCAATAATGTTTCTCTTCCTCTTTGAATTTCTAGCAACTACATGAGTTTTCTCTAGATTATGTTAGGGGTGATTACCATCACTTCCTTCTCCAGCACCACCAACTACATTCTTCCTATATTCCATTTTTTCCAATTGAGTTCTCCCATTAATGAGATTGTTGTCAAGTTAAATAAACTCTTATAGAAAATTTCCATGTTGTTTTTGATGTTTATTTGAACTCTACAATGAAATAACATCTTCATAATATGTCTGAGGGGTAATTAAGTAAAACCTGATTATCTCCTCCACCTTCTATGTGCCTTTCTTGGCGTGGGGGGAATTAATGGGAAAAATATAATATTAATTCTTTCAATTTAAACACATTCAAATAAATAATATGTCCATTTATATGATAAATTCCCTTGATGCTTAAGTGACCACATTTCATAGGAAGTGGTATGAACTATTTATTCCGCTTCTTTTTAAAGAAATGGGCCCAATGCTTGTATTTTCGATAGATTTCTATTAGGAGGAACTTATAACATACATAAATTAGAAGAAAAAGGGATTCCCTTCAATCCCAAACAATCTAATGAAATATCAACCTTCTTGAACTTGAAAACACCTTTTCCTCCTAGAAAAGTCGGGGCTTCAGTAGAACATATACTAACCAAAGAACCCATAAACATTTTTTTACATTCTATACGAAGATAATTTTGTACTTGATATAAATGAAACTAGGTCTTGTGCTTCCACAATAATGGATAAATTGTATTGGGTCCATGTCAAAACTGGAGTGCCATGACTTGGGTAGGAATTTGAAAACATTACAGTAGATAATGGCATGGCAATATATGAAGTTATGAATAATTTCTTTGTTTGATTGAAATTCCCAAGTTGATAGACAGGAAATTTCATCCCAAAATATATGATCCCAATTGAATGGGGCTCCCCCTTGAACAAAATAATGTAATACATATAAAAAATATATAGGAAAAAAGTTAGTGGAATATTGGCCAACATTTCTTGCAAATATCCACACAAATTATTGATATGGGCTATTTAACATACATACCTCAATTTTATTGGCATTAATAAAATTCTTGCTTTGTTTCTTCAAAAAATTATTGAGAAGGCTAACTGCCCCATCATGATTATTAAGGAAAGAATATACCTTTGCAATATTAAAGACCCTATTGGCTTTTGGAAGCACACAATGCAACCATCATGATTATTAGTGAAATCATCCTTGAGATGTATACGCATTTTTCTGGTATCAAATTTATGATCACACAACGCAACCAACTCTAGGAAGTTAAAGACTTCAGGCATGCAACCAACATATATAATTATTGACGTCCAAGCTTTATTAGTGTTATTCTCTTCTAGTTTGAGTTTAAAATATCACCTTTAAGCAATAGACCACTAGAAGTCATAGTCCTATCATCCAAGTGTGTTTAGAGTGCTTGCACAAACTTGCTTCTCTCGTTCTGTTTTCCATATTTCTTTTGATATTTATTAACAATACTCAATGGGAAGATGGACTAATATTCCACTTAAGTGAGGACATGAATGGCATTAAGTGCGTCATTAGTCCATTTTGTGTCAATACATATCACAAATGGTAGTTCATAAATAAAACTACCCCTTTTACTTGAAAGGATGGGTAAGACTTAGCGAAAAATGTGCCTTATTCAATATGGAAATGAATTAGATAATCTGAATTATGCACTAGCTATGGTAATTTAATGTATCTCAAAAAAAGCACCTGGGAGTTAGAATAATGCAAGATATGGGATTGAGGGATGGGAAAGTATAAGGTAAGGTATCTTGCACCCATATGTGAAAGAAGCAGTTAAGTGGTGAAAGAAAGGAAAAATGAATAAGCATAAGACTTTGTGGGTAATTTTGAGTAATGCATGGGGTATTCTATGAGTTGAAAAAATGCAGGAAATTTCAAACAAATGATATGGTCTCCCACAACCCAAATACATAGAATGGATAAGTATGGGTACATTTTGGGTGTTGCAGAGTGTAGAATGAAGGTTGTTGGATTGTGAGATGTGGGATGAGAAATGACCATAATGAAAGAGCCTCCCCATACCCACACATTAAAAAAATGGTTAAGTATTGGAGAATTACAAGACAAAAGGTATGCAAGGATAAAATAGGGTGGAAGAGGAACCCGCAAATTGAAATACTTGGAAAATGGTTACTTGTTTTGAAAAGAAAAGGTATTTATCTACAAGAGGTTGAGAGAAGAATAAATTGGTGTTGATAAACAAGTGTTTGAATGAATTTAGGGTTTCTTGCTTCACTAATAATAGTGGCATGTAATAAATGAGCTACCATTCTAACACCTTTCAAAAATATGGGTTGTCTAGATAAGCTAAAAGGTTAGAAGACTAAACACTAAATGGAATATGAGTAAAAAAATGTGGAATGAGAAGAGGAGGATGAAGGTAGAAAATAAGGTAGAGGAAACAAAACCACAAGGGTCCAATTGGTAAAAAGACAATAAAATTGCTGAATAAGGAGAGATATTAGTCTCCATTTAGATTTTTTGAGATTATATGCAAGCCCAAATTGGCAAGATAACCCATGCACAAAGAAGAAGTGAGGAAACCAAATAAACTTAGGGTTTCAAATTTCTTGAGATGAGTAGCATAGGATATTTATGAGCCACCATCCTTACACCTATAAAAAAATATGGGGTTTTTGCAACAAGCCATGAGAAAAGGAGACTAAACATGAGAATAAACACAAGGTAAACACCATGTTGAATGAGAAGAGTAAGAAAACTGTGAAAACCAAGGTATAGGCAATGAAACCACAAGGAAGTGCTTGGTAAAAGGAAAAAAAATTGTCAAATAAGGAGAGATGTTGGTCACCACTTAAATTTTTTGAGATGAAGTGCAAGACCCCCCCATGCAAAAAGGAGAAGAGAGGGGACCAAATAAATTCTTGGTTTCTCATGTAAGATGAGTATCATGGAATATTTACAAGCTTCCATCCTTACACCTACCAAAAAGATAGGTTTGACAAAGCAAGCCACAAGGTAAGAAGACCATAAATTTAACTAAACATAAGACAAAAATCACATTGATCAAGAAGATGAAGATGAAATTAAGCAACAAGGTCAAGGCGATGAAAGCACAAGGGAGCATATGGTAAAACACAACAAAATTTTCAAAAAAAGAGAGGTCTTAGTCACCACTTAACTTTTTTGAGATGACTTGCAAGCACAAATAGTTAAGATTTTCCATGCATAAAGAATAAGTGAGGATACCTTTAATGAGTTTGAGATTTCCCACTTTATTAATATGATTATGATGGAATAAACGAGCTACTATATAAAAAGTATGGCGTTTTTAAGACAAGCCACAAGTTAAGAAGACTAAACATTGATTGAAACACAAGGTAAATACCATATGGAACAAGAAGACTAAGATGAATGTGAAAAACAAGGCCAAGATAATGAAACCATATGGAAATTATTGGTTAACAAACTAACAAAATTCCTAAATGGGAATATATTTTGGTCACTAAACTTTTTTGAGATGAATTTCAAGCCCACCTACACACAAGAAAGAACAAAGGAGACCAAATAAACTTGGGGTTTCTGACTTCCTTGAGTTGAGTATCATGTAATATTTTGGAGCCTCCATCCTTTCACCTACAAAAAACATGGGGTTTCCAAGGCTAGCCACAAATAAACAAGAGAAAACACTAAACAAACTCCCTTCCCTAGGGAAACAAACTTACCCAAGCGACTTAAGGTGAACTTCTAATAGCCACGAGTAAATTGGCATTCAAATATTCAATAGGTATAGTGGTTGTTCACACTCAAATTAAGATTGAATATAAAAATTACGTGATTCATATTCATATAGTAAAAGTATAGTATCTCTTATCCCCTAATCTATATTGGCATTACTCTTAATTATGGCCTAATTAAAGGACACATGAAATTATACTAATATATTTATGGTTATAGTTATATACAACTATGAATTATAAATTTCCCATGTGTAAGGTTCCCCATTTGCTGTGGATACTACAACAAATATAGGACAATATGTATCAACATGTCATATCGTTGTAGATATACATGCCAAGAAAGGACAATTACAAAGACTTTATATGTATGTTTACCAAAATATTTTTTAATTGTAAAATAATACATAATCAATGAATACATAAAAAATATGTGTTCAAGAAACTATCATTAATATAAGCCTTTATCAAGCCATGATAGCTACACTCATGATAAAGTCATCGACGTAAAATAACTAAGATGGAACTAGATTTTCCACCATGGTCATATGTCACGCATGGTCTATAATCAACATGGCCTAAAGACCCTATAGTTGGTGGTGTAACATCATTTGATAATGGCTCCTAACACGATGATACCACAAAACACATTATTCCAAACAAAACTACATGTTAGGGATGGGATCTCGATACTAATGGCTCAAATATTGTTTCCAAGTTGTGGTTGCTAAGGCAGGGGATTAAGCACACACTTTGGAACATGTGATATTCTCAATCAGTTATGCGTGGCGCTTGCTTGATCTTGAGGAGAACCAATACCAACTCCTTTCAATTCACCAATGTCAAAATGATTGACATAGAGATCCACAATAGTCTCAACCTATAATCTACGAAGAAAATATAGGGGAAAAACTCTGTTATTACATGGAAGTTTATCAAATATGATAAAATACCTATCCATCTAGTGGTATTTCATGCACATATGCCTCTTTGTTAGATCATGGGTTAGTTGGTTCTAGGGTCTATAAATAATTGAATAATCATTTGTTTGATTATATGCTAAATTTTAACCTCTTCCTTACTAATTCCAACTGATTAGTACTTTCTCATCCTATCCCTATATTTGGATATATTAGATAATTATCATAGGCATGATCAATGGAAAAAAAATGTTGTGAAACAAAGTGGCCAAGGAAATATAATCATTGGCGCTTTCGTATTCCTAAGCTCACCAATTAAGTTTCTAAGTTCATCCAAACATTGATTAGTTTCTATATATGGATATTATGGGGGGTTAGGGTTTGGTTTTTTATTAAGTATTTTCTTCATAGCGGAAAAATAAACACCGTATTTAAACAATAACAAAATATTTTTAAGACTTATGTAAATTTCTATAATCTAACAAATACAAAATTGATATTTCAAATAAAATATATATAGAAATGAGAGATTCTCTATTATAATTTCCAAGTGACAAAGATGGAAATGTCCCTCTTGTTTATCCTTGGTAACATTCAAATGAATCAATAATAACACACTCACAATCAGGGAGAAGAAATATGAGGAAAACCCCATGTGTTGCGAGAAAATTGGATAAATGCAATTGCATTTTTTATATTTATATTTTTATACAAAGGAACATGCACACATTTTTAATGTGTGCACACTTTATATTTGCATACATTCTTTTCACTAATAAAAATTACATGGAAATTTGGTTTTATGAAGAAATTGCCTATATGTAGCTTAGCAAAGGCTAAAGCTATTTGAATAATAATGTGTGCATTTTCTTAAAAATATTAATGTGTGCATGTTCTTGTTGCAATGAAAAAGGGAAATAACTTCATGTTAAATTTTCAGATTTTTCTATCTTGTATCAATTAATTTAGCCCAATTCAATACTTCAATTACTAATATTTTCAATTACAATTAGCCTTTCCATTCATCAACAATAATTGAATATAGAACAATAAATGCAATGACAAAGGAGAAAATTATCACATCAACAAGAAACACCAGGTTTGGTAAAAGACTAGGGAAAAACCCCACAAGGGGGAAAACCCTTTTAAATTCTTGTTCTATTAGATTGTCATAAAGTGTTCAATAGAGAGTACAATGAGCCCAATATAATATCATCCAACAAAACAATCCAATAACATTCACAAATATGTTTCCAACATCATAATATATTAGAGACAACTTTTCTTGTCTGCAGTCAACTGCGGTCAACTTCAGTCAATGGTCAAATCTTAGTCAAACTTCCCAGTCACATAGAGGAGATATGCAAGCGACTGAAGGCTTCCAGTCGCTCTCTTGAGCCTACAAGCTTGTGACTATGGTTGAATTTCCCCCATGATGAGCCAACGATTGCAACCCAGAAACCTTAAAATAGATGCCAGCCTCAGACCCTGTAATTTCAGATCTTTACAAACTTCTTTTGTCATCCCAGCCTTATACCTATGCGAACCAATTAATGAATAAGAGAAGAATAAGATGCTTGGTGATGTCCAAATGAGTTTAAAGTTACTGATATTTATAGGCTTCCAAGGGTGACCAATTTACTATTAGGGCCGTCCTTTCCAAATGTGCATATGTGGGCTTTTCTTCATAAGTACACTTTCCCTTGTCCAAATTTGATGATATTTAGGTCGATATTTGTCCTCTCGAAAAGAAGAATTCAGTGAAATCACCATCTCCATCAAATAAGCTGTCCAAAGAGGAATATGACCGTAGTTTCATAATTTAACACTTCCTCTCAACTATGGAAAATTCCACGTGTCAATATCTGACCATCGATAAACATGTCATCCATTAGAGGAATTTTGAGGTCCAAAATGGGCTTGCTAAGGATATTATAAAATAATAGTGGAAATAATAAAATAATATTAGATTACATCATCGAATTTTAGAGGGAAAAAAGAAAGAACTACTTTTTCAACTTGTATTTTCAACTTATCTCCCTATGGGTTTACTCAAATTTTGAGCAAGAACAATAATTAGATGCATAATTTGATTCCTCATCCAAGGAGTATCCATGTTTCATTCTTTTGATGGACCCTGCTACATGAAAAATGAAAAATACATGAAAAACGTGATTAATCACGTTTTTTCATGTATTTCTCATTTTTCATGTCGCAGGGTCCATCAAAAGTATGTAACATGGGTACTATTTGGATGAGGAATTAAATTTTGCATCCAACGAGTGCTTTGCTTGAAATTTGAGTAAAAAATTTGTGAGATAAGTTGAAAATACGAGTTGAAAAAGCAGTTTTATTAATTTATTATTTTTTAATATTTTTATTAAATTAATCCAAGAATGGTGAATCATCCCCCATGGTTCACATCATCATCTAGAATCCTATTGGTTCTTATAAAGTTCATTTTGGTTGTACATTTTTTTTAGGAGGCCTATTTTAGACCTCAAAATTCCTCTAATGCTGTTATCATATCATGTCCCATATCTACTCAATTCTATCTGTTGAAACATTCTCAAATCTAAAGAAGAAGAATAATAGGGGAGCTAAAGCTATGACCCTCTACATCGTCGGAGAGCATATCTCAATTCGAAACCACATCGGGGAGTACATCTCAACTCGAAATCTCATGGGGGATCTAAATATCTCCAACCCCATATCGAGCAATAGGTGATATAGGGGAGCACATCTCAACCCATATTATTGCCTACCACTCTTCTCAACAATGACCCTCAATATTCATGTGGTATAACACCTGCATCATGATCCAATCTTGGGCTGGATACTCGACCTACCAAAAGGTAAGAATCACAAGCCCCACACCTCCTCAACCTGTTATCTAGACGTGGAGGGACAATCCAAACAAGGCCGACTTGTGGGTATGATGCTAATTGGGGTATACTGTTAAAAGACCAAGATAGGGGAGAAACATATACAATGGTATGGGTAATAGCTAGGGGTGATACCTTATTGTCCAAAGATCCCTCTATCCCAGGAGTCCTCTATCTCAATTCCACACCCTCGGAGCTCAAATAGGGGGGAAGAGATGGCCTAGTGTTCTTGATCATTGATGCCCCTTATCAGGAGGGGTCACATCCATTTATCCAAGCTACTCTCTAAAGACCAAGAACTTCGTTTTTGAAAAATCCTTGGTGAGAATATTTACAATATTCTCATTTGTCAATATGTGATGGAGTTTGACGGCTCCTCTCTGCACCATGTATCGAATGAAGTGATGTAGGATATCTATGTGCTTGGATTTTTCATGAATTACGGGATTCTTTTCTAGATGGATCCCACTCATGTTGTTGCAATATATCATTGTAGTGTCTAAGACCTACTCAAATAGCTCTCCAAAGAGGTTCCTTAACCAAAATGCTTTGCAGCTAGCTATGCTAGCGAAAATATACTCTGCCTCAATGATACTCATTGCTACAAACTTCTACTTATTGCTCATCCAAGATATCATGGCAGGTCCAAGGCTAAAACAACATCCATATGTACTCTTCTTGTCGAAAACGTTACCTGCCCAATCAACATCAGTGTATCCATGAAGTCTCCGCTAGAATATCTTAGACCAAGTGTGATAGTCTCATGCAAATATCTCAAAATGTGTTTGGTAACGATCCAATGTGCATGGAGAGGCTTGGTCATGAATTGGCTCAACATATTTACTACGTAGCATATGTTCGGATGGGTGTTCACGAGGAACATCAGAGCCCCAATCAACTATCTATACTTGGACGGGTTTTCCAAATCAGGTCATGTAGCCTTTCCACATAACTTCTTGAAGTTCATTTCCATCGGTGTGGGTGGGGATTTACATTTTTTCATTCCAAATCATTCCAATATCTCCACAACATATTTTCCTTGTGAAAGGAAAATAACACCGGGCCTTTGCCACACCCCAAGGCCTAGAAAGTAGTGAATGAGTCCAAGGTCCTTCATCTCAAATTCACAAGCTAGATCCCTCTTACACTCAATCATCAGGGGCTCACTACTTGTTAAGAATAGTTTGTCAACATATAAAACCAAAATCAACAACATATCTTGGACTACCTTGAAGTAGAGGTTGGGATCGACATTGATTCTTGTGAATCCCAGCTTCACCAAATAACTATCTATGCAGACATACCATGTTTCAGGCGCTTGCTTTAAACCATATAATGCCTTATTCAATCTACAACATGTGTCTTTTGATCCTCTACTTCAAATTACTATGACTTCTCAACATAGACTTCTTCTTGTAACATGCCATGAACGAATATCGTCTTCACGTCCATCTAATGAAGGGTCCATCCTTGACTCGAAACAATGGAAACTATCAAAAAAATGGTTGTATATCGAGCCACATGTGCAAATATATCATCATAATATTCTCCCTCTTTTTGGGAGAATCCTCGAGCCATGAACCTTGCCTTGTATTTCTCAATGTTACCATCAACTCCATGCTTGATATTGAATATCCACTTTGAAGCCACCAAAGATTTCCATTTCGGTCTCGGCACAATATCCCATATGCCATTCTTCATAATCAATTCATATTCTTCGGCCATAACATATTTGCAAACTTGTTCTTTTATGGTTTCTTCGAATGTGGGGGGTTCATCTTGAATCATAATGATCATGGCTGCAACATATCCCTGATATCTAAATGGATTCTTCCTTTAAATGATCTTCGAATGGGAGCTCGTCTCTCATCATCATGTAATGTGTCTCAAATCCCAAGTGGCCTCTTCTTGGCGGGAGGATCACATGGAGGAGGATCTAAGGGATCCATGAGCTCCATGGGACCATCAACAATATATGTCTCAGATTCGGGCACAAAATGACCATCTAAAATATCCATATCATCATTACACTCAGGAGGAGGAGGCAAAGGAATGTCCCTTTCTTTTCCAAGGGTGGCATCTTCATCGAATGTAACATCCCTGCTAATTTCCACATTCCTTTGACCAAGAATATATATTCTAAATTCTTTAGAATTTTCACAATATCCAATAAATATAGCTTTTCTTCCTGAGGCTTCCAACTTGTTTCTTTTTTCCTTCGACACATGAAAGTATACGGGGCAGCCAAAGATATCGAGATGACAAACATCGGGGTCGACACCCATGAACACTTCTTCGAGGGTCTTCTTGTCCAATTCTTGATGAGTACCTTGTTTTGAACATATAATAAAATATTTGTTGCTTATACCCAAAGGAACTTCAACAACTTTTGATCATGGAGCATGGCACATGCAAATTCTATAATGGACCCATTCTTTCTTTCATCAACTCCATTTTGTTCGGGAGTATAGGGCACAATTGCCTCTTTCTTAATACCTTCCTTTTTCAAAAATCAATGAACTCCTTTGATATGTACACTCCACTATTGTTAGACCTGAATATTTTGATATGTACTCTCCACTATTGTCAGACCTGAATATTTTGATATGTACTCTCCACTATTGTTAGACCTGAATAATTTGATATGTACTCTCCACTATTTTCAGACCTGAATATTTTGATTTTCTTTCCTATTTGATTTTCGATCAAAGCTTTGAACTCCTTGAAAATTTCGAAGGCTTCATCCTTGTGCTTCAAATAATATATCCATGTATTTCTTGAGAAGTCATCAATGAAGATGATGTAGTAGAGATGGCCACCAATAGAATGCACATGCATTGGACCACATATATCAGAATGAATGAGATGGGGGATTTATTTTGTCTTGTTCTCGATAGAGGGGAATGGTCCTCTTGTCTTCTTTTCACTGGCACAACTTGAACATACTCCATCATGATGGGCTTGAACCTTGGGAATCCCTGAGACCAATTTATCCAATTTTGGAAGAAATGGAAAATCTTCAGTACCATAGCTCGCTTATATGATTAGTATCATGGACCAATCCTAGAATTGGTCTTCTAGTAACCCTATAGAGTCCTTCATATCTTAATCCCAATGTGAATGAATTTCTCATAGCCGATCCAACAGGCCAAGTAAGAACCTTTCCCTTGATGAAGTAAACCCTCATCCCTTTGTATTCCAAAGCGGATATTGATACCAAATTCTTCTTCAATCATGACAAATACATCACATCACGGAGAAAAATAGATTCCCCAGAATTCAAATGAAATTTGATAGACCCAAAACCTTTAACAGGATGAGTGGAGTTGTCTCCAAGAATAATTTTCAAATTTGACTCCCTCTATACCAAATTAGAGAGAAATTTCTTATAATCAGAGAAGTGATGAGTGGCCCCACTATCAACCAACCAACCATTCCTCAAATCTAGAGGAGATGAACTAGTAAGGGTAGAAATAAAAATATATTCAGATTGATTTGTAACATTACTTTCATACATGGAGAATCTTGACTTCTTTTGTGGATGACGATCTTCTTCATGATCAATTGGATCATTTATTCTTCTTCTTTCATCTATTCCATTGTGATCATTTCTTTAGTCATCTCTCCTTCTTTGATCATTGAACTTGTTGTTGTTGCTTCTAGTATTGTAGCATGGTCCATTGTTCTTCTTGGGTCAATCTAGAGCATAATGGCCTTTCTTATGAAAATTGTAGCATTCAATGTGAAATAATTCCTTCATTCTATTTGGATTTCGAGGAGGAAGATTTATTGAATTTGATTGATCTCCTTTTCATTTCTTCTTCTTCTTGTCATGAGCGATGAAGGTAGCAGGCTCTCTTTCTTCACGTTTTTGAATCCTTCCTCTTGATATCATCATTAATTCTTCTTTAGTGAGCTTTCCAATAATTTCATCAAATGATGAGAGGACATTGTTGTTTCTTATAGTAGTAATAAAGGTTTCCCAAATAGGAGGGATACCTGTTAGAGTCACAATCACCAATTCCCTACCAGGCACAAATTCCCCAACTCTTTTCAATTGTTATCTAAGACAAGATATCCTCATTTTGTAGGATTGCACAAACTCTTTTTTTTTTTCGTCTTTGTGTCTTTGAATTGATCTTTAAAGGAGATGATTTCATTCAAATTGTTGAATTCATACATGCTAGATATCTTATCATACATGTCCTTAGACTTCCTCAAATTTCCAACATATACAAGTAAATTATCTTGTAAACCATCAGCTATAATTTTCTTTTCTTTCAACTCACCTTTCTTGTACTTGTTCTTGGTAGCAACAGAAGCATTCTCTGGAGGCTTAGGTACTTTTCCTTGAATGTATTCCAAAACATCATTGTTATCAACTATGATCTCCAACCTGACTTTCCATGAAGCAAAATTAGATGAGTCACCCGACTTCTCATTTCTCTTGAAGAAGGAAGACATCTTGACTTGACTATATTGGCTCCTTCAACTTTCCCAAAAATTATTGCTTCAATGATTGTCTCCTTGTGGGCTTGTCTTTCACCTTAGCTTTGATACCATGTTAAATTTTCAAATTGTTCTATGATGTATCAATTACTTTAACCCAATTCAATACTTCATTTAACAATTATTTTAATAACAATTAGTCTTTCCTTTCATCAACATTAATTTAAGATAGAAAAATAAATGAAATGACAAAGGAGACAATCAACACATCAACAAGAGACACTAGGTTTGGTCAAAGACTAGGAAGAAACCCCACAAGGGGGAAAACCCTTTAAAGTTCTTCTTCTGTTAGATTGTCATAAAATGTTCAACAGATAGTACAATGAGCCCAATACAATATCATCCAAAAAAACAACTCAATAACATTCAAAAATATGTTTCCAGCACCATAATATATGAGAGACAAATTTTCTTATATGCGGTCAACTTCGGCCAATGGTCAAATCTCAGTCAAACTTCCCGGTCACATGGAGGAGGAGTTGTGTGAGCGAATGAATGCTTCCAGTCACTCCCTTGAGCCTGCAATCCATCCGTTGTGTTCAAATTTTACCTGTGATGAGCCAACGACTGTAACCCAAAAACCCTAAAATAAATGCGAGCCTTTGACCTTGTAAATTCAGACCTTTGCGAACTTCTTTTATCGTCCCGGACTTAGATTTGTGCAAACCAATCAATGAAGAAAAGAAGAAGAATATGTTTGGTGATGTCCAAATGAGATTTAGGTCACTTGTATTTATAGGCTTCCAAGGGCGACCAATTTACCATTAGGGCCGACTTGTCCAAATGTGCATATGTGGGCTTTTCTTCATAAGTACACTTTCCCTTGTCCAAATTTGATGATATTTAGGTCGATTTTGGTCCTCTCAAAAAGAGGAATCCAATGAAATCATTAGATCCATAAAATACATGATCCAAAGTTTAATTTTATGGTATTTTCATATTTTAACAATGCACATTCCCAAGACCATATTCATTTCTTTTTGTGCATGGTAATCCATAAGCGATGCTATGTTTTTTGCACATGAAAACATGTTTGAAATGTGGAATTATGGAAATATGATGAAGAACATTGCAAGGAATATTATTTGTAACTTGATCCATTTGATATCTACTAGTTCCATATCAAGGGATTTCAAACATTGTTGAATGTTGTCCATACTTGATAATATGATTTTTTCCCCAAATAATTGATAATATGATATTTAGGAAATGCTAATAGATATTCCATTCCTATATATTTCATAATGACACCTAATTATTATTTGTTGATGGTTCTTGACCCGCCAACATGTCGAGGGGATCTCCTCGGTAAGAAATCCCAATTAGACCTCAAACCGTTTGGTGTAGGAGTCCCAACAGTGGGTCACAAGGTAATGCCTTGACCGCGATGTCGCACAGATGCAAGTAAGATAACTCTATCAGTAGCAAGTGTGTAACTGATGCAGTGAGTCAAGGAATGAGTATGAGAGGTTCCAACACTTCAAAGGGAGAGGAAGGTGAAGGTGAGTTCCGGGTTAAAAGGGATCAGTCCCAACTCGGCTAGGAACACACAACACAAAGGACATGCACAACTTCCGGCAGAGCAGTCGACACGGATGCGACAATCCCAACATACAAGGTAAGATAACACGAACAACACTCACGGATCAGTCCAAGACAAGTGTGACGTTTGATATAACAAGGTTCATAGAACTGTCTATCCGATGTCTGGTAGAGCAGTTGACACGGACGATGATGACGTTAACAACATATGCAACACATTAACAATAAGATTCATATAATTACATGTGAATAAGTTCATACACAAGTACATAAGTTAAACAACATATATCATTAAGGAAACAGAGCAGTCCAACTATAATAACAACATATGCATGAAAATGTGCTCACTTTTATTATATAAAGAAGTGTAAGTCACAATCATACAATACACCATGTAAACCTGCTAGCCCCATCAGTGGAACATTACAGCCACATCTGCCTGCTCCTCCAAAGAGATGTACTAGCTTCGTGCAGTGGAGAAGCCAAGGCACGTTACAATACTGTCCAAGCCTTCTTCAAGATAGCATTAGTAAAAGGTTGGCTGACCAAAAGCCTATACAATGAGTTATGAGGGACTATTTATAGCAAAGGGTGGGTGACCCTTGACATTCCCATTTATGACAATTCAACTACCCTCATGACTCTTCGCCTACTCTATGACTGTTACATCTAGCTGTTGACACTTGACTTACACTTGACATGACTCAACATTACAATGCACATGTACTCATGTGAGACAACATGGCTTGAGTAAGCCGTGCAAGACATCACTAACACTTGGCCTGCTGTGATGAGACCAACTCTTTGACATGCTTGTGATGGTGAAGGTGTTGAGTTGATGCCAAGCTTGGTCATCTGTGATTATGTGCGTGCACCTCATGGTGACATCTTGCTGAAGCAAACTCTTGCCTCCGTTGCAACCGATGCATTGGTTCAGCCCCTTCATCCAACTCATCTGCTAACACGCGCATGGTCTTCTTGCGTATGGTCGAAATGGAAACAGATTGATGCATAATTTCCATGCTTATCTCCAAGTGTGTGATGGTGTCATGTGCATCAACTTGCCAAAGTACATGTTCAACCCCAGTTGGACTTGCTTCTTGTCTTCGCCTTGGTGAGTGTGTTGAATGGGTTGGATTGCATGTGTGCGATCAACAACATGCATGCTGTTAGATCCTTTGCATGTGATCAACAACACTGCTCACCATGTTTGCTTTGTGTTAGCTGCTGGGATGGATCCTTAACTTGTATTGGCTCAGTTTCATCCGTGAGTGCATGTTGCGCCCACTGCTATTCCTGTTCCTGTGGAAACTCATGCAACTTCATGTTCTTCCAGAGTTGTTGCTCCAGCACATGAAATTCCTTCTTTGTTCCATCTTCTACCTTCGTGTGATCTTCATGTTGCACCGTCACTTTATAGCCAGAGTCTCCAAAGTTGCTCTCATTATCAGTGGATTTGCTTGATCTTGCAACTTTTCTCCACATCTATGTTGTTAACAACCTTCCTCTTGCATTCGCTGCATTTTGTATGATGCCTTCAACTGTTGTTCATGATGCCGTTCGCTGTGATGCTGCTGGTTGATGTCCTTTTCCACGAACAACTTGATGTCTTTGTGAGTAGGTAAGCCCATGGACACTTGATCGACTGCATCCCCAAGCGTGCTCTGAACGGTGTCTTCGTCTCTACTCTCTTGGAAATCATTGTACCTGTACTGCTGAGAGGCGGATAAACACCTATGATACCTGGAGACATGGCAGCACTCATAGCATGAAATCTGTCTGTCGAAAACCAAAATGAACATGAGAATTGACTTACAACATACCTGGGTGAATGATCATGAAGGTTGCCCAATTTCGGCCAGGAGGTCGGGAGACTGACTGCCAAGCTACACAAGGCATAGTCTGGGCTACTGGGAGACTAACTGACTACTGGAACTGCAAAATGCACAATCCAGTTGGGAAGTTGGCTGCTGGGATTTCATAATGCACGATTCTAGATGGGAAGCACTGCTGGCCCAGGGAAATATTTGCACAATTTTTTGGGCCAAGCAGCCACTGACTTCCAGAAATGTGCAATTTAGTCCAGGAGGCCAGTGCTGGGCCAAATTGTGCAAGTATGGAGGAGAAGGTAAGCCTTCCTTATCTAGATTACGTAATGCAGCCTTGGTGAAGGCAGAGACTAGGCCAAGGTTCACCCAACTCGCCGATGGGCAACTGAAAGTGTAAGTCGATGAAACACGTGGTGACACTAAGTGATAGTAGAAGTGATAAACAGTGCATGCAAAACATGAATGGAATATTGAGCAAACAAATCAACATGCATGTGGGTGAGGCCGTTTGCGGGTTGGGCGAACGTCCGTGCAAAATAGTTTCATGCATGCGACAACAATGAGATAGCAACGAAAATTGAAGCAGAGATAGGACAAGCTAGGATACATGTAAACGACAACAAGCGTTCAATGAAATCAAGAAATAACACTCACACAAGCGAATAGCGACATAAATGCTGAAAAATACAAGTTTAGGCCACTTACCTATGAATAGCTGAGTCGAATGTGTCAAAGAGTTCTTGATGTGATGTGGGATGTCAGAGCTTCAAGATTGATGTGAATGAATGAGCTCTGATGTGTTGAATATATAAGTTTGGTCTCAGGACGCGCATGCCACAAATCTAGGAAAAAGCAACACTTGGAGGGAAACTTCTAAAAAAACTTTGCATGTAAGCCCCGACTGCTAAAAATATCTCCCTGAATCATGGGATGCCTTTTGCATGTTGTCTCTTGATATTCTGGGAAGATCAAGGCATGCATGCATGCAAGTCAAGTTTCCTCAGTCTTGGGTGGAACTAGTCAACTGGACTATCCATGCATGCCAGTGCTCAACTGCTTGGGGAAAATGCTCATTTCTGACTATACGTTGGGCTGACTGCCCAAGGGGATTGTGCAATTTCTGGGCCCAACAACTGACTGTTGCCCAGATTTGCACAAAATCTAGGCTAAAGTCCTTGTTGATGGGAAAAATTGTGCAATTCCTGCTGGGAGGGTTGGATGGCAGGATTGCGCAATTCCTGCTGGGAGGGTTGGCTGGCAGGATTGTGCAATCCTGAAGCCCAGCAGGCTGTCAGAGGAATTCACAATTCTTGGAGGGAATAGCTGGTTTCCCTCCAGAAATGCGCAAATTTCACTGGGAAGCTTCTCAGCCTATAACTGGACCAAGTTCGGGTGAGTAGCCTGTGAAGGGAAAAGATCAAATTGTGATTGACAAGATGCCTTTGAGCAAAAAAGGCACTGAAGTTTGTGAAATTGACGAAGCAAGGCAAGTTCCTATGAAGGTTGGTAGGGAGGCTCCAAAATAGGCTAAGGAAAAATTTTGGAGGGTGGTTGTAGCCGATACAACACTTGGCGACACACTGGTATAACTCCAGCTCTCTGAATGGACCTTGTTCGTGAAAAGCAATTCTAACACCTCCAGAAGTATTGTTCAGTTCTTAGCTCATCTTGGTTTCACACTAACTTGATTGTAAGATGTAGCATCTGCCAGAATCTTGGTCGATTGACACACATTCCAAGCCAAGGCAACACAGTTGTTTCGATTGGGATTGAGGGGTATATAGGTGCACAAGTAGTATAGTCGTCAGAGTCTTAGTGTCATCTCTGGTGTTGCTCCATTGCCAGTAGGCCTGGACAATACCCCAGTGGAGTCACATAGGAACACAAGCATGGCTCTGCTGCCAGCAAGCCTGGTCAGTACCCCAGTGGAGTTACTTGCATCACCTCCTTGCACAAGAAGCCTTTCTCTTCTTTCGCCTTATTCATTTTTCATTTCTACTTTTTTGACTTTTCATTTTTTTCATTTTCACTGTGCATAGCACTTATTAATTTTAGAGGTGGAAGAGGGATCCCGATTTATTGAGAGCAGAGGAGGTTTTTCTAGAAGAGAAGTAGTTTATTATATATTTGACCTGCCTGTTAAGGTTTTCTCCCTCACCCTACTCTACTTCACTGAGATGACAAGGGTTAACTCAAAAACAATCAACTAGAGAAGATGACACTAGTTAGCATGCAAGCATTGTGTTTACACCAAGGTTCACTTCGAATAGTACGTATTTTTCTTTGACATATCATGGACTAAGAGTAACAATTTCATCATACAGAGGCAAGATGACAGATAACCAAGTAGTGATAGCTGTACAAACCCTCTTGTACTTTACCCAGCTCGTTTCATGAGTCACACATGGTTTCATGCAAACTAACCTACGAACGAACGAAACAAACAACAAAGCAAAGAAAGAGCAGAAGTAAAACTGAAAGAAAAACAAGTAAGCAAATAAGTAAGCACAAAAACAAGAAAGCAAAGCATGTAAGCAAACAAGCATGTAAGTAAACAAATGAAAGCAAACACTACTCCTACTCCTATACTAACAGTGCATGGGCCTGATCACGTGAAGTGATACTTCCAATGTAGCCACCGACGCATTGGTAGACCCATGTGGGTGAAATCGTGGTTTGCGAGTAACCCAGTTGTGCGAACTAGCATACAAGAAAGATATGACAGTGAAGACATCCAAACTGCATGTTTCAAAGTGCCCACGGGACATAAGTGAGTGCATTTGCATGATGGACAATCCATGGACTTATCATGGTGCTGTGTGACACTACGTGCAACTTTGAAGAAAAATCACACTCTTGACTGAGACATGCAAGAAAACTAAAGAAACAAAGATAACTTGCATTGTGCACGAGTGCTTGCAATGTAAGACTCCTCCAATGCATGAGCAATGGGATCTTGCAGTTCGAGTGGAGGAAGCGTGATTTGTGTGTGAGATGGATCTTCAATGCATACAAATGAGTGATGAGGAGCCTTGGGTGATTGAACAATTTCACGATCAGAAGTGAGACTAACCCCAAGAGAGCGAGGACCTGACATAACCATCAACTCGGGTTGAAGTTCCTTGATAGTCTTGGGTGTCTCAACTTCATCATCAAGTAGATCATCATAAACCGATGGCTTCGAAAGATCAACTGCGATAGATTCATGATCGTGATAAAAAATGGAAGCAAATGAATCACGACCGCCATGATCAGAAAAATCAATGAATTCTCCGGCATCCTCATGATTAGATGAATCACATAGAGAGGTAGATGAAAAGTGAACGAAATCATCCTCCGTGTTTCCGGAAAAGACAGATGAAGGGTCAAGTGGATCTTCAATGAATAACTTATCTTCTCCGTTGTTGAATGATGGACTAGCATCTAGTGAGTCCTGTGAGTGATCAACAATGGGTGCATTCGTAGATGAAGACACACATACAAAATCATGGATGGCAGGTCACCAAAGAAGCTAGGAAGGGATAGAGGGGGCTCGAACGGAAGAGAGTCATCCTTTGCCGAGTGTTGATGTTCAAGCTCCCACTCATACTCTTCATGAATGACAATGCATGTTGGTTGTGAAACACCAACTCCGTTAGTTGGTTGTTCCTTGTTCACAACAAGTGAAGAGTCTGGAATGGACGAACATAAGACAACATCATCCGGAGGAACACTTGGGTGCGAAGATCGAGGTCGAAAAAAGGAATGCATATGGGAACTCGAAGGACTCACAACCAACTTGCACGAAAATTAAGTGGAGTGATGTTGGGAGGGCGTGAAGAATGAACATATGTGCGAACATGATCCTCAACATCACTGGGCGATGGTGGAACTATTGAATGAAAGGGAGGTGGACATTCCATTGAGACAATGCCTGCTCTCACATGGGATTGCACAATTCCATCAACGAAGAAGGTTGAGCGAGGCTTGACATCAAGCTTTCTCTTTGGACGGGCAGATTTCTTAAGACAATAATTGAACGGTCCCAAAGATAAGCGAACTTCATCAGGATTTTCGAAGATTGAAACTGTAAGTCACGGAAGCGCTGCCAAAAACCAATAACGGATTCATGCGCAACCCTCTGTTGCTGTAACAATTTCTGGTCAAGATGGTCTGGATAAAAATGATGGAATGTGTCTTCAATAATATCATAGAAGTGCTCACATGAGTGCACGGTGTCAACTGGTAGGCTGAGCACCCAATGAAATGGGGATTCGTGAAGTGTGAATGCAAGCAACAGACCGACCTGTTCGTCAGTAAACTCATCTTCCTCATAAATCATGGAAAGGAAGTTATGTAAGTGCTCAAGCCAGGCCACTTCACCTTCACCATCGTACGTGTGAGTGGACAAGAGATTGAAAAGCTTCCTCGAGATGGAGACATCTTCACGATTCGAAAAACACCTCAGGGGAAGAAGAATGCAAGATTCCATGAAAGATATGCAAAGGTTCAAAACTGGATGAGAGGACACTGCTTGTCATCAGGCCCTCCTTCTAGCGTCAGAAATGTTGACAGTGTTGGACCCGCCAACATGTCAAGGGGATCTCCTCGGTATGAAGTCCAAATTAGACCTCAGGCCGTTTGGTGTAGGAGTCCTAGCAGTGGGTTGTAAGGTAACGCCTTGAACGCAATGTCGCACTGAGGCAAGTAAGATAACTTTGTCAGTAGCAAAGGTGTGACTGATGCAGTGAGTCAAGGAATGAGTATGAGTAGTTCCAACACTTCAAAGGGATAGGAAGGTGAAGGTGAGTTCTAGGTTGAAAGGGATCAGTCCCAACTCAGCTACGAACACACAACACAAAGGACATGCAAAAATTGCGGCAGAGCAGTCGACACGGATGCGGCAGCCCCAACATACAAGGTAAGATAACACGAAAAACACTCACGGATTAGTCTGAGACGAGTGTGATGGTTGATATAACAAGGTTTAGAGAAAGGTTTGTTTGGTGTTTGGCAGAGTAGTCGACACGGATGGTGACAACATTAACAACATATGCAACAAATTAACAACAAGATTCATATAATTGCATGTGAATTTGTTCATACACAAGTACGTAAGTTAAACAACATATATCATTAAGGCAACCATAGTAGTCCAACTACAATAATAATATATGCACGAAAATGTGTTGGATTTTATTATATAAAGAAGTGTAAGTCACAATCATACAATACACGGTACACCACATAAACCTGCTAGCCCCATCAATGGAATGTTACATCCACATCCGACTTCTCCTCCAAAGAGATGTACTAGCTCCGTGCAGTGTAGAAGCCAAGATGCGTTACAATACTGTCCAAGCCTTCTTCAAGATAGTCTTAGTAGAAGGTTGGCTAACAAAAAGCCTATGAACTATTTATAGCAAAGGGTGGCATGAACCTTGACATTACCCTTTGTGAAAGTTCAACTGCCCTCAAGACTCTTCATCTACTCTATGACTATTACATACAATTGTTTACACTTGACTTACACTTGACACGACTCAACATTACAATGCACATGTACTCATGTGAGACAACATGGCTTGAGTAAGCCTTGCAAGACATCACTGACACTCTGTTCACTGTGATGAGACCAACTCTTTGACATGCTTGTGATGGTGAAGGTAGTGAGCTGATGCCAAGTTTGTTCATCTGTGATGATGTGCATGCACCTCATGGTGACATCTTGCTGAAGTGAACTCTTGCCTCCGTTGCAACCGATGCATTGGTTCGACCCCTTCATCCAACTCGTCTGCTAACACGTGAATAGTCTTCTTGGGTATGGTCGAATCAGAAACACACTGATGCATAATGTCCGTGTTGATCTCCAAGTGCGTGCTGGTGGTCATGCGCATCAACTTGCCGAAGTAAATTTTCAGCCCCAGTTGGACTTGCTTCTTGTCTTTGCCTTGGTGAGTGTGTTGAATGGGTTGGATTGCATGCGTGCGCTCAACGACATGCATGCTATTGGATCCTTTGCATGCGATCAAAAACACTACTCACCATGTTTGCTCTGTGTTAGCTGCTGGGATGGATCCTTAACTTGTACTGGTTCAGTTTCATCCATGAGCGCATGTTTCACCCACTGTTGTTCCTATTTCTGCGGAAATTCTTGTAGCTTCATGTTCTTCAAGAGTTGCTACTTCAACACATGCAACTCCTTCTTTGTTCCATCTTCTGCCTTCATGTGATCTTCATGTCGCACCGTCACTTCATAGCCTGAGTCTCCAAAGTTGCTTTCATTATCAGTGGATCTACTTGATCTTGCAACTTTTCTCTGCCTCTATGTTGTTAACAACCTTCCTCTTGCATTCGCTTTATTTGCTGTGTTCACTGCATTCGGTATGATGCCTTCAGCTGCTGTTCATGATGCTGCTCACTGTGATGCTTCTACTTGATGTCCTTGTCCACGAACAACTTGATGTCTTTGTGAGTAGGTAAGCCCATGGACACTTGATCGATTTCATCCCCAAGCGTGCTTTGAACGGTGTCTTTGTCTCTGCTGTCTTGGAAACCATTGTACCTGTACTATTGAAAGGCAGATGAACACCTATGATACCCGGAGACATGGAAACACTCATAGCAAGAAATCTGTTATTTGAAAATCAAAATGAACATGAGAACTGACTTGCAACATATCTGGGTGAATGATCATGAAGGTTGCGTAATTTCGGTTGGGTGGTCAGGATACTGACTGCCAAGTCTGCACAAGGAACAGTCTGGGCTGTCAGGAGACTAACTGACTACTGGAACTGCAAAATGCGCAATCTATTTGGGCAGTTGGCTGTTGGGATTGCAGAATGCACGATTCTAGCTGGGAAAGACTGTTGGCTGAGGGACAGATTTGCAAATTTTTGGGCCAAGCAACCATTGACTTCCAGAAATGCGCAATTCAATCCAGGAGGCCAGTACTGGGCCATAATGCACAAATCTGGAGAGGAAGGTAAGACTTCCTTATCCATATTGCACAATGCAACCTTGGTGAAGGCAGAGACTGGGCCAAGGTTGGCCCGACTCGTTGACGGGCAACTAAAAGCAAGTGAGTCGATGAAATGCATGGTGACACTAAGTGATAGCAGAAGTGATAAAAATGCATGAAAAACATGAATGGGATATTGGGAAAACATATCAACATGCATGTGGTTGAGGCCGTTCGCCGGTTGGGTGAACATCCGTGCAAAACAGTTTCATGCATGTGACAACAGTGAGATAGAAACCAAAATTGAAACAGAGTTAGGAAAATCTAGAATACATATAAACGACATCAGGTATTCAAAGAAATCAAGCAAACAACACTCACACAAGTGAATACACAAAAGGCGACAGAAATGTTGAAAAAGACAAGCCGAGGCCACTTACTCGTGAATAGCTAAGCCGTATGTGTGGAAGAGTCCTGGATGTGTTGTGGGATGTCAGAGATCCAAGATTGATGTGAATGAATGAGCTCTGATGCGTTGAATAGATAAGTTTGGTCTTAGGACGCGCATGCCACAAATCTAGGAAAAAGCGACACTTGGAGGGAAACTTCTAAAACAACTTTGAATGTAACCCCCAACTGCTAAAAATAACTCCCTGAATCATGGGATTCCTTTTGCATGTTGTCTCTTGCTATTCTGGGAAGATTAAGTCATGCATGCATGCAAGTCAAGTTTCCTCGGTCCCGGGTGGAACTAGTCAACCAGACTATCCATGCATGCCAGTGCTCAACTGCTTGGGGAAAATGCACATTCCTGACTGTAAGCTGGGGTAAATACCCAAGGGGACTGCATAATTTCTGGGCCCAACAACTGATTGCTACCTAGATTTGCACAAATCCTGGGCTGAACTGCCTGTTGATGGGAAAAATAGCGCAATTCCTGCTAGGAGGGTTGGCTGCCAGGATTGTGCAATCCTAGAGCCCAACAGGCTGTTAGAGGGAATTACGCAATTCCTGGAGGGAAAGGCTGGTTTCCTTCCATAAATGCGCAAATTTCACTGGGAAGCTACTTAGCATGTAGCTGGACCAAGTCTGGGTGAGCAGCCCGTGAAGGGAAAAGATCAAATTGTGATTGACATGCTGCCTTTGAGTAAGAAAGACACTGAAGGTTGAGGACTCGATGAAGCAAGGCAAGTTGCTGTGAATGTTGGTAGGGAGGCTCCAAAATAGGCTAAGGAAAATTTTTGGAGGGTGGTTGTAGCCGCTACAACATTAGTATGGGAAAGGTAAAGTTTTATGGAAGGAGAAAATCACTTAAAATTTTACAATATTATCAAATTATTCTAATGAGTATTGATCAATATTACATATTTTATATGATTAGCGTTAAAAATAGAAACATATTCTTCATGTATGAAGAATTATACTGGATACCTTAGGATCTCTGTTAAACATGTGTTTGACACACTATTTAATACTTTCAAGTTCACCAACAATATAGTGAAGATAATATTTATTCTTGAACCTTCATATAGTAGTTTTCATGCCTTATTAATCAAAAGTACACTGCTGAATACCATCAAAATTATCAGCCATTGGAACAAATTTGCTATGGATGAATCTATTTATTCGATCATTCTTATTTATATCAATATAAATTTCTTTCATAGGATTAAGTTCATCTCCATAAACTTGTTCACCAATATTTCTACTATAACTTGGCACATCCTTAGGCAATTCAAGACTAGGATTCTTAGTCATTATAATTACAAGTTTAGATATAAAAAATTAAATTATATATTTTTTGCCACAATAAAAAAATCATATAGTGAATAATTTACAAGTGATATTTGTTTGGCTCCCCTTTAAGGTGCTTAAAACTTAATAATGTTTTCTAGTTAATTACTTTTTAATTCTTCTCCTTTGTAATCCATTTCATTTTAGCTAAGGAAATGACATTTATCATCAACATATTGCTCTTTTAACCTAGCAATGGCCTCAAATGTTGTCACCATTTGATATTATTTTCTATTACAACAAAATCCATTGAAGCAACATTAGTACAATATAAGAATATATCCAAAGAATTCCATACTTGTAGATTTTAAATCTAAAGAGAATTTAGATTATATAGAAAATCCACAATTTGTAGATAAAAAATGGACTTTGAAAGCATATACAAGAAAGCTGTTACATAGTTATTCAAAGTGACACAAAATATATTATAAATTTCAAAAGTATCACATAATTGTTTCCATATTTCTCATATTTTTATATATAATTTTTGTTGAAAATATTAGCGAGAAAAGGGTTCCTTGATTTGTGCCTTAATCATTTCCTTCTTGTGCATGACTCGAGTTCCTAAAAATTAGGAGATTCCCTATAAATTAGGATGAGTTCCTATAATTTAGGAATTAGTCCCTAAAAATTAGGATGATTTAGGTTGCCGTCAACTAATGTGTCGAAATTGAAAGTCAAGTTTCTAATTTTCTAGTGTGAGTTGATTGAGGAAAAACACAAGTGGTTGTCTTGAAATATGATGAGTTGCATGAGAAATTAACTCATGATAACTCAATCAATCACAAAATCATTCCTTAATTAGAAATCCACTAATTTTAACCATTCAAATTTTCTTTAAAAGGAGGAACGAGGCACAAGTTTAATAATTGTTTTGGTGAGAAATAGGAAAAACACAAGTGGTTGACTTGAAATATGATGAGTTGCATGAGAAATTAACTCATGATAACTCAATCAATCACAAAATCATTCCTTAATTAGAAATCCACTAATTTTAACCATTCAAATTTTCTTTAAAAGGAGGAACGAAGACACACGTTTAATAATTGTTTTGGTGAGTACGAGTTGGTGAGACCAAGAAATAGGAGTACCCACAATGTTGTGTGTGAGTTTGTGAGGAAGTGTGTGCAAGAGAAACTTGTGCACAAAATTATTATGATGAAGATTTCCCTTGGGTAGTGCGCATAGAAATAGGAGGAAATTCCTATTTAATAGGAGAAACTATTGCACATGGATTTAGGGAGAAAATTAGTCTACAACAAGTGTATTGTAAGAGATCATTCCTCAGTTTCTATTAATAATATTCTCAACAAGTAGAGGGTTTTCCCAGTTGTGTTGCCTAGACAATTTCGTGTTTTTGAATTGTATCAATGTGATTTTATTTTTATTCCTATTTTGCTGCATCTAGTAGAGAAATTTTATGTTTATGTGAGAATAGATTTTATTTTAGATTGCTCATATTAGTAGATCAGAATTTCGTGGATTTTCTACAAATTTTAGATACATTAGAATATCAATGATAGTTTGACATAATGAAAGTGGATAGAGTAAATTTATTGACTATGTTAACATTATTAATCGTTACTTAGACTGGGCACACAAATATCAAAATTCAGAAGTCATAATGTCAACAATTATATATCTTAAGAGCATTGTTGAACTTATGACATATGTTAGTGACAAAAAAGAATTTTCTTTTTTTTTTCAACAAATTCTAAAAAAAAGTTGACATCACAATTATTTTTTTTCCATTAACATTGAAAAAAATCATTATATGAAAATGGGGGTTGATCGTCCTCTAACACTTTGCAAGATTTAAAATTTACGTGTTTAGTTCATGCCTTATTCAAATATGAATAATTAAATTTGAAAGAACTTAAATATGAAATAAAACATTAAAAACTCAAAAATAACACAAAGGAACAGACACAACCAGTTGTTAATGGAGTTCACCCCTCCTGGGCTATGTCTCTGGGCCCTGCGCCAAAGGCTAGGCCACTTTATTTATCTCAGTTGTAAAGTGAGTACATACAAATTCTTCATCTTTTAGAGTCAAGCTGATGATGGAGTGGCAATGTTTCCCTTCAAGAAACATCCTCCTACATAGAACTCTCACTCTTAATTTGACTCAATTTTACAAAGAGGTGATTGTGACAAAATAAAGAGGATTATGTAGCAAAGGTCCTTGTACTCAAATTCGAGATAAAAAATCAATAATATGACCGCTTCAAAACAAGTTGTGGTTGTCTTTCACCGCATCACACTGACAAAAAAAACTACTCCAATGAAGAAACTAACTCTGCCCTTGCATCCAGAATGCCTTGAAACACCTATCTAGAATTTTGAAATGCTGAAAAAGGCATCTGTATGACTTTAGAAAGGAAAAAACAATCTCTGCACAAAACATAGATGGGTTTGACTATGCAAACCTTACAACGCAACTTGCTCTGGCTCATTGGTTGAGTGCTCTGGTTATAAAGACCCCGGTGAGGGGTTTGATCCAAATTTTATGTGATTTGAAATGATATTTCATCGAAGTGATTAGGTTTGGATAGGATTAATTTTTTAAACAATAATTTTGGTGGTAAAGTCATTGGGCCCACCACCCCACACCAACAAACATACAATGTATCAAATAACGAATTCATGGCCCGTGGCCTCTCTCCAAACTATGGCACGTAACCATAGCCATAAGATTTATCCAATGGCGTTGAAAACTCGCGCATAAAACTTATCCAATGCATTGGCAAGGTTTGTTAATTGGAGGAGGATATGTATGGTGGAGCCGCCAACAATGGGGGACTCCACAATTTTTTCTCTTATGCCATTTGGACATTGCATAACCTTTAACAATAAGTGGTAGAGTGTTGATAACAAGAATCAATGTGTATCCCAGTCGGTAAGGCGTGAAGTTTGTAAGGAGAAAATCACGGGATTGAATCCCATCTAGTCTATTCGTTAACAATTTTTTGGCCAGTATTGTAAGGCCACGTGTCCACTTTGATAGGGCCTCGTGGCTTCACAGGATTGACTATCCTTCAGCCAACCGAAAACTGAAAAATTTCCCCCCTTTGGTAGCTCCTTCCAACTCTTCGTGCATAGTCATATAGCACATGTTGTGACGAGGGGATAGAGTTGAAACTTCACCCTTCATCGATGGCTTCTTTCCACCTGCACCACGGTCCAGTGACAAGTCTTGTGATCAGGAGCTAAAGTTGGAACTTCGCCCCTCATGGGTGGCTCCTTTCCACTTGCGCCATGATCCGGTGACAAGTATTATGACCAGGAGCTGGAGCTTATACCTTAATGCCTCCCTGCAAAGCACTCAGAACCTGCTGGTGTTGTCATGTGCCTGGTGCATGTGACTTGGGGGCTAAGCCCTGGTCCAACCCCAAATGCGTTAACTTTAACTTGCTGCTGGAGAGTATAATTAATAAGCAACATAGTTGGTGGAACGGTGGAGCATTGTGATCTTGTTTGGTAGGTCCGTGGTTCGAACCTTTGGAGGCCCTGTAGGCTCATAAACAAATTTAAATATGCTATGGGGAGGCCACATGGCAGCCATCCATTGTCCCATGTGGGGTTCCATTATTTGTCAAATTCAAATATCAATAAGGCAATCATAAACCACAAAAAATCGACTAACCAGAATGAGACACTTGGAAAAACCTAAACACGCCATGTGTCAACCGGAACCATGAAATGACCATTAGATTTTGTAATCCTGAGCGTTAACTTTGACCAGTTGACCCTTTGACTTTTTTCCCAACTTTGACCCGAACTTTGACTTTGCATAAATTCTTCATACGAAGTCAGATTTCGGCCTTTCAAGTTGCATTGGATTCAAAACGACAAAATATACACAATGAAGCTGGTGTCAAAAACATATGATAAATTTGAATTTTTGAGCATGTTGGGATCTACTACTATCCATGACCTTCCTAGTCTCAAAACATGGCTAGACATAACCAATGACTAGACTCAATTGTATATTAAGATCCACCTAGATCATACCTCCCTATTAAAAGAATTTTGGTCCACTAAAAGTTTATTGAAATTGTGAATTTATTACATCAATCATCAATACATTAACAATCTATACCCTATTATAGACTCAACTAGAATGATCGATGTGATGACAAATCATAGATACAATTATCATTTAAACATAAGGCATGAAATCTACCCAGTTCCAAGTAAGCAATTTTTTTGGAGACTTACATTCTTCTTTACTAGTTTCCTTTGCTTCCGCTCATTCTGATTATACTTCTATTGATTCATGTGGTAACATTGGACATGTGATATTTGAATTTCCTTTCAGCTTACATTGTGAACAAACTCTCTCTCCTGAGTCTGTAATGGTCATCTTCTTGTTTGATCTCTTCAAACTTTGTTTTGACTTTACCGAGTCCTTCCCTTACTCTACCACAATCTTTCCCAGAATTTTCTTTACTTGCAGTGTTGCGTCATCGTTCCACAGACTACTCCTTGCAACATGTACCTTTTCACTGTAAACCTTCTGCTTCCAGCATTCAACTTTGCGATCCTGCATATTTTTCGGCATTTGCTCAGGATGTAATTACCAACATTAATCTGCTATGTGACCTTTCTTTCCACAATAGTCACATATTTATTTGTCAAATCCAAATCCTTCATATTTGGGTCTTTCCTAAACTAATATTAGCTGGAGTCTACCTTGGCCATGCTTGCCAAGGCCTTGACCTTGCTAATATCCCATTATGTCCATCAAATTCATACAAATTCCTTCGGTATGTTTTTCAAAAGCTCCAATCTCATGATCGCTTGAAGCCTCTTCCTTCTTTGTTTGTGAATAAATTTCCTGAGATGCTGGTACATAAGAAAGTTCCTCAGAAAATGAGGAAAAAGTACCAATCGCTTCTTCCACTGACTGTTTTTTTGGAGTAGTAGATGGATATGAAATTTATTCATCTGGATGCTGACGAAGAGGATATACTTCATTGTCTATAATAATAGATGGACTTCGATTTGAGAGACTTCCCCTCTTTTGAATTTCCATGGCTTGAATCCTCACTTGCAATCTTTGTTTATCTTCTTGCAATGCTTGCACCATGTGTCGCAATTCAACATTCTCCTGCTGATATTGTTGATTGAATTCTTCCAACTCTTGCAACCGGATTTGCTTCATGCTTCTACCCATACTTGAAATCTGGTCAGAACCTGCTTTGATACCAATTGATCTGAAAATGGGGCTTGATCGTCCTCTAACACTTTGCAAGCTTTAAACTTTAAATCTTTAGTTCATGCCTTATTCAAATATGAATAATTAATTTTGAATGAAATTAAAGATGAAACAAAACATTCAAAACTAAAAAATAACATAAAGGAAGAGACACACCCAATTGTTAACGAAGTGGACCCCTCCTGGGCTACATCTTCGGGCTCTACTCCAAAGACTAGGCCGCTTTATTGATCTTGACTGCAAAGTGAGTACATAAAAATTCTTCGTCTTTTAGAGTCAAGATGATGATGGAGTGGCAATGTTTCCCTTCAAGAAAAATCCTCCTACAAAGAAATCTCACTCTTAATCTGACTCAATTTTACAAAGAGACGGTTGTGCCAAAACAAAGAGGACTATGTAACAAAGGTCCTCGTACTCAAATTCGAGATAAAAAAGAAATAATATGATTGCTTAAAAATAGAAATGTTGTGGTTGTCTTCCTCTAGATCATACTAAAAAAACAAATACTCAAGTGAAGAAACTCAGCCCTTGCATCCAGAACGCCTTAAAACCCCTATCTAGGCTTTTGAAATGCTAAAAAAGGCTTCCGTATGACTTCGGAAAGTCAAAAAAAATCTCTGCTCAAAACATAGATGGGTTTGAGCACTCTACTTATAAAGGCCCTGGTAAGGGGTTCGATCCATATTTTATGTGATTTGGAATGATATTTCGGCGGTGTGATTCAGTTTGGATTGATAGGATTAAATTTTTAAACAATAATTTTGGTGGCAGGGTCATCAAACCCTCTGCACCACACTAACAAACATACAATGTATCAAATAACAAATTCGTGGCCCGTGGCCTCTCTCTAAATTGTGGCATGTAATCATAGCCATAAGATTTATCCAATGGCATTGAAAAATCGTGCATAAAACTTATCCAATGCACTAGCGGGGTTTGTTAACTGGAGGAGGATATGTATGGTGGAGCCGCCAACAATGGCATGCTCCACCCTTATTTTTTTATGCCATTTGGATATCACATAACCTTTAACAATAAGCGACGAAGTTTTGATAACAAGAATCAATGTGTATCCCAGTCGGTAAGGCGTGAAGTTTATAGGGAGAAAGTAACGAGATCTGATCCTTTCTAGTCTGTCCATGCGTCAATTTTTTTTGGGCCAGTCTTGTAAGGCCACATGTTGCACTTCAATAGGGCCTCGTGGCTTCATGGGCTTGGCTGTCCTCCAGTTAACTGAAAACTGACAAATATCCCTTCTTCTATAGCTCTTTCCACCTCTTCATGTGTGGTCATATGGAACATGTTGTGACCAAGGTCTAGAGCTAAAAATTCACCACTCATCAGTGACTCCTTTCCACCTGCGCCATGGTTTGGTGACAAGTATTGTGACGAGGAGTTGGAGCTGGAACTTCGCTCCTCATCGGTGGCTCCTTTCGACCTGCGTCACGGTTCGGTGACAAGTCTTGTGACCAGGAGCTGGAGCTTATGCCTTAGCGCCTCCCTGCAAATGAATCAGAACCCATTGGTGTGGTCATGTGCCTGGTGAATTCGACTTGGGGCTGGGGCTAAGCCCTGGTCCAACCCCAAATGCGTTAAATTTAACTTGATGCTGGATACTATAGTTAATAAGCAACATAGTTGGTGGAACGATGGAGCGCTGTGATGTTATTTGGTAGGTATGCGGTTCGAACCTCCTGGAGGCCTTGCAGGCTCATAATTTTTTTTAATATGCTATTGGGAGGCCACATGGTAGCCATCCATAGGCCCACGTGGTGCTCCATTATTTGTCAAATTCAAATATCAACCAACCAATCATAAGCCATGAAAATTTAAACAACATAATGAGACATTTGGCGAAACCTGAACGCGCCATGTGTCAACTAGAACCATGAGCTGATCGTTTACTGTCAGAACCCTGAGTGTTGACTTTGACCAGTTGACCCTTTGACTTTTTCCCAGCTTGGACCCGAACTTTGACTTTTCATAAATTCTTCATACGAAGTCAGGCATTCGCTGTTCAAGTTGCGTTGGATTCAAAATGAAAAAAATATACGCAATGATAAATTTGAATTTTTGAGCATGTTGGGATCTACTGCTATCCCTGAACTTCCTTGTATCAAAACATGACTAGACATAACCAATGACTAGACTCAATTGTAGTTTAAGATCCACATGGATCAATGAGTGCTTCTTCTAAGCAATGCTTGATTCAAGAATTACTTATGTCTACATTTGCTTCCTTTTCACTTAAGGCCCTTCCTACTCTTTCCTATCTAGCCACGACCCCTTCCTTACCTAGAAGATAATCTTACATTGCCCACTCAATGAACCCTCCTTTGCCTACCTTGTCCTACTCCAAAGGACATGTATTCTTCTCAACTGCTATACCTTCATAGATGCCTCCTCCATGGATTGTCAAACTTTTCGAAAATAATTAACATATATGCATTTTGATTTCCCCCTTGCCCCTCCCTTATCATATCATGAATGAAACAATATGTTTATCCCCATACTTCCCTGCATTTCTCAAAGAAATACCTCTCCCACTTTATCCCCTACTATGCTCTATTCGAGTATGATTTTTGCCTTATCCTTGGTAACTCAACCTCTCCACTTTCAATTTGATACACTAATCCTTCCTTGATATCAGAATCTCTTTGAAAAATTAGGAGAATTGTTATCTTGGTATTAATATATGGTGGCTTTCACTTGATCCTTATTTTCTTGTTTCTCACATGTTATTATCATCAACACCCATGACATTGCCTCCACTCTTCCTTTGATTTCTTCGCTTCCATAGTTTTGTTGTTTTTTCTTTTCTTTTATTTTCATGACCCTCACGATATAGATTATATTTCTTCTTCCTTTGTCATTCCCCCCATGGTATAACTCCTTATATTTTTGTCTATTTTAATGGACTTCTTGGTTGTTCCCCTTTCTTTTTATTTCACCTTCTACCTATTTTTCCCCCTTTTTTGTTTCTTTTTGCAGTCTCTTGCTCAGAGCTACCTCTCTTGAGATGTAGGATGGTTTCATCTCCAACCTTGTGTGTGAGTGGTCAAAATTGTCTATTTTGAGAGCTAATATACTTGGTCTTTTTTGGTATTCCCAAAATTTTCACCAGATCTCCTACCTACCCTTATTCCACTTAGGGGAAACATTTCCTTTCCTTGACTATTTTTTTCAACATTGTCACCATGTTTGGACAGTCACCCTTGGTGTAATTAGGAGAAAGGTTGCCTTGCCCATGCTATATATTTTTGCATTTATTTCATATATATATATATATATATATATATATGTTGCCTTGCTCATATTGTATTGACCTTGGGTAAGTTTCTCCTCTTGCTTCCTTTCTCCCTACTCCCTTTAGGGTGTGTTTCACTTGGATTTATTTTATATATTGATAAATATATTGGTATTATGTTCAAGCCATATTTTTTCTCACAAATGTAATTTGGGGAGGCCCCCTTTGGCATATTCAACAATTTTTTTTTCCTCTTCAGCATGTCCTAATGGGATTTCACTTATCATTGTCAACAATTAGGTAAGTTTAGGTGTTGTTCTCTCAAACTTTCTCTCTTTCATTTTCATCTTTAGTTTTATAGTCTAGCTATCACATTAGTAATCATGTGGTACAATTAACATTGCTTTTCTCCTCTTCTTCCTTGGAATATATTGACTTTCATGATTAATGTTTCTCTTCTTTAATTTTCTTTGTTTTCATTTCTTACTTGCATATGTCCAAGGGAAACGTATGTTAGTTTATAATAATGGTTATTATATGGAACCTTAACACATGGTGATGACCTCCTTGTGTCGGGGTATTTCTTGTGCTAACTTTGCCAATTAGCACACTCCTATTTTCTCATGCATTTTCCATTTTCAATTGTTATTGCCTTATTTTACTTGTCCTCTACTATAACCTTACCTTTCATTCTTATCCATGAAAACTTACTGATTTTATATTCATTGAATTATAGCCCCTATCACAGGGAATAATACAGTTCACAATTTTTGCACTTTATAATAAGCATACATTTGTATTTTTGGATATTAGTGTGTGAGATATTTCTTAGTGAATTGGCCATAAAACAACTATACTAAGATGATATCTAGGTTCTTCCATCCATCCTAGAGTTAGATCCCAATTTGTTGAATTCCCCTCTTTTAAGTCCCTTACCTCGGTCTAAATGTGAGATTGTGGCTCTTCATTTGACTTCTCGTTCGATAGTAGGGTTTTCTTTCATAATTAACCAACTCCTTTGGTTCCCTCCCTTCCTAATTATGTTCTCTCTTAGGCCTCATGCACTAGTTTGGGTCTTGGTTAGTTGAGGACCTTTATTTGGGTCCTTAAATGTGCCTAATCCATTAGGTCATAATCCTTGATCCACCAATTAGTGATCCCAAATATATTTATGTCTCTCCCTTCCTCTTTGTTAAGATATTTTTGGTTTCAATGAGTTTATGTTCTCTCCCTTGAATATGTTGAAACTCTACAAAATTGAACAATCTATAGAAATCTCGTGATCTTCCATCTTCCATGCTTTTGGATTTACTGGAATTTGTTTTCTAAATCAAACATCCACCTATTGGAATTCTCATACTATTGATATTTTCCTCAATATTTGGCTTATATATTCTTGTTAACACACAAATTTGGTCCCCATGTAACATACAATGTTAATAAATATACCATATTGCAGTCTAAGTGGAAGAGTATGTAACTATTATTAGAGTTATTTGGAGAAGATGTAAATTAAAATAATGGTCTATAAACTACCATGTATAATCTATTGGAATAGTTTATCACAATATATTTGATAAAATCACTTAAATCTATTCTATGCGGGCTAATTTTTCCTTTAAATTTCAATTTTTTTAATGGTTTACTTTTGGTGTAAATAAATGAAATAAGATAAACTATGAGAAATACAGAATAAAAAGAAACACACACACACACACACACACACACACACATGCAATATCCAATATTAATCCATTTTTTTCCTTGGGAAACACTTTCAAGAGAAAACCCAACTAGAAGGTGAAACACTTTCAAGAGAAAACCCAACTAGAAGGTGAGGTTGCTTTGCTCTCTTTTCCTTGGTATGGAAATATGCAAGTACAAAGGAAGATGTACTTTCTATGGAGTTACCTAAGACCTGTGGTTTCTGAAGCTACTATAGAACCTTAACCCCCTCTATTATATTCTTTAACTTTTGACTCCTAGTTAATCTTCTCAATTATGGAACAAAATATAATAACATAGAATGAAACCCCTACTCCTCCTAGCGGCCTGATATTTAACATAGCCATATAACCAACAAGGAGTATGGTTTGATTCCCTTAGACCTCACCTATAGTTACAATTTTGGACATTCTAATGTCTTATTGATTGTCCAGACGTGGCTAGCCCCATATGCATGAGTAACAGACCATGATGTGGCATCCTCTCATACCATGGTGTTACATAATAAGTCAAATTACATGATACATAAATTTTGCATACAAACTCCAATTGTTGTGATTATTGCACCAATGGAAAGGTCTTTAACAATAGAATAGTTCTATAGGGTTTCAAGCACATGAGATTATGTTTGACCCAAAAAAACATCATTTAATGCCTCAAAATGGATCTAGAAGGTTTCAGATCCCAATTCTCCAAATTGGGACCCACCAATGACCCGAAAAGTTGATTCCTCCAATTATTTTCACTCTAAAAGCATCAAGATGGATGAAAAATAATATAGTGATCCAATTCATATCAAATAATGCCATAATAAGGCACGCCATTCTCCACTACCTTAGGTGACTTTCTCTCATAGTTTATAATGTGCATTCATAGGTTATGGGAGGATGCAATTCTCCACCTCCAAGTCCACCCCCATGAATGAGGTAATCATCTACTTCAACCTCCCAATTTAGTAGGATCAAGTGGGAGGTGACGCCATGATCAACTTCCACCTCCCACTGTATTGACTTTAAGTGGGAAGAGAAGTCACAATCCACTTCCACCTCTCATCCCACTATGGAGTGGAATGTTGGATCTATACCATCAATATCTGTTCAACACGAAAGATTGGGAGTTTTTAGGGATCTCTCATTTAAATATTAATAGATAATCCATTCTACCATGTTAGCCATCTCCATATAATAGAGTTTTGTTGTTCTATTTCTCTTTCTTGGTTGGATCACTTCGCAACAATTTCCCCATACTTTAATGCCATTGATATTTTGCTATAATGTTGTTGTAATGCTGCATTAGAAATTTTAAATAATTAGAAGGATACACTATAATATTAAAGATAGCCAATTCGAGAAAGGATCCTTAAAGAGAGAAAGTTTCATATTACTTTTAAACATGAAAAGTACTTTAATTTTGTAATTATTTATGCTATTTTTTTTGGTTAAATCACTTTGCAACTATTCCCCATCCTATAATACCATTTTTATGTCACTAAACTATTGTTATAATGTTGTTGTAATGTTGCATTAGAAATTTAAACAAATTAGAAAAACACACTATAATACTAATGAAAACAAATTTGAGGAAAAAACCCTAAAAATAAAAAGTTTTAAATTACCTCAGAACATGGAGAGTGTAGATTTGTTTTTATTTCTATTGATTTGTTGAATGTAATATTTCCCTTTTCCCTCTCTAACTACTTCAATTATATTTTTAAATTTTAGAAGAGATATATATAAGTTAACATTAAACTTTACCATCACAACTATTTTATATATATTACCTCAATATAATATAAAACTTTTCTTTCTGAAAAAAAGGTTAACATTAAACTTTACCCTTTCAAGAAACAATGGTCTTTTCTTTCGTTGTTTTCTTGTGCACATATACATTTAAAGGTAGTTAAGCCAAAGATCGTTCTCCTCCACTTCTCACTCCAATATTAAACATTAAAGGTAAGGAAATGCATCCCATATGAAAATTTTCCATTTTCACTTAAATCCGCGCTTTCTCCACTTGAATGGTTGCTTGAATGGTTAGTCGCTTGACCCTCAATTTTTCCACCCACAAAATGGTCACCATATGGGGGAGTTCACAAATTTCCATAAAATTGTTTTGGCTGTTTTGTTTTGAGGTATTCTTGCTGCATGCATGTAATGAATATTCTTGATAAATATTTGTGCTCACTAGTTTTTTCATATCATTCTTTTTATTCTCCTTCCAATCTACGCGATCGATCTTGTAAATTTAAGTGATTAGTAAATTTACTATTTATTCATGAGTGTTGGAGTAATTTACTATTTATTTATCAGTGTTGGACCTGTAACAGTAATCTTATAAATTTAAATAGTAATTAGTAATTAGTGATTAGTAATTTTATTATTATTATTATTATTTTGGAATAGTATATATTTTAGAATATTTTTAGTAGTATATATAAATAAAAAGATAAGATTTATTTCCAAAATAGTTATGTTTTTTTTGTTTTTTACTTAAATTTATTAATTAAAAAAATATTATATGAACAAGTATCATATGAAATGATTTTTGGTTTTTTTGGGCATGTGGTATTGATAAGATTTAGTATTGGCCCATGGTATTGTAACAAAACCTATTTATAAATTAAGAATGTTCATGATAAAATGAGTCTACATTTAAATGGTTAATAATCTTGTTATGTGTTTATTTATTTATTTTTAATGTATATATGTTTAACTTATTTTTTATTTGTTTGTCAAGTGGTTTGAGTTCATCCAAAATTAAATCAAGCTTGACCTTTTTATTGGGCCACACCAACTCTTTAACATGATTGGATTTTTGCCCACAAAATTTCAAACCGGTGACTTTCACATTACACCTCATTTCCATCTATTCTAGACCTGATGGGCATATACATATTTAACTTATATATCAATTCTTTTTTATCATTAATAATAATAATTATTATTTTAAATAAAATTATAGTTTAGTTAATTTTTAAGATTTTTTTTTTAACAACTTAAAATGTATGATGCAATAAACGTTTTGATATTTCTTATAGATAGATACTTATCAACATTTATCAATCATTTAATTTATATAATTACACTAGTAAATAGCATTATTCTCTCTCCAATTTAAATGATTTTATTTTCATTATTCATCATTCATTCTCAAAATTATATTAGTATTTTTATTTCACTTATTTCATAATTTATTATTAATATTCTTTGGCCATTGAATTTTTTTATATATTGTTTGATTATTTTTTTTTACTTGATTTATTCCCTGTTCTTTCATCATTGGGTTTTTGCATATTGTTTGATTACATGTACTTAAATATTTGTTTATATATTATTTAATTATTTTTATAATTAATTTATTTATATTTAAAAATAAAGAAATTTATTCACTATTCTTTCATCATTGTGTTTTTCATATGTTGTTGTTTGATGATATGTACTTAAATATTTTTTAATATATTATTTAATTATTTTTATAATTAATTTATTTGTATTTTAAAAAACATTAATATGTTTTTTAGTGTAACAATTATACATTTTATTAAAAAAATAATTTTGTTAATGCTTTAAAAAACAGAACCTTAAAACAAACATCATAATTTATAAAGATTCAAAGTTTTTCAAAATTGAGCATCTTACGTGAAGGAACACACGGCCTTTAAGGTCACTCACAAAAATGAAAATAAAAAGTTGATTATAATTAAAATTAATAATATAATTTGTTTTAAAATTATTTTATATATTGAATTTTGATAGTTGATAATTAATATAAAATAAATTCTCTAAAAGTTACAGAATATATATATATATATTTATTTTTATTTCTATTTCTATTTCTTGAATATAATATATTATGATTTTTCTTCTGGAAAAAAAAATATATATATATATTTTTTGAGAAATTTTGATTTTATAGATAAAAATAAAAATTGTTTGTATATTCTACGGTATTTTTTACCTAAATAAATAAAATTTTTAATATTAATAATGGACTCAATTAGGAAGTTGCGCTGTCCATTCTTTTGGGTTAGTTGTAAAGATGACTTTGAAGTTTGTCCTCCCTTAGGTGCATTGGGACAAGATTGATGCGCGTAGTGAGTGGGGCTTGGGGCATTAAAGATTTATCTCTATTTACAAAAACGTTGGCAGCGAAGGTAGGTTGAGGCTATTGTCTACCAACTGTCTTTGGACCTCGGTTGTCTATAGAAAATACATCTTCCCATTTATTATTGACGAATGGGTTCGAATTCCCTAATAAAAAGAAAGCTAACACCTTTGTCATCGGGAAGGTTGTTTTATCATCAATCTCAATGGTGGAAAATGACCTAGCTTGGAAGGTTGGTAATGGAGGAAAGATGAGGATTGGTATTAACGGGTGAGTTGGTTGTGGGAAAATTTTCACTTTTTTTACAAATTAGTCATATACTTGAATGAGAACGGAAGGATTTTTCTGAACCATATAGTTGATGATACTGGTTTTTCCATTTGGGTACAAGGTTGGGTTGAGGTTTGAGATCTAAATCTCTTGGAGGAATATACAGTCTCATGGAAAATTTCTATTATTGCTTTTAATTCATCTCTTGTCAGGATTATAGATAGGGAAGACTCTCTCTGATGGGTTCACTCCTTGAGTGGGGTGTACACTACAAATACTAGGTACTTACATAAGATTAAAGTCAGAAGACATTTAGATCTTGTTTAGTGATGGAAAAAGATTTGAAATTTTAGTTGTCCTCTAAAAGAACATGTCTTTCTTTAGTGTTTGATTGAAAACAAAGTCCCTACTCAGGAAAACATTCGAAAGAGGCAAAAAAAAAAGGACCCATCTGGTGCATAATGTGAAAAAATGTAGAGGATTAACTGACTCATCTATTTCTCTCTTGTCCCTTTACTTTGAGTATTTGACCGGTCTGTAAGAATAATTTGGGCTGTGCTTTGGTGTGGCATGGTGAAGCTTTTCTTGAAGCTTGGAAGTCTTGGTGGGACCTCTCAAAAGATGATGCTCTAAATATCTCCCCTCTCATTTGCTGGGGAGTATTGTTGGTTAGGAAAAAGGAAACTTTATGGGATAAGGCTTCATCCCTTGATCATGTGGTAGCTCAAGTTCTAGAAATTTTATCCCTCCTACCTTCCTCATATTCTTATAAGGTTCCCGAGGTTATCTCAACAAAAACCATAAATTTCTCTGCTTCTTGGGCCTATTTTGACAAAGCTTCTTGTGAGGATGGTGCTTGTGGAGGTGGGTTAGTATTGTATCTTCGTGAACGTCATCTAAAGATGGTGCTTGTGGAGGTGGGCTAGTATTGTATCTTCGTGAACATCATCTAAAGATGGTGCTTGTGGAGGTGGGCTAGTATTGTATCTTCATGAACATCATCTATTCAAATCTCAGATTGGTCTGGGTAAGGGCACAAATAACTTTGCAGATATTCTCTCTTTAAAACTTCTCCTTTTTTTTGCAATTGAAAAAGAATGCCACACTCTTGAAATTTTTGGTGATTCTATGAATGTTATAAATTGGTTCAATGAAACACAAAGATGCCTTAATCACACACTGCTTTCTATTTTGGAGGAGATTCTACAACTAAAGCTTTCTTTTGATCACATTTCATGTTGCCATATCTACAGGGAAAGGAACACAATGGCGAATGCCTATCTAACACAACCACTGAGCAGGCTATGGGCACTTAGAAAATCACAAACAACACTTTCTTGTCTATATTTTGAAAATTTTGAAGATGCTTTTTGTATGAACCTCTTACACAAACAATAATATGTTTATATTTATACACATAATGCAACCACATTTTTTTTGAACACATGTTTTTTGAACATTGGCTTATTAAAGGCCAAAATTTTTGGGCCTTGTGTTTCAGTTATTTTTTTGAGAATGTATAGAAATGCATCTACACAATGTAACCTTTACATTTTTAATGAAATGTTACAATTTTTTGGGGAAAATAAAACAAAATTTTTAATATTAATTTCTTTATATATTTAAATTCTCTTATTTCTTATTAGTAAATCTATTTACATTTTAATATTAAACTTATAAAATTACCATAAAAATTATCAAATAACATAAAAAGTTTAATCATACACTCAACTTAAAATGACCTTGCTACTTTAATTGTAAAAGTCTATTAACATTTATAACCTCTTAAATATCTTTTTTGACCCTACATATAGATATGTGAACATATTCTTAGACATCTTCTCTCATTTGTTTTAACCATTATTCTTTCAATTTCTCTATATGGCTGGTGTAAACTCTAGATATATTTCAATTTTTTCAATGGTTGGGATAAACTTTATATTTATTAAAATGGATATTGTTGGTTTTCAACTTTACATATATGGTGAATGATATTATTGATGAGCATAAACCTTAGCATGTCAATGGTTTTTATGCACCAACATAGATCCATCTTAAATACTATAGATACTATGAGCCGAGAGAGATCAAATCTCTTTAGACGCAAATAAATTTGAAATTTTTTTGCATCCCTTGATAGATCTCAATGAATCAGTTCTTTATATATATATATATATATGTTCAAAAAATCTTTGTTAGATTTTATGGGAAATTGAATATATATATAAATGAAAAAATGGTAAAATAACCAGACTACTTTAAACATTTTAACCATAAAACCTACTTTTTTTCAATTGCTTTATATGATAATTACATAATTTTTTTTAAATAATATATAATTTATACATAATTGACATTAAAATATTTTACATTACATTGAATTGAAACATTTAATATTTTAATAATAATTAGAATTGAAATTTGTTATTATTATGAATATTTTTAAATGTCACATATAAAATTTATATTAAAAATTGAATGAATAACACATCTCTTATAATCCTTAAGAAAAAATATTATATATATATATATATTTCATTTTTTAACTTTCAATTACTTTATTATATACAACACTAAAATATTTTCTTGTTCTCTATATAGATATATTTTAAGTTGATATCAACATAAATTAGTTTTAACATATAATTTCAAATATTTTATTTAAATACCATATTCAAATATTTTTGAAAAATATAAAATTTAAACATCTTACTTATATATATACTTTCAATTACTTTTTTATTTTTATGTTTACTCTAAACTTATATTATATAAAGTGAACTTCAAAATAATTTGTTTTTTATCACATTAAATATAATATTGACAACATTACCATAATAAAATTAAAATTATTGATTTTTGATATTTTCTCATAATAGATATCACTTTTCTATTTAAAAAATATCCGAATTAAAAATCTCTTAAAATTCTCGATCGTACTACGCTGCAAAATGATCTCCCACGTACTAAACTATAGAACGACCCAACAAAATATAATCTCAAATTTAAAACTCAACGAAATTACCACAAGCCTATCCATGTTTAGATCTGGCTAGGCTAATCCAATTCCAGCCTGAGCCCCTCCCTCATATTAGTTGGCTGATACCAGACATGAGATTGTGGGAATCGACGTGTTTCACAAATATGTTCCTCCTTAGAGCCTGCGTGAATTTGATTAGTCAGGTAAAATTAGTATATACATAGGGTTTATAGATCACTGAAGGATAAGAAAAAAAAGATAATTATTATTGT
The DNA here is from genome assembly GCA_031772625.1 of Pinus tabuliformis. NCBI lineage: Eukaryota > Viridiplantae > Streptophyta > Pinopsida > Pinales > Pinaceae > Pinus > Pinus tabuliformis. The sequence continues at coordinate 684,269,463 of CM062805.1, forward strand.
TTTCAAATTGTTATTCACTGAAATGTGAAAAGAAGAATGATGATTGGAGAAGGATGGTAAGTTTGTTTAGAATATTTTTGGAATTTTTAATCGAGCTAAATTTAATTGGTAGAAAAGTAATGTATCAATATTATACATTAACAGATAAACACTATGACTAAATCTCTTCCACGTAATGTGCCACAGCCCCTGGCTGGCTTTTCTCATTGTAACCTGGACATCTAAAACGGAGTTGTTTATAATGCGATTTTTTGGAGATTCCGGCGGCGGAAGAAATTGAGGTTAAATATTGATTTGTTGCAGTTAAAATGGTTTTTTAACTGTATATTTGGATTCAGCACCCTCGAAAACCCCTGGGACGCTTTCATTGTGCAGAAACTAACTATCAAACTTGCGATTCCAATAAATTCCTGCCGAATAAAGGCTTTCAAAAAGTCGCGTTATAGACTATTTCATTTAAAACTGTTTACCTCAAAAGCAACCACTGGGTATTAAATTTATTCAGAGACAGACCGGGGAGAGGCCTTAAGCGTTTCTCCCTTTTGGCAGAAGCTCAAACGACTTTATCTTATTCTTAACAGATAATTTAGCTGAGATTGCTCCCAAAATTAATATCAAAGCCATATCCATATGATAGCGGGCTCAGTTTAGGATTCCTGGCGTTATGTCGAAGCATGCACTGGGCAAATCAGAAAACAGCAGAGTTTCGGAGTAAATGCACCATCAATACGCATTAAAATCTATCGTTCTTCTCAATAACATGGTGATCGATGTACTTCAATGACAGAGATTGTGCCATTCAATGCCCAATTTGAATTCATGCGTTGTTACCTGACTCTTCTGCCACTTTTAGTATTGCCAGATATCTCGAATATTTCCTTGTATGCAGCGGGGAATCAGTTGATGCAAACTTAGTGCACCACAAGATTGCTACGTTTAGTATAAATGTTTAATAGATAAAATGGAAAACAATGGGAACTCCGGCCCTGTTTTTGTGTACAACAGAAGTATAGGAAATACAGAATGGGATTGAGATGGTTTACATATAATCCAATTAGTGTTTTCTTTGTTTTGCTCTTATGTTTCACTGTATCAGTGGGCTCACAAAGTGTGCCTGCACTCTTCATCTTTGGTGATTCACTCAGCGACGATGGCAACAACAATTATCTCAGTTCTTTGGCTAAATCTAATTTCCCACCTTATGGAATAGATTTCCCGCTTGGACCTACTGGAAGGTTTTGCAATGGACGCACCGTCCTAGATTTTCTAGGTTAACTCTTCATGTTTTATAATGAGATATTTCTTTTTTGGAGACTATGTGAATGAAGTTTCATTGAATAATTGTATTGTTATCAAGATATGTGTGTGCATAATTGTCTGGTTTACTGGAATGTATAATGGTTGTGCATGCAGGACAATTCCTTGGTCTGCCATTCATCCCAGCTTATTTGGATCCATCAACAAAGGGACAAAGGGTTGTGAGAGGGGTGAATTATGCTTCTGCAGCCGGTGGCATTTTGGATGATACTGGCCTAAACTATGTAAGTTCTTCATAAAATAGAATAGGCATTTTGGATGATATTTTTTTACTATGCGCAAGTTAGATATATTAATAAATTATGATGAAGAAAGAGTCTATAATGGGCAACTTATCCTTCTAACTTTATTAGAAGGAATCTAACAGGGTGAATGGAAGAATACATAATTGACCAACTTATCAAGTTGATGAGAGTGAACATGAACCACGTAAAATCTTCATAAAATAAAATAGGAAGAATGTGTAAGACATCATGAAAAATTTGTATAGGAAGAATGTGTAAGACATCATGAAAAATTTGTAATAAGTTTGACCCAATTTAATTCTTGCATCTTTGAACCTTGTAGATGTATTTTAACTTTGGCTTCGGAAGACAATGGAATTTCCATGGACAATATTTTTGTTTTCTTTTCCTATGCATTTTTCCTTCTCATTAAATGATAATAATTAAATTTATATATTATTTTATATTTTTTATATAATAATATAATTTATTGCATAAACTCATTTAAAATTTTTTAATTCAGTTTTAAGGGATTAAAATATTATATTATATAATTGTAAAATGGTAAATCTTGTAATGTGGGATAGAAAGAAGTTCATCTTTGAAACTTTAGTCACTTTTATTATTTTATATGGATGTGAGGTTTCGGGTTGCAGCATCTTTAGAGAATCATGGAGAAAGATTGAGCAAATCCAGAAGTGTTTTATGGTGTATAACCTCAAAATTAAAAGCAATACACCCTATCCTATTCTCCTTATAGAAGTGGGTATTTCCCTTATGGAGAGCCTAGCTATGACTTGGCTTCTGTTGTACAAGCACAAACTCAAATAGCATAGGAGACCATAGACTTCCTAAGCTAGCTTTAAATTCCTGCCAAAACCACCTAAGGCTCAAACGAGGTTGGTATAAAGACACAAGGGCCTGGTTAAACCATTGGGAGATTGACGAGAATGTTGCATTGCAAAACATTAATAACATTAAAAATATTGTTACTTCTAAGTTCAAAGAAAAAATGTGGTGTGAGAAAGATTTAACAGCTAAAAGAAAATTAAGATATTATAAGGAGGTCATCAACCCTCTCTGTTTTAACTAGGTCAAAGAAGAAAATTAGTATAGCCAAGATTAGAACAAACTCTCATGAGCTCAGTTCCTAAAACACCATGGATGGAAAGGATCTGCCATCTCTCTGTGAGAGTATGAACATTGAGGATGAAAATCATTTCCTCTTAGAGTGCCCTGCCTACAACCACATTAGATCTCCTTTGTTGCAATAGTGACTTTCCTAGCCTTTTACGATGAGGCTTCTCTCCAATCTTTTGTAGCATAGGAATAAAATCTTACATCAAACTAAATAATAGTTCGTTTCTTTAAGTGTGATAGACCAAAGTTCTTGAAGTGTGATAGACCAAAGTTTGGTCTTAGTGGACGTTAACCATCATCATCATCATCACTAATAAATATAAAAAATAAATTCAATTTCCAAAAGAAAATAAAGCATTAATAAAAACATTAAAATTTTTATTTATAAAAATATGATATTTATATAATGATAGATAAGCCGAACATTATTAACCGAAAAATATATGATAATTCACACTTATTGTTTTTGAATTCTCATTCTTTTTAATTGGAGATGATGGAAAGTCTAGACTTACAATCTCCTCATTCTTCTTAATTAGGGATAATGGCAAAATCTAAATTTACAATCTTCTTAGCTACTATATATTTTGTTGTCCAATTTGTTTATTTCAATATCGATATATAGAAAAATATCCTATTAAGCCGATATATAGAAAGATATCCTATTGGGCTTCAGTCCTCTCTGAAAGCACCTTACTCATAATTGTCCTTTATTTATTAGTATATATCAACAGTCTGAAATCTATTACAATGGCTATTGTTATTCCCAGTCTTCCACATTCTCTTTAATCTCTTTAACTTCGAGAAAATTCCTCTCCACATTAATGTCTCATCTAGCTATATTCATTGTATTCCTTGCTGCTGAGGGAGTGTGTGAATAGCAATGCAATTCTTAGCATTTTTGCTGAGTCCGCATCCATAGTTGCCGTGCCTACCATGACTTCTCCAAAGAAGAGCCATGGCTACGACCAGATACACAATAGATGCTCAACTAGAAGAGAAAGATAACGTCCACTAGTATGAGGGTATCACAGAGCCATTGATGATTCATATTTCAAACATAGAGGAGTCAGGAAGCAAGGAAATGCATCCCATACGCAGATTGGGGGAGAAAGCACACGCATTAAAAAAGAAGCTATTAAACCTACTCCAAAACTAATACAAAAGTAAAACGAGAACATAAGAATTTACATGAACAGACCAAAGTAACCAATATGCCGAGAGTATAGAAGGTAGAAATGGACGAGTCTAGGCTATGTTTCTCAAGAAACCTGTGGCAATATCTTGAAATATTAAATTTCATTATCCAGCATTAATATTTTTTAATATATATTTTTACTTTAGTTAAATTTCATTTTAAAATATTTTATTTAAAATAAATAAGATATTTATATATATATATATATATTTTTTTTTTTTCCTTTTTTTTCCTTGAATGGATTAGATGTCTCAGATCTGGGTAATGTTGATATTCAGGGATGATGGTCCGTTACTTTTAGAATTTGGGTTAATTTGGTTACTGTGAGTAGCATGTATGAGATTTTAAAGTTTTATCTTGCTTTTGTGTTTATGTTTTTGTAAGTATTTGTTTATGAAACTACCTCATTGATTTTTTAAAGAATTGATAGAAATTTTCAGCTTACAAAAATTAGATGTTTTAAAATTTTAATTAAATTAATTAATATATTAATTAATTTTTTTCTTATGTTTTTGACTTAGTTAAAAGTAGCTGTCTATTTAACCCACTGCCATGATCTAATTCTTTATGTTGTCCTTAAGATAAACCACACTGCTTGGTTCTAAACCAGTTATCAAATATTTCTTGATGTTATTAGTATTGATTTTTTTTAATCTAAATATAAATCACAAAAACTTAAACTCAATTAATATATTATTTTTTTCCCTTAAATTTCCAATTTCACAATTAAATTAACATAAATTTATATAAATATTACATATAATAAAAAAATTCATAATTCTTATTATGTTTTTTCTACACAATAAATTTAATTAAATTAATGTACCTTTATATAAATGTTACATACTTATTATTTTTTTCTATACAATAAATCTAAATATAATTATAATAGAGTCAAATTTAAAGATTAAAGTGCAATTATTGAGTAAATGAACACAATAAATATAATTATAATTATAATAGAATCAAATTTAAAGATCAAAGTGCAATTATAGATAAAAAAGAAAAAAAGAAAGTAAAAAAAAAAATATTAGAAGATATCCCAAGTATCTGGGAGGGTCTAATCATAACTTTCTCACCCTGTTTCAATGTTTCCACCCTTTTAAATTATACATCAAATATTAAAATAAAAATTGAATGAAAATAATAATCTAATTTTTTTATATATTTAATTGAAAATTTAAATTATAATTTTATCATTACTCTCATATATATATTCAAAAAAATCCAAAATATTAATTATATATATATTTATATTCAAAAAAATCTAAAATATTATATATATATATATATATCAAAAAAACCGTGTATTATTCTCTCTTTCTTTCATGGGTACATTTTTTCATTGATAATTAGGTTCAAATCCTGTTGCCTAATTTTCTGCACCGTTTGCTGTTGCTAACCAGGGTAGCCGAATATCGTTCAACGACCAGATACGAAATTTCCAGAACACCCTAAAGGACTTGACTGCACAGTTGGGAACCTCACAGGCCCTTGAGCTGTTTCTTTCAAAGTCTATATTTGCCGTCGCACTCGGAAGCAATGATTACATCAATAACTATCTGCAACCCGCATTTTTCACGACGAGTAGACAGTATTCAGCAGGAACTTTCGGCGACCTCCTTATTTCTCAATACACTAAACAATTAACGGTAACTGTCACAATAATAATAGTAATAATTATTTGCCTTAACATTCGAACATTGCAGAAATAATTTAAGGAGAAAATCACTGGGTACTGCAGGCTCTTTATGACATGGGTGCAAGGAAATTTGTAGTATCCACGGTGGGTCCTCTGGGTTGCCTTCCTCAGCAGTTAGCCATTTCAAATACTAATGGCCGTTGTATTGACAGTATCAACCAACTTGTTGAACCTTTCAATGCCGGGCTTCGATCCATGCTCAGTAAATTGAACAGTAATCTCAATGGGGCAACTTTCATTTATCTAGACACCTACAAAATTGTTCTGGACATGATCCACAATCCTAGTGAATATGGTAATACTATTTCAAGTTGATTGTAGATTTAAGGAATATTTAAGGTATTTTATTTAGATTGTTAATTTTTTTTTGAATATTTGGCATTTTTAAAGGGACATGGGCACGGCCAATTATTTGACAGTGCCCTTTTAGATATCCTTATCTAGATTGCTGATTCTCCCCATGTCCGTATGATTGGGAATCAACAATCTACATAATCTCAGGGATATTTCCCAGTAATCAAAAGAGAGGTTAAACAATTAACCACTCTCTTAATAATAAGATTCTAAAAATATTCTTGAAATCTACCATCATAAAAATGTCACTACTTATCAGCTTTTATTTTTATCAATATTCTACAAAATATTATTTTCTGAATTTCTAACTTACAGGCTATTGGGTTTAATGTTTTGGGTGCAGGTTTTACAGTGGTGAACGAAGGCTGCTGTGGAGTTGGAAGATATAATGCACAGGTGACGTGCATTCTTCTAATTCAGCCCTGTGCAAATAGAAGTCAGTACGTCTTCTGGGATGCTTTTCATCCGACTGAGGCAGTGAACTTGGTGTTGGCTGAAAAAGCATTTTATGGGGGGCCGCCTGAAACTTATCCCATGAATTTGACTCAACTTATCAAAATATAGCATTAGTTTCGGTTCTATATTGGTCCACAAATGAGCAGGATGACATGGTTTGTTTGGTGTTGGATTGATTTTAGTTAAGGGGAGTTTTTAATATTGACAAATATTCAGAACATTAATTAACGGTTGATTAATTTATATTCATTATTATTGTAGTTAAATTGTATTTTAGTTAATTTTTTTTAGTTTTATTTTTTATAAATAGTTATTTTTCATTTTTTTTTAATAATAAAATTGATTAACTATTAAGCTTAGAGTTAGATGAAAACACAGAAGAATCTGTTATTTTTATTAAATCTCACTCCTCTACAAGATTGATTAATTATCAATAAGATTAGTAATTTACTTAATTTTCTTTTAAATTCAGAAAACAAATGAATTGCAAGCTTCGCCAGGGAGTAATCATTGTGGGTTTGGAAATATTGGGAAAGCAGAGGAGCTGATTTCTGGCTTTTGGAATATTGGGAAAGCAGAGGGGCTGAAAAATCCCTAGCACCGGTATAGCAATGAGAATAATGAACCAGCCATTTTAAAAATAGTGGAAAAATATCTTTGGCCATTGTCATATATCATCCAATTAAAGTCGCAGCTATGGTCACGGTACCTCACAGCATCTTAGTTTCGAGGGATGTCCCAAAGCGCGCAGGATTCGATTCCTAAACTCCACACAGCTGAGCCTTTAAACTTACATTTTTATAGAAGAATCTAATTTTTTTAAGTGCAAATAGAAAATGCATTGCTTTAACACCTTAGCAATAGCAATACATTCGCTGACCAACAACCCATACTACTAAAAACTATATATATATAAAACTAAAACCATACTGCTTATATTCATTCTCCACTATCATCATGTTCCCATACAAAATTTATTTCATATTATCCAGTATAATACCATAGGAGGCTGACAAATCTTTGAATATATATAACAGGAATTGCACATGAAAGGTGACGTGGATTGCGTGAGCAAGACACACTAATATATTTTATATATGAACTGAGAGTAATTTTACAATGTAATTTACAATTGTATTTTAAAGTTAGTTTTTCTATTGGCAAAACATTCTATTATACAACTTTATTATAGCTTGCAATGTTATACTAATAGAGAGAGTATATTATTATATTAATTTAGATATTTCATTTTAGTAATTTTAAGTTAATTGAGATGGTTAAAAAGAAATGATATTGAAATTGATGAACTTTTTTATATCATATTAATTTAAAGAGTCACACGTATTTTATAGTAGTATATAAGTGAGAGAGGATGTTATCACATTAATTTGAGAACTTGAACTTGAATCAATATGTAGTTTGGTAGTCAAAATCATAGATGATCTTAGTGATAGAATGAGGGAGGATACCAACAGTCAGAGGACTTGTATCCATGCCTTATTTTATATAGATTGGTGGAGAAAATCATATATGATCTTAGTGATAGAGTGAGAGAGGACACTAAGAACTTGAGGACTTGCATCCATGCCTTATTTTGTAGTAGTGCAAGTGTGATTAAGGATGTCATGACATCAATTTGGGGACTTTCACCCATAACCCATCTATTGGATTAGAAACTACAAGCAAGGGGGCCTTAGCTAACAAGCCACAACATCAAAATTGTTAATGATGTTACTAACAAATTGATGGTTGATACTATCCCATCATCTTGGGAACTTTCACCCATGCCTTAGCTTCTAATATTACACGAGTAAGAGAGGATGCTACCGCATCAACTTAGTTAACACTCACACCCAAAATTTTCCTTCCACAAAGGCAACTAAAATCTAATGAGGGTCTTAGTAGGGAAGGCATGGCATGAAAATTACCATTGATGTTAGTACCAAAATGAGGGAGGACACTATCAAGTTATGATTGGTAAATGAGTAACCTATAGCCCACCCCCTTCACCAACATGGATCCTTTGTGAAATTAAACTTCCCACCTCTATCTCAATCTTGTATAGAGAGCTTTGTCTTGTGAATGGCCCACTCCGGGGTAACTTGTACACATCGAAATAATAACAACCCGATATCAATCAGGCCAATAAAAATCAATGGATTTGTAAATACTCTATTAAGACCTAAGTATAAGGCTTTATATTTGGTGGAAATACTTTGCACATAGCTACCCAACTAAATTAGATCTCTGAATTCCCTAGAGGATGAGAGACAAACATGATTTAATGTGTGGGTTCAATTTGATTGTAGTGCTTTGTTATTTTCTAGGTTACATTGCTAGTTACTTGCTTGTAATAATCACCAAGTCTACTCTATCTTTAGCTATGGTTTCAAGGTTCTTCTAGTTTGAGTATTGTGGAAGGCTAATATCCTACTGCTTTAATCTTTAGAACCCCCACACATTGTAGCATAGCCATAGGCTCAAGGTCTCTATACTTAAGGAACAATTTGAGGAAAATTTCTTTATAGCATTTATGCTCATCACATATTCAAAAATGCAGTCACAATAACGCAATATTCAATGAACTCAACCAATCTTGTTTATACCAAATTCCTTAACACTCCAACAACAATATAATTAAAGTCTTATCTTTGAAGACCTCGAAACATTAAATTCCATTAGTTAGTGTTTTGATTATAGACTTATCTTCCCTCGGTTAGGTTGGTTCATATCTCACTTACAAGAAAATATATTTGTACATTTAGGGTTTTACCCTCATCATTAGAGAACTTATGTCTCTATGAAACTCAAGGAATATGCAAATTTCTTTTAAGCACTTAGGTAAGAATATAAAAACTTTGTAAACCATGAATGTCTAAAGAAGACGATATTTTTCCTAAGGCTTGATTATAACTAATTTATGAATACATATTTTGGAGGTAAAGTAACTTCTACCTTGAATTGATTCCTTTAGTTTTTAGTCTATTCCTTCATTTTTTTGTTGATCCATGGATTTATCAATTGATCCAATCAACTCCAAAATTGACACAAAGAAGGTGTGTATGGATCCAAGGAAAGAGAAAATTTCCTAGGGACTATGGCTAATGGTTTAAGTAGAGAAATATTTTTTTTAGAATGGTGTAATAGACAATTAATGGAAACCATTGATCTCTCATCTCAAGGTAGAATATATGGTGGGTACCATAGAGTTATTGGTTTTCACCAATTAATAATGAAATAATGGTTTTCGGAACTAGACTAATAGAAATACAATTGGGCATTCACAATTTCCATCATTAACAAACTCATACCGTCACATTGAACAAAATAAGAAAACGTTTCAAAGACAAAAATTCCAACATAGAAGCATTACCAATTACTCAAACACAACTACTAACAAAACCATTGAGAAAATTTCATCACATGAGAGAGTGTGTGTTTACCATGGAAACCCAAGTGGGAAAACTTTCTTGAATGGGTGCTTCGTTTATTTTGAAAATATACGACTATAATAATTTCATGGCCCTTCTCCATCCTTTCCTATGTTGGCCAAAAATACTCTTTAAGAGTGAAACTACACAAGTAAATATTGAGTGCCTTAGATAGGCTGAATAAAAGCCTCAGATAGGGACTAATCATACCACATAAAATGGCATCTGGAGGGGGCCAAAAACCAACTTCATATTGCTTAGAACATGGCCTAAAATAGCCTCAGGAGAAAGGTCAAAATAGGCCTCAGAGGTAGCCAAATTATACCTCAGAAAAGGGCCAAAAACCAACTAGATATTGACGTTCGAAATGTAGCCTCAGAAAATATCTTTTCCCAATGAAGAACCACCTTAGAAACATGCAAAAATTAAGTCCACAAGCCCCTTAGAAGACTTGACCTTCTTCTTCTGTTGTGTGCGATTACCCTGTACTTAGGAATTTCAGAGAGATTAATGACAAAAGTGATAAGATTGAATGATACCTTTAGGAGGGAAAAGAGTGCCTTGTATATAAAATGAAGGGGCATGATTAGGGGGGGACTTGCTCACAAACCCCTTAAACTAGGATATGATCTAATTTATAAGAAAGAATAAATTTAATTTTTATGGGCCGACCTTAATTCTTCATTTGAGGCCGGTTTCACAATCAATTTATTCACTTATGGAAGGTTCACTTGGACATCTGAAGACCAATATAGATGATTGGAAAGTTTATTAAATATTAATGCCAAATATGGCTAAACAAGAAACTTCCTTTCATCATTCAGATTGGGCACCACGATCACACTATTGGGCCTCCAAGTTTGATAAGATAATTCTTCTCAATCGTGAGGAGTTATTTGGCATGCCAACTATCATTAGAAATGGCATGACGAGTATAATCAGTTGATGATGGTCTCGCTTACAAATTCACTCTCCTTCACATTCATTTTCCTCATCAAATGCGTGGCATCATGACCATACCACAGGGGCTTCTAAAATTTTGGGCTTTCATCTTTCTCTTCAGATGCTACTTGTCCATTGGATGTTCCAATTAATGAAATCCACTGAAGTATATTAAAATAATTCAAAGAATGAATTGACATCAATGAAAACACCATTCAACAATCTCCCCCTTTGTCATTAATGGCAACACACATACTTCCCCTGCGATTACTGCTCCCCAAGTCTCCATGCTCATGATCTTCCTCTCCGGATTTATCTCCCCCTTTGACATCAATGGAAAGGGTAACTCCCTCGATGAAATATCTCCTTCCGTCTTCTTGTAATTTTCCTTTCTTCCTTTAACCATTTCTCCCCCCCTGTCATGCTGTGCCTCACATGGATTGCTACTATCTGATTCCACCTGTCTTTACTGAAAAATTCACCTCTATGACAATGACAATGCATCATTCGATAATTATCTCAATATTGGATGTGCCATATGACTGATTTTTAAATTTGATGCTAAACTATACACGATGCTGAATACTTTGCCAATAATGCTGATCACTGAAATTTTTTTCATCAAACCACTGAGTGTTTTCCTTTCCAAATAAAATTGTTGAAGGATAGATCTTCAAATTTGTAATTGCTGCTACTTAGACTCCCCCTCTTCAACATTCATAGGACTGGGAGTCTCCAAGCTAGATTATTTAGAATGATATATGAACCTGCTTTACTGTAGGATCATTATTAACCTTAACATATTCCTTTGTACATGTAGATTTATTGTGGTCTTGCAACTTTACAAATCATAAGAGCATGACCTCTGATATTTCTCCATTCATTAGATCTTCTTGCTTTTATTCTGTTCTCCAAACCTTCTTGTACTTGACATTATATTTCTCCTTCATGGAATATTACATCTTGTATCTGTAATCATGAGCTATGTCTTCATAGTTATGGCATTTGAAGCATTCAATGTAGTACCTGAATGACGAAACAAATGGCACATATTCTTTATTGATGAAGCCATTTGGATATTTGTCTTCTGTTCCTACAAAATTGCTTCTGTGGTTTTAATAATATCCTTGATGATCATCCCTGCCATAAGCTTTCACTACAACAAAACCCTGTGATTAGCGTCCCCTTTTTCTTCCTTTTTTGCGTATAGAGCCCATTTTTGGTGCTATTTGTGTCCATTTATCAAATATGGTGCAAAACTTGATGCAAAGTTTGCACCAAGTTTTTCACCAAGTCTTACACCAAGTTTAGCACCAAGTATTGTAATAGGTTTTGCATCAGGCTTTACACCAGGTTTTATGCCAGGTTTTATACCAAGTTTTGTGCCATCCTTTGCACCATGTTTTGCATCAAGTTTGGCACCTAATTTTGTTTCTCCAACTTTTGTATCATTTATTGCATCCACTTTTTGTGCCTACACTTGCATCAACTTTTTCATCATCTCTTGCAACCTCTTTTGCAGCATTTTTTAAATCATTTTTTGCATCCATTTTTACATCATTTTTTGCATCCCCTTTGCGTCAAGATTTGCATCATGTTTTGTGTCTCATACTGCATCTACTTTGCATTGAATTTTGTTGCATCAACTTTTGCATCATATTTTTCATCCATTGTTGCACCCATGTTTACGTCCACTTTTGCATCCCTTTTTGCATCTTATTTTTCATCTTCATTTGCTTCTTTTTTTGCATCTATCATTACATCCACTTTTGTTGTGACACTATTTGTACCATGTTTTGTACTTATTGTTGTACCCATGTTTGCTTCCAATTTTGCATCCACTGTTGCATCAAAATATTGCATCTATTTTTGCATCCACTTTTGTGTTGGGTTTTGCATCTCATTTTGTATATTCTTTTGCATCTACTTCCATTACATCCATATTTTTCATCCAATTTTGTTTCTGCTGTTGCACCCATGTTTGCATCCACTTTTGCGTCCCTTATTTCATCTTGTCTTGCATCCAAGTTTGCATCTTTTTTTTTGTGTTTTTTTATTACATCCACTTTTGTTGTCCCATATCTTGTGCCTATCACTGAAACCCACATTTTATTCCAATTTTGCATCCACATTTGCATCCTCTTTTGTGTCCAAGTTTGCATCAATTAATTTTTATGTTTTTTGCATCCCATTTTGCATCTACTTTTACATACACTTCTGATGCATCCAATTTTGAATCTAATTTTGTGTCCACTTTTGCACCCATGTTTGGTCCATGTTTACATCCATTTTTTAATCCAAAATTTCCTCCTTTTTGCATCCAAGTTTGTGTCTTTTTTTTTTTGTTAATTGTTGTATCCCCATTTATTTCACAACAATTCATGCTAATTTTTATGCCTACTATTACACCCATGTTTTCTTCCACTTTTTCATCCATGTTTGCATCCTATTTTGTGTCCAAGTTTGCATCAACTATTGCATCTACTTTTTCATCCACTTTTGTGTCAATTTTTCTATCTTGTTTTGCAACTACTTATGTTGTGTCCACTCTTCATCCAATTTTACATCTATTGTTGCCCCCATTTTTTTTTGACTTTTGCATCCATTTTCCAACACATTTTTTTTTTGCATTGATGATATTTCTTATGACATTAACAATTATGAAAAACTAATGACAATGTCAATAATTATGACGATGATGATAATGAAGATGATGACGATGACATGAATTGTGATTATTATGATAATCAAAATGATGATAAAGATGATGGGGGTTATAATGACAATGATGATGGCGATGCTAATGACCTTGGACAATCTTCCCAATTTTTAAATGTTGTCATGGTCATAATCATAATCATTATCTTTAGAGTCATCTTCCAAGTCATCATCATTTGATCATCATTATCATTATTTTCATCTTGGTCATAATCAACAACAATAATAGCCTGAATGGTGATTATGATGTTCATGATGAAGTTGACAACAATGATGATAGAAATTACATTAATTATGATGATGGGGATGATGAAAATTATAATGATGATGATAATGGTAGTGATGATGATGGTCATTGATCATCTCTAAAAAATAAAGTTGTCATTTCTCTTGCATATATCATGTGTCCTAACAACTCTTTTTGAGCACTCGTAATATTTTTTTGGTTGATGATATTTCTTATGACGCCTATAATTATGGAAAATTGATGAAAATGTCCATAATCATGATGATGATGATGATGACGACGACGACGACATGAATGGTGATTATGACGATAATGCAAAAAAAAGTACTCTCAAGTTGAAATATTCATATAAGAAGGGATCTTGATTGATAAGCATCAACGATGATTTACATCATTATAGCCAACATTGTCAAAATAGAAAGGCCTTGACTAACAAGTTATATCTCTCCATTAGATCATAGCACAATGTTGGGAGGCATAAATTTGGACACTACTACCTCTTTAGGCACTTACCGCACTAGGATGTTCATCAGGCATGTCCTCGCATGATCATTTCCTAATCCACTGTCATAATATTTGACACCAGGAAATGTCGATCCTCATTACTATTCTTATCTTGTATTAATGTACTTGACTTATGGTGGTTAGTCCTAGTCAAAGCATAAATTCTCAAAGAATATTGGTCCCAGATGTTTATCTAATCCACCATTCTCCCTACTGGTGTCTTTAGCAGGCTTATGACTATTAGTCTCGGCCATAGTACATGAAAATTGGATAATATGGTGTCAATGCTCACTCCCTCTCAACTAGGGAGGAGACATCCACAAGCATAGGCATTTCTCAAGAATACCCATCATTTTCATAGTGAATAACATCATTAATTTGTTTTCATCACATGACACCTTTATGATTGAGCATTCATAGATTTGTGGCAAAATATTTCCCCTTTTGTCATTTGTGATGAAATAAAATCAAAAAGTGAAAGCCAAAAGCATTAAAGATACACTATAATGATTTATCTAAGTCTAAACTCTAAGGTTAAAGTGAAAATTTATGTAAATATTATATCTATGAGTTGTTCAAAACTTATAAAAACCTTATTCTCTAAGTCCTATATATAAGAAAAATCAAAAGAAAGAAAAATAAGGCCCAATGAATGGTAACTCATGTATTCACACCCTCTTTGGAAAACATATGAATATATACACTCCTAGTCACACTTGATCATATGTTTGTGATGGTTAAATCATGAAGTCCTCTTTTCCCGTTTCATTTTCACTTCATCATTTAAGAACCTAATTGAGGATCTATGGAATTTTTCTTGCCTAAGGGTTTCATGTCTACTCTTGGTTTACTTATGTCACACTACGGTCAATCATGTGATAGAATGAAATACTTAAGTTTGTGGAGTTATTAGAACAGTGTATTAAGTTAGTCACCACACACACACATGTATTACATGTCATTGATCCACATGTGTGGGTTGGAGACTCATTGCTTGAGAACTTTAATGGATACTACTTTAGGGCCTTGATGGTATATCTTAAAAAATCTCTTGGTAAACATTGTGATTCATCCTTTCTTTTCCTCGAGACACTTGATAATATTGAAGTCACTCTCGATAATCCACACAGATGGGGAGTATAAATTACTTCTACTAGAAATAGAATTGAGAAATAGAGGTTTTCCATTTGTGATATTGGAGTCATAGACATTGGATACATGGTAGTAGTCCTAGATGTTAATTAACTAAAATTATATTGTCATAATGTGAAAAGAGGTAAACATATTGGTAACCTTGATGTCCCTATCATTCCAAATAATAGCCATTCCACCCAAGTATATCTAATCATCAATCACTACTACTTGGAAATTCCTCTCCCATTTTCTAATTATATGAGGTAGAACCTCACTTAATATTTTTATTTCTTATATCAACATTATTAATGGGTGCTTTGCGTACCATTTTTATTTTAGGAGTATTTGTTTTCCTTTACTATTGAGGTCCCTCATGTTCCATGAGACTATTTTCATGGATAATTTACATAGAAAGGAAGTATAATGTGACTAAAAAAAACATGTTCCAAGATTTAAGTTATTGGACAATGCCACTTCATGACTCCTATATTTCCCTAACCTGGGACTGAATGGTGAACTTGACAGCCTTAAGGGAAATTAACCAATGAAAATCTCAAAAAGAGGTACTTTTGACTTTATCACATACAAGTTAATATACTAAAAAAAATATCCATAAAAATTTCATCAATCAATGAATCTTTAAAAAAAATATTCAAAACAATTTCATCAAGCAATGAAGCATTACATTATAAATTACAATCTATAGACCTTTTGGGAACTTTTTGCTAAACCATGTTCAAAACCAACATATTTAATATTAATATTTAACAATAGTATGGAAAATAATACATTTTCATAAATTAAATAACATGTTATCAATCCTAAGAAATGTCACTAACATAAAACTAAAAAGCATGCAACTAATGGGAGTGACCACTCAAGGCCACCATAAGACAATTAATCTATTAAGGCAAGGATTAATGGGGAAAGAAATCTACAAAGGACAAAGGCAAAACTATTTTAACTTTATTGTTTTATTAGTTGCAAGTTGAACATCTCAAGATATAATGAAGAGAAGAATTAATTTTATTGCATTAAGAAAACCCAAGCACATTCTATAACTTAGCAAGGAAGAGATGTATAATACCCATCTCAGTGACGCAACGCATGACACTAAGTTACTTTTTATATATAATTTAAACTTATATCATAAAATCACAAATTTACCATGAATGGATGTTTAAAATCTATTTTTATAAAAAGAAAATATAATTTTTGTTATAAAAAAAAACTAGAAACTAAATACAGTTTTTTAGAAAATAAAAAAATACTAAACTGAATATATATTTAAAAAAAAACTAAACTTAAGAATATATATATATATATATATATATATATATATATCTATATTTTAATTTAAAATATTTTTTAGAAATTTTTTCAACACTTCCCTCCATTCTAAGAAGCAAAAATAATAATAGAAATAAGGACGGACCAAAAATATTTCTTTCCTTGGTAAGTGTTTCCCACCATTCATTCTACTCACTCGAGTTATTTCATAAAACAGAGATAAGTGTTATTTCACACTCTTTTAGCGAAGCCTATTGAGCTTCTCTTATGATATATCTATTCCTTGATGGAGTCCTTAATATATTGATCAAGTTTTGATTCCTTGGAGATTAATTAGAGCAAAGAAAACATGAGTACTCTTAATTCCAAGTTCAATGCCTCTAATGGTGGAGACAAAGCAAGGGAGGGGTTGCTATCGTGGTCATAACTCCAAGTTCATTGTCTTTGATGGTGGACGAGGCAAAGGAGGGGGTTGCGGTCATGGTCGTGGTCGTGGAGTTTTCTCTTTTACATTATATTTAGGGAGTTCAAAGCAATTTGAATGGAATCGTTGTCGTCACTAGGTATAATGGATTAAGTGTGATAATAGATAAAATGCAGTAATTATTTGTGAGCATTTGTTCTCGAACGAACATTAGGATCCATATTATTATAGAGAAAAGTACATGCACTAAAAACAACTCAATATTTCATGTGACATTCATATTGTATGCGACTTATTTTTCATTAAAAACAATTTACTTTTTCATGTGAATTCATTTTTTGTTAAAATTTCTTCTATTTCTAATCTGAATTACAATTGTAATTTGAAATAAAGCTTCGAGTAAATATTAATGTACCAATTCTGCATGGAAATAATAAGAAACATTCACAATATAATATGAAGAACAAATGGGTACCTACTTCATATGGATTAAAAATGCTTCTACTACTTAATGGAATTACAAGTGTAATATTAGTTGGATCTCCAATATATCTTAAGCCATATTTTCATTTTAATTTTAGTACTATTAAATGTTATTATGTCCTATCTCATTTTATTGTTAGCATTGTAATAAAAATATGCATTTTGCTATAGAATTAGTACTAACATGTAATATTGATTTTTTTTCCAGAACGCTATAGGTAATGACCACGAAGATGATGATATAGACTATGTTTAGATTACATCACATATCAGAGATGATGATGATGAGGATGGTGATGGCATTGGTGATGATTATGTGGATGATATTATCAGGATGGTCAGGATGATGATCATGGAAATGATCATGAGGATGAGATTGACTATGATTTTCGTGGTGCTAGCTAGCCATGCATTATTTTTTATATTTAGTTGGATGTCTTAATATGGTAATCATACATTTGAATTTTAGTTTATTTGAATAATGATGATGATACTATCGGTATTATCTTGTCACCTTATGAATACGTTGAAAATTGTTTACAATTTTTTTATGAAGAATTATTGTGTATGATGAGATTCCTATTTTTTTATGGATGTTGTGAATTTACCTTAGCATAATGATATTTGTGAAACATTTTTATTTGGTAATCTTACATTGACTTTTAGTTGATTTGATTAAATATGATGATGATATTATCATTTTTATCTTGTTATTTTATGTATATATTGAAAATTATCAACAGTATTTTGATGGAGAATTATTATGTATGATGAGATTACTCTCTTTTGATGGATGTTGTGAATTTACCTTAGAATAATGGTGTTCATGAAATATTTTGATATGATAATCACACATTTGAATTTTAGTTGATTTGATTAAAGATGATGAGGATATTATTAGTATTATCTTGTTACTTTATATATGTGTTGAAACCTGTCAATTCTTTTTTATGGAGAATGATTATGTATGATGATATTACTATTTTTGGATGTAATGTTGTGAATTTACCTTGGAATAATGATATCTGCGATAAATGCCGATTTAGTAGTAATATATGTATATTGAAAACTGTCAATGATTTTTTGATGGAGAATTGTTATATATGAGGATACTGTTATATTTTTTATGAATGTTGTCAATTACCCCTAAATTTGTTTACAAATACTAAGTTATGAATTTGAATTGTGATATGTTCTTAAATGTGTTATACATGAAAATATCACCTGATCATCTTGGAGGAGAATACTATGCTGTTGGTTGAAATACCCCTTTCTCCTAAACTATATAAGCCTATAATACAAGTTATGTACCATGAGGACCACGATATCCTAGTCTATAACAAGTTGTCCCCTTCATCTAACTTTTGTTACCAAAATTCTCACATTAGAGGAATTTTCAACTCAAAAAATAACCACCTAAGAAAAAATTAAGAAACTAATAAAATAATGCCATGTAGACAATTTTTTAATATATCATTTTTATTATTCTTTTACTAAAATTACCCAAATAAATGTCACATTTATCAAAATAATTGTATATGTATTTTATATTTAAATTAATATATTAGCACAAGATTTAATAAAATTTAAATTGAAAAAGTAAATTTAAATAAAAAAAAACAAATTCAAAATTTAAAGGAAATTTAAATTTAAATTTAAATTACCCAAATAAATGTCACTTTTATAAAAAATAACTGTTTACATGTATTTTATATTGAAATTAATTTATTAACACAAGATTTAAGAAAATTTAAATTTAAAAGGGAAATTTAAAATATAAATTTAAGTTACTCAAATAAATGCACTTTTATCAAAATAACCATATATTTATATTTTACATTTAAATTAATTTATCAATACAAGATTTAACAAAATTTAAATTAAATTTAGGATTTAGGATTTTATATTTAAATTTATTTATTTAACACGCCATGATTTACCCTTCATTAAAAATATTCTTGATATTCTAACTTTTATAGATTAAGATATTAATTTTATTTTTAATATTCAATATAGTTTTGGGTCACTTGGGCACCATTCACAGTTAAGTTAGGTAAGTTATATTATTAAAAAAAAATCCACTGCCTAGTCACACCTGTATGTCTTTTAAATTTTAAAGGATTTTGATTGGCTTACACATTATGACATGGAAATTCAATGTTAACATTTTAAAATGAAAATTCCTCTAATGCGAGGAAAAAAGCTCAAGCTAACTAGAATTTGACACTCTTGTTCACTTTCGGAAACTCATATGGTGGAATGTGATCTCTTTATCCTCATATTTAGATTTTTCCTAAAAAATAAAAGCATACAAAAGTGGGAAAGAGCCATAAAGCATGGGGAAGCTTTTTCCTAAGCACAAAAGCATCTAAAAAGTGGAAAATGCCATTTTTATATGAGGAAACATTATTCACCCAAAAGCTTTTGCCAAAATTGAACTAATGAGGAATTTGGGAAATCTTCATAGCCTTCACTTTCCTATATATTGGAGGCTTGGCCATTGAGGAAACAATGGGAATTTGTGTATTGTCACGCTGCTAAGATCTATCTTGAGAAGGATGGTTTTGGAGCTAGGAGTTGGGGGAGGTGTTGTTGCAACTACATTTGATGGTTGTAACTTTCCTCCAACTCCTTTATTAATATAGATTAGTTGTTTTTTCCATATGCTACTATTCGTTCTTTACTTATCCTATTTAACTAATGAATGTATGAGATTTTGGTTTATATTTATTTATTCAGTAATATTTATGTTTCTGATAGTTTCAATTATCAAGATATTATGTTGTGAAGTTTTCTTTGTTCTCTATCTTGTGTGTAGGATTATGTTGTGAAGTTTTCTTTGTTCTCTGTCTTGTGTGTAGGACCAAGATTTGGAGCTATCTAGGAGCGCTTCCCAGCTACACTAAAAACTCCAACAAGACCTGCATGCGAGGACTCACATGAATTCATTCTTCTTTTCTTAATCTATACTCTACATCTTGATCTACTAAGAATCCTGAGCCTTAGAACAACCTTTATCTTAATCAGTATATCTTAGGTTTCTGGGATAAACTGAGAGGGTTTTATGTTCATCTAACTATGCATTAAATCCTACAGCAAAATGATATTTAGAAACTGTAATATATTTCACTATGTAATAAAATTAGTAAAATGGAAGTAAAAGTAAAACTCTAAACAAGAAGCCAAAAGTGGATGTAACCATCGATGCAACATTGGGAGTAGAATTGGATGTTAAACTAGCCATCAAAACAAGATGCAAACAATGAGACAAAAAGGGTTTTACAGTAGAATTAAAAAAGGGTGCAAAACTAGACACAAAGAAGGAAAACAAATAGGGCATACAAAAAGATACCAAATTGGGCGCAAACAAGGATGCAAAAATGGACACCAAAATGAGGATGCAAAGAATGGTGTAAAAATAGGATGCAAAATTGGGTGCACAAAGGATGTAAGAAAAGACACAAAACAAGAAGGAAAATGGGACTAAAAAAGGGTGAAACTAAGGATGCCAAAAATGATGCATAACTAGATGAAAATTCAAACTAAAATCTAGGTTCAAAATGAGATGCAAATGTGGACACAAAATGTGGCAGAAAAAATGATGCAAATTTGGATGCCAAAAAAGATGCAAAATTAGACACCAAAAAGGATGCAAAATTGGACATAAAAAATGGTGAAAAATTGAACACAAATGTAGACAAATGGTGTGAAAATGGGCATAAAGATGGATCAAATTTGGATGCAACATTGGATGCAAAATGAGGTGCAACAAATGATTCAAAACTTGGTGCAAAAAAAATGCTAAAGTAGACGAAAAAATGGCTCAAAATTGAACGTAACATTAGACACAAAATGGGATTCAAAGGTGGACGCGGTCCAACATAGGGTGAAAATTTAGATGCTCGAAAGGATGAAAAATTGGATGCAAGAAATGTTGTTAAAAATGATGCTAAATTGGATGCAACAAATGATGCAAAATTAGCTGCAAAATAGGATGCAAAAAAGGGAGACAAATGAAACAAAAAAGTGGATGAAAAAAATGGTGCAAAAATGAATGAAAAATTTGGCACTAAATCAGATTCAACATATGGTGCAAAATTAGATGCAAAAAATGATGTAAAAAAAGGCAGAAAAATTGGTGCAAAAATAGATGTAAAAATAAGTACAAAATTAGAAGCAAAAAATGGCATAAGACTAGATGCAAAAACTGACACAAACTCGATGCAAAAAAGGCACTAAATTAGATGTAAAAGTTGGTGTAAAACTCAATGCAAATTATGACACAAAAATAGAAGCAAAGAATGGCACAAAACAGGGAGAAAAAAATGATGCAAAAAATGGCACAAAACTAGAAGCAAAACCTGTTGTAAAACCAAATACAAATCTTGGTGCAAAATATGATGCAAAAAATGATGCAAAATTTGGCGCAAAAAAGGACGCTTTAAAAATTGTACAATAGAGCCAGATTTAGCGCCAGGCCGCTCATCCCAATGGAGAGAAAAATACGCTAAAAGCTTGTGCTAAATCTGGCGTAAATTGCCTATTTTTTGTAGTGTTTTCAATCCCTAGCCTTATGCTCGTTAGTACATGAAAAACAATACCCAAAATTATATGAGTGTACATGGATGAGATGTCTCGTCTTAATGATCTTCAAAAGACATTCTTTCTTGGAGGAGTATCAGTTCTTTATTTTTCCTTGATTACCTCAAGAATTCTTCTTAGAGCAACAAAAATTTCAATCTTCTTTTGTCCTTCACTTCGATTTGGCCTTTGAAGTATTTTGCTTCAGGATTATCTTCAACCTTTCTATGAGGGGGCTTGGAACTTGTGCCTTCATTGCGTGGAATTTCACCTGCTTCTTTGCCTTCATCGTTAAGCAAGCAATTTTTTGATCCTTTTCATTAATAACATGATTCTTCTTTCCAACATCCCGTATTACAAAATAAGCTCCTACTTCTTTTGAGTAACTTATGCCTGGTATACTTCAAAAAACTTTCCTTTAGCTGGATTGTCAATATTTTATCTCTCTTTTATGCTTCCTCAACTTGAAGCCTTAGGAGGGAAACTTCTTCTATTGCTTTGTCAAATTCATGACTAATTTCCTTAAAATCCCACATCTTCTCCTTCTACCATTCTGTTGTAGCGGCTGCAACACCCTCCAAAATTTTGGTCTGCATTCAATTTCAGAGCCTTCCTTGGGTTTTTCCTTGATGTTTTCAAGCACTTGGGATCATCCCATGAGACCATGTTGAGTCTTTTCACCCTCCTCCCTTCACTGTTCATCGAACATCTTTTTGCATGTTGGTCACAATGTCATGCTTGCAGTCATGTTCTGGCCATGCACAAGGTTCGCCTTCATGTGTACAAGTTGTGTCTGCTATGTAAACATCTGTTACACTCACACATGAAGTTGTATGCACTGTCGCACAAGCGTCGTCGCGGTCATTCAATGATCTATCACAAGTGTTGCGCTTGTCGACCACACCATCTGTCAATCACACTGAGTGTATGTTGTCTTGTTTGTTCGAGGTGTCTTGTCATCAAGTCATGTTGAGTGTGTGTTTGTGAGGTCATGCATGTATGAAGTCACTCGTTCACACACTTGGTCATTTTGTTGAATCTCTTTCGACCAGACCATCCTCCAACTATCGATCATCTACTGAGCTACATTGTGCAGTTTCAGTTGTCAGTGATTATGTACTGCTACCCAAAATTGCACAGAGTTTGAGGCTACTTCCCAAGTAGTCTGCACTGTGCAACCCTAGAATCGACTCGACGGATTGTCACCTAGAACAATGCAGAAGTTTCCCAGCAAGCCATTTCAATCTGCGCTACCTATAAGCACATCAACCGAGCCTCCAACTAGTCAACTAGAGAGTTTGATCAGGTAGTCACCTCGGGCCTCACTCCCCCAAAAAATTGAGCAAAAGCTGCAAAGAATGCCTGCTCCGCCGACTGAAGAAATTGAGCAGACATGCCGGACAGACACCTTGTGTCTGTCACTATCTCCCTAAAAACTTTGCACAGTTTTTCCAGCCAATCACTCAGTTAGCTGACCTACTACTCACCTAGAGTACTGCACAGTTTTCATGAGTAGTCCCCCAGATACCTAGCATCCTGCTCAGCTTAGAAACTGCGCAAGGATGTCTAGCAGGCCAGACTCCCAGGAATTGCACAATTTTTTCCAGCAGCCTCGTGCAACCTGCTGCCAACTCCCCAGAGAAATTGTGTAATTTTTCCAAATAGCCTTCGGTGGCCCATTGCTAGCTCCCTGAAGAAATTGCACAATTTTCACTGTCAGTCTCCCACTGTTGCGTTAACTATCTCCACAAAAAGATAGCGTAGATCTTCTGGCCAGTCGATCCAGATCCCACGGGCAGTCACTGCTAATCTAGATTGCCCATCTCAGCCTCCCAGTGACCTCTGCGCAGTTTTCATGAACAATGCCAGGAGCCCGCATCCTAGCTTGAAATATGCCTTGCGCAGTTTCAGAGCCTTGTCCTCTCTCCTGGTCACCTGCATTCAAAAGATAATGAAAATGCATCATGGTAGACTAGGATATTTCTGGATTTGAAGTCATCTTGTCATGAGTGATTGCAGATACAGGTACATGGATGAGACATGACACGATGATGGACGGGGTGAATAAGGAGCTCATGCGAGGAGATTGTTTCGTGAACAGATGAGCAAGGAATGCATGCGAGGAGATTTTTTCGCAAAATGACGAACACATGGAGCATGCCAGAGTATAAGCGAAGGAGAAACGTGCACATGCAACATCAAGCAAACACTAAGACCATCAAAGACTCCACACACCTTGCCATGTGGAGGTGAAGCTATGATACACCAAGAGGACATTCATCACTCAACAACACTGCAACTCATGAACACACCACTAGCAACATGAACACACTTTCTCTGTCATGTCAAGTCATGTCATGAGTCATCTCAGCCACATCACTGCTGTGGGCCACACTATTGTAATCAATGTAATGTAACGTGGAATTCCAAGAGACCCACATGTAAATCTGAAGATTCATGTAAAGTTGAAGAGTCATGTAAGTCAAACAATTATTTGGGAAGTCGAATAGTCACAAGGGCTAGTTTTACCCTTGGATATAAATACCCCTCATTTGTACATGCAAAAGACCTTTTCACCTTGGCTCCTCCCACATAGCCTTGAGAGTCTGTAGTCTTTTCTTTGAGGAGCGAGTAGTGGCTCGAACACCTCGCTATCGGGGTTAGTGATGTATGGTGTACCGACGTGTCTTGGAACTTTTGCTCAATTCAGAAGCCTAATAATAGGCCATCACATTTTCACAAATGTATTGTATTTGTTTGTAAGACTATTCTTTGGACACTTGTAATGCATGTTGCTTTAACCTGTTTTAAAACAGTGGAACTATTTCAGTTGTTCTAATACATATGCTTACGAAAATGAGTTGTATAAGTTGTCTTGCCCGTGTGGGCTAAACCGCTGGACACTTGACAAAACCATTTCCAAAAATTTGTTATAACGGCCGTCGTACTCGTGTGGACTACTCCACTGGGTGTTGTACGTGCTATCCATTCATTGTGTGTTTATGAATACTGATTCTGTGTGGACTACTCCACCGGAAGCTACACATGTCCTGTTATGTTATGTGTCTCTGACAGAGTTAGGACTATTCCCTTTCGACTTGAGACTCACTTCCACCCTCTCCCTCTGCAGTGAAAGAACCTTGACACAAGTAACACTAAGCACTCACCAAGCACGTGAACCTCACTGTTCGAAGATAAATCAAATCACTCTCATGTGTTAACAAGAAAGAGTTAAGGAAAACCTTTAATATAATGGCAACCGGGCCATCTTACCGGATGGGACTCCTACACCAAACGGTGTGAGGTCTAGTTGGGACTTCATACTGGGGAGATGATCGAGATTTAAAAAGGAACGCAACAAATTACAGAGATAAAAATAAATACAGAGATACAACAAAAATAATACTTCATTTCATTAATGTAAAATATTGAAATCTGCTTATAAATATAAAAGGAAATAAACTAGCTTGGGCGATTGTAACTTATCTCTGAGAAGATATGTGGCAGCTACATGCCTCTAAATTGTCTTACAATGAGGCTTGAAGGCCTATTTATTGTTGAGAAACAATGGAAAATCATAAACATCCAAAACCCTAACCCTAGGACATGAAGCACCAAACTATGGGCCCCGTTTTGGGTAAATTGGTACATCAACTTCCCGGGGTCGTAACTTTGGCATATGATCTCCGTTTGACGCGCACAATACCTCGTTAGAAATATCTATATTAGGACTACAACTTTGGGATGAGAGACGTTAATCTATGGACCAATGTTGGTCCCAGTTTTCCCAAGAAACGTCGTTTAGGGCCTCAAAACGGCTCTGGAAGTTCAGGACTCGAAAAATTGCCAAAAATACTAAATTGTGCTACAAATAAGGAAACTGAAAAACTGAAAGAAACAATGGTGGGAGTCCAAGTGGAATTGGTGGGTGGCCACCACTATCCACCTGAATCATTCCTCTCCCCTTAGGAAGCAATGGTCCCCAGTGCATTGAGTTCCTCCATGAGATGAGGAAACTTCTGCTGAACTTGGTCCCTAGTGAGCCACTTGCCCTGGTGAAGGAGTTGGCTTGCTTTGAAAACTTGATACAGTTGGATATTATGCTGATGAGTGTGCTTGATATGCGTGTCCATGATCTGATCAGTTGCAGCTTATTCCATGCAATCTGGATTTAACTCTATTGGTGTGAGTTGTTCTGCAATGTTGGATGTGTCTAGTAATGGTGGAAAGTATGGCTGAAGGCGGTCCACATTGAACACTAGGTGCAGGCCAAGGAATGGGGGAATGCTGAGCTCAAATTCATTGTCTCCCATAGCCCTGGTAATGGTGCAAGGACTATATCAGAGTGGTCTAAGTTTCCGATAGGCTCCGATAAGGCATTCCTTTTGCAAATGCAACCAGACTTTGTCACCCACCTGAAACTTGTGTGGCACCCGATGTTGATCATGTCCTGCTTGTACTTGGAATTTTATTTCTCTAGAATGTCATGGACCTACTGGTGGATATTTTGGATGTGCTCAATGAAGCTCTTTTCCTTATTTGTTTCGGACTAGACATGAGCTGAATCTACCTAAGTAGCTGCAAATGGCATGGCCACATCAATGGGACACAGTGGCTGGAATCTCAAGCCCACCTGAAAAGGGCTGTGACCAGTTGAGCTGTGGAGAGCTCGGTTATAGATGTACTAAAAATAGGGGAGGCTCTCATCCCATGTGCGTGGATGCTTTGATTGTACATGCGCATAATGTGTATGATCATCCTGTTGAAAACCTCTGTTTGTCCATCGGTTTGGGGATGGAAGGATGTGGACTTAGTGAGTTTGGTGTCCAGCATCGACTAGATACTGGACCAAAATGTACTGAGGAATCTGATGTCCTTATATGAGATGACAGACTATGGGATCCCAAAGTGTACCCACACTTGTTCAAAGAAGAGTTTAGCAGTGGCTTATGCTGTGATATTCTTCTTGCAGGCCGCCATAATGGCCATCTTTGAGAACCTGTCGATGACCACAAAAACACAGTCGTTTCCATGCTTAGTAGAATGAAGGCTTGACATGTAATCCATGGAGATGGATTCCCAAGGTCGACTAGGGGTAGGAAGTGGAGTATAGAGGCCTTGATTCTTGGTCAGTTTGGCATTTGGCACCAAAAGTGCTGGATCTGATGTACTTCCCAACATCTTGTCGAATATTCAGCCAATAGAAATACTTCTGTAGTACTGCCACCATTTTCTTGACCCCGAAATGCCCAACAACCTGACTATAGTGTGCTTCCCAAATCATCTTGGCATGCTTGCTTGAAGGAACACAAAGGTGACCCAAGTGGCATAACAGGGCATCTTAGAGGTGAAAATCTGGAACATGCTGACCATCCAAGAGTGTCTAGCATGTGTGGCTGAATTCTGGGTCACTTTTGTAGAGAAGTGGCCAATTAGAAGTCTCGTGCCCACAAGAGATGAGCACGGTGGTTAATGCCATGATCGGTGGCTGATTAAGGCAATCTACAACATTATTGGTGCTGCCCTTCTTATACTTGATATTCAAATGCAACTATTGTAGGTATGTGGACCACTTCTAATGGAGATTATTCTGCAACTTCCCTTGCATCTGTATGAACTGTAGGGGCTCATGGTTTGTGTGATTGATCATTTCCTTCCCCAAAATGTAATGCTTCCATTTTCGACAGGCCTGCACAATGGAATACATCTATTTTCCATAAGTGGGATACTTTTGGATTGCGTTTGAAAGTGTCTCATTATGATATGCCACTGGATTCCCGTGTTGAGTAAGGACTGACCCAATAGCATATTTAGAGGCATCTGTATTGATCTCAAATGGTTGTTTCAAGTTTGGTAATGCGAGCACTGATGCCGAGAAGAGGCGATGTTTCAACGCTATGAATTCCTTCTGTTGAGATTCATACCAAAATATTTTTTCTTTCACTCCTCCCTTGGTAACATGACTCAAGGGCCAAGTGATATGAGAAAATCCCAACACGAACCTGCGTTAGAAGTTGGCAAGACCTAGAAAACTATGGAGCTCTATCAGAGTGGTTGGAGATGGCCAATCTCGAATGAATTGGATCTTGGCTGGATCCACATGCACCCCCTGTTCATCAATAATGTATCCCAGATACCGAACTTGGGTCATGCCAAAAGTTCATTTCTCCAAATTGGCACATAAATTATGTTGCCGCAGTGTTTGGAGAACCTGTCAGATGTGGTGGAGGTGCTCTTCCCAACTCTGGCTGAAGATCAGGATGTCATCCGAGTATACCACTACAAATGAGTTGGTGAATGGCTGCAAGATGTCATCCATTAGCCTCATGAAGGTTGCAGGAGCATTCGTCAACTCGAAAGGCATAACCAACCATTTGAAAAGGCCCTCCTTGGCTTTGAAGGTAGTCTTCCACACATCAGAGGGTTTGATTGGTACCTGGTGATATCCTGACTTCAAATCAATCTTGCTGAAATATTTCCCCCCCTTTAATTGGTCGAGAAGGTCATCAATCCGTGGGATCGGGTATCTATTATGGACAGTGATATTATTTAGCACTCGATAGTCAATATAGAGTCTCCAAGTCCCATCCTTCTTCTGTACCAACACGATCAGGCTCCCATAGGGCGATGAACTTGGTCAGATGTGACCTCTCTACAGCAGCTCCTGAATCTACCTCTTGATTTCATCGTTCTTTAGAACGGAGCACCGATAGATTGGTCCATTTGGCAATGACGCACCCGGGCTCAGATCGATGGAGTGCTTGACCTAACAGTGTAGAGAAACCCCTGCGGGGGAGGTGAATATTTCCTCGTACTCCTCCATGACCTTGTCCATCTGTAGTTGTCATGTGGAGGGGCCCTGTCTGGAGGTCGTGGCCACTGTCTTCTTCTTTCCTTGAGGACATATCATTAGGAAAACAAATTTCCCGGTTTTGGAAATGAGCTTACTACATTATTTTGCAGTAACCAAAGAGATGGCGGTAGGTGGTGCTACCTCCAGTATCTGTACAACTTATTTGCCAAAGTAACAATAACAACACGAGGCCTTGACTCATATACAACATGTCACTTCCACAAGTATGGTTGGCCTAATAATACATCACAAACATCAAGGGGAGCAATGTCACACAATACCTCATTTGTGAAGGGCTTGATGTTGTATGGAAGGCGACACTGCTGGCTCACGCGAAGATCCCGTCCTTGGTGAAGCCACCTGATGGTCTAGGGTTGTGTATGTGTTGTGGTCGATAAGCCTAATCGCTTCACGACCTCTACCGAAATGAGGTTCTTTTGGCTCCCGCTATCGACAATGAACTGTAGCAAGGAGCCCTTTACCCACATCTAGGAGTGGAAGAGGCATTCCTCCTCCTCTGGATCTTCGGGTTCCTCATTCTAGATCTTCATGGTGGCAATAGTGGCGTTGGGCTCTGCATCGGTAATCTTCTTCCCTTTGTCATTCCCCCTATCAGGTTCTGACTCAGAGTCTGAACATGCATCTGATTCCAAAGACTTTAGCTCGACCACCAGTGACTGCTTGGCCCGACACTCACTTGTGTCATGAATGGAGATCTTATGGAACTCACACCACTTTACCATGTCCTTCTTTGGCTTCACGGTGTTGTTCTTTGCTTGTAGCTTTGGCTAGTTGTCCTAGGCCACCTCACCTTGGATTTTTCCTTTGTTCAGCGGTTTGGAGTCACCTTTCCCTTAATTCAGATTTGTAGATCCAAAGTCTCGCTTCTTCTGTTTAAACTTCTGCTCGATCTTAATAGCGTATCGGTATGCCGTACTGAGCGAGGAGATGTCCAGGAACTCCATCTCATCCTGGATGTACCTATGTAGGCAGCTGCGATATTTGAGTAGCAAATGCATCTCAGAATCCTTGATACCTAACTTTGTGAGAAGGGTATGAAAAATATTGGTAAACTTTGGCATGTCTTTGTCCTTTCCTTGCCGCATCATGGTCCACTTTATGTATTTATGCTCATAGCTTCTGACAGGGTAGTACTGCTCCTTAATGGAATTCCAAGTGGGTGCGGCTGAAAACAATGAGGCCATACTTTCATCCTTATGCTCGCAGTAGGTTTCCCACCAGTCCTTGACGTGGGGGGCGACTTTGAGAAGAGCGAAAGTAATATTTTTCCGGCTGGAAAAATCATGAACATAAAAATACCCTTCTAGTAGATTTAACCATTTATCTACAGTGTCTGCATCTATCTAACCCTCAAATATGGGAATGTCAAAGTTAACTTGTACCTTAAAGGGTGTGGCGCTTCCAGAGTAGCTGCTGAAAGTAGATGTGTCGCCCCTGGGTAGCCGCTGAAGGATCTGGGCAAAGTTGTCCATCATCACGTTCCTTTGTCACTCAAGGGATTCTTTGAGCAAGATTTTGATAGGATCTCCTGCCCCCTCGTACTTATTTTCATTCGCCATGGGAGGCCATCAAGATTTGCGAGGCTAGTCTTACAAAGGTTCGACTAGTTCAAGCCCTAACTCCTTATATCTCGACCTCGTTGGGGACATGCAAAGAAAAACAGAGAAATAGAAGACCGCTCTAATACCACTGATCCAGATTTAAATAGGAACACAAAAAATTATAGAGATAACCATAAATACAGAGATAGAAGAGAAATAATACTTCATTTCATTAATGTAAAATACTGAAATATGCTTACAAACAAAAATGGAAATAAACTAGCTCGGGTGATGGTAGCTTATCTTTGAGGATAGATGTGGCGGGTACATGCCTCTGAACTGTCTTAGAATGAGGCTTGAAGGCCTATTTATTTTTGAGAAACAATGTAAAACCCTAAACATCCAAAACCCTAACCCTAGGAGATGAAGCGCCAAACTATGGACCCCATTTTGGGTAAATTGGTACATCAACTTCTCGTGGTCGTAACTTTGGCATACGATCTCCATTTGACGTGCACAATACCTCGTTAGAAAGATCTATCTAAGGAATACAACTTTAGAATGAGAAACATTAGTCCATTGACCCATGTTGCTCCAGGTTTTCCCAAAAAATGTCGTTTAGGGTCTCAAAACTGTTCCAGAAGTTTAGGACCCAAAAAATTGCCAAAAATAGTAAATTGTGCTACAAATAAGAAACTGAAAAACTGAAAGAAACAATGGTGGGGGTCCAAGTGGAATTGGAGGGTGGCCACCAATATCCACCTGGATCAGGAGATCCCCTTAATGTTGGGAGTCCAACACCATCAACATTTCTGGCACTAGAAGGAGGGCCGCCAGTTGTTTATGGCCAAATGTCCTCTCATCCCCACTCATCAATCATCTCGTCAAGGAAGTAACTCACACTCCATCTCACCTACACGCGACTCTGAAGTTGGCTACTCCTCACTTTCCAAATGTGAACATGAAATTTCATATCATCACCCCCACTCTGTCTGTCCCATCACCCGTGAGTTCATGAAAGTAGTCATACTGATACTAGGAATACAAGATCTTCCATATGCATCAAGAAAGCCAAATACCACTCCCACAGGAGTTGTTGTATCGTCAGTGGAAGAAGTAGTTCTTGCCACACTTGAAGGTTTGGTCGAAGCTGCTGAGAATGGAGAGGAACCTTTGGTCTTCCAACAGGGAGAATGAGAAACCCTCATGATCTTGGGCTCAGATTCTAGTATAGAGGCGGAGGGGAAGGCGACGGAGGAGGTAGGGGTGGAGATGAGCCAACAGACTTAGAGCCAGAACTGTCAGATTCTGAAGAAGAGGAGGATGATAAAGAAGAAGAAGACACAACTGAACAAAACTTGGAATGGATGACTCAGGGACCATTGGCTCTCTCGGGTGCTTTGTACAAGATGCTAAAGTGTTCGAAGAGAATGCTCACAAAGTATGACCTTGATAGAGTAGTGAAGGTAGAAGATCACTTGGACAACTTCTAATTACAACTGCAGACACTCGAGGTATGTACAACGACATTGCATGAACACTATTCCCATGTACCTTGGATGGCTGCGCAATAGTATGGTATCACAACCTTCCTGTCAACTCCATCCATAACTGGGGTATGTTCAAACACATGTTCCTGGAGAAATTTCCCGATGACAAGATCCCAACCATGTTACTCAAAGAGTTGGGCAACCTGAAGATGGAGGCAAAAGAAAAGGTAAAGGATTTCAACCAAATGTTTCTGCACATATTGAACAAGTTTTCAATGGACACAAAACCTCATGACTCCATCAATGTTGATTACTACATGTCTGCACTACCAACCAACATTGCGTAGTTCATCAAGCGAGTTGCAAAACCAACATTACTAGAAAACTGGGAAGAGGAAATCACTGTTGAAAAGGACCTGCATACGATTGGAGTCATCAAGGATGACAAACCAATGAAGTACTCTAGAGATGTGAGTAGGAAGCCCCAGGCTACAGAAAGCAAGGGTAAAGACAAGGAAACAAGTGATATTGAAACCCTTACTCGTCTTGTCAATAAATTGACAATAAAAATGTCTGAGCTTAAACAACGAACAATTGACACATATGCAAGCAGCTACCCGCCCAGACAAAGATAAGGAAGCATGTCACTAGGTAGCAATCGCTTCCCAGCTAAAACTATGCAGAGCTCCAACTCAGTTTTCAAGGTAGAATAATGCGTGAACAATGAATTTTTCTCATTTCATGAAGATAAGCACCCATAAGGGTCTTGTTCGGATTGGAAATGAGTTGCAGGCTCCATATGCGACCATATGCCAAATATAGTGAGCAGTTCGTAGGGCCATCTGGGAGACCCAAATGATGGCGAAGATGCTGCATCTGATGAGACATCAAGCAATGGGCAGGTGATCAACATGTATCGGTGCTCACGAGCAACACAAAAGACAAACACTAAGAAGCAACCCCAAAAGAAAAATGGCCGATACAACCTCCAAAGTCAAGGGGCTCCCCCTATAGTTGGGAAAATGCAACAAAGATTCGAACTGCTGAGGAAGGTTGATCCACCAACCGTCCAAAAGTAGAAAATAAAAAGCAAGCCTAGGAAGGCACCGCCAAACAAGAGTACGTCCATGAGCAGCAAACTGCAAAAAAATCCATCAAACAACATGAACACTGGTCTCACCCCTGACATCTCGGTGAGTCTACCCACTCTGGATTACAATATCATGGAAGACATGAAGAAAACTTGCACAAACTTCAGTTTGTTCGAGTTGGCTAAGATTAAGAGTCAGCGGGATATTATGCTGCGTGCACTAGGGCAAGACATCTACGGACAACGTAACCTCTACCAACAAGGGAGAAATCACATATCCCAGATCACTCACATCTGTGCTAAACACACTCCGAATGGAATAAGAAAACTCTATTTGCCCTCCATTCTTGCTTACATTTAAAATATTTAACTGCAATGTTCATAACTATTTGGTTGATTATGGTGTGTCAACTAATGTCATGCCACTCTCGATTTCCAAGAAGATCAATGTGCAATGGAGAAAGACATATGCATAGATCATCCAACTCGATCAAACATGCATACCAGTTATTGGTGAACTTCAGCATGTGATCATATGACTATCTCGTGACAACCGAGTTCACTAGTGCATAAACATTGTTGTTGTGGACATACCGGAAGCATATGGCTTACTACTCAACAGAGACTAGTCTAAGAAGTTGAACAGATACTTTCCTACATATTGGTCACACTTGTGGCTTCCATATCAGGGAAAGAGCAACCAAATCTAGGTGTTATCTGAGAGATACACGAGGCATAACATCACTCCCATCAATGGTGAGAACGAATTGCTGGCCTTTGCGGAGCTCATGTTCAGTAACTGCCTCTTGGAAACAACACTGGGGTGTTATCTCGCACCACCAAACATGTAGTTGGGTCTCCTTCCTTTCCCAACTAATGGAAATGAAACTTTTACAACACATTGTAACACTAGTAGCAGTAGCAGTAACACTAGTAGCAGTGATAGTAGCAACAATAGTAGCAGTAGCAACAATAATAGCAGTAGTGCAAGTGTGTCAAACGATCAGTGTACAGATGAGTTGTGGACCATGTACTTTGATGGATCAAAGACACAAGATAGCTTTAGAGCCGGGTGTGGTTTGATCGACCCAAAAAACAAGAAAAATTTGATTTCGAGCCACTTGGAGTTCAAGTGCACAAACAACATTGTTGAATACAAAGCACTCGTGTTAGACTTGCAAAAAGCCATTAGCCTCAATGTGGTCACACTCAAAGTGGTATGTGATTCAAAAATAGTGGTACGACATGTACGTAACACCATACATTTTTTATCACTTCATATAAACATATACCAACAAGAGGTATGGCGACTGATCTCTAACTTCCAAGCATTTAATATCACTATTGTACCAAGCACGCGTAATGCAGCTGCCAATGATTTGGCAAACACAACTTCTAGAATGTCACCTCTTAGGGATAGATTTACTGTTGAAATTTTGTATAAGCCGTCTATCCCTGATAAAATAACTAATTTGCATGTTTTTGACGATGATCAACAAATACTGCATTTCATGGCCAACAGTGATGTCTTCAAAGATGCATCGATTGATGAAGATGAGCACGAGCAGTCTATGGATGCTGGGGCTGATGGTAAGAAAAGAAACCTCATACCTAAGGGTGTGGTATATTTGGAAAATCTCTATGTCTTGTAGAACCTCTTTCAGGGGCTGAGGAACAACAAAAACCACAACTCCACCATGATGCATGGACATATTAACTTGGGAACAAAACAAGATCCGAAGTTCGTCAATATTGGTATGTGTTGCACACAGCAGGAGAAACAAGCCTTTGTCCACTTGTTCAAACAATACCTGGATGTTTTTTCATGGAAATATGATGATCTGAAAACTTACGACATGCGAATAATCCAACATGTTATTTCGATCAAGGAAGGGGTCAAGCCATTTCAATAGAAGTTGAGGAAAGTCCATCCGTCACCTGAACCCCTTATACAAAAAGAGTTGGCTAAGCTGTTGGATGCACAAATCATATACGAAGTTTGTTATTCCAGTTTCCAACCTTGTTCCTATGTGAAAGAAGTCCAGGGAGATATAATTATGTGTTTATTTTCAAAACTTGAACCATGCCTCGGAAAAAGGCAATTACCCCGTGCCGTCTATGGAGCATATTTTACAGATAGTATCTGGGGTAGAAATGTTTTCCTTACTTGACGAGTTTTAAGAATATAATCAAGTCCTAGTAGCAGAACCTAATCGACTCAAAACTACATTCTGTACCATGTGGGGTACGTTCACATACAAACGAATGCCATTTGGGATTGTGAATGCAAGCGCAACCTTTCAACATGCCATGGACATCGCTTTCCACAGACTCATCAGATAAAGTGTAGTGGTTTATCTCGATGATGTGACTGTGTTTTCTAGAAAATAACCAGACCACATACACCACCTGAAGAAAATCTTTGAGCGATGCCACAAATACAGGATTTTCTTGAATCCCAAAAAGAGCATATTTGCAGTGTCTGAGGGGAACCTCCTTGGGCACATCATTTCCAAAAGCGGGATCAAGGTAGATCTGAACCGGGTTTGGACCATCATACAAATACCTCACCCAGCCAACAGAAAGAAATGCAATCCTTCTTGTGAAAGATAAACTTCCTCCAAAATTTCATCTTGGACTACGTGCAGATAGTAAAACCAATATAAGACATGATCAATAAGGATGCAGTCTATAGCTGGGGCAAGAGGGAAACTAATGCATTCACCTATATCAAGTAGGATATAGCAGAAGCACCTAAACTTTACAACCCATATTTCAATAAATATTTCTTTCTATACACCTTCACCTCCGACAACTCCTTGCTGTAGTACTCACTCAGAAGGATGAGTTGAATGAAGAACTTTCCATCTCCTTCATGAGCGTAAGCATGTAGGGACCCAAAATCAACTACCCTGCCATTGAAAAGCAACCATATGTAGTATACAAGGTGGTGAAACACTTTAGACCCTACTTACTAAAGAACCATTGCATAGTCTATGTACCTAACCCAACAGTCCGCTCATTGCTCATACAACAAGAGCTGGGTGATGATGTGCGAACTAGATGATAAGCTTGCAAGAGTATGATCTTGACATCAAGCTAGTTCACACTGTCAAGGTTCATGGTCTCTATAGACTCGTAGCTGAGGCAGTACATGCACAGGAGGAAGAAAAAGAGCTTACTGGTTGGAAGAAAGAAATTGAGATGTATGATGTAGAGCAAGCACCACCCACTGCATGAGAAAACCCTTGGTACGAAGATGTGTGCCAGTGCCTTGGGCATGACACCATACCCTCTTACTTCTCCATGAGACAAAAGAGGGAACTGCGTTTCAAAGCTTTAAACTATCAGTTGGTGCACGAAGTTCTTTACAGAAAGCACAATAACAAAATATTTCTCAGGTGCTTGGAAGCACATGAATTAGAGAAGGTTTTGCATGATCTTCATGATAGAACAACTAGGGGTCACTTTGTGGGAAACACCACTACACACAAAGTTATGTGAGCTAGTTTCTACTAGTCCGCATTATTCAAGGATGCACACGCCTATGCCCGCAAGTTCTCGGTTTGTTAGCGATGCGACGACAAAACAAGAAGGTAAAAAATCCCACTTGATCAAGGTGGATATTGGTGGCCACCTGCCAAGTCAACTTGGACCCCCACCATTGTTTCTTTCAGATTTTTAGTTTCCTTAATTGTAGCACAGTTACTATTTTTAGCAATTTTTCGGGTCTTGAACTTCCGGAGCCGTTTTGAGGCCCTAAACGACATTTTTTTGGGAAAACTGGGAGCAACATGGGTCCATGGCCCGATGTTTCTCTTCTCGAAGTTTTATTTCTCAGACAAATCTTTCTAACGAGATGTTGTGCGCGTCAAATGGAGGTCGGATGCCAAAGTTACGACCCTAGGAAGTTGATGTACCAATTTACCCAAACGGGGCCCATAGTTTGGCGTTTCATCTTCTAGGGTTAGGTTTTTGGATGTTTAGGATTTTCCATTGTTTCTCAACAATGAATAGTCCTTCATGCCTCATTGTAACACAGTTCAGATGCATGTAGCTGCCACATCTCTTTTCAGAGATAAGCTACCATCGCCCTAGCTAGTTTATTTCCATTTATGTTTGTAAGCATATTTCAGTATTTTACAGTAATGAAATGAAGTATTATTTCTGCTGCATCTCTATATGTATGGCTATATCTGTAATTTGTTGCGTTCCTATTTAAATTTGGATCACCACTGCACCCTGTTGTAGTGACTGAACCGTTCCAACAATGGGGCCTAGACATTATCGAGAAAATTTTCCCACATTCGTCAAAACAAAACTGCTACATATTGACAACAACTTATTACTTCACGCGGTAGACAGAAGCAGTTCCGCTCAAGCAAGTGAATGACTAGGAAGTCATCAGCTTCCTCCAACAAAACATCATCTCATGCTTTGGCATTCTGGTATCACTTGTGTTTGACAATGCAACTTACTTTTCATCTTTGAAGCTTTATGATTTTGCATTGCAATATGGTATTGTGCTGAAACACTCATCTAACTACTACCCATAGGGAAATGGTCTCGGAATCCACGAATAAAAACCTTATATGCATAATTAAAAAGAACATTTATTTTGAGTAGCATAACTGGCATTCTACCTTGATGAATTCCTTATGGGCTGACCACGTAACACCCAAACCCTCTTTGAATACTTCACCATACTTCCTGGTTTATGGCAAAGAATGCATCCTACCGCCCAACATCTACTTTCCTGTGCTTTAGTTGTCTCAATAATCCCAAGGCAAGCCTTGCCTGCTAGTTCAACATAGGATGGATACACTTCACAAACTACAGGAAGAAAGGATGAAAGCAAAAGAAAATTTTACACTCCACTAGAACTGTATCAAGAGATGGTTCGACAAGAAGTCTGTAGGGAACACTAACTTTGATGTTGGTGACTTAGTCTTGAAATGGGATAAACCTCATGAAGACAAAGGCAAGCATACGAAGTTCCAGTCCTTGTGGATTGGCCCATACACCGTGCATGAGAAGCTTGTTCCACACACATACCATTTGCAATCACTTGATGGGAGGATTGACAACCTTCCTGTCAACGACCAAGATCTCAAGCATTATTTTCAGTAAGCTGAGGCCGCACCCTGCGCTATGTACATAGCCTATTTACTACTTATTTTTTTGCTTTTTTTCTTTGTTTACTATTTCTTTTATGTTTTGTTTTGTTTGTTTAGTATCCTACTATTGTTGGTTTTGTAAATAAGTGTTGCCCTTTACTGAGTTCTGGATTTTTAATGAGTATGCGGTTGAGATTTAAAGAGTCTTGTGACACTCCAGCACTTGGCCTATCCTGTGTCTGTCTTCTCTGTGATTGGTTGTACCCTTCGGTCGATGAAGTGTTGACAAAAAATATGAGCTGCCTACAAGGGAAGCTTGGGTCCAACCATGAACTAGTGTCCACACTCGGAAACCCCATGCCTGTACTCAACCTTCTGCTCTGTGTGATCAAGCTCATCCAACTAGTAGAAATGGAGAAGGGAAAATCTAAATTAGCAAACCTATGTTAGAGGTATTACATGATTCTATGAAGGAACAACCTCTTCTACTCTCAATAATCCGCGATCCCTCTTCCACAACAAAAATAAATAAGTGCCTATGCACAGTCCTCTTTAAAAATATAAAGGCGAAAGAAGAGAAAGGCTTCCTGCGCAGAGAGGTGAAGCATGCAACTCCATGGGGTACTGACTAGGCTCGCTGGCACTGGAACAATGCATGTGTTCCTACATGACTCCGTTGGGGTACTGTCCAGGCTTGATGGTAGCAGAGCAACACCAGAGATGAAAACTTATACTTTGAAATTTTTTAACTTGCGAGCCAAACTACCATTCCCAATTTTGAAACACTGTGATCAAGCTTAAATGTGTTGTTGTGTTTGATTGAGTTGGTGAAAGGTGAACCATGTCTGTCCATGGGGTAAGTGGGAAAGAATAAGTAACCCGCACAATGATTCAATACTCGTTGAAAGACCAAGGCCCAGTGCTGTCAATGGACCAAAACAGAGAAGCTGGAGTTCAATCAATGTGTCAGCAAGTGTTGCAGCGGCTAAAACACCCTCCAAAATTTTGGTGTGCATTAAATTTTAGAGCCTTCCTTGGGTTCTTCCTTGATGTTTGTAAGCACTTGGACTCACCCCGTGAGCCCATGTTGAGTCTTTGCACCCTCCTTGCTTCACCATTAATCAAACATATTTTTGCATGTTGGTCACAATGTTATGCTTGTAGTCATGTTCTAGCCATGCACAAGGTCTGCATTCATGTGTACAATTTGTGTCCACTATGTAAACATCCATTGCACTCACACATGAAGTTGTATGCACTATTGCACAAGATTCATCGTGGTCGCTCAACGATCTATCACAAGTGTCGCGCTTGTCGCCCGCACCGTCGGTCAGTCACACTGAGTGTATGTTGTCTTGTTGGTTCGAGGTGTCTTGTCATCAAGTCATGTTGAGTGTGTGTTCAAGAGGTCATGCATGTATGAAGTCACTCGTTCACACACTTGGTCATTTTTTTGAAGCTCTGTCGACCAGACCATCCACCAACAGGCCGACATTCGCTAAGATTACATAGTTTTAGCTCTCAGTGATTATGTACTACTGTACAAAATTACACAGAGCTTGAGGCTACTTCCTAGGCAGTTTGCAATGCACAACCCTGGAATTGACTTGATCGACTGTCACCTAGAACAACGCATAAGTTTCCTAGTAAGCCATTTCAATCTACGCTACCCAAAAGCACATCAACCAACCCTCCATCTGGTCAACTAGAGAGTTTTACTAGGCAGTCACCTCAGGCCTCACTCCCCAAAAAAATTATGCAAAAGTTGCAAAGCATACCCACTCCGCTCACTGAAGAAAATGCTTAGACATGCCAAACAGACACCCTGTGTCTGTCATTGTATCTCTAAAAAAATTGCACAGTTTTTCCAACCAGTCACCCAGTCAGCTGACCTGTCGTTCACCCGGAGAACTGCACAGTTTTCATGAGCAGTCCCCCAGCTGCCTTGCATCCCACTCAGCTCAGAAACTGTGGAAGGATGTCTAGCAAGCCAGCCTCCCAACAATTGCATATTTTTTTCTAGCAGTCTCCTGCAGCCCGCTGTTAGCTCCCTAGAAAAATTGCACAAATTTTCCAAACAGCCTCCCGCAGCCTATTGCCAGCTCCCCAGAGATTTGCGTAGTTTTCACAGTTAGTCTCCCTCTGCTGCTTACATTGTCTCCCTCAAAAAATTGCACAAATCTGCCCACTAGGTGATCCAGATCCCGTGGACAGTCACTACTGATCCAGATTTCCCATCTCAGCCTCCCAGTGACCTCTGTGCAGTTTCCATGAATAGTTTCCAGAGCCCACATCCTAGCTTGAAATCTTCCTTTTGGATTTTCAGAGCATTGTCCTCTCTCCCGATCACCTACATTTGAAAGCGAACAACAATGCATCATGGTAGACTAGGAGATTTCTGGATTTGACGTCATCTCATCATGAGTGATTGTAGATACAAGTACATGGATGAGACATGACGCGATGATGGACGAGATGAACAAGGAGTGCATGCGAGGAGATTGTTTCACGAACAAATGAACAAGGAATGCATGAAAGGAGATTTGTTCACGAACAAACGAACACATGGAGCATGTCAAAGTATAAGCAAAGGAGCAATTTGTGCATGCAACATCAAGCAACCACCAAGACCATTGAAGATTCCACACCTTGCCATGTAGAGGTGAAGTTATGATACACCAAGAGGACATCCATCACTTAGCAACACTATAGCTTGACATGCACACCAGTAGCAACATGAACACACCAGCTCTGTCATATTGAGTCATGTCATGAGTCATCTCGACCACATCACTACTGTGGGCCACACTATTGTAATCAATGTAATGTAACGTGGAAGTCCAAGAGACCCACATGTAAATTTGAAGAGTCATGTAAAGTTGAAGAGTCATGTAAGTCAAACAATCACGAGGGAAGTAGAATAGTCACAAGGGCTAGATTTAACCTTGGCTATAAATACCCCTCATTTGTACATGCAAAAGACTTTTTCACCTTGGATCCTCCCACATGGCCTTGAGAGTTTGTATTCTTTTCTTTGAGGGGCAAGCAATGGCTCCAACACCCCTCTATCAGGGTTAATGATGTATAGTGTATGGATGTGTCTTGGAATCTTTTCTTAATTCAGAAGCCTGCTAACAAGCCAACATGTTTTCACACATGTATTGTATTTGGTTGTAAGACTATTCTTTGGACACTTGTAATGCATGTTGCTTTAACCTGTGTTAAAACAATTGAACTATTTTGGTTGTTCTAATACATATGCTTATGAAAATGTGTTGTATAAGTTGTTAACACTGTCTCGCCCATGTGGGCTAACCCGCCAGACACTCAACATAACCATTCCCAAAAGCTTGTTATAATGATCGTCACACTTGTGTGGACTACTTCGGTGGGTGTTGTATGTGCTATCCATTCATTGTGTGCTTGTGATTGCCACATCCATGTGGACTACTCCATTGGAAGCTGAGCATGCCTTGTTGTGTTGTGTGTCTCTACGACATAGTTGGGACTATTCCATTTTGACTTGAGACTCACTTCCACCCTATTCCTCTGCAGTGAAAGAACCTTGACACAAGTAACACTAAGCACTCACCAAGCATGCGAACCTCGCTGTTTGAAGACAAAGCAAACCACTATCATGTGCTGACAAGCAAGAGCTAAGGCAAACCTTTAAGATAATGGCAACTGGG
This sequence comes from Pinus tabuliformis, assembly GCA_031772625.1. Taxonomy (NCBI): domain Eukaryota; kingdom Viridiplantae; phylum Streptophyta; class Pinopsida; order Pinales; family Pinaceae; genus Pinus; species Pinus tabuliformis. The sequence continues at coordinate 684,311,409 of CM062805.1, forward strand.
CCATCGTACTAGATGGTACTCCTACACCAAACGATGTGAGGTCTAGTTGGGACTTCATACCGGGGAGATCCCTTGAATGTTGGTGGGTCCAACACCATCAACACATTCATTTTATTTTCTGATTCTGCTTATTTCAGCTAGGGATGCATACAGTTCCTTTTGCTTTTGAATAAATTTACCTTCAAGTATTTGATTTCACTTCCTTGTTTTCTTTAGATCACTTGAGGCACTAATAAATTCTCTCTCCATGTCTACTTTTGCTTTTTCTTCTTTGTCATGAGTTTATTCTCTATTTGAATCACGATCATCATCATATTCATCTTGACCCACATTCTCTTTTGGGTAGAGATTTTGGAGCTTCTTCCAAAGTGTTTTGCATGATAAGCATGGATCCACTTTGGCTTTCACAGGATCTGACAAAGCACTTAGAATGACATTCAAGGATTTTGATTACACCTTCTTGATTCATTAGTAGATGTGTTTCCAAAAATAACTAAATCCCATATATAATGTCCAAGATCTTTCAAATGGACTTCTATTCTAGATTCCCATATTTCCATCGGATAAAAGAGCTGGACCAATCTATTTCTCTTCATCATATGTAACAAATTATGAAATTAGTGCAATATCGAAGACTTCCTTTGATTGTTTGGATGCAGGCCTCCTTTACTTTCCCGTCTCTAATCTTCTGAGATCCACCTTTCATATGTTAGGATGTAACTAAAGGAACCTACTCTGATATCGATTGTTGGAATATTTACCAATACTGGGGGGGTGAATCAATATTGGGGAATTTTTAACAATTTTTTTCATATCATGTAAACAATAAACAATTAACAACACCATTAAACAATACATAACATCATATATAATACATAAGATATGTTTAGGTGGAAACCCTTATGGGTGAAAAAAAATCGAACCCTTTTTAATATATGTCTTAAATATTACATCAATAGGAAGCTCTAACTTCCAAGGTTTTCCAGTAAAAACTGGAAGGAGGCTCCAACACCCTATTTTATCAGCTTGAACTAAAAGGATACCCTAAAACCCTGGTTTTATGAGCTCCAACTGGAAGGATGCTACAACACCCTAGTTTTATCATCTCCAACCAAAGGGATTCTCCAAAACCCTGGAGCATCAATCTACTTCCCTTGCACCACCCTACCACCCTAAAGTGTTCTCATGCTCCAACCTCAAGGATAATTCAATCTCTGTGTAACAACCCTAGTGAAAATTCCATGTAATAAAAGTTAATAAAGGAAAAATAATAACCAAGGTTGATGGGACACTTATTCCAAGCTGACTGTTGAGAAAAAAAATAGCGATGGGGATCACTAGTGATTTATTAATGGTTAAGGAAATTGGCAAAGGCAATGACAAAGGATTTGGAAAGGAAAAATGGCATTTTGGCACACTTATTTATGAAAATAATGGAAATTTGGAGAAAAGGGAGGTGAATGGTCACATGTTGCATGTGAGGAGGAAAATAATGGAAAATGAAGAAAATAAAGGCCTCATTAATAAAAAGGCTTGTGAGGATCAGTTCACAGACTTTTGTCAGTTCAATTTAGGAGCTCTTTCTCCATTCTCTCTCTCTCATTCTTGGATACTTAGAGTTTTCTTGGAGAACTCTTGGAGGGTGTGTCATAATTGGAGTTTTGGAGCAAGAAGGTAAAAGAAGAGTAGGAAAGTGCAAGATGACATCAGGATCAACAACTACAACAAATTTGGCTTGTAGGTACCGAGTTGCATGTTTGTTTTCCTCACTAGTTTTGACATGCATGGAATATGCATGTGGTTTATTGGTCATGATCTGTCAATGGCATGGAGGATTGCTTGGATTGATAGTGAATTTTCCTAGCCTTTCCATTTCCTGGATAACCATGGTATTGTGGGTTCATTTATTTGTTTTTCTGATTGGTTTTCATGTTTCCTTTAGCATGGGTTGAGTTACTAGTTCCTGAAAGCCCTGGTTGGACAAACGCTCTGGAAGCCATGTAACAACTTGGGTTGAGTTACTAGTCCTAGAAGCCTTGGTTGGAGAAACACTCTAGAAGCCCTTGGTGGGTTGAGTTAATAGTATTGGAAGCCCTAGTTGGACAAACGCTTTGGAAGCCCATATTAAGTTGTGGGTTGAGTTACTAGTCCTCGAAGCCTTGGTTGGAACAAACACTTTGGAGCCCTAGAAGGCTTGGGTAGAGACAATGGAAAATTTCAAGGATGAAAAATTATCTTGAAATTTAAAAACATTGGTGAATATAACTAGTCCCTAATATGAAAAATATAAAATGTTTATTGATATATTAGTAAAATTATTCAAATTTATAATGATTTTAAATATAGTGTCTATATAATGTTAGTGATTTTTAAGGTATAATAATTTTATATTTTAAAATTTAGGTGAATCATTTTTAGAAAAAATGGAAATTGGCGAATATTTTTTTTGGAAAAATCATGGAAAATTAACACACCTATGAATATTAGCCCCTAAAATTTTCCATGGTAGAGACCAATCTGATGATGCTTTTGTGATGTTTGACCATGAGGTGGAATCACTACTTGATGGGTTGCGGTGGATGGCCTTTAGAAGCCCTGGATGGTTTTGGATTGATGTGTTTTATGAGATACCACATTCATGCTTGGAATATGGCATGAGGGTGACTAGCTGAAGATAATTTTGGCTCAGCCATGTCTACAGTCGGGTGGTTCATGGAAGTCCCACAACTGGTTGGCCTTTGCATAATTAATATGAGTTTATTTCTCCTTATTATTTTATGAGTATTATACTGGTTTATATGTGGATCATATGGCTATGATTTCCTTGGTATTTATGTTGCTATTATGCTGGTTATGAATATGTTTTATGAAAGTGGCTACGTATGGCTCTCATCATGTTTTTACTTGTAAATGAATGAACAATGTATCTATGACCTAATAGATGATATTGTAACTAATGATTTAGGGGAACAATGTTCTTGAATGATTCTCAGATAAGTATCAGACTCCTATTCTTAGAGCCATTGTTTACACCTGTGTGTTACAAATTTGTGACATGTTAGATGAAATGTCTGTCATGGGTAGTAGGGGTCTAGTCAAGGGCTTTCTTAAGTAATTGCATTTGTATCATCACTCCCTTGTTATCTTTCTATTCTGAAGGTGTCATTCAATTCTGGGTAGTGACCTGTACTCTGGGCCTAAAAAATTGGCTCAAATCTCAGGGACGTTGGCACAAAAATGAGAAAAATAGTCCTTGGACGCTAGCATACCATGCTATGGGAGTGTCCAAAGCCTTCTCAACGCTGTCATGTCCATAGCATGGGAGCGACTGGGTGTTAAGTGGTCTAAATTCTTAGTTGGACCCAGGGGTTGTTTACCAGAAAGGTTGGGATGGTTCCTAGGAGTCCTATTGCTGATGTGGAATGTTTGTATGATGTGTTTCCATTGGTTCCACTTCCTTAACATGAATTAGGAGGTCGAATCATATCATAGTAACTTCTTCTCACATGTTTACCCCGGTTGGATAGTTACTTGGGTAAATGTGGGAGGAGGGTGTTATAGAGTGGTATCAAAGCATGGTTCACTCCTCAGACTAGATGGGTGGTGTGTGTTGGTCATGCATTCATGTAGGTTGCACATTTGTTAATAATCCTTGTGGTATATATGCTTGTTGCACATGCATGGTGTCAGTCATGGTTGTAGTGGTGTTGCCATGTGAAATAAGATGTTGTTGTGAAGTGTGTCGTCATGAGTGTGTGATTGGTTACATGATTGTTTATTCTTGCATATTGTCAGTGTACATTGGAATGGTTGCTGTTTTCATGCATGAGGTCATGGTACGTATAATTGACATGATCATGCATTGATGACAAAACTCTAGGTAGAATGATGGTTACATGGTTATATACTTAAGAGTCATATTTATATATGCTGTTATGATTATGATATACATTTATTCCGCTGATTTGTTGATCTTGTAGATGAGATATCCTCCCTGAATTATGCTAAGGTAAATTTGTTTATTGTGATTTGGTTTAGGTGACATGATATATCTTGCAAGAAGAATATCAAAGATGACTAGCAAGATGGTAGAATACAGTTCCTAAGACTCTCCCTATGGATCAGAGGAGAAAAGTGGCATTGGAAATTATTTCGATCGAAATATACACTAAGAAGCTTAAAGGAAGAAATAAGGATTTGTAAGGTAGATAATGACATAATCATATAGGCACAGGAGAAACAAGCAGAGGTAAACGCAGTGATACTTCAGAGTTTGTCAGAATTACAGCAACAGGGACCACTTCAGATCAACCTTGAGCAGGAGGAAAAAATTAATGGGGCATATGGCCATAGGTCTCATGGTGGCCATAGGTCAGATAGAGATGACACGGTTAGAGATGAAAGATAGACACATGTAATATTCTATTTTTGGTTCTGACAGGGATGATGATCGACATCATTATCATCCTTATAAGAGGAGTGATAGGGCATATTTTCCTGATGATTTTAAGAAAGAAAAACCACCTACATTTGATGGAGAGATGAAGAAATCACAAGATGCAGAGGAATGTGTTCTTGGTATGAGGAAGTTCTTCAGGTTGCATGATTATTCAGAGAACATGAAATCCATAATAGCTACATTCAGTCTCAAAGGTAAAGCATATATTTGGTGGAAATATGTGAAGAATGTCAGAGGTATTCATGAGGAGGACTTGACTTGGAGTGAGTTTGAGAGGCTATTCAAGAAGAAATACCTATCAGAAAGATACTTTGATGAGAGGGAAAAATAAATTTGTGAGATAAAGATGGGACCAATGACAGATGAGGAGTACACTAGTAGGTTCTTGGAGTTACTAAGATATGTGCCTTACTTCCAGGAGGAGAAGGCAAAGATTCAAAGATTCACTAGTGGGTTACCAACAACATTCAAAGATAGGATTGAGTTCGATGGGCCTAGATCATTGGATAAGGCTATCCAAAAGCTAAAGCATTGATATGAACAATCAAATCATGGATCTGAGACTAAGCTAGACTGGAAAGGTAATGCAATGAACAAAGGAAAATGGGACAAGAAGCGAGCAAGACCTCAGGGCACAAGTATTATATAGAATGCAACACCATCAAATAAGTTCAATGCATCTGATAGAGGATAGGGACATCGATATGAGGAGCAGGACAACTATGCAGGCTAGAAGCCTATAAAGTGTTGGAATTGTGGAAAAGATCATTGCAGGAGAGGTTTTTCACAAAATCAAGGTGGTAGACCTTAGATATATAGTGCACATGAGGCACATACTGTTGGGGATATTGGTAAGAGGGTTCCTCGTATCTATGAAAAACTAGATAACAGATATACATACCATCAGGCATCTATCATTGAGATGGACAGTAAGCTTTGTGATCAAGTTGTTTCTATTTTGATCGAACCTAGATCTAATTATAGTTATTTTAGTTCTGACTTGGTGGATAAGTGTGGTTTGAATAAGGAAGTGCATGCAAAATATTGGTTAGTATAGTTGGATATAGGTATAAAGAAGTGAGTTCATCATTGGGTAAGATCTTGCACATTTGATTTGAACGGTATGCCTACCACAACACATTTGAATGTATTGCCATTGGGATCATATAGTATCTTGTTGGGCATGGATTGGTTGTACCTTCATAGGACCAAGGTGGATTGTTATGAAAAACCCATTGAGTGCTTGGATGACAATGGGGAACAAAGAGTTTCGCGGGGTAAGAAGAAAGCAACATCAGTGAGAATGGTGACAACTATGCAAGCAAAGCATAGTCGCAGGAAGGGGTGTGTGTTATTTGTAGTACAAATTTCTAGTGACAAAGGTAAGGAAGTTGAGGATGAAGATGTTTTGAGCAGGTACCCATTTCTACAACAATTCCAGGATGTATTTCCTGAGGATATTTCAAAGTTGGCACCTCAAAGGGAAGTAGAATTTTCTATTGACTTGGTGCCAGGGGAAGCTCCAACATCAAAAGCACCTTACAGGATTAGAACACCTGAGTTGGTAGAGTTGAAGTTGTAGTTGAAGGAAATGTTGGGCAAGGGATACATTAGCCTAAGTGTATCACCATGAGGCGCATCGATATTGTTTGTAAAGAAGAAGGATGGTACGCTCAGATGATGCATTAACTACAGGAAGTTGAACAAAGAGACCAACAAGAACATGTGTCCATTACCAAGGATTGATGACTTGATCGATCAGTTAAAGGGAGCAACATTGTTCTTGAAGATTGATATGAGATCCATATATCATAAGCTATGCATTAAGGAGGAGGACATCTACAAGACAACTTTACAAACCAAGTATGGGAATTATGAGTTTGTTATAGTTCCATTCTATTTTCCTAATGCTCTAGCTACTTTTATGTGCTTGATGAATAGTGTGTGCATCCGTATTTGGATAAGTTTATTTTGTGTTCATTAATGATATATTGGTGTATTCTAAAGATGATGAAGAGTATGCCGAGCATTTAGCAATGGTGTTGAGGTTGTTGAGAAAACATCAATTGTATGTTAAGTTCAAGAAGTGCAGTTTATTTTTAGACTGAGGTACATTACTTGGGGTATGTTTCTTCCAAGGATGGCGTAGTAGTGGATCTAGAGAAGATAAGACCTATCACTGAGTGGGAAGCTCCCAAGAATGTGTATGAGGTGAGATCCTTCATGGGGTTAACAAGTTATAACAAGAGGTTCATCAGGAACTTCTCAAAGATTGCTTATCCTATCACATGATTGCAGAGGAAAGATAAGAAGTTTGAATGGACAGAGGAGTCTGAGGCTAATTTTGAGCAACTTAACTAGTTGTTGACACATGCACCAGTGTTAAAGATTGTAGATATAGACAAAGAGTTTGTAGTATGTACAAATGCTTTCAAGAGAGGACTTGGTGGAGTCCTTATGCAGGATGGATAGGTGGTATTGTTTTGGGAAGTTTTAGTGTCTACGGATAAACGCTTAAACCCCTAGACTAGTAGCTAAGTCTAGAACAATAGTGCAAAGCATTCTCTACTTTTTCTATGACCAATAGATTAAATAAGGTATTAAGAAGCCTACCTAGAGCTTTCGCTTACTCCTTATCTCCCTTGACCAATTCTGTCGCTCCTTAACGTACTTAATCTGCTTGAAGAGTACCTGCACACAGATAGAAGACAAAACCGATCAAAGCATATGATAATGATCTATTGATTAAACATAGCATGGAATCAAGTACATAATACACATATGAGAGCATCAATGGACAATAAAAGCATATGGAAAAAGCTTTGAACACTTTATTAGTAAAAGGAAGAGTTACAACCCAATTTGCTTGATTCAACATCACTCCTCTAGTTCAATCCCATCCTCTCCTCATAACAAGAATGACATTTTGACATCATTACAATACTTGAAATCAACTCAAGTCTCATACTAACAACATCTCCCTATAATTCAATGGTTTCCAGCCCCTGATCACTTAGATGAGTGGTCTTTTTATAGGTGAATGAAGGAAGTTATACCATAAATGGTGACAATGAATCCCTCCCAAACTTAGGATTTAGTTCCATGGAGGAAGGGATAAAGGGATTGATGTTCCTTAACTCCCTACCTCATCCAAATTCAAGCTCAAAGGAGTAGATAAAATTGGGAAACTTCTAGATGCATCCAATGGATAAGAATATTCCAAAACCCTAATGCAATTTCGCTCAAATTCGCCTAATGCAGGCCAAAGAGGGCTCAAGTGCGCTGCATAGCACCCTAGCAGTGTTGTTACAGGGAAAAGTGTCTACACATAACTGCTTATCCCACTAAGGTGTGGTAGCTACCTTAGAAACAAACAAAGTAAAGCTACTTTCATTTTTCCTTTATGAAATATAGATGAGAGAAGAACAAAGAAGACCAACCTCTGTCTTGCGCTAATCTCCTAGTTCGATTCCTCTCTCTCTTGGTAGCCTTTCGCTACTTGCTCCCTTGTACGCCCAGCTTCACAGAGTACTTGTAGGATCATAGTAGCATGACACTATACAAGAACATGGATCTATAATCATAAACAATCTAGGATCATATGTAAATTGACCATACAAATGCATAAAACATAAATGACACAAGTGTATGGAGGAAAACTTGAATAGCTTTTATTGATAAACAAGAAAGAGCCAAGGGAGTTACAACCAGTTGTTCTGACCCAGCATCATCCTCTCAACAAGTAAGCCCTTCTTCACCTCATACAAAGCTTAGATCACCCAACACTTAGGATGTTGTCTCAAGAAACCAACAACAATTCCTTACAATATGCAAAATTCCAGCCTCTGGATCTCTGGGATGAGGGATCCATATATAGATATCTGTAAGGGGGATGAGTCAGCTTGTGATTTGATTAGTGTCTTCCCTCTGATAGTTCTTGCTTCCACTTGGAGATTGATGATCTCTTACTCATCCTTGGTCAAATTCAGAGAGGCAAGTGTCACACGAGAAGTTTCTGGAAGATTCCATGCCTCTCCACCTCGCGGAATGACACTGCCATTTGTCATTTCTCGCCCATCGCACCCCATAGAAGGGATTTTTGAAATGAAACGCACCCCCACAGTGTATTTAGGTGAGATGCAACGCACTTTTCCTATGGAGTAGCTGAAATGATCCTGTTTTGACCAGTTTTGAACAGTTTTTTCATGGAGAACTTCTGGGAGAAGCTGTAATTAGTTGACCTTGTTCCTTTAGGGGTTAGAACAACACTTTTAGGGACTTAGGAGCCCTTGGTTTATGGACATTTCATGCTTGGGGTTGTAGTTCCCAAAAATGTCTATAACAGTTGCCCCCTAAAGCATGAGGTTGTTAATCTTTTGATGTCGGGTGAAATGCTTTATTATGAGGATCCGAAGTTCTTTCAAGCTGGGAGGAGACCTATAATAAGATACAATACAATACATTATCTTCATAATATTTTCATGATTTAGCTGAGGCAGGCATTCCCATGCTCAGCTTTATAAATTTAGTTTCATGTACATAGGACAGACAATCGTCTGAGTGTAGACTGATGATTCTGGTAGAGTCATCATCCCTTTGATTGGATGATTATTTGTGCAGCAATAATGTACATTTGATGTCTTTATTTCCTTGAATATATATCGCAGCCTGGATGGATGAAACTAGATCCGGGGTCTTCAATCTCGTTCGATCTTCACTCGAAGTACAAGTCTATCCATGTGAGAGATGTTCTGGAGTCGAACATGGAAAGACATCACCTGATTACCAGCCAATGATGTAAGCTGTTAACAGGCGCGAGAGGAATCACCGATAATGATAATGACCCTCAAGGTATTGCAGTACAATTCACGTGGTGTGAATAAAGGACTTGGCGTCGAACACCACGCAAAATCTTTCGGTCGAAGGTCATTGATGTAAACTTGTCGCCGGAAGTGAGAAACTTGCCATTGAGGCATGCAAGCTTCAAAGTACTGAACAGAGTGTTCCTAGATCGACTTCTTGGATAATGAGCTAATGTCGACAAGAAGTGATCCGTCACAAGAGGGCCTTAATGAATCCCACATCAATGACATGGAACGGAGCAAATGATTTTAATGGAGGTGAAAACGATCTGATGACATAAGGTTCAGGGTGGCGGTCATGAAAGAATGGAGTGTAAATGTATTGTAGTGGGTGAGACACAGGTGAATTCTCTGAATGACTTCTCTTGAACATATCGGCGACACTGACGTGATGGATTGGTAGCATTAACCCCAAATGTGGATGGTGTGATGGGACCATGGTGATGTGACCGGTGAATGAAACAACCCAACCCGACTTGGATGTGGAGTGAAAGTGTCATGTTCAAGAGCGACTTGCTACCAACAAAGTTTCTTCAAGTTTTCTTACCAATTTTTCCCCAGTCATTGCTGACCAGTACCTCTTTATTTTTGTCAAGCTTGAGGAGGATAACATATGCTTGTTCTATAATTTTCCCTTCGGGCAAACCCATTGCTATGTTTTAATGAGCCTAGCGATAGTGAAACTCGTTCTTGTCTGCTATGGACAAGTTTGTTGCTATTAAGTTTTAACGAGTTTAACGACAAAGATAACTCGGTCCTTTTCAATTTTAGAGAGTCTGAAAAGGGACGTAAAGGAAACTCCAAAAATTATTTTTTCGTCATCTAATCTCTTAAGTCCAAAAAAGTATAAAACAATATAGAAGGGATGAATTTTCGATACTTTTAACGAGCCGAACAAAACAAGCGCTCGATCTTTTTGTGTAATAATCCCTCAGGTCCAAAAAGATTAAAATCTAAAGGAGGGATAGCACTTCCTGTCCTTTTAACGAGCTGGAAAGGCCAATGGCTCGACAATCTTTTCATATTTTACGAGTCAGTTGAAAAGAGCTTAAAGGAGACTCGTCTTTTGAGGAACGAGTGATAAAATTGGGTAGCAGCTGATTCCAGGTAAGGTTTGGAATTTTCCAATCACGGCAGTGTTACAAGGATGGCTAGTGGGATCACTCTTTGCAGCTGTTCCTCAAAAGGGGTAAACAATCAAATGGAGGTGAATGATCGGCCAATACAGAGTGGAGGTGATGATGAGAACACGACCAAGGCTTTAAAGGCTGAAGTACTACATTCACGATGGTTATTTACTGGAAATCGGTTCATTTTTTTTGATTGAGCTTAAACACTGGGGAAAACATTTGCTCATGACTTATGTTTATTTTTTAACGAGCTTGAACTATGTGCTAAAACTGCTTGATTAATCCAGTCGTATAATAAGAATGTCCCATTTTAAAACGACAATTTTTAGAGTTTTTCCCCACATCCTTTCTTTATGCAAGTTAGGAAACGACCAATCCTACGAGTTTAAAGGGTTAGAGGACCTACAAATTTAAAAAATAAATAGTCTCTCTTTGCTTGCACGCCAAAAGGTTTGCATGCCCCCAGGTATAAAATAAAGCTTCAAGGTCACCTTTCATTCTATCGACAAAACATTTGTTTTATCAGGAAAGGTCTACCTCTTTCAGGTTACCAAAGATTGTTCTATTCACACCGCAAAAAAAACACTTCTTCGGTGATGTCTACCAAAATAGACAAAGGTGAGACAATCCACTCACATAACTTTGACGAGGGAATCTTATTCCAGTCTAACCCCCTCTTCCAATCACGGACGAGAGTATAGTCCAGTCATATATCTCTCGCGGAAACCTACCCTACACCCGAAGTTTTCCTGCCAAAGCAGACCAGGGTGCATGCCCCCTGGGTTTCAGTCATGTCCCCCGAATCACTCGCGCTCATCAGGTGGACGAACTGGGGATTGATGAGACATTCCTTGTGTGAAAAGACCATTTAGGGATGGTATATGACTATTTGCTATGCGTGATCTGGGAAATGAAAGCTGGTCTACGAGCTTGACCACTCTTCCTTCGTGCAGAAAACACATTACTCTAAAGAGTGCTGAGACAATTGCTCCCATGCAATAAATATAGTCTCATCCAAGGAGTAGATTATAATCCAGGGGTCCTTGAACTACCATTACGTTCATGTGAACGGTTTTCCCTCTCAATGTTATGGGCACATTGGGAAGGATCCCTAACAGTCGACTGGTTCCTTTGTCAAAGCCTGCTAGATTTCTCATCTCAGGCAAAAGCGATGGCGAACCAAGCGCTTTCCAAGCAGTCGAGGAAAGGATACTCACAGAAGCCCCTTCATCTATGATGGTATCAGCCATAACCATTCTATATACTTGAGCAATAATTCAGAATGGTACACTAGCCGGTAAACGGGGTCTGCCTAATTGATTCCAGTCGAAGGAGACAACTAGGTTGCTTGGAGGTGGGACCGAATAGATGGCCGGGTATGACTCTGACGAACTTCCTTCCTGCGGTAAAGGAATGGGTAAATTTCCCCCATGTTCATCGGAGTCTGTACTTACGAAAAGAATTTGGACGGTGTCATCCTTATTCTCTTCTGTGACTGTATCATTTGAAGATGGAACCTCTGAAGGCAAGACCGGGTCAACTGCCGCCTCGACCTTTTGACTTTCATCTGGTATGGGTTCAGATGGTTTGTCTTCAATGATAGATGCTTCAGCCGACCACCTGGGCGGGTCAACCGGACTTTCAACTAGTGACGGACTCGGCAAGGGTTTTTTATATCCAGGAGGAAGTTGTAACGGTGAAATCGAACGATCGTCCAAAACTCTTTTAGCCTCGTCTAAGAAGGGACAACGGTGGACGACATGATCTCCTTCACACAGTTTACAAGGAAATCTATATTTTCCTTTTTGTCCTGGGGCTTCACTTTCACTAGTCGACGGTGTGTTTTCAACATGATCATCAGAGGTTGATGACACCAGGTTGTGCAAACGAGGAGACCAGTCTCTTAAGATCCGAGGGATGTAAGGACAATCTCTATGATAGTGGTCTCCTTTGCAAATGACACATGGCGATTTAGGCATGGTCGGTGCAGTGTGTGGATTTTCGCTAGACGACGCTTGGTTGCCCCCTTTCTCTTTTGGCTCCTTCTTCTTCTTCTCTTTCTTCTTCTTTTCCTTCTTCTTCTCAGGTACTTGATTTTTGGCTTTACCAACCCCATCAAGTGAAGAAGAAGGATGAGAGGAAGAATTGGAGGAAGTAGAAGGTTGGTGGGTAACTCTGGATTCGTCTAGTTGCTGACTCGATTGCTCAGGAATTGCAGTGTTCTAAACGAAAGAGGTTGAGAAGAGCCATACGGGCAAGCCGATTGTCAATCCTAGAAGCGACAATGTGGCCATATGGGGTGCACCAACATCTCCCCAAGAGGAGAAGGGACTAGGATTTCCTCCAAGGGGAATTCCTTGGTTGGTGGGTTCCATTTTCTCAACCTAAGATCAATGCGGGAAAGGGTGATGATTATTCCGTTTAAAATAAATTTTAGACGCTTTGACATAACTTGTTTTTTCAATTTTTAAGAGTTGAGAAAAAACAAAAGATGACTCTAGTCACCTTCGATTTTTAATGAGCCTGAAGTGACAAGTGCTCAGATGGACCTTTTCCGTTAAGGAGTCTGAAAAGGAACGAAAGGGACTGCTCTAGAAATCTAGGTAGAGGGATTACCAAACCAATCACAAAACTGTAGAATACTTTTTATGGTATGGCAGTCAATCTTCCCGAATGCTGTGTTCAGTGCATTGCGATCGATAGGGCGGCAGACACGGCTTCCTATGGATAAAGGATTAAGCCTATTGTGGTCTTCCAAAATATACTCGACGGTACGTGGGAGCACAAGTCCGTACTGGCACTTATCACCTCAAAGTGGAGGAATCACCCAACCATCAGTGAGAACAACAGTCACCAGGCTTTACGATGTCGGAATACGTCTCTAGCCTAGACTTCTAGATGTTGTGCGTTAGGTTCCAAAGCATTGTTAGATTCATTGAATTTATTTTATAGTTGATCTTGCTTAAGAAATTTGCCTTTCAGGTTCACCGCGAGATGTAGATGTATAATTCCTAAAATGCAATCTAAGATGATAAACAGTCTTTTATCTTCTTTGTGCAATGAAAATCCTAGCTACTAAGGAAAGAGAGACAACATTCTTTCACAAAGAGCAAAGTGCACACTCTAAATGCACTGTCCTAAATCAAACCAATCAAACGGTCTAAATGCAAATGCACATGCATGTATTTGTTTTCGGCTTTCTTAGTTGATGAATGGTAAAAAAGAAAGCTAATGCACAAATCTGAATTACTTTTCAAGAGACAATTACTAACAAGTTTCTTTTTCGAAATAAAAAATGGAGACAATCACAACACTTTACGATTTGGAAATGAATACTTGCTTTCGACACTAGAAAAATCACAAATTCAGACCAAATACAATAGTAACAGGGTAATCGAATATCTACAGCAACCAAACTCTTTCCTATGACTGAAAATGACACTTACGACACTTTCAAATCAAAGGACGATAGTACAATTACGTTACTTTTTGCAAAGGAGAACTGAAAATGACTCAACAAACACACAAAAACATTTATAGTTCTTTGCACATTGGAGGCAGAATAACAGCAAGGAAAAGGGGTTTCAAACAGAGATATACTGATTACCGGCAGCAAAATTCATGAATAGAACTGAAAACAATGAATCACAGAAACCAAAACTGAATAATGCCTAGTCTGATCAGTGCACTTGTAACACAGGGAATTTGAAATGCAGCGCAACTACTACACTCGGGAAGTGCGCTGAATTTCAGATTCACAGAACAATACCTGCACTGGGCCAGAGATGAGACTTTGCTTGGGTTCCGGGTCATAGTTTGCAGTTCAGTTCATGGGTTTTGTCCGATTAAATGGTAATCAGTAATGCAACAATTAGGGGTAGATCTAAGGATGTTCTAAGAGCTACCACAAGGGGCAATCAAAGAGTTTGTAAATCAGTTGTTTAATTTATAAACAAATCCCAAAGATTGACTGAAGTGGCATTTATCTACTTTGCATTTGCATAGCAAATGTAGTTCGAAAGCTACCTGGCTCAACTTCAGGCTCCATCTGTAAGTTTATAAAATAAGCAACAAGGAAGATAAACAAACAAACTAATTCGTCCCCAGTGGAGTCGCCATTTTGTTAGAGGGAAAAGTGTCTACACAGAACTGCTTATCCCACTAAGGTGTGGTAGCTACCTTAGAAACAAGCAAAGTAAAGCTACTTTCGTTTTTCCTTTATGAAATATAGATGAGAGAAGAACAAAGAAGACCAACCTCTGTCTTGTGCTAATCTCCTAGTTCGATTCCTCTCTCTCTTGCTAGCCTTTCGCTACTTGCTCCCTTGTACGCCCAGTTTAACAGAGTACCTGTAGGATCATAGTAGCATGACACTATACAAGAACATGGATCTATAATCATAAACAATCTAGGATCAGATGTAAATTGACCATACAAATGCATAAAACATAAATGACACAAGTGTATGGAGGAAAACTTGAATAGCTTTTATTGATAAACAAGAAAGAGCCAAGGGAGTTAAAACCAGTTGTTCTGACCCAACATCATCCTCTTAGCAAGTAAGCCCTTCTTCACCTCATACAAAGCTTAGATCACCCAACACTTAGGATGTTGTCTCAAGAAACCAACAACAATTCCTTACAATATGCAAAATTCAAGCCTCTGGATCTCTGGGATGAGGGATCCATATATAGATATCTGTAAGGGGGATGAGTCAGCTTGTGATTTGATTAGTGTCTTCCCTCTGATAGTTCTTGCTTCCACTTTGAGATTGATGATCTCTTACTCATCCTTGGTCGAATTCAGAGAGGCAAGTGTCACATGAGAAGTTTCTGGAAGATTCCATGCCTCTCCACCTCGCAGAATGACACTGCCATTTGTCATTTCTCACCCATCGCACCCCATAGAAGGGATTTTTGAAATGCAACACACCCCCACAGTGTATTTAGGTGAGATGCAACACACTTTGCCTATGGAGCAGCTGAAATGATCCTGTTTTGACCAGTTTTGAACAGTTTTTTCATGGAGAACTTCTGGGAGAAGCTGTAATCAGTTGACCTTGTTCCTTTAGGGGTTAGAACAACACTTTTAGGGACTTAGGAGCCCTTGGTTTATGGACATTTCATGCTTGGGGTTGCAGTGCCCAAAAATGTCTATAACAAGTGTTATGGACTACACTGTAGTGCACCCTAATGAAGGCCTACCTGCGCTGACCTTCTTAGAGGTAATTTTTGGATGATTTTGAGTCATGGAATCTCTTGGGAAGGAGACATTCTGATGGTTGACTTCATTTAGGGCATGTAACAACTGAATTAGGGTTTGATGGGCCCTAATAGTACTGATCTATAAGTTGGGGCTGATGTGCTCAAATGGATCTGTAACAGTTTCCCCCTAAAGCATGAAGTCGTAAATATGTATGTCGAGTGAAATGCTTTATCATGCAGAGAGGAGGTTTCGAAGCAGAAGGTGACCTGCATCAATTACAATACATATATCATGATAATTTGATTTCTTCTCATGAACTTGCTGAGGAAGGCATACCCATGCTCAGCTTATAAACTTTCATTACATGAACAAATATAGTCGTCTACAGATATAGACCCATGAATGGATGACCATGAATGTAAGGCCATTGTACATTTGATTTAGTACTCCTGAAAATATCGCAGCCCGGATGGATGAAACAAGATCCGGGGTCTTCAATCTCGTTCAATATTTCACTCAAGTACAAGTCTAACCATGTGAATATATGATCTGAAGTTGAACACGGGAAGACATTGTATGATTACCAGCCAATGATGTGAGCTATTAACAGACGCGAGAGGAATCACCGATCATGATGATGACCCTCAAGGTACTACAATACATTTCGCATGGTGTGAATAAATGATTTGATGTCGAACACCATACAAAGTCTTTCGTTCGAAGGTCAGTGATGTCAAGCTATCACCGGAAGTGAGAAACTTGCCATTGATGTATGCAAGCCTCAAGGTACTAAAGGGGTGTTTCTAAGTCAACTTCTTGGATAATGTGCTGATGTCGACAAGAAGAAACTTGTCGCAAGAGGTCCTTGATGTATCCCACATCAACGACACGAAACGAGGTAAATTATTTTGGAGATGAAAAATTCACTGATGACAGAAGGTTCAGGAATGGCGGTCATGAAAATGAAGGTTTATGGTATTGCAAAGGATGAAGTTTGACTGAATGAATTCTCTTGAACATGTCGGTGACACTAAGATGAATTGGTAGCATTGACCAAAAACAAAGTAATGGATGGTATGATAGACCAACGATGTGATAACCGTCAAGCTGAATGACCTAACCCACATAGTCACGGTGATGAGGTGAAAGTGTCATGTTCAAGAGCGACTTGCTACCATAAAGTGTTTTCCCCTTTTTCCAATTTTCCCCAGTCATTGTTGACCAATACCTCTTTATTTTTAACAAGCTTGAGGAGGATAACATATGCTTGTTGTATAATTCCACCCTTCGAGTAAATCCATCGCTATTTGATGTTTTAACGTGTCTAGCAAAGGTGAAACTCGGTCTTCTCTAGATGGACAAGTTTGTTGCTATTTGATGTTTTCAACGAGCTTAACAACAAAGATAACTCGGTCCTTTTTATGTTTATAGAGTTTGAAAAGGGACGAAAAGAAAACTCCAAAAGTTCTTTTTTGTAAAATAATCTCTCAAGTTTGAAAAAGCGTAAAATAATACAAGAGAGATATCGTTTCCAATCCTTTAACGAGCTGGAAAGGACAAGCACTCAAAAATCTTTTCATGTTTTTGAGAGTCTGAAAAGAGCTTAAAGAGGACTCCAAGGGGGTTCATTTTTTGTTTTTAACAAAGCTTGAAAAAGAGATAAAAGTTTGATTTGTGGTCAAAGATGTTCAATTTACATTTGAGCACGTCAAATTCTGCATATCAGTTATTAAACTTACTCAAAACATCATCAAAATATATTAAAAATACTTGTTTCATGGATAAAATGAATAAAAACTAATGTTTACTTGATTAATGTGCAAGAAATAAACATAAAAACAAGTTTTACCATTTGACATTTACCCTTTGATTTTGGTGCTTTGGAGCAGTTTTTACCTCGAAGTTCACGAGTTGATTGCGGAGGATTCAGTGGACCATTCCTCGTGCTTTCTAGACCAGGTAGGAGATATCTCTATTCTCTTTCATTTCATGTCATTCATTTTCAGTTTTAGGCAAAAATTTTGTGTTTTTGGGGCCCCTAGGGTTTCAATTTCCAAACCTGGGATCAGCACACCCTTTCATCATCGAAAGGTGCACTGCAGTGCACTTGCCTAGAAGGCTACCTGTATTGCAATGCACTGTCTCTAAGGCTGGGCTGCGCTGAGCACAAAACCCAATTTCATTCAGCTGTTTTTACCCAAAAAATCCTTTGTTTTTTGAAAGAAAAGGATCCTAATTTGTCTTATGGTTGTATTTTTAGGTATTCATTGGATCAGAATGACAATTACATGGAGAGAACAAGAGCATGAAGAACAGGATATGATTGCCCTAAATTACCAGGGCACAGTTAAGGCCCTAAGGAATTGCGGGTTACTCAAATATTTACGATTAACTAGTATGAGGTAGCAAATGGAGCTTTTGTAGTTCCTTGTTCGTTCATGGGATCCTATTGATCAGACATTTCACATTAGAGACAAAGTTGTCTCAATTACCATTGATGACATATACTTTCTTATCAGACTGTCAAGGCGAGGTGGCCCCATCTCACTTTCTGGATTTGCCAAAGGGGGTGAATCAGTGAGAGATTACATACGACAGTTCTGTCATCCAGGTGCACAGCTTAGCAGGGACAGAAAGATTAACATCAGGGAAGTTAGTGATTTACCATTGAGGACGATCCTCTTTACCATTGCCAAACTGGCTGGAAATGCGACACTACATTTGGCAAACAGATCGTACATGTAGTATGCATTAGAGTTTTTAGAGCCAAAAGTGTTTAACTGGTGCGAGACAGTACTTTCATCCTTGAAAGAACAACTGAACAAGGTGAAAAGCGGAAGGACAAAGAATTTTTGTTGTGGGTCGATCCTGCTTTCTTTCTCTTTGGAGAGAATTCCACTTATGCAGCCACAACATGTTTCACTGGGTGTATCTGGACCTAGGGATCCACAGATGCAAAGATGGGTAGATATTATGGCTACGCATGCTGGTCAGTCATTGATCTCATTTACCCCCGCATTCTTTGAGCAGTTTTATTGATAGGATATGGCCATTGCAGAGTATCCATATTTAGGGATGGATTTTTGCGGAGATCCAAACTTGATGTTACCAGTTGGAGCACAGTGGGGTACTATAGGTAAATTGTTTGACCAAAGTATTTTTTTGACTTTAAAGTTTCTGCATTTTTTGATTATCTCCAAGACTAAACAAAATAATTTTTTATGTATGCAGACATTGGACCTGTTCGACCTATGTGACACCAGTGAGAGGCAGGTGGGCCAGCACAGAAACATATTGGGAGAGAAGTTCTCCAAGACTTAGATTTAGCTGAGACACTGGCTGAAATACAAGACCACATAGAGGGTTTGACCCTAGGCATTCCGGATATCTGGATCGAGGAGTTGCCTATGCGACTGCAGCGCCACACCATTGGTGTGCTGAGTTGTTGGATGAGACTTTTACGCATGATAGTACATACTGTGACCTATTATCATGAGAAGCACTAGTCTACTTAGATGTTTTCTACATACATTTTGAGTTTTTGGGTCAGATGACCAATTTTTGTCTTGGACACAAACTATTTGTAAAAACATTTAAAACAACTATCTATTTACTTTCAGAGTTTTATTATGGTTATGTGATGCAATCCTATTCAAATGATGATGTGAATTGAAAATATTTACTTTACATATGTTGCAAATGTCTATTTAACACATAATTCACTAGAGAATCAGTTAATGTGTTTAGATTTATGGAAATATGCTGATATTGAATAAACTCAAAATACCTTTCCAAAATACGAACTCTAAGGAACATGCGATGAATTGACGAGTTTTAGACGGTATAAACACCAGTAAGTTGTAGTACAATGAGTTGTGAGTCTAGCTTAATGATGATTCAGCGTATGCCAAGTGAAATGGCATCAGAGAGAAGTTCAATAAATGCACTATACTCAATGATATTTTTCGTCGATCGACCAATACAAATCCCTCTAAAACTCACTAACTCGCCGCTTGGAGCGAAAAT
This sequence comes from Pinus tabuliformis, assembly GCA_031772625.1. NCBI lineage: Eukaryota > Viridiplantae > Streptophyta > Pinopsida > Pinales > Pinaceae > Pinus > Pinus tabuliformis. The sequence goes on from CM062805.1 coordinate 684,331,091, forward strand.
GGCCCATGCTGCAGAGGATAGATTCTGCGTACTACGACTAGCATCATTGGCATAACCAACAAATGGTTTCGAAAAGTTAAACATATGCAAAAAATTAAAAGTGGATTACTTAACCAAATAAGAACTCTAAAAGAAACACACACACACATGCAATCAAAGCATATATATAGTGAGTTTTACTACACTTAACTAAGCATAGTAATGTTTAAGGTACAACCCGTTTAGGGGCTGCAACAATGGAATCCCATCATAGTCCACTAACTTGTAGGTACCTTTTGTCAAAACATGCTTAACGATATAAGGGCCCATCTGTTATCACCTAGATTGAACCTTAGGCTGAAGGAAGGCAATGCTAGGGTAACCACAAACCACGCTTAGCCAAGTAGCTAGCCCTACTAGGCCGGGAGAGGGCTCTCTCTGTAAGGACCTTAGCCAAGATGAATGGATCAGGTAAAGGATATTATGCTAGGTATAGTAGCATGAATTTTTGATTGGATTTTGAAGGGGTTTTACTAGATTAGGAGGAGCTGGACAGTTTAGGTCTAGGGAATTAGGTCAGAATTACAGGGTGTTCAATGGGGCAAGGTAGGCATAGGCTTTAGCACTCTAGGGCTTGATGGAGTGAGATGTTTAAGAATGGTGAGAAGCTAAGAAGAGCATGTGAAAACCATGGATCCTTCCTAGACTACAAAAAACGTGAAATGGTGAATGGTTTCCCAAGGCAGAGCACTAATGTAATGAATTTTGCCTATCAACTTGAAAACATTCAATTAGAAGCAAGGAAATGATTAATGGAATACATAAAACATATTAACTTATAGCCATAGAAAAAGAAACTTTACTAAAACTCCATACCACATGGATCCCATAAATATAGATGCAATTCTTATTAATCTCCTCCTAAATTGCTACAAAATGGTGTACAATCAAGGTCTGAGCATCTAGCTGAGTCCAACCCTCTACAAAGATAAAGAAGAAGAAGATATAGACATGAATTAACATCCTCCCATCCTCAGGGGTCGAATCCATAAGATGAGGAGCTAATCTAACTAATACTAAACAAGAAACAGGAATATAGGCATCTCAACAACCTGCCTCTAAAAGTGAAAAACTGATTCATTTGAGCTCAAACTGACTTCTAAAGCAATGAATCTACCCTATATTACTATTTATCTATCATAGTTAAATGTCAAGTCATCATTTACAAAGGTCAGTCATCCTCCATGAGAGAGAATCCGTGATCATAGTCAAAAACTGGAAAACTAGCCATCCTGAGCAAAAACTGCCCTACACGCAACGCCACTAGCCCAACGCGTAGCGCCACTTTGAGGTCCCTTTTGGAGGCCTTTCTGGCATCCCAATTGAGCTCATGATAGCTCATTGGAAAGATATTCAAGTATAATTTACAAAAAACCTAGAATATCTACATTTGAAGCTCATTTGACCCCTCAAAACGTGATTCTCCCAAGACTGCTTTTGTGTGTCCAAAAAGTGGCAGAAAGGTCATTTTTAGGGTGTTTTTTTGACCTTTTGATGGACCAGTTCTGCCCCAAAAACTTTGAAAATCTATAGAGTGCATGTCCTAATCGCTCTGAATCCAAAAATACAAACCATTTCTTCATTGGGTGTCCCTAGGAAAAGCGCAGTGCCACCGCAGTTTTCCTGTGTGTAAAATTTCAAAAATGTGCAAGTGACAAAAACTCCTCCAAACTTGCCCAAAATTGGTCAGAAGCACCATCATCAAGTGTCTTGATGAGACAAGGAAGCTTTAACAAGCATCCTAAGCCTATCCTCCTCATTTTTTCCTTTTAAAGCTTGCCTTAGCCTAGCTTTCATCTTTCTGACCCTCATGTTGCAAATATTGTTTCGGGTCCTGTAATGATAAGCCATGTGTCTGATTATCTGATTGTCTCTATTGGCCTTTTGTAGCAGCCTCTCAAGGTGCAAGTTGACTCTCTCAAGCCAAGTCTCTCTATCATCTTAAATATCTTTCTCAATAGGAGTCAAAGTGACTTGTGCCTCTTTGCCACTTTGTCGTTTTACCTTGAGAATTTCTAGCTCCATGAGGACTTGTTTGTCACTCAATTGCTTGTTTTCTTGTTCCAAATATGTGATGACATACTTGGCCCTCCCCAAATTGTCCATCAAAGCTTGTACTTGAGCCCCCTTTTCCCTTATGATGTTGTATTTTATTGTTTCTTTATCTTGGGCCTCTAAGTCAATTATTTCCATGCTATGATGAGAGTAATGCTGCTCCGACTCATCATGCTCTGTAAAATCAATGTCCCTCTCTTTCTCCTCATCATTCTTTGGCATATTTTCCTTCCCTTTGTGTAGCTGTTGCACCTGTACCTATTGTGTTGATGAAGAAGGAAAAGCCCCTTCCACATCCTGTGGAGCTAGCATTTTCCTGTGAGCTGATGAAGAAGGCAAGGTCCCTTCCACATCTCATGGAGAAAACACTTGCATGTTAGCTGCAAATAATCTCCTTGTGCTCCTCTAATATGTCATGTAAATGGGCACCTCAGTAGTTCTAGTCTCCTTGGCCTCCTCATCTGTTTTCCCCTGAGCATTGCTAGAAGGTTCCCCTGCTTCTTGAGACACTAGTGGAGGAATTTGAGGACCCCTGAAGATGTCATGAGAAATAAGGGTGTCCCAAGAGATGTTGAGGAGACTGAGATGATGAAGCACAATGATCTTGATCAGGGAGTAATGATAAAGACTACTCATCTGCTAAGGGTATGGCTTCATTTGGACAAAATGAGCCATATTCTCAATATTCCTGAACAAGAAGTAAGGGAGGTTTAACATCCTCCCTTGGTAAAATGCATGAGGAGCCTGATGTGATAGGTGTACATATTGGAGAACCTACCCTCACAAGTGAAATACTTCATGACGACTTTCATCATGGGGACATACTTGTTTTCAAAAAATCTAAAAGGAAAAAGCCTCTTCACCTCATTTCTGTACCGGGGTTTGATATAAGGCTCATAATAGTGCTCATCCAGGTCCTGGGCCTTGTACCGGTTCTCCCCTACATTTGGAATTTCGGTTGCTTCTGAAATGATGGAAGGTGAGATGGTTAATGTTACCCCAGAAAGAGTCACCCTGTTGTCCTGAAGATGGGCTACAAAAAGTCTGGTGAGCTCAGGGTGGTATTGAACTCTCTCTACCTACTCACAGAACTCATAGTAGCCAAGATATTTGAAACATGTGACAACCAACTGAGAGGTCTACAATTCCCTAAGGTTTAATGGCTCTTCTCTGATAATCCTACCTCCTTTGTGTGGTTTTCTATACTGTCTAGCTCTATCTCCTGAGGTGTCACTGCCTGGGTTTCCCTCGTCCTCATGGTCTTGGTCTTCTTGGTCCATGTTTACAATGCTGGAGGTTGTATGATGGGAAAGAGTGAAAGTGTGTTTTAGGAGTGAGGGGATGGGAAATGAATTTATGGGCCAAAATGAATGAGGGATTAGGAAATGAGAGGGAGGGATTGTTTGAAAGTGTGTTTTAGGAGTGAGGGGATGGGAAATGACTTTATGGGCTAAAATGAATGAGGGATTAGGAAATGAGAGGGAGGGCTTGTTTTGTTTGTGAAATTGCCTTTGGGGAAGAGGGATAAAGGGATGGAAATGATATGGAATAGGGGTAAAGGGATAAAGGGATAAGGGGATAGAGTTTAGAGTTGTAGGGATAAGTGACAGGATGAACAATGATGGTTTAGGGTTTTAGCATCATTAGGGAGATTTTTAGGGTTTCATATTTATCATGAAGAATGATTCTTATGATGTTAACATGCAAACCAAAATTGCAGCAAAGGAGGTCCACTTACTTGCAATGAGGGTAAGAGAGAGCAATTTGAGGTTTGTATGAAGTTTTGAGGCTTTTCTAGCCCTCCTGCTCAACGCGCAGCACTGGTGCACAGACGCATAGTGCCACCCTAGAAGCGTAGTGCCAATATAAAATAAAACTGAAGAAATTTCCCAGATGCATAATGTCGGGCTCTACGCGCAGTGCCAAGTCTTCAACACGTAGCACCACCTCCTGAAAGGGAAGCGCCACCTCTTAAACGTGTAGTCTCACTTTAAGCCCACTTTTGAATGCCTTCCCGATGTCCAAATTGGACGTGCGATAGCTCATTGCAAATATTTTCGAATCTACTTTCCAGAACACTTGGATTTTTCAATTTGGAGCTCATTTGCCCTGTCCAAAGCTCAATCTCCCAAGATTGGTCAAAATGTGCAGAATGAGGCTGCCAAAATGAAGAGTGTTGTTTCAGTCAATTTTTGGAGGTCTTCCTCAACTCTAAATTGAGCTCATGATAGCTCATTGGAAAGATCTATGTGTTTAGTTATCAGTTGATGCATCAAGAAAGTAACTTGGTCACTCAAGCTAAGAGAAATTGTTATTTTCCCAAGGTCACTCCAAAAGTGCATCAAATCTCTTGTGGCAAATGATGTTTTAAAAATTACTCCCAAACCATGAGACTTGTGTAAAAACTGAAGGAGGTTTTTCTTCCTGAGTCTATGATGGACAAAAACCTCTCTCACTATTGTCAAATTCATTTTTTCTTGCTCAAAAACATCAATTTAATAAACCTATCCCGATGTTTGGAATATGGGATTTGTAGAAATGAAGGGAAATGAAGGCAATGAGGGGCTTCTAATTTCTTGAGAAAATTTTGGGAAGTAGGGAGGGATGTTAGGAAATAAGGGAAAGTGGAATTTCAAGGATTGAGTGAGGGGAAGGGGTCCAAAAGGGCAAAACACAAGCCTAACCTAGAAAAGTGTTAAATTGTAGCAATATGCTAGGGTTTGTGGGAAAATGATGAATTTGAGGGATATCAGTGATGGTAAGTGTTTAAGAAGGTATATTAAGGATAGGGGAAGGTGTATGAGCATCAGGATACAAGTTTTTCTGATGATTTCACCATCCAAGAAAATTACCTTCAAAACCCTAGGAGAGGGAAATGAGCCTTACCTAAGCACAACGGAAGCACAAACAAGGTGTAAAATGACCCATTGGAACCTAAAATAATGATGACAACTCTTTGAAAGATGGTACACTCAGCCGAATGGTGACATGGACATATACTTGGAAAACTTTGGAAGGAATAAAAACAATCCTAGACCTAATACCTAGTGACCAAATTTTACTTGAAGACTCACTAAAATGACAAAAATTTGACTTTGACACTCTGAGACCACTTTATAAGAGCATATTTGATCACTGGTGGAAGGCTACAAAGACTGACACTAACATTGGATCCATTGGGGATGGTAGCTCCTTGGAGGTGCCAAGAACATCATAGACCAAGTAGCCTTATCCATTAGGCATGGAGTAAAAGAAACTCAATCTAAAAAACATGACTGAATATTGATGACTCAAAGACACAAACTGACTTTTACTCAACTAAAAACTGACTCGATACTAAAACACAACTGAAAAACTGGAAAAGATGCTCAAAATGGAGCTTATTCAATAAAACCTACTCTAACTGTTCCATTCATCACCTGCTCAAGTGAAATGAAACAACCAATGCAAGCAAGTAAGCATTCTGGCTGCTGTTTGAATTCTCCGCAAGTGCTTGTTTATGAGTAAAAAGAAAGAACGACTGAAATGCAACTCCTATGAAAACTTGTAAACAAATCCAATTTTTCCCAGATTGAATAATATGGATGCTCTATCTGACTCCAAAAATACTGCATAAGGATCTTCAAATTCATGTGCACTGGGACTTAGCCCATCCAATGGATTACTTTGCTTCTCCTCATACCATGAATGCAAAATTTCATCTAAGCTTTGTGACGAGACTCCTGCTGAAAATGACAAAGAAACCGGCTGCCGAATCAAGTTTGTATCAATACTTTTTTCAAGCTCAAATTTAGCTAATGGAGAAGGACTTTGATTGCATATATCATCCAACACATCTGCTATTGGATCATGAAAAACTTGAAATTTTTTTTGCAACCCATTATCTATTGGTTCCAATGAGATTGCATGATTTTCTACAGGCTTCTCATCCTTTATTGAAGATATACTATGCAAATTTCCCTTTAAAAACTAAAATGATTCAAAACATAATGGTACATAATCATCTTGCATTATTTGATCATATGTTCCAGCTTCCAAGTCTTCATTTGTGACCTGACATTCAATGGCATTTGGGGGCCGCAAATCTAGATATGAGAAGTATTGAACAAGGATTTCGTTACCCTCTAGATGGTCCAGATCAAAACTTACCGATGATTGATTTATGATTGCACGAAAGTTGTCTCTGATGAACTGAAATTCAGTAAAACAAAGAGGCAAATATCCTTCACTTCTTCAAAATTTTCTGCACTTTCCTCCTCACTTCCATAGCTGATATGCAATGGATGATCATTGTATTCGAGCTGCTGAAAGTGAACTTCCTCCTTCCACAAGCCAACAACTGATTTGTCTGCAAGACTAGCTTCTGTTTGGAGAACATAATCATCATCATACTAATCAAACTTAGGCAAATCATCAGTATAAAAAACATCATCAAGAATACATGTCAGATCAACAGATCTCTCTTCTCTAAGATGATCTATAAAACAATCATTATCAGATCTATGACAACTTGTTTTAAGAAAGTAACTGTTTTGGATTAGCCAATTATTTTTCTTCAATTAGCAAGCCATGGTCTTGAATAACATACTCATTCCTTGTGGTGATCTTTTGCATCATCTCTTCCACTACACTTACCAAACTGTCAAGATTTACCTCTAAAGATGTCGATTCCTCTAGATCTATGTTCTTCATCTTTTCTTCCTTCAACTTTTCCCTTATGATTAGAAAATTAGCCTCTACATCTACTGCATTGTTTTGCATCTCTTCAAGTGAGGCAAGGTTCCTCTATGTCAACTGAAACTCCATTTTCGGATCAAAGGCTTCCAGATAATGCAAGAGAGCAGATCCAGGAGGAGGCCTTATATTAGCAGGAATCAAAAAATAGACTTGGTTAAAACTGGTAGAAAACTGTTGTACTATCTCCCATGGTAGTCTTTTCAGTTGTTTATACTCTTCTAGAATCAAGAAAGGGTTATGTTTGACCACCCACTTGTCGAGGAAAACTTTGACAAACTGCTGGAAATTTTAGATGCTCGCATCATGCAGGGTTTTGAACCAACTCTTGACTTTTCCTGGCAAAGAAAGAGCAAAAATCCTAATATTGACATCCTCTTCATCAAATTCAAAAAGGTCAAGAAAAGACTCAAAATTTAGTACATGTCTCTCAGCAGTGATGTTATCACATTCACCATCAAATCTTGGTAGATATAGGTAATGATTTTTAGGGAAAGCATGAGATATAGGAGGTAAAATTAGAGGCTTGTATTTATCTGGAATTTTACAAGGTATAGGAGTATATACAAAAGCTGTGGAATTATTCTTGATCTGTTGAGGCTCATCAGTTTGAAGATGGTCATCATAAGATTTGAAAGAAGGGTCTTGATCAAGATCAAAGGCATGCAAATATTTTGTATTTGAAATCTTCAAAGGGAAGGAATCATATGTAGGTCTAGGATATTTTCTCAAATACAGTATACTTGTAAAACCTTCTTGACATTCTCGGGAAAAGAGAATAAATAATTTATAACAAAGAACATAATGTCTTGGATGAAATTCCAACTTGAATACCTGATCTTTCCATATTGTCCTTTCATGTTTTTTCTGGTTAGGTTCATCCTCCAATGGAGTCTTTGGATTTGATCTCGACACTAATTTAGAGTCACAAGGTGAGTGATTTCAGCCTTCCGGTGTCGAATCGTTGTCCACCATCAACAATCAGATTTGAACTTGATACATTTTTCTGAGGAACATAAAACTACGTTCCCCAACGGAGTCACCACTACATTATCACCTGGATTGAACCTTAGGCTGAAGGAAGGCAATGCCAGGGTAACCACAAACCATGCTTAGCCAAGTGGCTAGCCCTATTAGGCTGGGAAAGGGCTCTCTCCATAAGGATCTCAACCAAGATGATTAGATCAAGTAAAGGATATTAGGCTAGGTATAGCAGCACGAAGTTTTGATTGGATTTTGAAGGGGTTTTGCTGGATTAGGAGGAGCTGGACAGTTTAGGTCTAGGGAAACTAGGTCAGAATTGCAGGGTGTTCAATGGGGAAAGGTAGGAATAGGATTTAGAACTCTAGGGCTTGATGGGGTGAGATTTTTAAGACTGGTGAGAAGCTAATAAGAGCATGTGAAAACCATGGATCCTTCCTAGACTGTAGAAAACATGAAATGGTGAATGGTTTCCCAAGGCAGAGCACTGATGTAATGAATTCTTCCTATCAACTTGAAAACATTCAAATAGAAGCAAGGAAATGATTAATGGAATACATAAAACATATTAACATATAATCACATAAGAAGAAACTGTACTAAAACTCCATACCACATGGATCCCGTAAAAATAGTTGCAATTCTTACTAATCTCTTGCGAAACTACTATAAAATGGTGTACAATCAAGGTCTGAGCATCCAGCTGAGTCCAACCCTCTACAAAGAGAAAGAAGAATAAGAAGAAATAGACATGAATTCAATCTCATCTCCTCCCATCCTCAGGAGTCTAATCCCTAAGATGAGGAGCTAATCTAACTAATACTAAACAAGAAACATGAATATAGGCATCTCAAAAACTTGCCTCTAAAAGTGAAAAAGTGATTCATTTGAGCTCAAACTGACTTCTAAAGCAATGAATCTACCCTCTATTACTATTTATTTATCATATTTACATGCCAAGTCATCATTTACAAAGGTAAATCATCCTCCATGAGAGAGAATCCATGATCATAGTAAAAAATTGGAAAACTAGCCATCCTGAGCAAAAGCTGCCCTACGCGCAGCGCCACTGGCCCAACATGCAGCACCAATTTGAGGTCCCTTTTGGAGGCCTTCCTGGCATCCAAATTGAGCTCATGATAGCTCATTTGAAAGGTCTTCAAGTATAAATTCCAAAAAACCTATAATGTCTACATTTGAAGCACATATGTCCCCTAAAAACTTGATTCTACCAAGACTGCTCCTGTGTGTCCAAAAAGTGGCAGAAAGGTCATTTTTAGGGTGTTTTTTGACCTTTTGGTGGACTAGCTCTGCCCCCAAAAATTTTAAAAACTCTAGGGTGCATGTCATCATCGCTCTAAATCCAAAAATTCAAACCATTTCTTCATTGGGTGTCCCTAGGAAAAACGCAGCGCCGGTGGCATTGCGCGTTTAGGCAATTTTCTTGTGTGTAAAATTTCAAAAATGTGAAAGTGACAAAAATTCCTCCAAACTTGCCCAAAATTGGTGAGAATCACCATCATCAAGTGTCTTGATGAGCCAAGGAAGCTTCAGCAAGCATCCTAAGCCTATCCTCCTCCTTTTTTCCTTTTAAAGCCCACCTTAGCCTAGCTTTCATCTTTCTGATTCTCATGTTGCAAATCTTGTTTCGAGTCCTGTAATGATAGGCCATGTGTCTGATCATCCGATTGTCTCTATTGGCCTTCTGTAGTAGCCTCTCAAGATGCAAGTTGACTCTCTCAAGCCAAGTCTCTCTATCATCTTCAATCTCTTTCTCAATAGGAGTCAAAGTGACTTGTGCCTCTTTGCCACTTTGTCATTTTACCTTGAGCATTTCTAGCTCCATGAGGACTTGTTTGTCACTCAATTACTTGTTTCTTGTTCTAAATATGTGATGACATACTTGGTCCTCTCAAAATTGTCCATCAGAGCCTATACTTGAGCCTCCTTTTCCCGTATGATGATGTCTTTTATTGTTTCTTTATCCTGGTCCTCTATGTCAATTATTTTCCATGCCATGATGAGAGTAATGCTGCTCTGGCTCATCATGCTTTGTCAAGTCAAAGTCCCTCTATTTCTCCTTATCGTCATCTGACATCTTTTCCTTCCATATCTGTAGCTGCTGCACCTGTACCTGCTGTGTCGATGAAGAAGGCAAAGCCCCTTCCACATCCTGTGGAGCTAGCATTTTCCTGTGAGCTGATGAAGAAAGCAAGGTCCCTTCCACATCCCGTGGAGCAAAAACTTGCCTATCAGCTGCAAATAATCTCCTTTTGCCCCTCTAATATGTCATGTAAATGGGCACCTCAGTAGTTCTAGTCTCCTTGGCCTCCTCATCTATTTTCACCTGAGCACTACTAGAAGGTCCCGCTACTTCTTGAGACACTGGTGGAGGAATTTGAGGACCCCCAAAGATGTCATGAGAAATAAAAGTCTCCCAAGAGATGTTGAGGAGATTGAGATGATGAAGCACAATGATCTTGATCAGGGAGTAATGATAGAGACTGCTCATCTGCTGAGGGTATGGCTTCTTCTGGACAAAATGAGCCATCTTCTCAATATTCCTGAACAAGAAGTAAGGGAGGTTTAACATCCTCACCCTGGTAAAATGCATGAGGAGCCTGATGTGATAGGTGTACAGCCTGGAGAACTTGCCCTTATAAGTGAAATACTTCATGATGAATTTCATCATGGGGACATACTTGTTTTCAAGAAATATGAAAGGAAAAAGCCTCTTCACCTCATTTCTATACTGGGTTTGATATAAGGCTCATAATAGTGCTCATCCAGGTCTTGGGCCTTGTACCACTTCTCCCCTACATTTGGAATCCCGGTTGCTTCTGAAATGATGGAAGGTGAGATGGTGAATGTTACCCCAGCAAGAGTCACCCTGTTGTCCTGAAGATGGGCTACAAAAAGTCTGGTGAGCTCAGGGTGGTATTGAACTCTCTCTACCTACTCACAAAACTCATAGTAGCCAAGATATCTGAAACATGTGACAACCAACTGAGAGGCCTGCAATTCCCTAAGGTTTGATGGCTCTTCTATGATATTCTTGCCTCCCTTATGTGGTTTTCTCTACTATATAGCTCTATCGGCTGAGGTGTCATTGCCTGCATTTCCCTCCTCCTCATAGTCTCAGTCTTCTTGGTCCATGTTTGCAATGCATGAGGTTGTATGAAGGGAATGAGTGAAAGTGTGTTTTATGAGTGAGGGGATGGGAAATGACTTTATGGGCTAAAATGAATGATTGATTAGGAAATTAGAGGGAGGGCTTGTTTTGTTTGCGAAATTGCCTTTGGGGAAGAGGGATAAAGGGATGGAAATGATATGGAATAGGGGTAAAGGAATAAAGGGATAAGAGGATAGAGTTTAGAGTTGTAGGGATAAGTTATACGATGAACAATGATGGTTTAGGGTTTTAGGCATCATTAGGGATAATTTTAGGGTTTCATATTTATCATGAAGAATGAGGCTTATGATGTTAACGTGCAAACCAAAATTGCAACAAAGGAGGTCCACTTACTTGCAATGAGGGTAAGAGAGAGAAATTTGAGGTTTGTATGAAGTTTTGAGGATTTTATAGCCCTCCTGCTCAATGCGTAACACCGGTGTATAGATGTGTAGCACTCCCTAGAAGCGCATCACCAATGTAAAATAACACTATGGAAATTTCCCAGACGCGTAGTGCCAGGCTCAATGCACAGCACCACCTCCTGAATGCGTAGCCCACCTCTTGAACATGTAGCGCCACTTCAATACCACTTTTTACTACCTTCATGATGTCCAAATTGGGCATACAATAGCTTGTTGGAAATCGTATTGAGTATACTTTCCAGAACATCTTGAATATTTCAATTTGGAGCTCGTTTTCCCTATCGAAATCCAAATCTCCCAAGACTGGTCAAAATGTGCAGAATGAGGTTGCCAAAATGTAGAGTGCTATTTCAGTCAATTTTTGTAGGTCTTCCTCAACTCCAAATTGAGCTCATGAAAGCTCATTGGAAACATATCTATGTCTAGTTATCATTTGATGCATCTAGCAAGTCATTTGGTCACTCAAGCTAGGAGAAATCTTTATTTTCCCAAGGTCACTCCAGAAGTGCATCGACTCTCCTGTGGCACATGATTGTTTGGACATTTCTCCCAAAACATGAGACCTGTGTAAAAACTGAAGGAGGTTTTTCTTCTTGAGTCTATGATGGATAAAAAACTCTCTCACTTTTGTCAAATTCATCTTTTCCTGCTCAGAAACATCATTTGAATAAACCTTATCCCGATGTGTGGAACAAGGGATTTGTAGAAATGAAGGGAAATGAAGGGGATGAGGGGCTTCTAATTACTTGAGAAAATGTTTTGAATTAGGGAGGGATGTTAGGAAGTAGGGGAAGGTGGAATTTCAAGGGTTGAGTGAGGGGAAGGGGTCCAAAAGGGAAAAACACAGTCCTAACCTAGAAAAGTGTAAAATTGTAGCAATATGCTAGGGTTTGTGGGAAAATGATGAAATTGAGGGATATCTGTGATGGGAAGTGTTTAAGAAGGTATATTAAGGATAGGGGAAGGTGTATGAGCATCAGGATACAAGTTTTTCTAATGATTTCACCATCCAAGAAAAATTACCTTCAAAACCCTAGGAGAGGGAAATGAGCCTTACCTAAGCACAACTGGAGCACAAACAAGGTGTAAATTGACCCACTGGAACCTAAAATAATGATGACAACTCTTTGAATGATGGTACAATCAGCTGAATGGTGACATGGACCAATACTTGGAAAACTTTGGAAGGAGTAAAAACAATCCTAGACCTAATACCTAGTGACCAAATTTTACTTGAAGACTCACTGAAATGACAAAAATTTGACTTTGACACCCCAAGACCACTTTATAAGAGCATATTTGATCACTGGTGGAAGGCTACAAATACTGACACTAACATTGTCTCCATTGGGGATGGTAGCTCCTTGGAGGTGCCAAGAACATCATAGACCAAGTAGCCTTATCCATTGGGCAAGGAGTAAAAAAAAACTCAATCTGAAATACATGACTGAATACTGATGACTCAAAGACACAAACTGACTTTTACTCAACTAAAAACTGACTCGATACTAAAACACAACTGATAAACTGGAAAATATGCTCAAAATGGAGCTTATTCAATAAAACCTACTCTAACTATTCGATTCATCACCTGATATAGTGAAATGAAACAACCAATGCAACCAAGTAAGCATTCTAACTGCTGTTTGAATTCTCCACAAGTGCTTGTTTATGAGCTAGAAGAAAGAATGACTGAAATGCAACTCCCATGAAAACTTGTAAACAGATCCAAATTTTCCGAGATTGAATAATATGGATGCTCTATCTAACTCCAAAAATACTGCATAAGGATCTTCAAATTCATGCGCACTGGGACTTAGCCCATCTAATGGATTACTTTGCTTCTCCTCATACCATGAATGCAAACTTTCATCTGAGCTTTGTGACGAGACTACTGCTAAAAATGACAAAGAAATCGGCTACTGGATCAAGTTTGTATCAATACTTTTTTCAAGCTCAAAGTTAGCTAATGGAGAAGGACTTTGACTGCAGATATCATCCAACACATCAGCTATTGGATCATGAAAAACTTGAAAAGACTATTGCAACCCATTATCTATTGGTTCCAATGAGATTGCATGATTTTTTACAGGCTTCTCATCCTTTATTGAAGATATACTATGCAAATTTCCCTTCAAAGATTGAAATGATTCAAAACATAATGGTACGGAATCATCTTGCATTATTTGATCATATGTTCCAGCTTCCAAGTCTTCGTCTACAACCTGACATTCAATGGTATTCGAGGGCTGCAATTCTAGATATGAGAAGTCTTGAACAAGTATTTCATTGCCCTCTAGATGGTCCAGATCAAAACTTATCGACGGTTGATTTATGATTGCACGAAAGTTGTCTCTGATCAACTGAAACAAAGTAAAAAAAAGAGGTGAAGATCCTTTACTTACTTCAAATTTTTTTGCACTTTCCTCCTCACTTACATAGCTGATATGAAATGGTTGATCACTATATTCAAGCTACTGAAAGTGAACTTCCTCCTTCCACAAGCCAACAGTTGATTTGTCTGCAAGACTAGCTTCTATTTGGAGAACATAATCATCATCATACTGATCAAACTTAGGAAAATCATCAGTATAAAACACATCATCAAGCATACATGTCAGATCAACAGATCTCTCTTCTCCAAGATGATCTATAAAACAATCATTATTAGATCTATGACAACTAGGATAAGAAAGTAAATGTTTTGGATCAACCACTTGTTTTTCTTCAATCAGCGAGCCATGGTCTTAAACATCATACTCATTCCTTGTGGTGATATTTTGCATCATCTCTTCCACTACACTTAAAAAAATGTCAAGCTTTACCTCTAAAGATGTCGATTCCTCTGGATCTATGTTCTTCATCTTTTCTTCCTTCAACTTTGCCCTTCTAATTAGCAAATTAGCATCTACATCTACTGCACTATTTTGCATCTCTTCAAGTGTTGCAAGGTTCCTTTCTATCAGCTAAAACTCCAATTTCGGATCAAAGGCTTCCGGATAATGCAAGAGAGCGGATCCAAGAGGAGGCCTTATATTAGCAGGCATCGAAAAATAGACTTGGTTAAACCTGGCAGAAAACTATTGTACTGTCTCCCTTGGCAGTCTTTTTAGCTGGTTATACTCTTCTAGAATCAAGAAAGGTTTTTTTTTTTTTTTTTTTTTTTTTTTTTTTTTTTTTTTCTGACCACCTACTTGTCGAGGAAAACTTTGATTAATTGCTGGAAATCTAAGATGCTCGCATCAGGCAGGGTTTTGAACCAACTCTTGACTTTGCCTTGCAAAGAAAGAGTAAAAAGCCTAATACTGACATCATCTTCATCAACTTCAAAAAGGTCAAGAAAAGACTCAAAATTCACTACATGTCTCTTAGCAGTGATGTTGTTACATTCACCATCAAATCTTGGTAGATATAGGTAATGATTTTTAGGGAAAGCATGGGATATAGGATGTAAAATCAGAGGCTTGTATCTATCTGGAGTTTTACAAGGTATAGGAGTATATACAAAAGCTATAGAATTATTCTTGATCTCTTGAGGCTCATCGGTTTGAAGACAGTCATCATAAGATTCGAAAGAAGGGTCTTGATCAAGATCAAAGACATGCGAATATTTTGCATTTGCAATCTTCAAAGGGAAGGAATCATATGCAGGTCTAGAATATTTTCTCAAATACAATATACTTTGTAAAACCTTCTTGACATTCTCGGGAAAAGAGAAGAAATAATTTATAACAAAGAACATAATGTCTTGGATGAAATTCGAACTTGAATACCTGATATTTCCATATTGTCCTTTCATGTTTTTTCTTGTCAGGTTTATCCTCTAGTGGAGTCCTTGGATCTGATATCGAAACTTATTTAGAGTCACCAGGTGAATGATTTCAGCCTTCGAGTGTCTAATCATTGTCCACCATCAATAATCAGATTGGAACTTGATACATTTTGCTGAGGAACATAAAAATATGTTCCCAGCGGATTCACCACTATGTTATCACTTGGATTGAACCTTAGGCTAAAGGAAGGCAATGCCAGGGTAACCACAAACCACACTTAGACAAGTAGCTAGCCCTACTAGGCTAGGAGAGAGCTCTCTCCGTAAAGATCTCAGCCAAGATGATTGGATTAGGTAAAGGATATTAGGCTAGGTATAGTAGCACGTAGTTTTGATTGGATTTTGAAGGGGTTTTGCTGGATCATGAGGAGCTGGATAGTTTAGGTCTAGGGAAACTAGGTCAGAATTGCTGGGTGTTCAATGGGGCAAGGTAGGCATAGGCTTTAGCACTCTAGGGCTTGATGGGGTGAGATTTTTAAGACTGGTGAGAAGCTAAGAAGAGCATGTGAAAACCATGGATCCTTCCTAGACTGCAGAAAACATGAAATGGTGAATGGTTTCCCAAGGCAGAGCACTGATGTAATGAATTCTGCCTATCAACTTGAAAACATTCAAATAGAAGCAATGAAATGATTAATGGAATACATAAAACATATTAAGATATAATCATAGAAGATGAAACTGTACTAAAACTTAATACCACATGGATCCCATAAAAATAGCTACAATTCTTATTAATCTCCTGTTGAACTACTATAGAATGGTGTACAATCAAGGTTTGAGCATCCAACTCAGTCCAATCCTGTACAAAGAGAAAGAAGAAGAAGATACAGACATGAATTCAAACTCATCCCATCCTCAAGGGTCGAATCCCTAAGATGAGGAGCTAATCTAACTAATACTGAACAAGAAACAGGAATATAGGCATCTCAACAACTTGCCTATAAAAGTGAAAAACTGATTCATTTGAGCTCAAACTGACTTCTAAAGAAATGAATCTAACCTGTATTACTATTTATCTATCATAGTTACATGCTAAGTCATCATTTACAAAGGTAAATCATCCTCCATGAGAGAGAATCCATGATCATAGTAAAAAACTAGAAAACTAGCCATCCTGAGCAAAACATGCCCTACGCGCAACGCCACTGGCCCAACGCGCAGTGCCACTTTCAGGTCCCTTTTGGAGGCCTTCCAGGCATCCAAATTGAGCCCATGATAGCCCATTGGAAAGGTATTCAATTCTACATTCTAAAACACCTAGAATGTATGCATTTGACGCTCATCTAACCCCTCAAAATGTGATTTTCCCAAGACTGCTTCTGTGTTTCCAAAAAGTGGCAGAAAGGTCATTTTTAGGGTGTTTTTTGACCTTTTGGTGGACCAGATCTGCCGCAAAAAGTTTGAAAATATCTAGGGTACATTTCCTCATCGCTCTGAATCCAAAAATGCAAACCATTTATTCATTGGGTGTCCCTAGGAAAAGCGCAATGTCGGTGGTGTTGCGTGTCTAGGCAGTTTTCTTGTGTGTAAAATTTCAAAAATGTGCAAGTGACAAAAATTCCTCCAAACTTGCCCAAAATTGGTGAGAAGCACCATCATCAAGTGTCCTGATGATCCAAGGAATATTTAGCAAGAATCCTATGCCTATCCTCCTCTTTTTTTCCTTTTAAAGCCCGCCTTAGCCTAGCTTTCATCTTTCTGACCCTCATATTGCAAATCTTGTTTCAGGTCCTGTAAAGATAGGCCATGTGTCTGATCATCTGATTGTCTCTATTGGCTTTCTGTAGCATTCTCTCAAGGTGCAAGTTGAATCTCTCAAGCCAAGTCTCTCTATCATCTTAAACCTCTTTCTCAATAGGAGTCAAAGTGACTTGTGCCTCTTTGCCACTTTGTTGTTTTACCTTGAGCATTTCCACCTCCATGAGGATTTGTTTGTCACTCAGCTACTTGTTTTATTGTTCCAAATATGTGATGACATACTTGGCCCTCTCCAAATTGTCCATCAGAGCCTGTACTTGAGCCTCCTTTTCCGTATGATGATGTCTTTTATTGTTTCTTTATCTTGAGCCTCTAAGTCAATTATTTCCATGCCATGATGAGAGTAATGCTGCTCTGGCTCATCATGCTCTATCAAATCAAAGTCCCTCTCTTTCTCCTCATAATCGTCTGACATATTTTCCTTCCCTTTGTGCAGCTGCTGCACCTATACCTACTGTGTTGATGAAGAAGGCAAAGCCCCTTCCACATCCTGTGGAGCTAGCATTTTCCTGTGAGTTGATGAAGAAGGCAAGGTCCCTTCCACATCCCGTGGAGCAAACACTTGCTTGTCAACTACCAATAATATCCTTATGCCCCTCTAATATGTCATGTAAATGGGCACCTTAGTAGTTCTAGTCTCCTTGGCCTCCTCATATGTTTTCACCTGAGCACTACTAGAAGGTCCTTGTACTTCTTGAGACACTGGTGGAGGAATTTGAGGACCCCTGAAGATGTCATGAGAAATAAAGGTCTCCTAAGAGATGTTGAGGAGACTGAGATGATCAAGCACAATGATCTTGATTAGGGAGTAATGATAAAGAATGCTCATCTACCGAGGGTATGGCTTCTTCTGAACAAAATGAGCCATCTTCTCAATATTCCTAAACAAGAAGTAAAGGAGGTTTAACATCCTCACCCTGGTAAAATGCATGAGGAGCCTGATGTGATAGGTGTATAGCTTGGAGAACCTGCCCTCACAAGTGAAATACTTCATGATGACTTTCATCATGGGGACATACTTGTTTTCAAGAAATATGAAAGGAAAAAGCCTCTTCACCTCATTTCTGTACCGGGGTTTGATATAAGGCTCATAATAGTGCTCATCCCGGTCTTGGGCCTTGTACCACTTCTCCCCTACATTTGGAATCCTGGTTGCTTCTAAAATGATGGAAGGTGAGATGGTGAATGTTACCGCAGCAAGAGTCACCCTGTTGTCCTGAAGATGGGCTACAAAAACTTTAGTGAGCTTAGGGTGGTATTGAACTCTCTCTACTTGCTCACAGAACTCATAGCAGCCAAGATATCTGAAACATGTGACAACCAACTGAGAGGCCTGCAATTCTCTAAGTTTTGATGGCTCTACTCTGATAATCCTACCTCCCTTGTGTGGTTTTCTCTGTTGTGTAGCTCTATCTGTTGAGGTGTCACTGGCTGTGTTTCCCTCCTCCTCATAGTCTTGGTCTTCTTAGTCCATGTTTAGAAGGCTGGAGGTTGTATGAAGGGAATGAGTGAAAGTGTGTTTTGGGAGTGAGGGGATGGGAAATGACTTTATGGGCTGAAATGAATGAGGGATTAGAATATGAGATGGAGGTCTTGTTTTTTTTTGTGAAATTTCCTTTGGGGAAGAGGGATAAAGGGATGGAAATGATATGGAATAGGGGTAAAGGGATAAAGGGATAAGGGGATAGAGTTTAGAGCTGTAGGGATAAGTGATAGGATGAACAATGATGGTTTAGGTTTTTAGGCATCATTAGGGAAATTTTTAGGGTTTCATATTTATCATGAAGAATGATGCTTATGATGTTAACATGCAAACCAAAACTGCAGCAAAGGAGGTCCACTTACTTGCAATGAGTGTAAGAGAGAGAAATTTGAGGTTTGTATGAAGTTTTGAGGCTTTTCTAGCCCTCTGTGCTGGCGCATAGACACGTAGCACCACCCTAGAAGTGTAGCACCAATGTAAAATAACACTGCGGAAATTTCCCAGGCACACAACGCCGGGCTCAATGCACAGCGCCAAGTCTTCAACGCGTAGCGCGACCTCCTGAACACGCGGCACCACCTCCTAAACACGCAGTGCCACTTCAAGCACACTTTTGACTGTCTTTCCGATGTCCACATTGGGCATGGGATAGCTCGTTGGAAATGTTGTCGAGTCTACTTTCCATAACATCTTGAATATTTCAATTTGGAGCTCATTTGCCATTTTAAAAGCCCAATCTCCTAAGACTGTTCAAAATGTGCAGAATGAGGCTACAAAAATGTAGAGTGCTGTTTCAGTCAATCTTTGGAGGTCTTCCTCAACTCAAAATTGAGCTCATGATAGCTCATTGGAAATATCTCTATGTCTAGTTATTAGTTGATGCATCAAAAAATTCATTTTTTCACTAAATATAGGAGAAATATTTAATTTCCCAAGGTCACTCTAGAAGTGCATCAACTCTCTTGTGGCACATGATTGTTTGGACATTTCTCCAAAACCATGAGACCTGTGTAAAAACTGAAGGATGTTTTTCTTTTTGAGTATATGGGGGACAAAAACCTCTCTCACTTTTGTCAAATTTATATTTTTTTACTCAAAAACATCATTTGAATAAAACCTATCCTGAAGTGTGGGTTCCACCCCTTTAGTATCAAACTACATACCTTCGACAAGTGCTACATACAACGCTCCCTATAATGCTCAATATGGCACTATGGGTGCAATTCCCATCCACAAAAAATATGGTTGACTGCCATTGTACAGTTCAAACCCCCAAATTCAAGTATCTAGGGGCATTCCCAATATGCACATACTAGTAGGGAATGTAATAGTCCCCCCTCCATTCTCAGGCATGCATGGTCAGTCACTGATTGACATGAGCGTTCCTTATGTCAATCAAGGACATGTGGTTAGTTCTGTGGTGGGCGAGAATCCTCAAGGAGGTCCCAACCAATCTATGGGGGCACCCTACTCATACATTCAAATGAGTCAAGGGGGCACTGCTTATCCTGGGGGAAATTCTATACCCCAATATCAAAATCCCCATGGAAATCCACACTACAATGCCATACCCCAAGGCAACTACTATACCACGCAGCTTATGTGTAATATTGGGACTCAAACGATGGGAGGACCACAAGGCTCCTCAAGTCATATGTCATTGCCTTGGTCTGAGTCGGGGGCACCACACAATCTGCCTTTCTTGGCAATGTTGGATATACCTGACTTGTACAAACTTACAAATGACCCCATCTATCATAACTTACAATGGCCGCCAATCCCGCATAAGATACCAACATCCCCAAGTTTTAAGGCAAACAAGGGGAGGATCCGGGCACTCATATCACCACCTACTATCTTTGGAGTGTTTCTAACTCCATGGTGGATGATAGTGTCCAGTTACGTCTTCTTCCGTGCACCCTCACTGGCAACACAACTAAGTGGTACATTGAGTTACCACGCGCATCAGTAAATACCTTTGATGCTCTAGCAATGGAATTCTTATAGCACTTCTAGCTACCCATCCGCTATGAGACTAGGACAAAACTCCTCACTTCATTATGTCAGGATACCGCCACCCACATCTCTGATCATATACATGAATGGAGATGTAGGCGGAGGTTAGTCAAATCTCCCCTCCCAGACTATCTCTTAGCAGACTGGTTCTGCAAGTACCTACTCCCCCAAATCATTAAGGATGTCACCTTAGGTGGTGCAGTCACAGAAGACCAATTCATACATCGTGCCCAACACTTAGATCTGATATATTCATAGTCTATCACTCTTTACGATGTAATCCCCAATGCCCCTCGCAACTCCAATGTGTCCACTACTACCAAATCGACTACTCTTCCTACCACTGCGATAAACTTTGTGTAGTCTACACAAAATCTCAGTGGTAAGAATAAGAAGAATAAGAAAAAGACTGCTCCTTCTGAGGAGCAGTCAATAAAGTAGCAAAACCAAAAACAAAAGGCCGCTACACCTCCTGACGAGGAAAAGGATAAACCCACCCGATTCCCTTGCAAAACCTGTGCTGAATACCACATGACATATCTGTGTCCACATCTTCAGGAATGCATAGAATACATTGCTAAAAAGGATACTAGCTAGACCCCCATTGTCCTCAAAAATCCCTTTCCCGCTCAGCAACAGCAAAACCTTATTGCAAACCAACCCCAACCCCCGTAAGGGGGCAACGATGGTTCGCAACATCCTTTAGCTGGTGAAGGATCTTCTACCATTTACACCTTTGAAATAGTGGATCTACAAACAAGAGCCAAATCTTATGGAGCTCCTATCGCTCATGCAGAGGAACCTTCCTCAAGTAAAAACCCACTGCTGCCTAACGATTTGCATATCGAAAGGCCAGTTGTTGACCTTGTAATTCACCCCCCCAAAGGGGCACTTTGACGCATAATGCACAATACATTTGCATGTGCCACCCAAAACTACAACATTGTAGAAGACTTGGCACAAGCGTTGTCGGCTATGTTGGTGCTCGAAGTATTACAAACATGCCCAGCACAAAGGAAAGCTTTGCTTTTGTCTATTGTTGGTATCGACCCATAGGATTCCATGCTTGCAGTTTTTGACATGGAAAAGTGGAAACCTCCCCTTTCCCACCAGCTTGCATTTCAAGTGCAATTTTTTTCGAAAGGTAAAGGTATACATGGAACTGTCATCAACGAAGGTGCTTCTACCTACGTCATGTTGGCTCGCTTTGGGTTCTCCAACCCTATCCCTGTCGTCGAATTCACTTAAAGCTTTCGACGACCACACTTTCATCCCAAAAGGTTACCTAGCTAGCTATCCCATCACCTTGAGTGGGAAAACGATAACTGTAGATATTGAAGTCTTGGATCATAAACTCGACTATAATTTGCTTTTAGGCCGTACTTGGACTTATGCCATGAAGGCTGTTGTGTCTTCGGTCTTCTGTATCATCCTCTTTCCCTTGGATGGAAAGATAGTCACAGTGGACCAACTATCCTTTGGCACCCCAGATTACTCTCCGTTACCTAGCAGCTCTAAACCCTTAGTGGGTGGTGTACTGAATGCTTCTTCCCTGATGGGTTGTTTCCCTCTTCTGCCACCCAAGGTTTCACAGACGGTCAATATGATTTCATCTATTCCTCATGAACAAACTGATCCATATATCCTACCAACTCCTTCAAACATTGACACATACGGAGAACAAATGTTGCTGTCACTAGCTGAATTGGCCTACCAAGCCATTCAATCTGCATCCGAACCTCCAATCACTTTGGTTACGGCCAATGGTCCCACTGACCCTCCCATAATATCTCCTTCTTTCGATCCACTCA
This sequence comes from Pinus tabuliformis, assembly GCA_031772625.1. NCBI lineage: Eukaryota > Viridiplantae > Streptophyta > Pinopsida > Pinales > Pinaceae > Pinus > Pinus tabuliformis. The sequence continues at coordinate 684,353,400 of CM062805.1, forward strand.
ATCAAGTCCTACCTATGGACGAAGCTATTAGAGAGATCACAAATTTAGAAGAGTGACCTTGGGAGGACTCGCACCATTGTGTTTCGATATCTGATTTGGACATGATGCCTCTTCAAATCCTGTCATCTGACACACATGAAATCGTTTCCCCACCATATACGATTATCCAAACTTTGGACTTGGAAGGAAATAGGGGAAATATTTCAAAAACATTTCTCATCGATATTTCTGTCACGACAGGCATCGTGGAAAACATACAGATTGGAGCCAATCACAATACTGAGGAAATTCTGAGCTTCACCTACCCTTTTAAGGATTTTTGCGATGTTTTCCCTTGGTCTTATGAGGAAATGCATGGCATAAACCCTTATATTGTCAAGCATGAGATCAAGGAAGATCGAGCATTCTTTTTATGGTATTTTTCCTGCTCGTTAATCAAAAAAATCCTCGTGTCTCCTTCTTCAGGCTCGTTAAACTGCCATGAAGAAGATCGAGTATTATTTTTATGGTATTTTTCTTGCTCGTTAATCCGAAAAACCTCGAGTCTCCTTCTTTGGGCTTGTTAAATTACTACAAAGAGGATATGAGCACGTTCTTTTATGGGATGTTTTCTCACTCTAAAAATTGAAAAATACCCGAGTTTGTCATCATTGGGCTCGTTAAACATATACGATGATGGTCTGAGCAATTCTTTTTCACTCTTTTTCTAGTTCATTAAACTGAAAAAGACCTTTAGAGCATTCTTTTTAGGCACTTTTTTCTCACTCATTAAACTGAAAAAATCCTGAGTTTTATCTTTAGGCTCATTAAATATTTATAATGATGACCTAAGCTTTATTTTAGGTACTTTTCTTGCTCGTTAAATTGAAAAATATAGAGTTTTTGTCACCAGTCTTGTTAAAAATCTATGGCAGCAACAAGAGCACTTTCTTTTTTGGGACCATTTCTCGCTCTTAAATCGAAAAATCCCCGAGTTTTTCCCCTCCTTCGGGCTTGTTAAATCTACGAAGGAGGAATGAGTAGTTCTTTTGCCTCTTTTTCCTCGCTCACTAAAATGAAAAAGATACCTTGAGTTTTCTTCATTTGACTCGTTAAAATTTGATGAAGGTATTGAGTTTGTCGTTGTGTGACTCATTAAAAATTCATGACGAAAAACGAGTTTAGTCCGTCTCCTCGTACTCGTAACAAAATGAGGTCGACATCCATTGAACATAGGTTTCTCTTTATCCAGATTTAATGGATTAACTCACAGAAAAGTAACTGATCCACGTATAGTATTAACATTTGTCACACCCAGTTAACAACTATGACAAAGGGACCACCATGGAGTCGTTCTTTACAATATTTTCAGACTCACTAAATATGAAAAGACCACTGAGTTTTCTAGTCTAGACTCATTAAATTACATAGACAAGATATAGAGTCGTTCTTTTTGCAGTCCTTTTCAGACTCTTAAAACATGAAAAGATCGACGAGTTTACCCATCTGGACTCAATAAACTAACCAGACGAGGAAAGTGGACAATACAACTGCATTTAGTATTAGAAAGCATGGTTTGGCAACAGTCGTTCCCTTGAACATGGCACTCCCTCAGATAAACCTTCCTTGTGACGGCCTCTCAATATGAATCCTACCATCCTATGAGTTTTAGCCTATATACCCCGATGTTCTTGCATCTCTGTATCCTAACACTCTTTGGTGTTCATGAGTCTAGTGCTGCATGGTTAAAATCGTTGTCGTGCCTTCTATTGTTCAAGGGTTAACCTTTTGTTTCCTCCATAAACCCATCATGCATATCCTTTCATCATGCCCTTTGTTGTTTAGACCCAATGCTAGAAAAATTCCTCAAAAAACAAAATCATTCTTGTCCTGTTTCGTGTCGATTGATGTAGGACACATTATTGTGTACCTTTCGACAGGTATCTTCCTATCGACTTCAACACTCTATCTAGGAAGATAACCCAGAAATACATTCAGTGCCTAGGTACTTGCAAACATTACTGGTAGGTTGCCTTGTGTTTGATCAGGGGTTCTCATTATTGGCTCTTGGTTAAGCGATTCTACAGGTGTTCGACGACAAAAACAACTTTCACACTCATTAGATTGTACTGTGCATCTTGGGGACCATCACCATTATTGGTGGCCTTCCTCATGTCTGTTAACAGTCTCCATTATTGACTGGTAATCAGATGATTTCGTGCATGTTCGACATCAATGCATATATTCACATGTATTGATCTATGCTGTTCGGTGAAGCGGAAATCAAGACCTTGGGAAGAGGCTTGCATCACTTAGCCTTGTTTCCTCTCCCAAGTTGCGTATATTGTTTTTTGGAGACAACTTATTAGGATGATTCTATTATGACACCGGATCCACATTGTGCTTATCGGCGGCCAACATTGTCATATCTCTTTGGAAAAAAATAACTCTGACATAGCTACTAAGAATGGGAATGCCCGACTCAGGACATGATTTTAGTAGTTATATATATATGTGTTGTATCAGGTTTCCCGTACCACTCGAAGCTCCAATCCTCTCTCTTTTTTTGAAGGAAAATTACAGTTAAGTAAAGTATTTCATCTATCATCGTAGTCTCTGATCTCATAATTTAGGGGGCATATGTTATACAACAAATTGACCTCCTCATCAACTCAGAGGAGAAAGACATGATAGCTGAAGCAAAGACCAAGATCACATGTCTTGCTTCCACACTAACACTGGCTATACACTGAAAACCTGCTTTATAAAGCTTCTCTGCAAGCCTAAGGGTGCATTAATGACCCAACTAACTCAAGTTACTAGTTCAGGAACAACATTAGTGGATCCTAGTGAAGTTCTAAGGGTCAAAGGAAAGAATTGACTCATAAATATCTAGATATTTGTTCCTAAAATCACTCAAGAAAAGCAAGGGAACATCAAGATTCAACCTATTTGGAGGATTTCTAATCCTAATGAAGGAGGAAAATGGGAAAGAGATAAAAAGCATGGCAAGTTCATCGCTTTTTCCCTAGGGAACTCAAGGAGGACCTTGGAAACCCTAACTCAATTGCTACATAAGGAAAGCTAGGGCTATGGTGATAGAGGTTAGAGCATTTGAAAGGGTAGCATACTTGACTATTAAGCATTGTCTCTGTTAGTGTCAGTCTTTGAAACCTTCCTCCAGTGATCAAACATGCTCTTACAGAGTGATTTTAAGGTGTCAAGGTCAAATTTTGTCATTTTAGTGAGTCTTCAAGCAAAATGTGGTCACTAGGTATTAGGTCTAGGGTTTGTTTTCACTCCTTTCAAAGTTGTCCAAATGTCGGTCCATGTCACCATTCAGATGAGTGTACCATCATTAAGAGGGTTTTCATCATCATGTCAGGCTCCAATGGGTCATGTTAGCTCTGCTACAGTTTGCAACATTTGATGGATTAAATTAGGTCAGACAGTGTTGGTTTGGGTTGCAGAGGGTTTGCAGCTGTTTATTTTATCCTTCCCCTTCATTTGCATTATTCCCTTATAGCTCCCGCCACCTCCGTTTTCTCATTCCTCATAAATTACCCTTATTTCCCTTTAAACCCATTTTATTCCTGTTTTTGTCTCAAAACCCCTCATAAACCTTTTTTTGGGCTCCCGGGCTTCTTTTTGTTTAAAACCTATTAAACCTAGTTACCCTTTATTAAAAGCCCGAAAACCTTTTAAACCCCGCGTAAACCTTTATTTGTTTATTCCCCAGCACTAACGACTTAATACATTATAGCTGCGCATATAATAAAATTCATAACCCTAAGATTTAATAAAGCTCAGGCCCGCCCCTTGCCTGTCACATCAAACTCCAAATATGTGCGTTAGCTGTGACCGTCTGATCATTCCGCGGAGATCCAACGATTGACGCTTCCCCCGCTCCGCGAACCTACACGACTGATAACCTGCGGGGAAGCGATTTCCCACCTGCCACATGTCGCATTTTCGTTGGATCGTTCACCTTCATAAGGATACCGCCAAGCACCAAGAGCAGTGCGGGGAAACCACTTACCACCCTTCCGGTACGGTCCCCCGCTTGTTAACCTGTGCGCAGCTCCCGCTCCCGATAGCCGTTCGATCTTTCCCGCTACGATCTGATGGTCCAGATCTGTCTCTGCCCGTCTTCCCCAATAGCGCCCTCCTATCCAATCTCCACCGTCTATTTGTTAGATCCAATGGTCAGTATTCATTCACAGGCCATCATCCATTTTCAGGCATTTTCCATGTTTTGAGCCTATTTTATGTGCACGAAGAAGGAAGAGATCATTCGGTACACTGTGCATTGAATTATCAGTAACCACAGTTAAAGAGATAACACGACTGAGGAAGGAAAGTACTGCCTCGAGCAGTTGAATTCATTAATCAGTCATGGAGCCTTGTACACATTACATTCCATTTACTCAAAAAAGGACAGACGAGCACCAGAAAAGGTCGATTTATTCATTAAGATCATCAGATTGTAGCAGACAAACCATCAGAAAAATTAGTATGTGTGGGTGGTCCATTATGACCCCTCCTCGTGGAACTTAGCAGAGTGTTTTTGTAAACAAACTCTATATATACCAAAAAGCAAGATGTAATCAGGTTGATGAGTGTTATTTTGCTGTAAGGTTCAACTTCTGGAGATTGAAACTGTTGTGATACCTGCAGCGTCTGGTCTTCATTTTCAGCTAATGCTAGCTTCTTTTGCTGTTAATTTCTCACTGTCCACTTCTTCTTCTTGTTCCAGGCTGTGCCTGTTTTGCATTTATTCATGTGCTGTTAATGTTTAGCATTAGAGGGGTTGTCATCCCACCTCTGTGTTAGGATTTAGCATGTATCATTGAATTTTTTTGCAGGTTTCTGTTATTTTAATGCCAGAGAGTTGTCATCCTGTCTGTGTATTAGAAAACAGATTTACAGACCTTTTAACTGGTTGCAGTTGGCCATCATAGGGTCTTGTGCATCTGCTGGTATGATCAGTATTCTCCATCTTCACATTTTCCCTAAAATTGTGAGTAATTGGTGGTCTAAAGCCTTGTAGTCTGGGGGTGTTCACCCATGTCTGGGGTCAAGCATAGTAGAAGTGGTTATCTGGCTTGAATATGCAGCATTTCTTTCATTCATCCACCATTTATCCAACATTTTGTTGAGTTTGTAATGTTCCCGAGCATCTCTGATATACAACCTAGGAGAGTTTCTTGGGGTGATAACATTAATTGGCGCCGTTTTCGGGGAGAGGAGAATTGAAGCTTAACTTCCCTAGGAGAACGACACAACTTCAAGCTTTAATGATAAACAAGGTTTGAACACAATTTTTGGTTGTAATCATCTATCTGGTGACTCCATTGTAGGAAGACCATCATTTGGTGACTCCACATTGAAGTTCTGGCTCAGTTTGTGAGACATACTCGAAGGAATCCTCAGAAATCACCAGCTGAACCAGTACCTGACCCTGAGAGGACTGTTAAATCGAAGAAACCATCACAGAAAGTGGCATTAGGATCAGGTAAGCCTAAGAAATCTTATACATCTATGAAAGATAAAGTTATTGCTGAAGATATACAGTTTGAAGATTTAGAGCACAACACTGTTATTAAGGAAATTCCTTCAGAGATTAAGACAACCCCTTGTGAAGTTAGTTCCCCTTTGAATCTCAGTCCAAATAAAGGTTCCCATTTAGTCCAAAACATCCCTTTATCTCTGCCATCCATCACATTACTTCCTACCATTCAATCTACTAGTGTTCCTCCACATATCCCAATCATGGCAGGTTAGCAAGCACCTACGAGGATAGAAAGAATTGTAGCTGCCAGATATGGACCTTTAGTCTTGCCTGTTCCTTTAAATCCTATGCCTGTGGGAGAATATCAAAAATATATGCCTAAATTCACTGGAATAGAGGGAGTGACAGCAGAAGAACATCTTGAAGCTTTTTACAGTTATGCTGATAATTTAGATATAAGTGAAAATGATGTGTGGATGAGAGTTTTTGTCCAAAGCCTTGATGGAGAGGCTAGGAAGTGGTTTAGAGAATTAACCTAGAGATCAATAACAGATATTGAAGCATTAGATGATGCGTTTTTGAAGCAATGGGGAGATAAAAAAGACTTGCTGTATTACCATACAGAGTTTGGTAACCTGAAGAGGGAAAATGGGGAATTTTTTCCTGATTTTAATAAAAGATTCAATTGTATGTACAGTAAGATACCAGCTGAGGTAAAGCCTACTCCTACATCTACCAAACTCACTTATGCCAATGCTTTTGACTTTGATTTATGCCTATTGCTGAGAGAAAGAAGATGTGCTACGCTGGCAGACATGCAAGATGATTCATTGGAAGTAGTGTCTAATATCATGGCAACAGAAAAGTTAAAAAATCAAGCTGACAGAAGGAGGCAGAGAGCTTAGGCTTCTACTTCTTCTGCTTCATATTCAAAGCCTAAATTGGACAAAATGGCTAAGATGATAGAGTCATTGGCTACTGAAATTTCTAAGCTGAAAGTTGAACAGAATTCAGGGAAAACAAGGCAACAAAACACATTTGCTCCAAGAAACCCCAATCCATTCAGAAGAGCAAATGACCAGTTACTAAAATGCAGAGGGGTGAAGACTCAAAAGAAGATCAGAAATTTAAAGCTCCTTTCCAAAATGTAGTCATGGAGGAGGAACAATTTGAAGAAGATGAGGATGAAATTCACTGCATGGAGGATAAAGGCAGTGCTGCATTTTTGACTTTGGCCGCTTCTGAAGAATCATTGCTGCAGGAACAAAATAGTCAAGAATGGGACAGGGAAGCTGTTCTACAAACTAAACAGAAGCAAAGATATAACCTGAGGTTGAATGCAAAGAATGTCAAAGAAAATTCTGCTCAAAGGGCTACTGTTCAAACAGAGTCACAGAATAGCAGGCAGAGAAGACCAGCATCTGATCCAGTCATCCTCAAAGCTCTAGTTCAAGAGGTAAAAGGTTCTGATAAGTTACCTTCTTCTTTCAACTTTGTGTCAGAAGTCCAGAAATTGAAAATCTCTGTGCCTATGGTAGAGTTGGTAAAGAGTGAAGTATTTAGAAAGCATATCCTTGAAGCCCTTGACCTAGAAACCACACAAACCTCCACTGACTTTGTCAATTTGCAAGATGACAAGCCTGCCATTGTGTTAAGTCCTATGATTGAACCTGCTGATAATAATTCTCCATATTTTTATGTCTCATTGACCATTCGTGACAAAATCCTCCACAATTGCCTGCTAGATACAGGGGCCAGCCACAACTTAATGCCTAAAGTTGTCATGAAAGAGTTAGGCCTTGATATCACTAGACCCTATCATGATTTATTTTCTTTTGATTCAAGGAAGGTGAAATCTCTTGGATTGATTAAGGATCCAGCCATTACCTTAACTCAGCTGCCCATGAAGAGTATGTGATGGATATTGTGGTAGCAGATGTCCCTCCTAATTTTGCTATGCTGTTGTCTAGAGGGTGGAATAAGAGACTAGGTGGGACACTACAAAATGATCTATATTATGCAACTATCCCAGTTTTTGGAGGGAAAGAAGGAGATTGTACAGAGAAGCACAGTTGGCATATATTATCAGTCATCCTACAAATCATCCTATATATGCAGTGGACACTGATTTTGGAGCATGTATTCTCCAAACAGAAGAATCTCAGAAGGCCTCAATGCAGCTTAGGAAACCAACAGTTCAGGCTGAAAAAGAGCAAGGAAGTTAGGTTTGGGAGATGTTCTTTGATGGAGCATGTTCCAGGGAGACTGCAGGAGCAGGGGTGGTGCTAGTATCTCCACAACAATAAGTAATTCAGCTGCCTTTTAAGCTGGTTTTTCAAGTCACAAACAACATAGCAGAATATGAAGCACTACTATTGGGTCTTAATGCAGCAAAAGACAGAGGAATCAAGAATCTGAAGATGTTCGGAGATGCTGATTTAATTATACAGCAAGTAAATAATACATTTCAAGCAAAGCACCCAAGGCTGAAAGCATATAGAGATGAGGTATGGATAATCATAGATTCTTTTTATTATTTATGTGTTTCATACATTCCTAGAGCTCAAAATCAACTTGCTAATTCCCTTGCTGTCTTTGCTAGTCTATTTATTCCTCCCATGCCTCCTAAACTAGTTTATGAAGTCCAAATGAAGTATAGACCATCCTTGCCCGATAATGTCCACCATTGGAAAGTTTTTGAAGATGATGATGAATTGAATAGGTTCCTTTAGGTCATTGATGATTTTTTCGAAATGCAAATTGACCAAGAGAATGAAGCCTTGTTAGAAAATCCCCAATCCCAGCTTAGAAATAAAATTGGTAAAGACAACATTGTTCAGCTCCCTAGTAACCATATTCCTAAGGGTCTAATTCCTCTAGAAAAATTGTTTGACCAAAATGATTTTCCTTACAAGGCTGCCCAAAAAGAAGACCAATCTGCAGTCTATAAGCATGATATAGGAAGTCCAGGTCAGTGTAAATATGTAAATTTGTCCACTCATTTGTCTGCTGATCAAAGTGTTGAATACTGCAATTTAATGAGGCAATTTGTTGATGTGTTTGCCTAGGAGTATAGTGACCTGAAAACATATGATAAGAACATAATTCAGCACAAAATCCCTTTGGAGAAAGACACCATTCATTTCAAACAGAAGCCGAGACCAATAAATCTGATGCTTATTTCTCTAATTGAAAAAGAAATTAAAAAGTTGCTGGCTGCCAAAATTATAGTTCCTCTTAGATATTCCAAATGGGTAGAAAATTTGGTGGTAGTAAGGTAGAAAAGTGGAGAAATCAAACTGTGTGTTGATTTCAAAAATGTAAACAAATGCTCCAAGAAAGACAACTATCCTCTACCCAAGATGGAGCATTTGCTGTAAAAAAGTCTCAGGAGCTAAAGTGATGTCATTTTTGGATGGATTTTCAGGCTTTTAATCAAATTGCTGTGCACCTAGATGATAAAGAAAAGACTGCATTTACCACTCCTTGGGGCACTTTTATGTATGCCAAAATGCCATTTGGATTGATGAATGCTGGAGCCACCTTTCAGAGAACTATGGATATAGCATTTGTGGGAGAGAAGGACAAATTTGTGCTTATCTACCTTGATGATATAACAGTGTACTCCAATAGCCATCAAAATCATTTACAACATTTGAAAAAAGTGTTTCTAAAGTGCAGAAGGTTTGGAATTTTAGTCAATCCCAAAAAATCTCAATTTGCTTTAAGTGAAGGCAAGATGTTAGGACATATTGTGTCTGCTGCAGGTGTTCAGATTGACCCAGAAAGGGTAAAGGCAATACAGAATTTGTCTGTCCCGAGATCAAAGAAGGATATCCAGTCCTTTTTGGGCAAAATTAATTTTTTCAGGAGGTTTATTCCAAATTTTACTAAATTGGTTAAGCACGTGACCTCCATGTTAAAGAAATGAGCAGAGATTAAGTGGACTGATGCAGCAAGAAAATTGTTTGATTCCATCAAAAAAGCTATTATGGAGACTCCCACATTAATAAGTCCAGATTACAACAGGGAGTTCCATATATTTTCTTTTGCCTCTGAAGACACCATTGCAGCTGTTTTAGTGCAGGTAGATGAAGAAGGTTCAGAGCAACCAGTGGCATTTTTCAGCAAGAATGTGAGGGATGCTGAACTGAGGTATGATATTATTGAAAAACAAACATATTCTCTTATAAAATCCTTGAAAGCTTTTAGAGTTTATATCTTGCATTCAAATATAATTGCATATGTACCCTCCGCTGCAATAAAAGATGTCTTAACACAACCTGATGCTGATGGAAGAAGGGCGAAATGGATTGCAAAACTGATAGAATTTAATATAGAGTTGAAGCCCACTAAGCTGGTCAAAGGTTAGGGTATTGCCAAATTATTAGCTGAAGAAAATTGCAAATCGTTAGACATTGATTTCTTATGCACAATGATAGAAAATGGTCAGGCAGAAAAGGAAGAAACAAATGAACCACAGAGGAAGCAGTTAGTGGCCGGGAATCTAGCTTCTTGTAATTGGTATGCTGCAATAATTAATTTCTTGCTAAAGCTAGAGATCCCTTCAGGATTTACTCAAATTCAGGCCAGAACTTTAAAACTTAGAGCAGCAAAGTATTGCATTATGGAAATTTTGCTCTACTGGAGGGATCCATCTGGAATATTTTTAAGGTGTCTGGACAAGGAACAGTCAAAAGAAGTTATGCAGCAGTTTCATAACAGCATGTGTAGAGGGCACCATTATTGAAAAACTACAGCCCATAAAATTCTCATAGCTGGGTACTATTGGCCCACTTTATTTTCTGATGTGTTTGCTTTTGTTAAATCTTGTGACAAGTGCCAAAGATTTGAAGGAAAACAATAGTTGAAATCCCTGCCCCTAAAACCTATTCAGGCAAAAGGACCTTTTCAACAATGGGGCTTGGATTTTATTGGAGAAATCAATCCACATTCTAGTGGCTAGCACAGGTGGATATTAGTAGCCACTGATTATTTCACTAAGTGGATTGAAGCAGTCCCTACAAGGAAGGCTGATCATAATGTGGTTATAAAGTTTTTGACAGAGAATATCTTCAGAAGATTCGGTTGTCCACATAAATTAATAACATATAATGTAGCAGTCTTCAGGGCAAAAGAATTGGTGGAAATGTGTGATTCAATGGGTATTAAACTTGTTCATTCCACGTCATATTATCCTCAAGGAAATGGTCTAGCAGAATCCTCTAATAAAAGTCTAATTAGGATAATTAAAAAACTGTTAGAGGACAATAAAAAGAATTGGGATTCAAAGCTCAAGTATGGACTGTGGGCTGACAGAGTGACCGTTAAAAAATCCACAAGCAATTCTCCTTTCAAGCTGGTATATGGCACGGATGTTGTATTCCCAATTCAATTAATTCTCCCTGTGGCAAAATTCATTCAAGTAGAGCAGGATGAGGAAGAATGCATGGAAAAGAGAATCACTGATTTAGCAGAAATACATCAGATTAGAGAACAGTCGGTTGAAAAGGCTGCTGCACATCAGAGAAAGGTCAAGGAAGCCTTTGACAAAAAGACAAAAACAGATAATTTTCAGATTGGTGACTTGGTCTTGAAATGGGATGCACTAAAGGAGAAGAAAGGCAATCATGGGAAATTTGATGCTTTCTGGACAGGGCCTTTCATCATTTCACAGGTTCAAAGGAACAACACCTTCATACTGAAAAGTATGGGAGGAGAAGCAGTTTTTGATGGCTCAGTTAATGGGTGGTTTTTAAAAGTTTATGTTGTTTAAGGTCTTTGGTCTTAAAAGTTGTAAATATTGTGTTTTTATCAGTTTTACTATAGATGCAGTAGACTCCATGCCCAATGGAACACTAGCAATTTTGGCTAATTTGTTTTCAGCTGGAAAGGCAATGGTTTGCAGCTTCTTGAGACCTCATAGGGAGGATCTCATCCCCAGAAGGAGCCAGTGTTAGCTCTGCTACAGTTTGCAACATTTGATGGATTAAATCAGGTCAGACAATGTTGGTTTGGGTTGCAGAGGGTTTGTAGCTGTATATTTTATCCTTCCCCTTCATTTGCATTATTCCCTTATAGTTCTCGCCACCTCCGTTTTCTCATTCCTCATAAATTCCCCTTATTTCCCTTTAAACCCAATTTATCCTTGTTTTTGTCTCAAAACCCCTCATAAACCATTTTTTGGGCTCCCAGGCTTCTTTTTCTTTAAAACCTATTAAACCCCGTTACCCTTTATTAAAAGCCTGAAAACCTTTTAAACCCCGCATAAACCTTTATTTGTTTATTCCCCGGCACTAACGACTTAATACATTATAGCCACGCATATAATAAAATTCATAACCCTAAGCTTTAATAAAACTCGGGCCCGCCCCTCGCCTGTCACATTAAACTCCAAATATGTGCGCTAGCCGTGACCGTCCAATCATCCTGCAGAGATCCAACGATTGATGCTTCCCTCGCTTTGCGAACCTACATGACTGATAACCCGCGGGGAAGCGGTTTCCCGCTTGTCACATGTTGCATTTTCGTTGGATCGCTTGCCTTCATATGGATACCACCAAGTGTCAAGAGCGATGCGGGGAAACCGCTTACCACCCTTCCGGTACGGTCCCCCGCTCATTAACCTGTGCGCAGCTCTCGCTCCCGATAGCTATCCGATCTTTCCCACTACGATCTGACGGTCCAGATCTGTCTCTGCCCATCTTCCCCGATAGCGCCCTCCGATCCAATCTCCACCGTCTATTTGTCAGATCCAACGGTCATTATTCATTCGCAGGCCATCGTCCATTTTCAGGCATTTTCCATGTTTTGAGCCTGTTTAATGTGCACGAAGAAGGAAGAGATCATATGGTACACTGTGCATTGAATTCTCAGCAACCACAGTTAAAGAGACAGCACAGCCGAGGAAGGAAAGTATTGCCTCGAGCAGTTGAATTCATTAATCAGTCATGGAGCCTTGTACACAATACATTACATTTACTCAGAAAAGGATGACCGAGCACCAGAGAAGGTCGATTTATTCATTAAGACCATTAGATTGTAGTAGACAAACTATCAGAAAAATTAATATGTGTGGGTGGTCCATTATGACCCCTCCTCGTGGAACTTAGCAGAGTGTTTTTGTAAACAAACTCTATATATACCAAAAAGCAAGATGTAATTAGGTTGATGAGTGTTATTTTGCTGTAAAGTTGAACTTCTGGAGATTGCAACTGCTGTGATACCTGTAGCGTCTGGTCTTCATTTTCAGCTAATGCAACTTCTTTTGCTGTTAATTGCTCACTGTCCACTTCTTCTTCTTGTTCCAGGCTGTGCCTGTTTTGCATTTATTCATGTGATGTTAATGTTTAGCATTAGAGGGGCTGTCATCCCACCTTTGTGTTAGGATTTAGCATGTATCATTGAATTTGTTTGCAGGTTTCTGTTATTTTAATGCCAAAGAGATGTCATCCTGTCTGTGTATTAGAAAACAGATTTACAGTCCTTTTAACTAGTTGCAGCTGGCCATCATAGGGTCCTCTGCATTTGCTGGTGTGATCAATATTCTCCATCTTCACATTTTCCTTAAAACTGTGAGTAATTGGTGGTCTAAAGCCTTGTAGTCTGGGGGTGTTCACCCATGTCTGGGGTCAAACATAGTAGAAGTGGTTATCTGGCTTGAATATGCAGCATTTCTTTCATTCATCCACCATTTATCCAACATTTTGTTGAGTTTGTAATGTTCCCGAGCATCTCTGATATACAACCTAGGAGAGTTTCTTGGGGTGATAACAGGTCATTTTACACCTTGTTCATGCTTCAGTTGTGCCTAGGTAAGGTTCATTTCCCTCTCCTAGGGTTTTGAAGGTAATTTCTCTTGGATGGTCAAATCATCAACAAAACTTGTATCCTGATGTTCATACACCTTCCCCTATCCTTAATGTACCTTATTAAACACTTCCCATCACTGATATCCCTCAAATTCCTCATTTTTGTACAAACCATAGTTTCTTGCTACAATTTGACAATTTTCTAGGCTAGGCCTGTGTTTTGCCCTTTTGGACCCCTTCCCCTCACTCAATCTTTGAAATTCCACTTTCCCCTGCTTCCTAACATCCCTCCCTACTTCCCAAAATTTTCTCAAGAATTTAGAAGCCCCTTATCCCCTTCATTTCACTTCATTTCGACAAATCCCCTGTTCCACACATCGGGATAAGTTTTACTCCAATGACGTTTTTGAGAAATAAAAGATGAATTTGGGAAAACTGAGAGAGTTTTTTGTCTACAATAGGCCAAGGAAGAAACACCTCCTTCACTTTTTACATAGGTGTCATTGTTTTAGAGAAATGCCAACAATACAGTTGCCTAAGGAGAATTGATGCACCTCTGAAGTGACCTTGGGAAAATCAAGATTTATCCTAACTTGGTTGGCCAAATCTCTTTTTTGATGCATCAAATGATAGCTAGACAAAATTATCTTTCCAATGAGCTATCATGAGCGCAATTTGGGGTTGAGGAAGACCTTCAAAAGTTGACTGTAACAACACTCTACCTTTAGGCAGCCTCATTTTGCACATTTTGACTAGTCTTGGGAGATTTGACTTTTGACAAGGAAAATGAACTCCAAATTGAAAAATTCAAGTTCTGTTGGAAAGTAGACTCAATAAGCTTTCCAACGAGCTATCATGCGCCCAATGTGAACACTAGTAAGGCCTCCAACATTGTCCTGCAAAAAGCACTATGCACCTATCAGCGGGCACGACGCACCTGGTGCAGGTTTTAAACTGCAATTTGAATGGGCGAGGCACACATGTTGAGCGTAGCACACCTGGGTAGTGGTGCGGCGCACTTTCCCTCCAAGCCCAAATTTTTCCCAATCAATCTTGCCAAGCTCCAAAACTTTGCCAATACCATTCTACAAGTAAGTAAAACATCCCTAAGTTCCATTGCAAGAGATTTGATCATCATTGATGGTGTTTTAATAGGTGCAAGATAAAAGCCTAGTTTGCTGCACAATCATATTGCAAAAAAATGTTTAGGTTTGCAAATTTTTCATTCTTGCTGTTACTCCCTTGCAATCATTTTCACATTCCTCACACTACATTTCACTCATTCTATTTCCCTTTTCCTCTCTCATTCACACTCATCCTACCTCCCCATCCTAAAAACCTTAAAACCCTAACAAATTCCCACTACTTCCCAAACCCTAATTTGCATCCCCAAACCATATCACTCCCTAAAAACCCTACAAGCCCTACTAACATCACCAAACCCTACAAACTCTCCCTAAAACCCTACTCACATCCCTAAACCCTGTTCACACATACATTTCCACACTCCCTTCCCCATACACTCTGCCCATTCCATTCCTCCATCCTATTCCATACTATTATCCACAAACCATTCTTATATAATCACATTTTTCAAAACCAAGGGAAAACAATGGAAAGAGACAGTGAATATGACTATGATAAGCAGCAAAGCAAAGGAAAAGAGAAGATGCACGAGGATAATATAGATGATGAAAAAGAAAGAGAACAAATAATTGGAGGATAAGCAAAGCCTACTGGAGCTAGAAATGTTGAAACTGAAGAAGCAAAATGACGAAGAGGACCATGTCACTTTGACTTCCATTGAACAAGATATAGAGAATGACAAGGAGTCTTCGTTGGAGAAGATGAACATGCACTTGGAGAGGCTATTGGACAAGGCTAACAAGGAGAAGGACATGTTGCGGCACATGGCTTTTCATTATTTGGCAAGAAACATAGTTTGCAAAGCAAGAATAAGGACCTTGAAGGTCAAGTTGAGGAAAACTTTGAGGAGGAAGAAAGAACAAGACAAGCTCAAGATTTTGGCTAAGGCTTCCTTAGCCCAACATAGCACTTGATGCAGGTCACTCAGCCCAAATTTCAAGAAATTTGGGATAATTTTTGTCAATTTTGAATTTTTGGAGTAAAACACAGGTTTTTCTGCCTGGTGCGCCGTGCCACCTGGCACGCGCTTTTGCTATGGACCTCCTTTGGAGGAAAACTAAGCATTTTTTGATTCCTCAGGAAAAAATATGAATGCCCACAAATGGCCAGGAAATTTTGTCAAGTTTTGAGCTTCCAAAAGGGTCAAAAACACCTCAAAAATGCCCTTTCTACCCCTTTTTGGCCACACAGGAAGTAGTGCTGGGAGAACTCACTTTTGGAGGGGAAAATGGACACCAAATTTAGAAATTCCACCTATTCTAGAAAGTAGATAGACAAACCTTTCTAACAAGCCCACTTGGAGAAAATTTGGTGCATGGGAAGGCCTCCAAAATCAGCTGCAAAAAGGCATGACGCACAAGGATAGAGGCGTGGCGCACAGGATGGAAAATTGACTTTTTTGCCAAAAAACTCTATTTTTTCGCCTAGTTTTTTCTCAGTTTGACTTTTCTCTCTCTCATAGTCAAACTCATGATGTAATTTGATGTAAATTGATGGAATTTGATGTAAATATGCTAAAATTTCACTCATGGAGGTAGATACATCATGAAAAGGTAGTTTGAAACTGAATGAATTAGTTTCCTAGGTTTTAGAGGCAAGCTGTTCCACTTCCTACTTTTTAGTTCTTAGTTTAGATCTTGTTGAAACAACTCCTAAACTCATGAATTTGACACCTATATCTAGTAGTTTTTCAGTCATTTGTAAGGGTTGGACTCTTGTGAATGCTTTGTGCATTATTATACATTCATCTCTGTAGTTTGGCTAAGGGAATAGACTAGGGTTTGCAGCATTTTGTGGGATTCTTGTGGCAAGTTGATTTGGTATTGTTTTTCGTTCTATAATTCAAGTTTACATGTGTTTATGTAAGCCATCATCTTTCTCTATTCATCTTAACTAAATGAATCAAGGATAAAGGTAGAATTCATTGATGTTGCAGTGCTATACCTAGGGTTTGTTTAGTTATTCATGTTTTCAACTGTTTGAAGAGGATCCCTGAGACCTTCATGCCCTCTCAAACTCCTCACCAATCTTAAGAATCTCCATCTCACTCAATTCAAAGTACTAAACCATTTGCCTACCTTGCCCCACAGAAACCTCTGCAAGACTGAGTCCATTCCCTGGGCCCAAATCTGCCTTTCACATTTGAGCCAGCAAAGCAACATTAAATTCAATCAAGCTCCTCTAAGCATATACCTAACCTAAAATTAGTCTTTATATTTGTCATTTCAAGCTTTATTTGCCATATTTTCTTGAGATCGACAAGGAGAGAGCCCTCTCCCGACCTGGTAGGGCTAGCTACCAGGTTAAGTGTGGTTTGATGTTACCCTAGATCCTGCCTTTCTCAGCCTGAGGTAGATTTAGCCCCTAACAGTCTCAAATCATAAGAAGTTGGCAAGAAGGGAGAGAGAGAGAGAAGCTAGAGGGGTAAGGGAAGGCTAATACAACAAATGGTTTTAATCACTCTTCCAACATTAATATAGAATTGCAGTTGTACTGTCTACTCCGTGGTGTTGGTACTATCATTCATTCAGTTGTTTGTCCAATACCTTTTAGCATAAGTAGCTTAGTTATGTGTAACTAGATGTTCTTTTATGTATTCATGTATTAGTTGTCAGAGTTGTATGCTATGATTATGCTTCTCTCTTCTATGTGCAGGACTTGATCTAGAGCCGGCTCAGGGGATTTCCACCTAGCTGCATTGCGCTCTCCAGCAAATCTACACAGAGGCTTGAGGTAATTTACTTCTCCTACTTTGATAGTTAGTTAATGTTTATGAACATGCATGTAATTTTGTGACGGTTGCAGATAATATTACAGTCTTCCAAAGGTCCCAAGAAGACCTTTGAGGGTATCTTCATTCTCCATACACCGTGCATTTTATCCTATAGCAACTACGATATTGGCCATCCTTGTGCGTAGCATTTTCTCTGTTGCTGATGTGCTTGCTGTGGTGTAGGTGGCTACGGTTCCTTCCTATGGAGGCCACACTTGTAGTTCCTGCAACTGCGCCCTTTGGGCCCCCAACATAGTTTGTTTCTCTGACATGGCTTCTTGGAGCACTTCCTTGGTGACCTCGTGAACCGTGTCATCGATGTTGTAGAGGTCACCTTCTGTTAATGTGATCGGGTTGATGGCCAATTTGGAGGCCTTAAGCTTTTTCCATGGACTCAATCTCTCTATGACACATGACCTTTTGAGTTGGGTGGAAGTTGTGCCCAGGTCCACACCTTCTTGTGCAAGGTCTGTGTCCTCTGCCTTCTATCCTGTAGACAATTCCTAGCCCTCCTCTTCCTGCGTTGTTGTGGCCCCTGTTGTCTGTGCTACTACTACTACTTCGACAGCCTTTGTCTGCTCTGCGGCTACCTTTGCTACCTCGCGGAGTGCCCTTACCTTTGCTGCCGCTTTTTCATTGTGCCTTTGTTCGGCCAACTGCGTGACGTGCAACTTGTCCTCATCCTTTCTTCTCTATGCTACTGTCCTATCCAGCTCTGCCAAATCTGGGGCATGCCACTCAGGAGACCCTGATTCAAACATTATAAAAATTGCATCATCAATGGCGATGAAGGGGAACTTGGTCCACTGCTGTGCCAGATCCTTTTGAGCCTTGATGTAAGTATTGTGCATGTTCGCCTTGAAGTCTGCAAAGCTCCACAGACTGTTGTAAACTGTGGGGAATAGGTGCGGTGTTGGGCATTAGATCCCCCACAACATCTTTTTGGGGCTTAAAGCCCGAGTTTTGTTAATGTAAGGTAAAGACTCCGCGAAGTACGGGTGCGGAGCGCAAATTTTATAATCGAGTCATAGGGTTGTCCACCCTAAGAATTGTAATTTAATGTAAAGTTGTGTCGGCCTACCCATGGTCCACAGACCATGGGATTGTATAAATAGAGCGAGGTGCTAAGTGTAAAGAAAGGGAAGTAAGGATAGATAGAAAATGGGAAGGCATGGGTATAGCATAGGGTGGAACTAAAGTGTACTGGGTTATATTAGTAGGAAGAGGCTCTGCAGCTGAGTGCGCAGAAGCCTAGTAGAGTCCGTAGCTAAGTGCGCGGACCCCTGCAGTTGAGTGTGCAGGGTAGAGTTGGATCTGTAAGTGGATTGTACTTGAAAAGGAATACTAATAAAGACAAGTTTGATTCGAAATATTGTGCATCTATGTTTCTATTTATCTTTATGCATTTATACTATTTTTGATTACGCACACTTACTTAAATGTTGAATAAGTAATAAGAATATTGGGCCCGCACAATCTAAGTTAAGCACTAATGTAATAGCGCAGTAAGAATAGAGATCATGATAGTACTTTATTCATGCCCTTTACAGAGGTGCGCATAGGCTGCGAAGGATAGAAAGCTGCATGGAGCAGTGCAAGCACATAGGTTCGGATCGCGAACCTCCAGAACCTTCATCAAGACATCCCTAGGGTGTGGAAACCTAGTTCCAGCACCCTCCCATACTACTTCGGGTGAGACCTCATTCCACGCTCCACGGACTGTTGTCGAAAGGGCCAGTAGTATTGGGATTTGCTTGGCTAAAATCACTTCCGAACCTGGGTCAGGCCCCACATAGCCAATAAATGGTTCCATTGCCAGGACCAAGATCTGCATAAGGGATGTCTGATGTCGTGCCATTGGAACCCAACAAAGAAGGAAATTGAAGAGTGGTTGGACAAGAAGATTCACGAGTTCACGACACAAGAAAACAGAACTCCACAAGTATATGAGGAAAAGTGTTTGGAATGCTACGTGTATATGGAGATCCATGAGATTTTCTTTCCATCCTTTCCGTCTGAGTTGTATGAGTGGATTGTGAAGTTAACAGACAACCATGGTAGGTGTAGGCTTGACAAACCAATAGTGTGGACTCCGGAAGTAGTGCGCAGAATAGAAGCATCAGAGGATAAGATTGCGCGAGCTGTGGACCATTGGCTTGACTGGATAATAGGAGGGTTTATCACTGAATTTGCGGTAGACACGACCATGAGCTATAGTGACGCAGAATGATGCTTTCTCAAAGGATCACGAGGTAAGTACATTAGATCTTTGAATACTTGGATTAAGATGCTATTGTGTGAAAAAAGGGTCATGAGAATACATTAATGTTTGGGACTACACGGAGTGGAAAGATCTACAAAAGTAATGAAGAATTAGAAAATGGTCCCTTAATTTCACCTTCGCGAGAGAGCAAGGAAGAGCTTGCTAAGGTCTCTCCGAGAAGTGCGGTCAGTTTGATAAGGCAACGCATTCTGCGGTTACCACCTCCACCAGCGCCACTGCTCGCTTAACCTCTCTCACCTCCATCTCCACCCACTCCACCTCCACCACCTCCATAGTTCAATATGGTGAGTGCGATCAAACTACCAGTATTTAGAGGAGTAGGGAATGAAGATCCGGACCAATTCTGGTTCATGGTAAGAGCAGTATGGGAAGCACAAGGTGTCATAGATGACAACATTAAGAAGGCTACATCAGTGAGTGTGCTGCAAGATCTCGCATTAACATGGTACATCAAGCATTCTAATGACCACCCAAATGCAGGGATAGCAGAGATTGTGACCACGCTGAATGGAGAATTTAGCCGGCCAAAGTCAAAAGCACAATCAATCATCGAGTTTAAAGAAATCACGATGCTCCTGGGTGAGACTCCTTGGGATCTAGATTAATGGCTAAAGAGTATGATCTGTGAAGCCAATATGATGTTGATGGATGGACAGCATCGTGCATGGTTTGTAGCATCTCTGACACCACACGTGAGGATAGCGCTGTCACAACAGAAACTTTCCACCTAGGCCGAAGCGCTAGAAATAGCGATGAGATTACATGAGACCCAAATACAAGACATTGGGTTGGGATTTCAACAAATCCACATGCAACTGCAGAATCTATGCCTAGAAATGCAAAATTTGAAGCAAGATAGGGCACCGCGGCCAGAGGCGCGGGAGGAAGTAGGTGCATAAAATGCAAAGGCTAGGACCACGACAAGGATCATTGACTAGTGTTCGCGAACTACTTGGCAGGAGGAGGGCCAATGCCGTTGAGACTGGAGGCACAGGCAAGGCCAAGCGCGAAACCCACTTTATGGTGTGCGATTTGTCAGGTAGGAGGGAAACACACGATAGGTAACTATCATTTGTTGCAGAAGTATACAAAGACACCCCAACAATTGTTTTGTAACTTCTATAGGTCCGTAACCCATGATGAGCGCACTTGTCGTAACGACGAGCTAATGATGGGTCGGACCCCGGCCTATAGGATGTAGACATAAACACGAGCCCTCGACCCAGCTGCAAGGATGGCGCACATTGGATTTCAGGGGCAAGGTCGAGTACGAGGAGGAATGGGACCAGGAAGGGGTTGCAGACAATTAGTTTGTTACAATTACGGAGGACCAGGGCACTATACACGCGATTGTACTAACCCGACGAGGATATCCTATTTGTATTGTGCATAGTTTGATCATGAAACAATAGATTGTTCTATGTTGATCACACAATTATGCAAAAAAAGGGTATTCCAGCCTCGTCTGACTCAGAATATAGAAATGATGAGGTTTGAGCCATGTGAAGAAGACCTGAATGTAAACATGTTGTTCAGAAGCGGTGCGACCACGGGAGAGGATAAGGGGAAGCAGACAGAGGAAGATACATGGGTTTGCAAGGCTCCTGCAAAGGAACCCGAGTTTGACTTAGAACGCACAAAGGAGACATTCATGGAAGCTAAGAAGATATTCACGGAGGCCTCCACTTTAGGTAGTAAGGATCAACCAGAGCCAAGAATGGATCCTTCGATGCTCACCACCTTTCTGGAGACATGCATGAAATTACTGCACGAAAACAAGTCAGTTAAAGGACTACAGGAGTGATCACTAGGTATGTGTGGTCAGGAGGACCGCGCGTAGTCCAGAAATTGGGGAAGCATGCATTGCACACTAGAAGGGAAATGAGGTTGACTGCGCATATTGGTGAGTATGAAATGGATCAGGTAATCCTAGATTTGGGTTCGAACATGAATGTGTTACTGAAGAAAACATGGGAATGCATGGGCAAGCCCACGTTACAATGGTCCCCTATTCAATTATGAATGGCGAATCAACAAAAGATTTTGCCCACGGGGAGGTTGCAAGGGGTAACAATCGATATTGAAGGCGCAAGCGTGTAGGTGGATTTTGAGGTAATAGAGATTGTCGATGAAAACAATCCCTATCCCGCACTGTTAGGAATAGACTATGCCACTGATATGAACAGAGTCATCAACCTGAAGAAGCGTAAAATGGTCTTCGAGAAAAAGTCGCTACACATTGTAGTCACCTTGGACCCAACTGAAGGAGTGCACTACACTGAACCCGTACGCGATGATGATAGTGATGATGAGCTGGATTGTATTTACAAGATCACTACAAGAGACCAGGACTGGGTGAATCAACCTGTAGATGGGAGAATCTCGTGGGAGCGCGAAAGCTCCTGCACTTCGGATTCAGACGAAGAAGTAGAGCGATGGCAGAATTGATTGCACGAAGTGACAATGCTAAACTGCAACATGGTGGTTAGATCACTGTATTGCGTGGAAACAGAGGCAAGGGAATTGCTGATGTATGATGGATTGATGGCGGTGGATGAATTCCTAAGCAAGTTTGAAAGCAAAGTACCAGAACAGTAGAGGTTCAATGCGTTGAAGTGGGCGCTGCACGCAACACCTGCGTGATGGTGGGTTACACATCAAGGAAATTTTGAGGATTGGTGCGGATATAGAAGGGTGATGTGCCTACAGTTTGGAAGCCACCATCTTCAAACAAGAGTTGGTCAACAAGGATGGAGCAACCTACGCACCCGCCTATCTCGACGGATACAAACATGTGCTGTGCAGCCCGCACATGCACACCCAAAATTCAGGATCAAAAATCAGAATAGGACACAGCAGTAGGAGAGGCGACACGCACCACAAACATTCCAAGTAGAAGCATTCAAGAAGGTATGCAGAGTCTTGAAAAGAGTCCACTAGGCGAGATAGATTGATTGGGACTTGCGTGTACCAGCGGTTCGATGGGCCTATAGGGCCATGTACAAAAACCTGAGCGTGGGGGTGATTCTAAAAACGAAGAGCTAAGTTAAGGCCATAATTTTGGAGGAAAGGAATCCTCACGCACTAGTCCTCACAGTTGGGACAGTAAATGAGGACTCGGACAGAGGAATTAAGTAGTTACATGAAGCCATTCGACGAGGTAATCTTAAGTTTCCTGAACTCAAAGAAGATCCAGTAAGACTGAGGAAGAAAAGAATGTTAATGGATGTGGAGATAAAAAACCTGGAAACAAAATTGCGCAAGCATGTCACGTCGATGGACTCAGTGCGACCAGACAAGATACAGATAGCCAGACTCTTGCATTAGAAGATTGTCATCGAGGATTGGTGACTCTACTACCATGGCTATGACCGCACCTTACCAAACTAACTAACTAGAGGAGCACACCACATAAGATCGCACGACGCTGACTGTCGGGAAGATAATGGAGGAGTGCCCATGGGCTAGGCTGGAAGGTGAATTGTAGTCTCACATAGGTGGTGTGGCCACCTGACTAACCATTGGAAGCATAGTCTCAATGCTTTCAGCAGTTGAAAGAGAGCGCGGAACTATAAAAGAGTTTGTGTGGGAGTTATGATAAGGAGGTTGCCTGCAGGATCAATATGTCACAGGGGTCGCACCTGTGCATAGGGGGATGTGCTTCTACGCGGGTAGGCTGGGAAGTGACCATTGGTGTCACTATTCACGACAAGATGTCCAATTTAAGACAAAGAGGAGTAGGCGGCGGGCAATTAAGACATGAATTAAGAGCTAGATTTGGGACGATCTGATGCCAAAAAGGCATTAATGACTCAAAAGTGGGGGGAATGGTCGAATTCAAATTCAAACGATGCTATAAAACCCCCAGGATAGCTAGGAGACAACACTTGGTTGTTTGAGAATTGAGCAATTACAGAGCATTGGGCGCCATGTACTCTTACCACCTTCAAACATAGACGCGATGACTGCCGCCAGACCAAGAGTGTGATTCACCGAGGATATCACTGGTGAGGCCGCGGAGCCCCATATGGTTCGTGAGGAGATCAGAGAGGTGGCAGTTGTGCCAGAAGTTCCAAAATCACCATGGAAACTGCAGCCAAAGAAAGATAAGGAGACTATGGGACCAGTCCGCGTATCCCCAAGAAACCCACAGTTCAGCAAGTTGTCATTAGAAGAGAAAGGCAAGGCCATCAGCATTGAAACAAACGAAGAGTAGGAAGACTTACAAGCTCTAATTTCTCAAATTGAGGCACAAGATGATGTGGAGGAGGATGTCTCACCAATGCCTTCTGCAGTAAAGTTACCCATGTATGTCCCTCCGTGGAAAGGGAAAATCAAGATACCGAAAGACCTAGAGGCCATGAAGAGTGTGCTCCAAACCCCGCTCCTCCCTGATGGTATAATGTTTGAAGGTCCACTTTTGGAACAAGTGCCTACTATGAAGTTCACGGATTGGTACCTTGTGGATAGCGAGAAGTTCCCACACCTGGCCACGGAGAATTTAATGAAGTAGAATTCAGAAGGGCTCGTTACAGTTTTGGAGCCGCGAAAATGGTTGCGCGGTGTGGAGAAGGCTGGGTTACTCCATCTGCGATGGATACCCACTACCACCACGTGCCCATCACCATTTTCATCATCAGGCAGCTACTGTGCCTGGTGCACGATGGGTATCTCTGGCTAGAGGAGCCTATTCCCATCACGGTCGACCTAATTCATAGAATCTCTCGACTTCCCTTCAAAGGACACGACCTCGCAGCCATAGGAGGTAAAAGTAGTGACTTGGTCCTCGCAGAAGCTATGAAGGACAAGTATAAACTAGAGAAGGAAATGTGGGGGTACGCAATTGCAAGCATTATGGACAAAGGGGTGCGCGTAGCCACCCAACTATTGGCTGGCAAGCTGATGAGGAAATGCTGCACTGACAAAGTACCCGCATCTATGATTAGGCTGGCAAAGTAGTGCACGCAGGGGGTCCAATTCAACTGGGCGTAGTTCCTCTGCGAGGAGTTTTTGACAAACTGCAAGGAGGCCCAAGAGCAGGGTAAGACCTTCCACTACACGTGGTTTCTCTTATCCATCTTGTTGGTTGCAGGGGAGCTACTGGAGGATAGCTAGTTCCCTAGTATTAAGCATGATATGCCAGAAGCCACGAGGTACGCCTCGCTCTGGGCTACAAAAGATGCGAAGAGGATTCACGCGACGAAGGTGTTCTGGGTGGTCATGGAGGCGAGCATCCGGATGTGGATCAACCGACGGCCGCACCTATCTCCCATAGTTTATAACAGCTTGCAGAGCTCGACAGAGTTCAAGGTGGATATGCATAGCCTGTATATCTGGGTGTGCAAGGATCCAATGCAGAAATGGGTGAAGCTTCCGTTCATTGCAACAGATGATGTGATCTTCACAATGATGGAGTCTTGGCCTCCAGAGTGGCATGCCTCAGACTTGAATGAGGTGGAAAAGGCAACTGCACAGAAGCAAAAGGCAGTAGCCAAGCATCGTATCACAAAGCTGGCCAAAAAGCAGTGCAATGAGGAGGCAGTTGTGGAGGCTAGGGCTCTGCGTGAAATGACATTAGAGGTAGCAGGACAGAAAAAGGTTGAGGATGTAGAAGTAGTAGCAGTGTAGGTAGCAGAATGAACTACAACAGAAGAGCCTGAGGAGGGCTACGATATGTCCAGGGGCAGCAGACTAGGGAAATGGACAGAACAGAAGATGCATGGACCTCGGTTTAGCATCGACCCAACTCAAGTGGCCACACATCCCTGAGAAACCAACTCCAAGGAAGAAGGTGAAGGTGACAAAGATGTCCGTTGACCTGATCACGCTCACAGAAGGTGATCTGTTTGACATTGGTGAAATGGTTTGCGATGTCACTAAGGATGCGTTCCAAGAGGTGATGATGGAGTAGAACACTGTGTTGGGGGAGCTTAGAGCGCAGCTACAAGGGTTACAAGTAAAACCCCCCCCAAACAGGTAGAATGGCTTCATACGTCGCAGCAGGAACCGCAAAGACTGAACAGACGCTGCGCACACGTATGGACAACCCTTTCATGTTTCCCAAAGGCACGCTAGAAGCAGCAAGCGAGGTTGATCAGGCTACTATGAGCAGTATGAAAGGTGTCGACTTGAACTTGGAATCCTGACCACATGAAACTCTGTACCAGTTGCAAGATGGGGTCATCACAGAGCTCCGCGCAAAGGAAAGCCACACGATCTAGGTCTTAAATGAGCAGAAAACGGATAAGCTCAGCCTCCAATGTGATGAGTTGGTTGCATAAGCTCACGAACTGGAGTAGGCAATAGACGATGCGTGTAGGAGCATCCCAGAGTTGACTGTGTCAGCAGAGATACCAGCCGCAGAGCAGGTCCACCGATTGGTGGCCGACATCCGCGAGGCCAGGGAGGAAACAACGAAGGTTTAGTTGGAGCTGAACCTGTAAATCGTCCTGCTACGATTGAAGGCATAGGCCTCCACACCCCCAGAAGTCAGAGAGAAGCATGCCTGTGCTATCCAGATGGGTTTGGAGCAAATTGGTCAGATGATACAGGACTGCATCAGGATGTTGGATCAAGCACTAACCATGCTTACACACCTGCAGGAAGATCCGAACCTACAACACCTAGAGACAAAGGTGCACGAGTTGCAGTAGGTGTACGACAGTGTCCTGGGGACCGTGAAAATGGTCGTACTTACTCAATGACTCGCCAAACTGTAGCAGGCAAGGGAACTAAAGGACCAATTAGATGCCGCGTGACAAAAGGAAGCCTTGCTTAAAGAGCACACCCAACCATGGATCGATGAATCTTTCACAATTACAGCTAACATTGAAAGAAAGTTGGCACAAATGCAAGGAATTTATGCGGTTAGACAGGGATGTGACCCTGCTCACGAAGGTTCCAAAAAATGCATGCAACATGTACAATAGACAACAGAACTATGTGCTGCAAACCTCCAAGCTACGTGCGACCTGCTAGATGGAATCTGTGCAAAGATCGCCACACAGTGACTCAGGACGAGTCACGATGATTGTGTTGGGGGCCTGTTGGGCATCGGATCCCCCACAACATGTTTTTGGGGCTTAAAGCCCAAGTTTTGGTCAATGTAAGGTAAAGACTCCATGAAGTACGAGCACGGAGCACAAATTGTATAATCAAGTCATAGGGTTGTCCTCCCTAAGAATTGTAATTTAATGTAAAGTTGTGTTAGCCTACCCATAAATAGAGTGAGGCTCTAAGTGTAAAGAAAGGGAAGTAAGGATATATAGAAAATGCGAAGGCATGGGTAGAGCATAGGATGGATCTAAAGTGTACTGGGTTATAGTAGTACGAAGAGGCTTTGCAGCTGAGTGTGCAGAGGCCTAGTAGAGTCTGCAGCTGAGTGCGTGGACCCCTACAGATGAGTGCGCATGGTGGAGTTGGGTCTATAAGTGGATTGTACTTGAAAAGGAATACTAATAAAGACAAGTTTGATTTGGAATATTGTGCATCTTTGTTTCTATTTAACTTTATGCATTTATACTGTTTTTGATTACACACACTTACCTGAATGTTGAATAAGTAATAAGAATATTGGGCTCGAACAATATAAGTTAAGCATTAATATAATAGCACAATAAGAATAGAGATCAGGATAGTACTTTATTCGAGCCCTTTACAGAGGTGTGCACAGGCTGCGAAGGATAGAAAGCTGCGCAGAGTAGCGCAAGTGCGCATGTTCGGATCGCGAACCTCTAGAAACTTCATTAAGACATCCCTAGGGTGTGGAAACCTGGTTCCAACACCTTCCCATACTACTACGGGTGAGACCTCAGTCCGCGCTCTACAGAGTATTGCTGAAAAGGCCAGTAGTACTGGGACTTGCTTGGCTAAAATCACTTCTGAACCTGGGTCAGGCCCCACGTAGCCAACATGCGGCCTCTTATTAATCCACATCCGAATGCTCCCCTCCATGAGCATCCAGAAGATCTTTGTCTCGCGAAGCCGCTTTGCATCCTTGGTAGCCCAGAGTGACGTGTACTTTGTGGCCTCTGGTATGTCCTATTCAATTCTTGGGAATTGACTGTCCTCTGGCAGTTCTCCCGCTACCAGCCGAATGGACAAGAGCAACCACACGTATTGGAAGGTCTTACCCTGCTCCTGGTCTTCCTTGTAGTTGATCAAGAGTTCCTCGCAGAGGAACTCGACCCAGTTGGATTGGACCCCCTCTGCGTATTGTTCTACCAACGTAATTACCGGTGCTGGTACCTCATCGTCACGACATTTTCTCATTACCTTCCTGGCCAGGAGTTGGGTGGCTACATGCACCCCTTTATCTTTGATGTTGCTGATTGCGTAACCCCTCTTTTTCTTCTCGAGCTTATATTTCTTCTTGATGGCTTCTGCGAGAGCCAAACCTCTGCTTTTTCCTACTATCACCATGGAGTCCTTTCCATTTCAGGGAAGTCGAGAAATTTGTGGATGAGATCCACCGTGATGGGAATAGGCTCCTCAAACCATAAGTACCCATCGTGCACCAGGCAAAGCAGTTGCCTGATGACGAAAATAGTATGGGCACACGGTGAAAGTGTGGAATCCATAACAAATGAAGCAATCCGGCCTTCTCCACATCGCACAACCATTTTCGTGGCTCTAATGTTGTCACTGGCCCCTCCATGCTTTGCTTCATGAGGCTCTTTGTCTCTAAGTGTGGGAACTTCTCACTATCCGTGAGGTCCCAATATTCAAACTTCATTGTGGGCACACGGCCCAAGTGCGATCCATCAAACACAATTCCATCACGGAGGAGCAAGGTCTGGTGTGTGCTCTTGGAGGCATTTAGATCTTTTGGTATCTTAGCTTTCCCTTTTCGTGGAGGGACGTACTCGGGAAATTTCGTTGCAGAGGGTACCAGTTGGATATCCTCTTCCATGTCCTCTACTTCCTCTATCTCTTCGACGAGAGCATATAGGTCCTCCTCCTCATCTGTCTCAATGGTAACAACCTTGCCCTTTTCTTCTCTTCAGAGCTTATTGAACTGCGGATGTTGTGGGGACATGCGGACTGGTCCCCTGCCTGCTTATCTTTTTTCAGTCTTGGTGTCTGTGGTGATTTCAGGATTTTTGGTGCGTCCCCAGCATCTTTGGTAACATCATGTATCATAGGGTTCTATGCAGCCTTGTAAATCCCAAACCTCTCTTGGTAGCTGCCATATTGTTTGAATTGTCTGTGGTCGTTCACGAACTTCGAGGCTCAAATATCACTCGGTGCTCAACACTTTATGATCTAATCAACTACTCAAATCTCAAGTGAACAAGTGTTGTCTCGTGGCTAGCCCCTGGAGTTTTATAGTGCCTTTTGAATTCAAATTTGACCATTCCCCCCAATTCTGGGCCATCAATGCTTTCTTGGCGGTAGATTGTCCCAAATATTGCCCTTAATTCGCGTCTTAAATACCCGCCACCCGCTCCTTTTTGCCTTAAATCGCACATATCGTCATGAACAGTGACACCAACAGTCACTTCGAAGCCTGCTCACATGGCAGCGCAGCCCCTCGTGTGCGGGCGCGAACCTTGTGACATGCTGATTCTGCACATGCCTCCCTTATCGTGCAGGTCCCAAGCAGACTCTTTTATAGTCCCGTTCTCTCTTTCAATTGTCTGGAGTGCTGAAACTGTGCTCCCTATGGCTAGTCAGGTGCTCGCATCACCTGTGCGAGACTTCAACTTGCCTTCTAGTATAGTTAGCGGAAGCTCCTTAATTACCCTGGCGAAAACCAGCGTCGTGTGTTCTATCGTATGTAGTGCGCTCCCCTGGTTACTGTGTTTGATGAGGTGTAGTTGTAGCCATGGTAGCAGAGTCCTAAATTCTCGGCGACAATATTCTAATCCAGTTGTATGATCATT
Source organism: Pinus tabuliformis (assembly GCA_031772625.1). Classification (NCBI taxonomy): domain Eukaryota; kingdom Viridiplantae; phylum Streptophyta; class Pinopsida; order Pinales; family Pinaceae; genus Pinus; species Pinus tabuliformis. The sequence goes on from CM062805.1 coordinate 684,382,789, forward strand.
CGCACCTTGTCTTGTCATCCTTGGTTTATCGATGAGACATGCTTACTTGATCTCATTTTCCAGCCTCTTGATTTTGGCGTCCATCAAAAAGCTTTTCTTCCTCAGTCATACCTGGTATTTTTTGAGTTCACGAAGTCTAAGGTTCCCTCTCTGAATGGCTTCCTGAATCCTTATGTGTTCAACCTCGCGTAACTGTGTAATTTCTTCATCCTGGTCTTCACCCATTGTCACAACTGCGGGACCTATTATATGTGGATTCCTCTTTACATTCTCTTCAAAAATTATGGTCTCTACTCTCTTCTGCACCTTTGGAATCATTTCCACAGTCAGGGTTTTACACATTGTCCTATAGGCCCATCGAACCACTAGTACGCACAGGTCCCAATCAGTGCGTCTCGCTTGGTGAACCCTGTTCAGTACTTCGCACACCCTATCAAATGGCCCTTCGTGGATAATTGGTAGCGTACATCGCCTTTCCTGTTGTTGTGGTTTGTTCTGATTCTCTATTCTGGGAGTGGTGTGCACTTGTGCGAGCTGTACATCATATGTCCATACCCATCGGAAAAGGTGGGTGCGCAAGTTGTTCTGCCCTTGCTGACTGGCTCTCATTCTGAGCTGGGGTTTTCCAAAGCATAGGGACATCATCCTTCTGCATTCGTGCTAGTCCTCAAAACTTCCTTCATGCGTACCCCACCATCGTATGGGTGTTGCGTGCAACGCCCACTTCAGAGCATCGAATTGCTGTTGTTCTAGTACTACGCTTAAAAATTTGCTCAGGAATTCATCCACCACTATCAACCCATCATATGTTAGCAGATCCCTTACTTATATTGTCACGTAGCACAGTGATCTAACCATCATGTTGAAATTAAGCATTGTTACTTTGTGCAGCTGATTCTGCCATCGCTCTATCTCTTCGTCTAAATCTAAAGTGCAGGTCTTTTGCGCTCCCACAAAATCCTTCCATCTGCAGTCAGATTCACCCAATCCTCTTCCCACGTGGTTTTCTTGTAAATACAATCAAAAGCGTCATCACTATCGTCGTCATGCACAGGTTCAGTGTATCGCACTCCTTCGGCTGGATCTAGTAGTACTACTATGCGTAGTGACTTTTTCTCAAAGATCATTGTGTGCTTCTTCATATTTATGACTCCGTTCATATCGGTGGCCTAGTCTATTCCTAGTAGCATAGGATAAGGATTACTGTCATCGACAATCTCTATCACTTCAAAATCCACATGCACACTTGCACCTTGAATATCTACTGTTACCCCTTGTAATCTTCCCATGGGCAAAATCTTCTGTTGGTTCGCCATTCATAACTGAATAGGAGAGCACTATAGCACGGGTCTGCCCATGTGTTCCCATGTTTGTTTTGGCAGTACATTCGTGTCCAATCCGAGATCCAGGATTACTTCATCCATTTCATACTTTCCGATTTATGCAGTCAACCTCATTTCCATTCCTATGCACAATGCATGCTTTCCAAGTTTTCAGACCATGCACGGTTCTCCTGGCCCCACACACCTAGTGATAAGTTCCTATAGTCCTTTTACTACCTTGCTGTTGTGCAACAGTTTCATGCATGTCTTTAGAAAGGTAGTGAGCATTGAAGGATCCATCCTTGGTTCTAGTTGATCCTTACTACCTGAAGTGGAGGCCTCCGTGAAGCTCTTCTTAGCTTTCATGAATGTCTCCTTCGCGCGTTCTAAATCAAATTCGAGTTCCTTTGTAGGAGCCTTATGAACCCATGCAATTTTTTTTGGATGCTTCCCTTTATCATTATCCGTGGTCATACCACTCCTGAGCATCATGTTTACATTTGGGTCTTCTTTGCGTGGCTCAGACCTCATCATCTGCAAATTCTGAGTCGGAGGGGGTTGGAGTACCCTTTTTTCGTGCATCCTCGCTATCAACGAAGGGTAGTCTTATGCCTCATGATAAAATTGAGTACAATACAGACATGATGTCCTTTTCAGGTTTGTACAATTGAGGGCATAGTGCCCTGGCCCTCCGCAATTGTAACAAATTAGTTATCTGCGATCCCTTCCTGGTCCTATTCCCCCTCGACCTCGACCGCACCCTTGAAATCCAGCACGTACCATTCCTCCATTTGGGTTGAGGGCTCGTGTTTCATTCTACACCCTGTAGGCAGGAGTCTGATCCATCATTAGTTTTTAGCTTCAGTAAGTGCGTTCATCATGGCCTACTGACCTACAGAAGTTACAAAACAATTGTTGGGATGTCTGCGTATACTTTTGCAATAGATGACAATTATTCGCAGTGTGTTTTCCTCCTATCTGACAGATCACACACCATAATGCAGGCACCGCACTTGGTCCTGCCTGTGCCTCAGGTCTTAACGGCATCAACCCTCCTCCTGCCAAGTAATTCGCGAACACTGGATAGTGGTCTTGTCATGCCCTTGGTCTTTGCATTTTATGCACCATACCTCCTCACGTGCCTTTGGCCGAGTTGTCTTGTCCTATTTCAAACTCCACATCTCCAAACACAGATTTTGCAGTTGCACATCAATTTGTTGGACTCCCAACCCAAGGTCTTGTATACGAGTCTCATGCAATCTCATTGCCATCTCCAAGGCTTTAGCCTGGGTGGAAATTTTTTGCTGTGATAGCGCCGTCCTTAAGTGTGGCATTAGTGACACTACAAACCATGCATGGTGTTGTTCATCCATCAAAGTCATATTGGCTTCGTGAATCATACCCTTTAGTCTTTGATCAAGATCCTAGGGGGTCTCGCCTGGGAGCATCATGATCTCCTTAAACCCGATAATTGATTGTGTCTCTGACTTTGGCCTGCTGAATTCCTTATTTAGCGTGGTCTGGATTTATGTGATTCCTGCATTTGGATGATCATTAGAATGCTTGATGTACCATGTTAATGAGCGATCCTGTAGCGCGCTAACTAGCGTAGCCTTTTTGATATTGTCATCCATGACTCCTTGTGCTTCCCATACCGCCCTTAACACGAAAAAGAATTGGTTCGGGTCTTCGTTCCCTACTCCTTTGAATACCGGTAGTTTGATCGCACTCGCTATATTGAACTGTGGTGGTGGCAGCGGTGGGGTGGGTGGAGATGGAGGTGAGGGGGGTGAGATGGGAGGCGACGTGGGTGGAACTGGTAAACACGGAATGCGCTGCCTTATCAGACTGACCGCTCTTCTCAGAGAAAATTTCGCGAGCTCCTCCTCACTTTCGCACGAGGGGGAAATTAAGGGACTGGTTTCCAATTCTTCACTACTTTCGCTTCTGTAGATCTTTCCACTTCACGTAGTCCCAAACATTCATTTATTTGCATAACCTGTTTTTCACACAATAGCATCCTAATCCAAGTGTTCACAAATTTAATATACTTACCTCACAGTCCCTTGAGGAAACATTGCTCTGCCTCACTGTAGATAACGGTCGTATCTACTGCGAACTCAGTGATAAATCCTCGTACAATTTGGTCGAGCCAATGGTCTACAACTCGCGCGATCTTATCTCCTGATGCTTTTATTCTGCACACTAATTCTGGAGTCCACATGATTGGTTTATCAAACCTACACCTTCCCTGACTGTCTGCTAGCTTCGTGATCCACTCATACAGCTCAGAAGGAAAGGATGCAAAGAAAATTTTATGGATTTCTGTATACAAGTAGCGCTCCAACCACTCTTCCTTAGATACTCATGGATTTCTATTTTCCTGCGCTAAGAACTCATGAATATTCTTGTCCAAACACTCTCCAATTTCTTTCTTTGTTGGATTCCAATGGCACGACATCAGACATCCCTTATGCAGATCTTGGTCCTGGCAATGGAACCATTTGTTGGCTTGTATGGGCCTGACCTAGGTTTAGAGGTGATTTAGCCAAGTTAATCCCGGTACTATTGGCCCTTTCGGCAACAGTCCATGGAGCGCAGATTAAGGTCTCACTTGAAGTAGTATGGGAAGATGCTAGAACCAAGTTTCTGCACCCTGTGGATGTTTGATGAGCTTTTGGTGGTTCGCGGCTTGACCCTGCATGCACGTCACTATGCGCAACCTATTAGTCCCTCGTAACTTGTGATACTGCCTTCGTGTAGCCCTACCCGGGGTGCGATCCGTATTATACCCAAGTTCCTTACTATTTAATCTGTTATTACCTGATTACTTAACTTATCTATGTAAGACTAGTGATAATTAACAGTATATCCAACAATCATATAAGTGTGCGTGATAAAAAAAAAACAATATAAATGTATAGAATGCAATACAAAAGCAGATGCACAGAAATTGGAATCAATTTCTCTTTATTATTCTTCATTCAAGATTACAAACTCAACATCACCCTGTGCATTTAGCTGCAGGGGTCAACGCACTCAGCTATGGACTCTACTAGGCCTCTACGCACTCAGCTTCAGAGCCTCTTCCTCTACCCCGACCCAATACACTTAGACTCTTACTCTATGCTCAAACCATTCGTATTCATCTATTTCTCCACTTGGCTATCTTTACACTTAGAGCCTCACTCTATTTATACAAATCCATGGTCCGCATACCATGGGTAGGCCGACATGACATTACATTACAATACTTAGGGCGAACATCCCTATGACTCAGCCTATACTTTCGCGCTCCGCACCTACAATTCGTGGAGTTCTACAATGCATTTGATCAAAACTTGGGCTTTGATCCCCAAAACATGATGTGGGGGGATTCCATGCCCAACACTGGCCCTCAGCAAATGGGCCACGTGACCAAAGGCAGGGCCTTAAATTCAGAGGACAGGGGTTATTGGTTGAATTAATGTTTTGACAAATTACACCAATTTCATCGTGAATCATCTCACCTGTGCCAGGCAAATTTGTCGCTTGGCGGGAACAAAAGGGTGTAAAATGTATGATATATAACCCATTTTGATAGATTGTAGAATAGTTAGCAGAAAAAATTTGGAGAGCCACAACTTGATGAGTTTTTGTTGTTTTTGAGCCCAATAGGAGCCCAGATAGAGGTTTTTGGGTCTTCTGAAGCCATTAGCAGTATCGTTTTTGCCTTCTGAGCACTGTAAATATATGTAGTTACAAATTTGAGCACATAATTGAAGAGGCCTAATGTTGGAAGCTGAGCCCAGAGACGTAGCCTAGGAGGGGTGAACTCTGTTATCAATTTTTGTTCTGTGTTCTTGTGTATTGTTTATTTGTATCTGTTTATTTTCTGCAAACTGAGTTTTAAACACTAAAATTTATGTACTTTTGCAACTTGATCCATTTCCCATAAGACATAAATTTACTTGCAAATTTTCAATAAACCTTCAAGTTTTTTAAATTCATATCAATTTGGTATCAGAGCATTAGGTTATTTTCAAGGTTTGATTTTGTTTGAAAGTGTTTTCTCATGCTTACAAGGTTAAATATGAAAAGAGGAGAATGAGTGATTGAAGAACCAAATCCTCAAATTGGTTCAAGGAAGTCACATATAGCTCAAGCTTCACCAATCATGGCACATGAAGAAGGAAATGAGATGATGTCTGAGGTTGAGCGAACTTAAAGGATTTTTTTGAAATGTTTGAAATGGTGAGAGCTTTGTTTGAATAAAGGAATACAAGGTTGCAAGGAGAGAGCTCAAATACACCAAAAGATAGTGGAGGAAATGGAAGTAAACCACCACCTCTACCTCTACCTTTTCCTCCTCCTCCTCCTCCATCTTCACCTTCATCCTCCTCCAATTCAACCCCTTCACATACTCCTCCTAATTTTCCAAAAATACATGTTAAAACACCCGTGTTAAAGCTTGATGTCAAATTTGAATTTCCTTTGTATAATGGGGAAGTAAATGATGAGAAATTGGATAATTGGGTTCAACAACTTGAAGTCTATTGCAGGATTCAACAAATTGATGATAATTCCACTCATGGAAAATTTTAGGGGCGAATGTTCGCCCTTTGGCAAAATTAAGGGGTTTTAAATTTTTAGTGGGCGAATATTTTGTATCATAGTACATTTTTACAAATTGCTTGAAATAACCCACCTTATTTTAAGGGAGAGTGTAAAAAAGGTAAATTTAGCCCTTGAAATTAGGAGTTACAACCTTTCATTCGCCCTAATTTTCAAGAATAGGTTTTATTTAAGTGAATCATATGGGCCAAATACCATATTTATAAAAGAGGTATGGTAAATTAATAAAAATATAAATAAATGAGAAGTATGGTAAATAAATAAAACATTTTTATATTTACTCCATAAGTCACCTTATATACATGCAAGCGTGTAAACAAATAAAAATATAAATAAAATGGAGGTATGGTAAATAAATAAAACCTCTTTTTATACTTACTAAAAAAGTATGGTAAATAAATAAAAATATAAATAAACTAGACGTATGGTAAATAAATAAAACCTTTTTTTATATTTAGTCCATAACCCTCTTTCTATTTATGAAGGCTCAAAAAAAAGGTTTTATTTAAGTGAATTCTATGGGCCAAATACCATATTTGTAAAAGAGGTATGGTAAATTAATAAAAATATAAATAAATGAGAGGTATGGTAAACAAATAAAACATTTTTTTATATTTACTCCATAAGTCACCTTATATTTACGAACACTCAAAAAATGCGTTATATTTAGGTGAAACCTATGGGCAAAATACTATGGGCCAAATACATTGGGCTAGATTATTATTAATACCATGCAAAAAAACATTATTAACCCTAATATTAGTATTAATAAAAATAAAAATGGCACATGGTATTGACCCATGGTATTCACCTGGAATGTAGCCTAATTAAATGGGGGAATTAAACCAACATAGATCCATCTTTACTCTGGATCTACTAAGCCCCGAGAGGTATCAAATATCGTGATATGCAAACTAGCATAGAGTGAAAAAATATTGGATCCCTCTAGGGGCTTGGTGGATCAAGAGTAAAAATGGATGTTGTAATTTAATGTATGTTAAAAATTTTAACTCGGTTAAAATAAAAAGTAAAATAAAAATCAATTATTAATTTTATTAATTTTTATAAATTACTAATAGTAATTTTTAAGCTCCAGGTTTATGATAACCCATGGTATTGACCCATGGTAATACCATGGTATTCATGTGAGCATAGACTATTTAAAGGGGAAATTCTATCATCTTAGATCCATCTTAATGATTTCATCCCCCTAAGAGTGGTAGATGTGGAGTTAAGATGGATATAGGTTGGTTTTCATAATAATGAAGATATTAAATAGACTTAGGAAATTATATTGTAAAAACATCTTAAAGTGAATGGTTAAAGCTACATTTAGTCAGTTCACAAAATTTAGTAAAGAATACCAATATCTCCATTAATATTGGTTTTTAATTTTTTCTGATTTAACAAAAAAAGTTCAAAACAATGAAACCTTATCACTCTTTCCGCATCACCCTCGCAGAAGATTTCTCACCATTTTTCAAACATGCTCAATATGATATCTTCATGAAAAAGTTTAGGTACTGATGTTGGATTAGTTGTTTGAAAAATATGTTGGTTTGTACAACTTTTCATCTTCTGTGCTATTCTTAGTTTGTCCTAATGATCTGTAGGGGTTGGAGCCCCTGCACCATATTTTCCTAAAAGGTGGAGATTGTTCACCAAAAAGGAAATTAATCTACATGTTACAATGCTGTTAAAAAATGCGAGACCTATGAGGGTAGTGAATTATGATAATAAGCAATTCAGATTGGTAGAGACGTAATTAAATTTTATTATTTAATTGAAGATTTCCAATTAAAATAATAATAAATCTACATTTATATATTCATATATTGATTGGAAAGATTCTCACAATGGTCACTTCTTTCAATTAGATCCCCTTCAAGCCCTTGGGATACCTAATACTTTCTTATATAATATAGTTGGGGCTTGCTACTGCGTATTGGGGTAAACAAACTTGATGTGTGTTTTGGTCACTTCTTTCAATTAGATCCCCTTCAAGCCCTTGGGATACCTAATACTTTCTTATATAATATAGTTGGGGCTTGCTACTGCGTGTTGGGGTAAAGAAAATTGATGTGTGTGGCTTTTTTTTTTTTTTTAATCTCGCAGTTGGAGTCTATGGAATAAGAAAGAAATTTGATAACTTGAAAAAAGTGGTAGCTTGACAAAAGTTGTAGAGAAAAGATTAATCTCTCCTACCTTGACAGAACTCGTTGTCAATATCAACACCTACAAGAACTTTGTTGTGGAATATTATCAAAACTAATAGAAGGATATGAAAGAGTGTATTGTAAGAACCTTGACAAACACGATCACTGAAACTTGGAACATTGTTTATAGGAAGAGAAAATTATGTTTCTTTTTCCAAACATGTATTTTAGTATATTACAGTTTAATGAATATGTTTTCTTATTATCATATATGGTTTCATACTTTAACAAAACATTCGCCAAGAATTCACAATTTTTTATTATTTAGTAAAAGATTTGCTAAGATCTTACAAGATTTTACAATTCAATGAAAGATTCTCCATCACTGTACAAGATAATATAATCTGGTGAGAGATTCGCCAAAAAAATAATATATACATATTATATTATTAATAAAATCACCTCCCATTTTTCCTATGTATCATGGGGATTAGCCCATTTATTATACATATAAATTCAGGGTGGTTCTTAAAATTTCCACTAAGATCCAACTTGCTTCTCCTCACCTAGAAAGTGCAACTCTCATATGGTGGGAGGCCAAAACCCAACAAGACTTGAAGAAAAGTGGTAAGATAATTTATTCTTGGAATGATTTCATAGCTACATTAAGGAGACAATTCTATCCATTAGCTTATATGTAGAAAGAAATAATGGGTTGGAAAAACTTCAGAAAAGTAAAAGGTATGAGTGTTCAGAGTTATACACAAGAGTTTAGAAGAAGAGCTCTAATTTGGGTGTAGATTTATCATAACAAGACACTCTCCTTAAATACATAGGTGGTTTACTTAGTTACTTGAGGCATATAATTATTATGCTTAACCCTACAAATCTATCTGAAGTATGTATATAGGCTACACATTTAGAAGCAAGAGGGAAGAATGTTCTTGAAGAGATTAGTGAGAAGCCATTTAAGTCTGTAGAAAAGGAAAGGGGAAGTTTAAAGGAAAAGACAAAAAGAATGCTACCATCCAGAAAGAGGGAGAAAATATCACCGATACACATTGTTGAAAAAATGCCATGATGAAGACAATTGTTGGAAACCTCATCTAGAAATGAGACCAAAGAAGGAGAAAGAAAAGATCGCTACAACAACTCAACAATGTCTAGGAGTTGATTTGGGAGATGAGACAAAAATCATAGCCATGGGATTGAAAGGTAAATATTCTATTCCAAGTACTAGTTCTTCTAGAAAGCCCATTGAAACTCAAAATGATAAAGAAATAATATTGAGCTTTTCCATATTAGAGTCATCTCAAAACATAACAAAGTATATACTTTTTTTGATAGTGGATCTTAAGCCAACCTGATTTCAGAAGCCATTTTCAAGAAACTAAACATGGAAACTATCCCTCATGCTAAGCCTTATCCTTTGGGTTGGGTATGTGACAATGCCAAAATGAAAATCACAAGAAAATGCAAACTTAAATTCAGCATCACTACAAGCTTTATTGATGAGGTAGAGCTTGATGTTGTACCACTTGACATATGAGAGATTATTTTGGGGAGTCCATACTTATATGATTGGAAATCCATATTTTATCGCCATGAAACAAATATCATTTGTTTAAATATGGAATTGTGTTTATTTTTAGAGCACACCATAAGAAGATCAATTTATCTCTTGTAAGTTTTAGACAAATGAAGAGGCTTGTAAATGTTAGTCATAATTTTGCAGTATTAATGATCAAACACAAAGATGTTGGGGAATCTGAAGCTTTCCAAGGATGTGATGTAAAAATCAAACATGATTTAGTTGAGGTTGTTAACACATGTGATAAGATGTTTTAAGAATCTGACATGTTGCCTCCTAAAATAGGAATACAACTTGAAGTTCAATTGCAGCAGGATGCATCACTTTGGAACATTGGTGTGTACAAGGTGCCAGTGTTAGAGAATGAAAAGATCAATAAGAAGATGCAAGAACTACTTGACAAAGGGGTCATTAGGCCTAGTACATCTCCTTGTGGGTCTCCTAATTTCTTGGCTCTGAAGAAGGATGGCACATGGTGATAGCGATCACAATCTATGGATTTTGGATCTTTGAACAAAATCATGGTAAAGAATCGTTATCCTCTTCCTCGCATTGATGCCTTTTTAAATCAATTGAAGGATGTTACTTATTTCAATAAGTTGAACTTACGAAGTGGTTACCATAAAAAAATACTTGCTAAAGGTGATACGTGGAAAACCTCTTTCAAGACAAAGGCAACTTCATTACATGCTTTAACAGGGGTGAAATAGGTCTCCCAATGGGGAGGTAAGCAACTTCAATGCATTAAACGGTAAAATTAGTACAATTTTTTTTGCATCAAATCTTAATCAACCATTACAGATTCAGCTGGTGAATCATATGGTACAATAAAATTTGGTGAAGAGTCAAGCCAAGTATAAGGCCAGACATGATAAGTATCGTGTTGAACACAACTTCCAAGTTAGAGATGAAGTAAGGATTTGCATCAACAAAGAAAAGCTTCAAGGTGAACAGAACTTAAGATTATATGAGCCTCCTTTGATTGAAGATTAGGGAGAGAATGTTCAAATTCCAACAATAGAAGGTTTCTCTCGTGAATATCTTGAAGAATTGCAACAAGATACCATTCTTGTCAGAAAAATAAGGACTTCGCACAATGGTAATGTGGAGTACCTTCGTGTGGGTCTCAAGAGAATTAATCCAAGTAAGGCCAAATGTATTGAGAATGGAAGGGTGAGGGAACTACACCCTCACCTACCTGTTGACTGAAAATAATCTTTTGGTGGTCCAAAAGCTTCCAATGGGGAAGATTGATGCAGGGGATCAAAAAAGTGCTAAAAAATGAAGGTTCTCTAAAATGCTCGAAGATAGTTCCATAATGTAGTTCTTATCATCATGAATCCAATGAAATTTGAATAGCTAAAAACCAACATCATATTCTCAAGTTATGATCTTCAGATCATTTGGCTCAACAACTAAAATATTTGCAGGTGTGCTAATTGGGTTGTTGACTCGGAAGTCCGTACTGTTGATGTCAGCATGCTGATCAAGTGAAGGACTAGTATGGGATCTACAAGTGTCATGTTGACATTGGTCCAAGTGGGCACATATGATTTGTTGCAGTTTTTGTTTTAGGTCCAATTAGAGGCTGCCACGTGGCCCAACCAGAGGCCGACACGTGGCACCTCGGGGTTAGTTAAAATTTTGTTTGTTTGGTCTGCAGGCCTCGATGGGTTCAAACTCATGACTTGCCACAGAACACCGCCAAGATCCAACACTACACCATTCACATGAGACTTAACATACTTTGTGTTAAAGTCTTATGGTCATAGTGATCAAAATTACTCTTTTCACTGTTGGTTATAGTCTTAGGTAAAATTATAATATTTTCAAATTAAATTTAACATCTCTCTTCATTGGAAAAGGGTCTTGAGTAAATGTATAAACGTATAATATATATGCTACTGTCATCACAAGCCTAAGGTCATGGTCATCATCAAAATTATCATCAGAAAATCTCATGGGTATTTTCAGGTCATTTGCTCCATACAGGGACAGTTTTACTTCAAAATCAGTTTATGAAGTAATGGACATGAATTTTACAAAAGTGAAAGAGTTTTTTTTTCAATAAAAAACCAAAAAAAAAACTTCCTTCATTTTATGCACAGGTATTATGATTTGGGAGATATGCAGCAAGATTTGAGGCTTATGTTCAAAAAATCAAATTTTGAATTTGTTTCACTGTTTTAGTCAATTTTTCTGCACACTTTTATAACAGATGGAAACGAAATTTGAGAAACCAAAGGAGGTTTTTTTCAAGAATGAGCCAAGTATCAAAAACCTCTTTTAGTTTCTTCACAAGTGTATTGGATTGGAACATTTGACTAGATCTTTATAGCCTAGTTTTAGATATTTAAACATTTAATGATTTCCTATTTTAGCCATGATTTTGCAGCACATATTACGAGGAGATGTAGATGAATCTATGAAAACTAAGAGAGTTCTCTTAAAAAAAAACCTAATCTACAAAAACCTCCAATTTTGTAATAGATGTCATGATTCAAGAGATACAAGTTAATATTTGACCCCTATTTTTAGAAATTTGGTCCCTATTCCTAGCAGGGTGTGCCAAATTTAATGCAACTGTTTCTATCTTTAGGGAGATGGTTGAGCTTGAATCCCTTAGTCCAGGGGTGAACTAATTGTATATATTTCATGAATTTCAGAGTGAAAAAGTTTGGATACTTGAAACTCTGACATTCTGGAACTGGTGTACTTGATTTTTTGGCAGAATGAATATACTATTGCAACTATTTTTCTAGGATTCGTGTGTTGTCGTTAGTGACATTGTTTTCTTCAGTTATTCTTATGCATTTTATTGTTAGATGTTTCTAGCAGCTATCCATATTTATTCTCATGTTAATATCTTAATTTTTAAACAGAATTCAGTGTTAGAAATGATCTGTTTTGTTTGAGATTATCATTTAAGTGTTTTTATCTTCCAAACAGGTGAATTCATGCATGCATTCTCACTTAGTTCCTTCTATCTAAATTCCTCATCACCATACTACTACGACAGATCCATTTGTGTCCTTGATTACACCTATCTTGCCTCCTTTAAATGACTGCAACTGATATTTTGATCTACTTGACCTTGGTTCCTAAACCTATTGCTTCATATCCAACAAAACCTAAATCAAAACCCTATTGAGTTGATAACTAGCCTAAAACCCTAGTATTCTCCAATCACTTCCATTGGCTGTGAGGTTTATTTTAGAGAGAGCCCTCTCTGATTTGGTAGGGCTAGCTACCAGGTCTAAAGTTGGTATGAGGTTACCTCTTTGGTTTCCTTCCTTAGCTTTAGGAAAAATAAGGAGTGCTAATGTTTTGGCATCATTTCTGGGGAGGGAACAATTTCATATTTCTCAGGAAAGATCATCAAAGTTTAGATCTGATGTGCTGATGGTGGAAAAAGGTTGGACACATATGAAGGCTGAAACATTATCCTAGTGACTCCAACTTGATTCGAAGACTTCACTGGCAGTAGGGTCTAGAAATCAAAATGAGTTCTCAATATGGATGGTATGCTCCTATGCATCGAGATCATGTTTCAGGCTTTCCAAATAGTATGCCTCAGGTAGATTGGCAAACATACTCGCCAAAATTTAGAGATGGAAAAGGTGATGATGCTACACTTCATTTAATAAGATTTCATATGCATGTGTGTAAGTTGAGGATTAATTTTCATGAAGATTATTTAATGAAGATGTTCATGCTCACATTAGAAGAAAGAGCACTGCTTTGGTATGAAAGCTTGCCTCCTACTTGTATTTTATTCTCTAAAATATTTTCACTCAGTATTTTTTGAGAAGTATAGAGAAACCTATCCTTTGCTTTTTATTGAGGATTGCTATGATCATTTTGAGAATTTTATTCAAGAGTTGGAAAGTTTTTATGGCGATGAAGAGTTTATGGATGATGACCTCTTGGATGATTTGAATGAAAACCATTTTCACCACAATGAGAAGATTATGGATTCTACCCTGGATGATAATGAACTTGAGCATAATTCTTCAAAAGATGACAATGATCTTCCATCATGTGAAGTTGATAATAATTTGCAGAAGTCTTGCCAATCTTCAAGCAATCAAGATATATATAAAGATGTTCTTTCTAGCTACCCTTCATTCCTTTCCTCTTCTGAGTTTTTAATTCAGGAAGAAATATGCGCATATCAGAATTTTGAGTTTTCTTGTATAGAAACTCTAGAGAGTCATGATTTATCTGTTGAGGTAAAAAATAGTGTACAATAGGTTTGTTGTCTTGAGCTTGATGAACATGTTCAACAACCTTCAAATGATCAAGATATAGAATTTTTCAAAGCCTAAACAATTCTTTTTCTGATATACATGAAAAACCATTTGTAGATATTTGCGTTGATACTAATTTGGCTACCTCAATTGAAGATCTGCAAGAACATACAAATCTTGTCTCTAATTTGGATGGTATGGAGGATCACATTGCTACATTTCCATTTAAGAAGGATCAACCAAATGAAGAAGAACAACCAACCATTATATTTGAAGACATCTCCCTTCTTTTTGTTAATCAACAAGAGGTAATGTTTCATGTTTTCAAGACCCCATGGTCAGTCTTTTGCAAGCATCATAAAAAGTGGAGTTTGTTTTATTCACCAACATAGGTTTTGGACTCAAGTATCATTTTGAGTTTCCATCTTCTAAATATTTCTTTATTCTTAGTGGAATTGAATACAAGCGTCAGTAAAGTAGTCACGTACTTGATTGGTTACAATGGATCTTCTACTTTAGTTGATCATATCACTTATGGATCAGTTAGAGTAGGTAAAGTGTGATGAATAAGCTCAAAATTCTGAGTATCTTTTTCAGTGTACATTTATAGTAGGGTTTGTAGTTAATGGTACAGTTTAGTTTTCAGTGTAATTTGAGTCAGTTTGAAGATTGTAGCTGTAGTGACTCCTTTCCCCAATGAACAAAGCTACCTGGTCTACGATGCTCTTGACACCTCCTAGGGAGCTGTCATCCCCATTGGGGCCAATGTTAGAGTCTTATAGTCACAATGATCAAAATTACTCTTTTCATTATTGGTTATAGTCTTAGGTCAAATTATAATATTTTCAATTAAGTTTGAAATATCTCTTGGTTGGCAAAGGGTCTTGAGTCAATTTCTAAATATATAATGTATATGCTACTCTCATCACAAGCCTAAGGTCATGGTCATCATCAAAAGTATCATCAGAAAATCTCATGGGTCTTTCGAGGTCATTTGCTGCACACAGGGACAATTTTACTTCAAAATCAGTTTTTGAAGTAATGGACATGAATTTTACAAATGTGAAAGTGGTTTTTGTCAACCAAAGACCAAAGAAAAGAACCCTCCTTCATTTTATCCACATGTATTATGACTTGGGAGATATGTAGCGAGATTATAGGTTTATGTTCAAAAAATCAAAATTTGAGTTTGTTTTATTGTTTTAGTCATTGTTTTTTGGCACTCTTTTCTAACAGATGGAAAGGAATTTTGAGAAACCCAAGGAGGTGTTTGTCAAGAACAAGCCAAATATTAAAAAAAATATTTCAGTTTCTTCACAAGTGTCATGGATTGGAATACTTGAATGGATCTTTACAGCGTAGTTTTACAGATTTAAATAGTTAATGATTTCATGTTCTAGTCATGTTTTTTCAGTGCCTATTACGAGGAGATGGAGATGAATTTGCAAAACATGAGAGAGGTTTTTCTTAAAAAGAAGCTAATATAGAAAAACCTCCTTCACGTTTGTAATAGATGTCATGATTCAAGAGATATGAGTTAATATTTGACCCCTATTTTCATAAATTTGGTCCCTATGACAAGCAGGGAGTGGCAAATTTAATGCAATTGTTTCTATCTTTAGGGAGATGTTTGAGCTCGACTCCCTTAGTCCAGGGATGAGCTAATTGTATATATTTCATGAATTTCATATTGAAAAATGTTGGATACTTGAAGCTCTGACATTTTGGAACTAGTGTACTTGATTTTTTGGCAGAATCAATATATTGTTGCAGCTATTTTTATGGGATTCATGTGTTATGGTCAGTGACATTGTTTTCTTCAGTTATTCTTATGACTTTTTTTGTTAGATGTTTCTAACAGCTATCCATTTTTTCTATCATGTTAATCTGTTAAGTTTTAAATAGAATTCAGTGCCAGAAATGCTTTGTTTTGTTTGAGATTATCATTTAAGTGTTTTTATCCTCCAAACAAGTGCATTCATGCATGTTTGCTCACTTAGTTCCTTCTATCTGATTTCCTCATCACCATACTACTATGAGAAATCCATTTGTGTCCTTGATTACATCTATATTTCCTCATTTAAATGACTGCAACTGATCTTTTGATCTATTTGGCCTTGGTTCCTAAACCTATTGTTGAGATTTTCGGTTTTAACAAAATTGGGCAAAATCTCATGTATGTGACAACAACAGGATTTGTTGCTAAATTAGCTCTATTTTGTTAGGAAAGAGTTAATGCATCCTATATTTGTTGTGAGGGGATTTATGAGTCAGTTGGATTCTTTTAGCTATAAAATATATGCCCGTATAGATATTGGGGTGTGGAAGTAGAGAGTATAAGGAAATAATTATTTGTAATCTCCTGATTAATAATAAGATTGCCGATGCCTCTGTTTGGTGACGTAGCCCAGATTGGTTGGGTGAACCACGTTAAATCACTGTGTCATTTGTGTATGTTTTTATACTGTATTTGTCTTTTATATTCTGCTGCGCGCTGTTATGCTCTAACAATTGGTATCAGAGCGTGTTGAGGAGCAAGTGCGTGCGTGTGACAAAGTGGTAGGTGGAGTTTTTTCCGAGATTTGGCGATTTGGAGATCTACGGTGTCTGAACATGACAATAGTTCCATTCGCTTATGGCATCAAAGGTTGGGCCATATGACCGAAAAAGGGTTAAAAATTTTGGCTGATCGCAAGTTACTTCCTAATCTAAAGTCTGGAAAGTTAGATTTCTGTAAACATTGTCTGTTTGGAAAACAAAGTAAGCAAAAGTTTAAAACATGCAAACATACTAGTAAAGGAATACTTGATTATATCCATTAAGATGTTTGGGGTCTAGCCCCTACAACCTCATATGGTGGTTCATCATATTTTGTATCGTTTATTGATGATTTTTCTAGGAAAGTGTGGGTCTACATGTTGAAAAGGAAGTCTGATGTTTTTACAATTTTCAAGCAGTTTAGAGCATTGGTAGAAAACATCACTGGTAGAACTATAAAATGTTTCAGAACTGACAATGGTGGTGAGTTTACTTCCAAGGAGTTTGAAAACTATTGCAAGGATGCAGGAATCGAGAGACATAAGACCACTGTTTATACTCCTCAGCAAAATGGAGTTGCTGAAGGCATGAATAGGACTCTTTTAGAGAGAGCAAGGAGTATGATGAGTAACGTCGGTTTGCAGAAGGAATTGTGGATAGAAGCGGTGGCTACAACTTGTTATGTGATAAATCAATCACCATCCATGACGATAGATTGCAAGATTCCTCAAGAGGTATGGACAGGTCACCCTTGTGATTATTCTAAACTCAGAGTCTTTGGTTGTGATGCATATGCTCTAGTGCCTAAAAATTAGTGAAATAAATTAGATCCAAAGTCAAAAAGGTATATCTTTGTTGGATATGGTGATGGAACAAAGGGATATAGATTGTGGGATCCTACTACCTGCAAGATCATCATCAACAGAGATGTAAAGTTTAATGAATCCTCTCTTGTACAGTTAGATGTAGATAATAGATTGAAATAGGATGATGTATCTGATTTTCAGCACATTCAGTTTGAAAGCACTTCTAATGATAGTCATGATGATCATAGTTTAGATAGTAGTCATGAACAGGTTTCAGAATTAGATCATGAACATGGTTCAGATGTAGATCATGAATAGGTCTCAGATGCTGATCATGAAGAAGTTCCTATAGATGGTAGTCAGCCAATTGTGGAAGCACCAGAAACATCCTTAAGGAGGTCCACAAGAATCAAACGCCCTCCTAAAAGATATGATGATTATGTTACTTCAGTTGCATTTACCACTAATGACGATGAACCTCTGTGCTATCAGGAAGTTGTAGAAGGTTCGAAAAGTGACAAGTGGAAAGCAGCCATGAAGGACGAAATGATGGCCTTAGGTAAGAATGGCACATGGGATCTGGTTGAACTTCTGAAAGACAGGAAAACTGTGGGATGTAAATGGGTTTTCAAGTTGAAACAGGGTATGAATGATACCGAGGACAGGTACAAAGTGAGGCTGGTCGCAAAAGGTTTTTCTCAGAAAGCAGGCATTGACTTTCATGAGATTTTTTCACCAGTTGTTAAAATAGTTTCAATTAGAATTGTGTTAGCATTAGTTGCTTTGCTTGATTTAGAATTGCAGCAACTAGATGTTAAGACTGCATTTTTACATGGAGACTTAGATGAGGAAATTTATATGGAACAACCGGAAGGGTTTGTTCAGCATCGCAATAAGAAATTTGTCTGCAGGCTCAAGAAATCATTGTATGGCCTGAAGCAGTCGCCTCGGCAATGGTACAAGAAGTTTGATTCTTTCATGTTGAGTCAGAAATATATAAGAAGTGAATATGATCATTGTGTTTATTTTAAGCAATTAAATGATGGCATGTTCATTATCTTAGTGTTATATGTTGACGATATGCTTTTAGCAAGCAAAAGCATAGTGGAGATCAACAGGTTAAAGGCTCAGATGGCAAGGATGTTTGATATGAAAGATCTGGGAGAAGAAACACCGATTTTGGGCATGGATATTTTCAGAGACAGGAGCAATGGTAAGCTGTGGCTATCACAACAGAAGTATATTGAGAAAATACTCTTGAGGTTTGGTATGAACAATGTGAAGCCTGTGTCAGTCCCTTTAGCTTCCCATTTTAAGCTTTCTTCCAGTTTATGTCCTAATACAGATGAAGAAAAGGAATATATGTCTCGAATTCCATATGCCAATGTAGTAGGATGTTTGATGTATGCAATGGTTTGTACTCGACCAGATATTTCACATGCAGTTGGGGTTGTCAGCAGGTATATGGAAAATCCAGGTAAAGAACACTGGTCAGTAGTGAAATGGGAGCTTCGGTATTTGAGAGGCACAAGTGATTATTGTATCACTTATAATAAAAGTAGTGAATTTGTTTGTGGATATGTTGATTCCGATTTTGTAGGTGATTTGGATAAGAGAAGGTCAACATCAGGGTATGTCTTTACTCTTGCAGGTGGAGCTATTAGCTGGATGTCAAAGCTACAAAACATTGTTGCTTTATCCACTACTGAAGCGGAATACATTGCTGCGTCTCATGCTTGCAAAGAAGCAATTTGGTTGAAATGTTTGTTTGGTGAGTTTGGTAGGTTGCAGGACAACATCAAGTTATTTTGTGATATTCAAAGTGCAATACATTTGGCTAAGAATCCGGCCAATCATAGTAAATCAAAGCATATACCAATCAAGTACCATTTTGTAAGACAGGTTATCACTGAAAGGTGAGTCTCTCTTGAAAAGGTGCATACAAAGGAGAACTGTGCAGACATGTTCACGAAACCAATTTTGTTAGAGAAGCTACGTTGGTGTTTGGCTTCTCTTGGCTTGCAGAAAAGATAAAAATAATAAAGAAACAAGGTATCAGGCTAATTGTTGTCAAGGTGGAGATTGTTGAGATTTTCGGTTTTAACAAAATTGGGCAAAATCTCATGTATGTGACAACAATAGGATTTGTTGCTAAATTAGCTCTATTTTGTTAGGAAAGAGTTAATGCATCCTATATTTGTTGTGACGAGATTTATGAGTTAGTTGGATTCTTTTAGCTATAAAATATATGCCCGTACAGATATTGGGGTGTGGAAGTAGAGAGTATAAAGAAATAATTATTTGTAATCTCCTGATCAATAATAAGATTGCCGATGCCTCTGTTTGGTGGACGTAGCCCATATTGGTTGGGTGAACCACGTTAAATCACTGTGTCATTTGTGTATGTTTTTATACTGTATTTGTCTTTTATATTTCGCTGCGCACTGTTATGCTCTAACACCTATTGCTTCATATCTAATAAAACCTAAATCAAAACACTATTGAGCTGATAACTAGCCTAAAACCCTAGTATTCTTTAGTCACTTCCATTGGATGTGAGGTTTATTTTAGAGAGAGCCCTCTCTGATTTGGCAGGGCTAGCTTCCAAGTCTAAATTTGGTCTGAGGTTACCTCTTTGGTTTCCTTTCTCAGCCTTGGGAAAATTGAGTGCTAACACTATGGTCAAGTCTTTTATTTAAAGTTTAATGTAATCTGCTATGGGGAAGAGGGGCCGGGAGTTAGCCTTGACCCCTGTTCGTGAGTCACACCATGAAACTGTCGAAAAGTGCTATTGGGGTGGGGGTGGGGATTGGCCCCAGGCCTTGGTCACATAACCTATCACCGGAGCACAACTGAGCACTTGGTAGGAGGTGTAAGGATTTGGGCTCTAGCCCCAGTCGTAACGATTGCATGTAACCACTGCGGAGGAATAGGCTGCTACAGTGGTGGGAGCAAGTAGTTAGCCCCAGCCCCCGGACCCATGACTTCATATGACCACAACCACTAGTAGAAGGCACAGAATGGTAGGAACAACAGTTAGACCATCCCTTGGCTACATGGGCCACGTGACCAAAGGAGGGGCCTTAAATCTGGAGTGTGGAGTTTATTGGTCCAATTAATGATTTGACAAATTGCACCAATTTCGATGCGAACATCGTTGGCTCTAGGAGAGTTTATGGCTCGGTGGGCATCATAAGGGTGGAAAATGTATGACAGATAGGTGTGTTTGATAGATTGTACAACAATTAGCAAAAAAACTTTCGAGAGCCACAACTTGATGCGTTTTTCTCCCTTTTGAGCCCAACAAGAGCCCAGATAGGGGTTTTTGGGTATTGTAAAGCCACGTGAAACATTATTTTTGCATTCTAAGCACTGTAAATCTATGTAATTACATATTTGAGACCGAGAGAAGGTAGGCAAGGTCGAAGGACAGGTGCATAGGCATCAAGTATGGCTCAAGATTAAAGATGCATGAGCAGATGTGTTCTATTCAAAGAAGCAGCCTTAGGCATTGTCGGTCGAGTTCCATGCATTGCTTGTGTATGCCTAAAGTGAAACTGCCCCAGATCTCATCATGAAGAGATGACACATAGTAATCATCCTGTAATCAAAATCTATTCATTTCACCAGGAAATGAAGCACTCCAGTGACAGGAAATGCCTTCTACGTGTCAGCAGTGATATCGATGGCTCTACATCTATTTATTCAGATCGGTATATTGAAAAGAATAGGGGAAGACGAAGGGTTGAGGCCTGAGGCATAAATATTATTTCCATATAGGAGATAAGGGCTTTTTGTTTGGATAAAAGAGCTTTGATTTATTGTGAACAAAGAGACTGTTTGGTTCAAGAAGGAGCCTGTTGTTTCCAATTTGTTTCCCTTTTATTTGATATGTTTAGAATGAGTGTGTTGTTGCTGGTATGAAGACAAATGTGATTTGCTTTGTGCACATTGATAACTATCTGTTCATGGTTATTCCTGGTTATTTTAATGTAATTCAATAACATTGATAATTCATGGAAGGTTGCTGATTCTAGCCTTTGTTAAACATCAATTGCAAGTGTCATTTGTATATAAAGGAATGTATATTCCTGTATAAGTAATTGCATTGTGATTAGGATTTAATATAGCCTTGTTCTTATGTGGACCAGTAATTGATTCATTTGGACTTGGGATTTATATATGATGTTTAACCTCCTTTTCTTTTGCTCCTGTAGGATAGATTAAGATAATTAGGACTAGATTAGAGTAGTTAGAAGTAGTGTAGATAGGATTTAATACATAGTGGTTAGTTGTTTTATTTTGTTGATTTAATTGAAGTCTTCTTCCCAGAAGCAATATTTCAACACCTATTACAATTCACGGGGTCCCTTAAAACTCGTTGGAACTAGCCATTCCAAATGAAAGCAGGCCTAATTGGGGTCTATGGTCGGGTTAGTTCCCCTTGTTGGTATAGCAAAAAATCGCCATGTCAACACCCTACTGTCGAGCGATAAAAAGGTGTCTTTTTAACTCCTATTTATCTTCACATTAATTGTCAACCCAGGGACGACTTTTTATTTCAAGAGTGTACTCAGTCTGAGGCAGCTATTTACTCAAGAGTAATGTTATGAAAGATGTAGTACAATGCTCAAAATACAAGAGTAAACAGGTTCTCAAAATGAGATCTACTTACAATAAATCACATTAAGACTTAAATCATGCATTCAGAAAACTACAGCAAATGATCAGTCAAGGGTACAGTAACAGTAACTCATCCCTTTTTAAACTGATGTAGCTGAAGATAATCAAGGAACAGATCGTCAATTTGGGACCCAGACAGTAAATGTCAATGCCCACTACAGTTTCAGATCATTATTGACACCAAAGAAAAGATAATGCGAATACCAGGAAATGGAACAACAGATAAGAATGGAACAACGACTAGGAAATTGTAACAACAGCTGAATTTAATAAGCAACAACACCTTAGTCTACAAGAATAAGTGCAACAAGTGTATCCTACAGAAATCAAATAGCAATCTTTACTCTAAGAATAAATCGGACAACACACAGAAATAGAACAGAGACTAATTAGCAATGGACTATAGAACAACGCTTGAAAGCTACACATACATGCACACGACACACCTTAATAGTAATCTGATTTGGTAATCCAATTATCAGCCTTATTTATAAAGAATACGACTGTATTTTGTAATGGAACAACAATGTCAGTAGATTCAACAATCGCAAGGAAATATAATCTCTAAGATGAATTTAGTAATACCAATTAATAAGTGTTACAACATGGATACGCTGTAATTGGACAACAATACATTCTGTAAGGATCAACAACGTTATATCAATGATTAAAAGAACAACAATGCGTTACCAAGTCAAGATGAATCAATACGACATTCCTTTCATAGAGAATGATATTACTCAATTGAACATAAATAAGATATAACAGAACCGTGATGTAAAATAATAGAACATACCAGATTACCGAATAAAGCGGATAAGCAAAAACATACATAAACCAAAAAGATAATATACAACAACAACACAATCCACCAGAGGCTGGGCCCTTAGCCGCCAGCGGATGCTGCTGGGCTACTTTAGATCAAGTGAATGAACAACAACTCACAAATCATATATTAATCATCGAACTGTGAAATCATTACAACAACTGAAGCTTTGAGAATTACAACATGCAACAATCCCTTTTTCCTCCTATCCTATCATGAATCATGAATCCTTAATTCTGAATTCCTAATTCTCAAATCATAATTCTGAATCCATCACTCCCAATTCTACATTCTCTCAGCCATCCTCAATTCTAAATCTCCAATCCTTCATCCCCCTCTCTGATCTCTGTTTTCATTTAAATAGAGAGAGAGTAGAGAATAGTTACAATAGAGATAATAACAACATGCTTTCTATTACAAAATTATATTTTTCTAACCAATTGATCAACAAGAGCAAGACGAATTTGGCTTTGCAGATGAGATTTGGAGGATGGCCACAACAACAAATCTGAGAAAATCGTGCTCAAAGAACCCTGCGTTTCTCTCAGTACAAGCCGAATTTTGACAAACTATTCTCTAGTAAAGTTAATTTGGTCTGTTCTGGACAAAACCCATGTTCCGGATTTTCCAGATTCTTCTTCATTTGCCCAGAATCTCAATCGCAAAACTATCACTTCTTATTCCAGCGAATTTCTGAGTTGGCACTTTTAATGATCAAATCTTCAATCTGGAAATTATCTTGGAGGCTAAAAATGGTGAATAATGTTACAAACAATTTATTAAAACTATCATTGATAAAATAATGCATAATCATCAATTTATTAGAAATAAAGGAGAATAAATAATAATTTTACATAAGAGCATAAATCATCACAAAATGGATTTATATAATAAATTATAATAAATGACATGATGAAGAATAATAGAAATGGGTGGAATAAGCGTTCAAAAGTGATAATAATAATGGCATATTAATGGCCCAACACCTACTGCAGAAGGAAAGTTGAGTTGGGAGTGTGATATTTCTTGTACCTCAGACTCAGAAGAAGAGTTGGAGACCTGGCAGAATAAGCTGCATGAATGATCCAAATGGAAAATGGATTCTATCCATGGTATTCATCCACCCATGAAATTTATCCATGGTATTGTAAGTGGCATCCACCCATGGTATTTATTCACCGATGGAATTTTCCCATGGTATTGTATGTGACATCAACTGATGGTATTCATTTGCCCATGGTATTTACCCACCCATGGATTTTAACTGTGGTATTGTAACAAAAAAACGCTATAGGTAACAAGTTGCATTTTGTAAAAATATAGATTGTCTACCACAATGTAGTCTTTACAGTTAGTATATGTTTTAATAAAAAAAAATATTTGTGGTTTTGTTATTGTGTGTTCTCCTCTTTTCTTCTGGCATTTCAATTTTGTAGATCTTGGAGGCCTCCCCCCAAGATCTGAATCAGTGGTATCAAAGTTAGGTTATGATTCCATGGGAATGAGGGTTTGATGTGTATTTTAATTTTAGGTTTTTGTAGCAATATGAAAAAAAATTTAGGCACATGCTATGACTTCCACAAAGCACTTTCTTGGGCAAAGCGGGAAGAATTTTTCTTTTTCCATTTTTTCCAGAATTATTTTTGGACGTCAAGTTTTCATATCAGATCTGAAATTTCAGTACAAAACATATAAAAATAAATAAAAAATTTGGATTCCTTGTGAAAAAATACCCAAATTAAGAAAACCAATCAGCGGAATCAGAGTTTGGATGAGGGAGATATCGCTAATTTAAAAGCAGCTATGTTGCAGACATTTTTCGGGCGACTATTTGTGGACGATGACTCTTGTATCATCTTTTTTTGTTTTTGTGAAAAATTTCAGAAAAATGATTGTAGATTTGATCTCCTCTCGAAAAATCAACCATTTTCAAAAAAAATAGTTCATCGAAACAACGTTTAGATGAGATAGATATCATTGATTTAAAATCAATTACTTTTTTAGAACTTTTGTGACATCAGAACAATTGCAGTGCAAATCTAAGTTTCCAGATTTTCTAGATAGGGACTTCAAATACATGAGAAGATGAAGAATGGTTATTTTTTTCCAAAAATAGGTTACTGTAAAGATTTTGAGTTATATTGACCAAGTTATGTCCATTTTGAATCTAGAGTAGCATTTAGAGCGAGTTCCTTTTGGAGACGTACCCTCCCACCTCACTTTAGTAGGCACCTGCTTCACACTCATCAGTTTTAGAATAGCAGGATTCAAATTGGCTTCTTTGGAGACATTCCCTCCCACCCCAGGCTATGTAGGCACTTGCTACTTCATTATAGTAAGCATCATAGTTATGGGTCAACTGCACAAAATCCTTGTCATCGAAGTCCATTTGCTAGGTCGCACACAGTTAGTATCACAGTTGATCACAAGCATCACAGGGTATCTCTATCCTCATATCTTTGTTCATCATGGTTATTGTTCATCCACAAATCCACACTTTATCGAATTCCATTTGTTAGGGTGCACACTATCACTATCACAGTTGGTCACAAGCATTAAAGGGTATCTCTATCCTTGGATCTTCGTTGATCACGGTTATGGGTTAACCACATAAAACCATTCTCTTTAGTGACTCTTCATATTCAACAAAGTCTTCTCATGAGGGAAATTCACACAATGGGGACCTTTTCTTCTTAAGGAGGGAGGAATGATCTGAATGGATAATGGTATCTACCCATGGTATTCATCCACCCATGGAATTTACCCATGGTATTCATCCACCCATGAAATTTACCAATGGTATTGTAAGTGGCATACACCCTTGGTATTCATACACCCATGGTATTCATACACCCATGGAATTTTCCCATGGTATTGTATGTGACATCAACTGATGGTATTCATTCACCCATGGTATTTACCTACCCATGGAATTTACCTGTGGTATTATAACAGAAAAAGGCTACAAGTAACAAGTCCCATTTTGTAAAAGGACAGATTGTTAACCATAGTGTAGTCTTTACAGTTATTATATGTTTCAATAAAAAAATGTTTCTTTGTGGTTTTCTTATTGTGTGTTCTCCTCGTTTCTTCTGGCATTTCAATTTTTTAGATCTTGGGGGTCTCCTGCCAAGATTCGGATCAATGAAGTATCCACAATGCACTGTTGAAGAATTACGAAATTAGTTCGTTGTATGATATCTAAGGTATGTAACCTGTCTTCTTATGGTTCCTTGGGTGATGTAAACAATTTTCTCAATGATTATGAAGAAAATTTTCCAGAAAGTAAAAGGTTGTTAGCCATAAATATATCCCTGAAAGCTACCCCTACTAGATGGTGTAATACACACAAGAAGAATATAGGAGGTTGGCAGGAATGTCGAAGACTAATGGGGATAAGGTTTGAACATATAGATACAGAGATGGAGATAAAATATGATGGTGAATGTTGGACACCTAATCCTTTAAGGGTTGGTGTGGAAGATGAATAGTCTAAGGAAGTCCAAGAGACCTTGGAATACGAAACCAAGGGTCATATGAATGTACTATAAATGTATATCATTATCAATAATAGATGTATTCTCATGCTTATCATTCATACATTGTTTCTCCCATTTATGTGTTTAACATGGTATTAGAGCGAGTCCATTTTGGGCTTCCTTCCTTCCCTGGTAACTCATTCTTGCCTTTGTTATGCATTTCTGTAGACTGACACCTCTGTCATATTCCTGCAAAATCTCATGCATTGTTGTTGAATGCATTGGTTGAGACTACATGTCATATTCCTACTATTGAAAGGGCTGCATTGCTGCATTAAGGCATTACTTTTCTACCTGGTGCGTAGAAGAATGAATTGATGTGAAGATCGGAGCGAGGTGCTGTGTTGAATGGTTCATGTTCAATGGTGTTTGGCATGTGGTAAGTCTGTTATAAGATCCTAAGAAGTTTATTGATAAATTTTAAGAGTTTATATGTTGGAGTTAAGTCTGTTTTAAGAGTATGGTTATGTCTATGTATTGCATCGATGCTCATTTCCTGCACATTTGAGCCCCCACTTATTTCCACAACTTATCACCACTTACAACCTATCCGTCTGACATTATCAACAATCAATCCAACATATAACTTGGCTCAGGCCCTTCATTACACAGTCGGCCTTCCTCTGCACATTGTCTGTCTCGACCCCTCAAATGTCCCTCATCTCCCTTAGCTCTGTGGTTCTCATACACTATTCCTGCAGCTTCCATATGCATAAAATCACCATATGCTCCCTCTGCGGCTCCCAAATGTTGAATGTGTTAATACCTACATTGAATGCACTATTACCTACACATATGGAGGTTCTAGCGATATGTGAACTTGGGCTATTGGATTCAGATTCCAATGGATTGCAGACATTGTTGGTTGGATGAATCTTGAAAGACTATCAAGGTTTTATACAACCCTTTGTGACCATACATGAAATTATCTATAGTGACAACCTATCTTGAGCATGAGGCAGATGAGAATGAAGCGGGCATAACACTGGATATGCTTGTTAGCCAAGCCAAGATCCTGGCCGCTCTCTTTGAAATACTTGTGGCTCAAGATCACCTCGTAGAAGATATAAGACTCCGACAGATAACTCGCCTTGCTTTTCCTCTGGTAAGCAAAGCGTGTAGTTTCTGCGATCGAAACTAATTTTACTGAGCAACGTTTTGTAGCTAAAATCACTAAGGGATGAGTAGTCATCTCTTTCAATGAGCCTTTGAACAGAGTACAGGTCACTAACAGAAGCATGGCCCTGCAATAGAGAACCACCCAACTTATTTAACAGAGATTGACTTTGCAGTCCTAGATGGGCATAATCTCCATTGCATATTATGCGAGACTATCGCTTGGTATCAATAGAAACCTGCATAGATGGTTCTCTAACTATTGAAATGTGGCAACAATAATATTACAATTTTAATTTGTCCTTGAATTAAAATGAGAATTTAGTCTCACCAGCTATTTGAAAAATAATTAAATAATTCATCTTGAATTAATTAGTTGGAGAAATTCAAGCTGGAAGTCTTTTTGAAGTCATGCAACAATTATCCCTTAAATAAGGAGATAAGGATGAGTTATATTTGAGTTGTAATTAGTTAGCTCAGTTCACTGAGTTAAGTCCAGTTAAATTAGTTCCAAAATGTTTGAGGAACTAATTGTTAGTTCAGTTAGTTAATGCATGCATGCATCCAACTAGTGTACTCTAGATAACTGAAGATTCTTTCATTAGTAACTCATGCATGTCTATTTAGAGAAAGACCTAATTGAGATTAAAGATAGAAACAGTGTACTACCAGTTGCATGAATTTTTCTATAAACAAAACTTGTGCATGCTGAAGGAATTAATTCCTTGAGATGTGCGCAGTTTTACAGGGTGTAAGATTAGTGTGAGTGATCAGTGATACACTTGGTAACAATTGGATCACCTAGGAGAAACTGCGCAAGGAATTATAAAGCTTGGAGGGAAGAGGAGAAGGTTTGTGAGAAGCCTTGTTTGCCTGTGAGCATCCAGGAGGATTGTACTGAGAGTTGGCTAGCTGTTAGAGCTAAGGCTTTGTATAATTATTATGTATTTCCACCTTGTATGATAATACAGATAGTGAGGTTTTTAGCTGATTCTTTCCGCTGAGTATTTTCTGTGTTTCATGTGCATTGATTCTTCTTCTGGTTATATGTGTTCAGCTCATTCTTGATCAAACAATTAAGCTTCTGCAAATTGATTGTAGAATTAAGTTAAAGTATTTTTCTTTGGTTATATTGCATTAACGGGTTAACTTGTAGCAGATCTATAGAGCTGGATTTCTAGACAGAATTTCTACATGGTATTAGAGCCAAGTTTATCGGAGCAGCGAACAGTATACAGAGAAGATAATTCAAAGTTTGAAGTTCACGGTTGCAGGTGCAAATCGAATTCATATCATACGTCAATTGAGATGGGACATTATACGACTAATTGCCCATCAAAGAAGTCCAAGAAGGGATCCTCGGAAGGATCGGAAGGTGAGGCATTAGACTCTCAGTTCTGTTAGGTTCCTATACCAATAGGAGTCATAATTTTTGAATGGTTGAGATTAAACCTTTAATATGTACATACCTTTGTTTTCTGCAAAAGTTTTCCATATTCAAAAAATAAAAAAAATATAAAGAGGGTATGTCCTAAAAGAAAAATCAAAGGACAAAAAGAATAAAAAAGGTCAACAAAGATGAAAAATATGAACCCAAGAAAGAAAAGACCATGAAAGTGTGCAAGTCAAAATTCCACTACTATTTACTTTTTGTACAAAATAAATGATTGTGTGCAGTTTGTAACCTATTCCACAATCCATGATAGTCAAAATGTTTAAACTTGGCTATTTCATGCTTATAGATAGAGAATAAAATCTGACCAAACAGTGTAATCTTGGCAGATAAGTAGATTAGGTAGAGTAAATAAAAAGGAGCTCAACTGTTTAATCTGAGCCCTTGGATGTAATAAGGTTAGATTTAGCTAGATTGCCATTGTAAAGAAAAGAAAATATTTGATAAGGGTTTTCTATATTAAATGCACCCTAATAAAGAGAAGTAAAAAATGGTAGGATGAGTAGGTGGATAAGTAGAAGAAAGGTTGCACAATTGTGATGATTGTTACACAAAAGCATATTTATCACCCTCATCATGAAAGTTATAAGTATGAATGAGAAATTGGATTGACATAAAATTCACAAAGTCAAATTAATTAATTTCCTCACTCATTTCACCTTTTATTTAATTAATTTCCCAAAATAAGTTTCAAGTACCCAAAATCTTAAAGTCAAAGGGGCTCAGAGCATTTCTTTGACTTTTGGAGGGACTGGACCCTCAGCCCAATGACTTATAGATCTTAAGTACTAAAAACCCCTCATAAACATTCACCCTTTCAATTCATTAATTTTCCATAATAAATCCCTTTTCCTAGGGTTAAAACACCATTTCCCTAAGGAAAAGCAATCACCCCCATAGATACCCCTTTTTATGAAAAAACCGACAAAATGCACTTAACTTATGTTGTAATGTCTCTATGTAAAAAGAGAATGAAATCACAAAAATACATTATGATTGGTGCCACTTCATTTATCCCCTGCAATTTTCATATTAACTATTAACATTATTTATATGGTAATTCCCCAAAAAACCCCTTTCCCATATATTTTATTAAACCCCCTTAATATTAATACCCCTATCCCGAAGTTTGAAACATAGACTTTATATTATATTCGAACCCCGACAAAGGACATAATTAATCAATCTGTGATTAATTAAAGTCAAAGCCAATCAAATCATGCCCAATGCATTAATCCTCGCCTTAACCCCTCATTAAACTCAAAATTGCCTCGTTTAAATGACCCTCGGGCCCCTCCATTACCCTCCTTGCAACTCCCGCGCCCGATCACTGCACGATCTCCCCCATCCCCATCAGACGACCCACGTTGATTTCGGAAGGGCCTGAAATCCGAACAATACCCGCCCGAA
Organism: Pinus tabuliformis; assembly: GCA_031772625.1. Taxonomy (NCBI): domain Eukaryota; kingdom Viridiplantae; phylum Streptophyta; class Pinopsida; order Pinales; family Pinaceae; genus Pinus; species Pinus tabuliformis. The sequence goes on from CM062805.1 coordinate 684,413,093, forward strand.
ATGGGTTGTTTTTCACTAGGCCCCCAAGGCGATGTGGCGCTCGATGAGTGGAATCAAGCGGCCTCCCCCCAATACTACTAAGTGCCCAAAAGTTGTGCAAAATAAATTTCTTACCGCCAGCCTGCTACCTGCCAAAACTGTCACTATTCACCTCTCTATGTGACAAACCACTACTATTCACCTGTACCCGCCAAATTGAATTTTGCGCATAAATTTGAAAAAGAGCCCCAAATCATTATTTTATTGTTTTTTAACTGCAAGCTTCCATGCACGCGCCTGTGAATGTTGAAAGTCGTCAACCCACGTACACTTGCACTCTGAAGATGCCAAAAGCTCCCAGATTGCCTTCCAGCCTAATTGAAGCCCTTTCAATCGTTCAAAATCGCCAGTGAACCAGTTCAGACCTAGTTTTCATCAATTCTAGGTATTTAAAATAGAATCCATTGAAAGCCTTGTTAATTTATGAACCAGTCTCTAAAGCTTTCTTAATTGAAATTAAAGGGAGCTCTAGTAGCATAAAACCCACCTGGAATTGAACCCCTATTGTCTCAAAAACTGAAAATTTACTTCCCCCCCCATTCTTAAATCCATAAAACTAAGAATGTCTACCCCTATTTCCATGGATGTCAGGTCAATTACTACTCCTCACTTGGACCTGGATCACCTTCCCCTTGCTGATAAATATTTCCAAATCAAGGACACCTCTATCCTTGAATCCCCTATCAAACTGTACTGTCGATACAGAGACCAATACCTAAAACGAGCTGATAAAATAGGTCTGTGGGAATCTAATTAGCCCAAGTATCAATTCCCTGAGGTGCACATTTTCCATGAAATCATTCATTATTGCCATGCAAACTACATTCCTAGTCAAAGAGCAGTGATGTCCCCTAACCAAACCATACTTTTCACCATCACTGCTGAGTCAATCAATGAAATGCTATAATTACAACTAGGGCAGAAATTAACCCCTATTTCAATTGGAGTCCTACTAGACAAATTTCCCAAGCTTACCACTGCCAAGATTGTTGAAATGCTTCAGACCTTCATCAGGGAGGGAAAGCATGTCCCAACAGAGCCTCCTCCATATTGGGCTACCATATTTTCCCCATTTGGTCAGGATATAGTAGCAATGATCTCTTGTGTTTTAGGTTATATCACCAGTGAATACTTAGATGAAATCATTTTAGCCTTCATGTCCATTTTTACTTCAAGACAGCCCCCTACTGTCATGTATGATTATGCCAAATACATAGCTAATAGGATGCATGAACAATTTTTGAGAATGAATAATGAAAGAGTGTTTATGTATTCTTCAGTTTTGTACTACCTTTTCTTATACTATCAAACTAAAAAGTTCCCATTCACTCTCCAAAAGCTTGACACTAAAGATCATCCTAGGTCAGTTATTTTTTGGACTCCTTTGATACATAATCATGATTCCCCATATCCATACACAGATTTCATTGATCTTTTTGTACATCCAGCAGTGACCATGATGGTAGGAAGTCCTCCTCCAAGAATCAGTTCATACATTAGGAGGATCTTGCAGTTGTCAAAACAAAACAAAGTGGGAGATTGGTACTTGTACCAAAATCACACAGAAATTAGGATCTATGGCTGTGAGTTGGCCCCATATAAGTTACCCAGATACCTCCCAATGAGGTTATCTGCTCTGGAGTACTACAAGAAAATAATCAACTCAAATGAGGTGCATTTTGTCAAAGCCAAAAAGAATGCCCAACTGAGAATCAAGGATCAACTAAGCCCCTTTGTATGCAATAGTAGAGAAGCTAGAAGAGAAGCAGAAGAAATCCATCAGAGACTCAAACTAAAACAAATCTTCATGTGGAGATATGACCCCTATGACTTCATCTTCAACAGAAGATAGAAAAATAAGATGACTCCCTATATTCACCACCGAATCCCTGAAATAGAGAAATATGCAAATCAATTAGAATGGGTGGACAATACTCTAGTGGACAGAGATAGCACTGAAGTTACTATTGAGAATGTACTAATTGATCTAGAGAAAAGGCTTGATGAAGGTTCTTTCCTGCAGGTGCCAGGAGAATCTCAAGCACAAGGAGAATCACAGGCACACAGTGAACAACATGCAGAAGAAGAGTCCCATGTGCAAGAAGAGTTAGAACAACTAGACTTATCAGAAGAATTGACTCAAAAAGGTACACAATGGCCCAATATGAGTACTCCCCCTAACTTACCAAATCCTCTAAATGAGGAGAAGAACCTCAAAAGGAATAGGGAGGAGGCCACTACATCAAGTAGAGAAACCATACAAACATATGCAGAAACCATCCTAGTCAAAAGGCAGAGGTTAAATCCTATTTCAGAGCAAGAATTCACAGAAGAAACAGTGGGGGCCACTAGCACAGATAAAGAAAGAAGTAGGCCTGTAGAGGAAACAGAGTGTTGAAGTTTCCTCATTTAGGATGCCAGCAGACAAAGATCAAGATATCAGAGAAAGGTACAAGGACATCAAATCCAGGAATGAGGGGCTAAAGGCCCAGACTTATGCACAGTACCTCAAGATGGCACCTACCAACCAAACAAGGCTGATGTCAGCCTATGATGTGAAAGAAGGAAAAATGAAAATGACATTCATGAAGCCAACTTCCAGAAGATAGATTTTGAAGTGCTGGCAAAGGACATACATCCTATTGACCAGATTGAGTTGCAAAAATAGACAGGGGAGATGATTTACTCCACCTTGATAGGGAAAGCCAACACAACTCACCAATTGTAGAACTCCATGAATAATATATCAGCTCAGTTGCAATTGGAGAAGGCCTCTTCATAGGCAAAAGACACCAGAATCAAGTCCTTATAAGACTTAATCATTGAGTTGGGACATGATCCCAAAGATGTGAAGGCCACTGAAAAACTGATCAAGAAGAAGAATGATGACATAGTTTCTTTGAAGAAGCAACTCAAAATTCCACCATTGCATCATCTACAAACAACGGAAGTCCTGGAAACACAAAAAGGACAAGAAGAGCTTATGGACTTGGTCCTAAAGCTAAATTATCAATTGAAAGAAATAGAGAAAGAAATGGACACACTGATTCAGTCCACACAGAGTGAAATGGCCACTACTTCCACAGCTGCCATTTCCACAGTAACAACTACAGTCCCTTCAACATTGGCAGCCTCTTTAGCACCAACAGCTCCACCTACTATAGCACTGCCAGTCACAACTGAGTCTACAACTGCAGGTACCTCAACAGAAAAGATAGCAGAGTTAGTGAAAGCCATGGAGGAAATGTCCATCCAGGAAATAGAGCTTAAGAGGCTTAAGGAGAAAGTGACAATATTAGAAACTGACTGTAAGCTTGCCTAAATACAACAGAAAGAAGAAGCACAAAAATCCCTAAGGATGGGTGAGAAGATAAAGGTCCTTGAAAAAGATTTAACTTTGCAGATGCCACTAGGACAAACTAAGGAGATGCTCTGGGTCAATGTCATTGACTCTGTCAATGATATTTGGCCATCAATTCAAGTAATATTTGAGCAAATAGAACTAGTGAAAGTGGCCATCGAAACGATTCAAAAGATAAAGGAAGAACTAGGAGACTAGCTTGAGGATGCTAATCGATTCATCTATTTCTTAAATAGAAAGAACATGCATGAACTAAATGAGCTTGGTGTGGATGACAGAACTGAAGCCATCATTAAAATCAAAAAGATTCTTTCTAAAAGAAACCTTATGCTTAAACTGGAGGAAAAATGCCATAACATGCAGGTTGGCATTGACAGATTCATGACAAAATTTCAAATTTTGAGGGATAAAGGCCTTCCAAGTCCCATGGTCATCCATGACAAACTTATGACCTAATTGGACTATGTTGACATATTAAAGAAATTATCTAAGGAATAGCCAAGCACTTCAGGAGTCAAAGCATTGCCAACAGGGAAAGTATTATATGATACTTTAGAAAATCTATTCTTCCTAGAGCATGAGGTGAAACATTTATTTGTCACCAAACAAAAATTTTCCGAATACATTGAGGAAGACAAGATAGATAGAAGGATGCTCAAAGTAAAATTACCTGAAGATGAATGGTGGGAAAAGATGACAAATTTACTATAAGTTATCACAATAAATCTAAATGGAAGCTAGATGAAAAAAGTAAACAGGGTCAAAGAGTAACAGGTTAAAGAGAATCAGTTAAAAACCAAAGACAAATATTATTCCAACATACACATATCAGCCAACCTAAAAGGGCTCAAGTTCAACTGCAAACAACTAGCACTATCACAAAAAAAGGGACAACATGATGCAGTTTTCCATCTGTCTCTATCATCATGCTTGAAGATACTTTGATTTCCTAAATTAATTCTCAAACTGTTATGAGATATTTTGTAATTTTTTTTGTATTAATACTTCAAATTTCAAAGTATTTAGGGTGGATTCAAAGACATTTCTGTAAACTGGTATCTAAAATCATAGTGCTATTGTATCAAGACTGGATTGGCTTGCTGGATCATGGAATAAAGTTTAGACATTTTACAGGATTCTTGTGTAAAGCGAAAATTAGATAAGTATTCTCTCATGTGTATTATTGTTTTTCCTTATGTTTATTAATAATCATATGTATTTCTATGAAATCCAAATGGTAAACTAGGAATGATATTTTAGAACATGCTTTAATGCACTCTGTCTTGACTGTTTACCTTCTTAATGGTTTCTGCTAAACTATCTTAGCTAGGGAATTATTAAATGCTCCCTTACTTCCATAGTTTTCCGCTGTGGCCTATGTAGCAAAGAATTCTTAATTTCTTTTTGTTTATGATCACCTTCTGTTACTCATTCTGATCCCGGTCTAAGGATTCTTCATTGCCCTTTTACCCTGGTTAGAATCATTCCATCGATCATCCCTTTGAAGATTTGCCTTTTGCTTTGCTAGCCTGCCCTATAAACAATCCCTTTAATGATCTGGTCCAGTTAAGCTATCCTTTGATTGAATCCATAGCCCAATGGCTTAAAGACCTAACTCTATCCATCTGTTCCAAGAATTCCACCACCCAACGTTCAATCAAAATCAAAATCCTTATGAACACTAAGAACTAGCCTAAAATATAATAAAAAACAAAGTTAAATTATAAAGAGAGAGCCCTCTCTAGAGTTAGGTTGGCTAGAATCTGAGTCTAAAAGATTAGGTTTGTGGTTACCTCGGATTATTCCTTCTTTCGATAAATTCTAGGGAAGACTTCTGAGTGATAACATAGTGGCGACCATACTAGGCACTCAAACCCTCAGTCTTAATAAACCTTTGAGAAATTTCAATAGTTTATTTCAAGCCTCTTGAAGGGTTTATTAGAAGTTATTTATAAAAATCTCATAAAAAGGAAGTAACTAGAAAAGTTTGAAACTCTCGCTTCAATGAGAACTCACTATACTAGGGAAAATCCTGATCCAAACCCTCCCCAAGCATTTGATGATCCTAATCTGATTTCAAGAATATCCAGAAGACAAGAAAATTTAGTCCGTCCTACACCTTCAATTAAAGTAGATTCCTTCCCGGATGAGTGGTTTTTTTGAAGACCTCCCCTTTGACAAGTCTTTTGACCTTTCCCTATTTAGAACCAGGTTTGAGAGTGCACTTGATGACATAGTTCTAGATCCAGAATTTACAGCAAAACTTGAAGTCCAAAGGGAAAACTTGTCAATTGATCAATACATTCTAAATTCCCCTCAGTCATCCCTTACTACTGTTAATATCCTTGAGCTTTCTGAAATAGTTTCAACTTCCTATAGTTCACCTTTATTCCCTTCCATCTCCAAAGTTTATTCCTCATCTCCATTTATACCTTCACTTCCCCACTAGCCCATCATTACCCATCAAACATCTATTACTCCCAGTTCTCCATTACCCACTATATCATCCTCGGGAACCCAAACTCCCCTTCTTAGTCCTGCCCAACTTAGAGCCATGGAAAATAGATATGCCCCTCTTGTGTTACCTGCTCCACTGGGTGCCATGCCACAAGAATACCAGAACAAAATTGTCCAATTTGATGGAATAAGAACCTATACAACATCGCAACACACAAGAAAGACGATAGATTATTTTGAATTACATGAAATTGATCTTGGAGATGTCCAATGAGACTTTTTTTTTTTAGACTCTAGCTGGCGATGTAAGAACATGGTTTAGATCTTTACCTACTAATAGTATAGATAGTTTAGAAGTATTTTACCAGCAATTTTTAAATAGATGGGAAAAGAAAAAGAATCCTCCTCAAATCCTTTTAGAATATGAAAACATCAAGAGAGGGCCAAATGAAATAGTCCAGGACTACTGTACTAGATTTAACAATATATACAATGCAATTCCAGTCGACCTTAGACCCCCACCTAGCTTATCTGATAAAGTTTCTTGATGGGTTTGACATTGATATGGAATTCCAGCTTAGAGAGAGAAACCCTCCAACTCTAGAAGATATGCAGAGTGTAGCAGTTAGTGTTGAAGCTAACTTGCTAGCAAAAGAAGCTAGGGTTAGGAATGAAAGAAGAGCACCCTTGAAAGATGAAGCCTCACCCTTTGACCTTAAAATGATGCCCTAGCCAAAGGAATGGAAAAGCTAATGGATAGGATGGAGAACATTGAAAGAAAGCCTCATTGGGATAATCAACAGGCACCTCCAATGAGAAATCCAAACTTTAGAAAGAATCAAAATCAAAATATTGGAAAAAATGGGCCTGATCAGAATATTATGCCACCTTTTCAAGAAAACTATGACGAAACTTCCCATTCAAAAGACCTTGAACAAGACAAACAAATTAACTTAATGGGATTAGATGAGGAGGAAATTGTCTTTTTGACTCAAGATGATCAAGAATTACACATGCTTCAACAATTATAGACCCAATTCGGAGAATCATTCGATTACAAGAAAGGATATGATTCTGCTATCTTCAAAGTGCACAAACAGTAGAATTTGAGGAGTAAGAAGAACATTGACACTCCTGACCAAAACAAGAAAGCAGTACCAAACAAACCTAAGAAAATTAAAGCAGTTCCAATTACCAAACTCTCTGAATCCTCTCTAGACCAAATCAGAATCCTTCTGGTTTGACAATTTTAGATATAACCAATGACCAACCCCCTGATAATCAACCATCCACCTCAATCCCCTCAAAGGAAACAGTGGAAGAAACTCCAAACATCACCTTAGAAAATCCATAGAAAAAGACTTCAAACGTAGAAAAAGAAGAGCAACCTGCTCCAAACCTTGCTATTAAAATTCCAAACACTCAAACAGAGAATCCCCTTTGCCTTTCAATTTGGGAGCAAAGGTGGCCAAATTGAAAATATCGGTTCCCTTAACAGAGCTGATTAAACATGAAAATTACAAATCTCAAATAAGAAAATCCTTAAACTTTGTTTAGAATGAAGACTCTGTTAACTTATTTAATGATTAGCCTAAGCTTATTCTTGGTCCTGATGTTAATGGAAAACCAGTGGAAGGAGGGATACCACCCTTTTACATTAGCCTTAACATTCATGATAAAATCCTACACAATGCTATGCTAGCCTCTGGGTCTTCACACAATCTAATTCCTAAATCTGTTATGGAGAAATTGAACTTAAATATCACTAGGCCTTACAAGGACCTGTTTTCATTTGATTCAAGTCAAGTAAAGTGCCTAGGGCTGATCAAAACCTGTGCGTTTCCCTAGTACAATACCCTGCTAAGACTATTCTTATGGACATAATTGTTCCTGATATACCACTTAAATATGGCATGTTGTTGTCTAAATCATGGGGGCCTAAACTCTAAGGATATTTGCAACTTGACATGTCATATCCCACAATTTTAGTTTTTGGACATCCTAACAAACTGTATAGAGAGACCCTAATGATGTATGTAGTGATTAGCCAGGAGAGGCCTCAAAAATTTCCTCTATATTCCATGCATTCTGACATCGATTCTTTCATTATGTACAATGCTGAACCAAACCAAGAAAATACTTCAAACATCATTACTTTAGAACCAAAAGAAATTGCAGTTGCAGCAGAAATCAAATTGTCCAAATTCAAGAGCTTTTAGATAAAAAATATGATCAAGATACCTTAATCAAAGAAGATTTTGTTCCCCTAGATAGTAAGAATTATGAACATGAAATACTACGGCATCTTGAATTTGATGGATCAGTGAACAAATTAGGAGCAGGAGCAGGAGTGTGGATTTACAATTTAGAGAATGATCACTCAGAGGGCCATGCCTACATACTGAATTTCAAATGCACTAACAACATGGTTGAGTATGAAGCACTTATTTTAGGTCTCAAATTGGTTAAAAGGTTAGGAGATATAAGAGTTTCTATTATGGGAGATTCTAAGTTGGTTATTAAACAAATCAATGTTGTATATATGACCAAAGATCCTAGATTAAGTTTTTATAGAGGAATAGTTGTCGAAATATTGAATACCTTTTTGGAAACTAAGATTGCAGTCATCCCAAGAAAACACAATATGTAGGCTTACAGTTTAGCAATGTTTTCCAGCACTTGTAACTTACCATTTCAACCTAACCATCAGTACACTACTGAGGTTAGGCACAGACCTGCTATCCCTAATAACTTGAAAAACTAGCAAGTATTCACTAATGACTAAAAAATAAACAATTTTCTAACTTTAGAGGAAGAATTTGTAAATTTCTAAATGTATAATATATATGATACTCTCATCACAAGCCTAAGGTCATGGTCATCATCAAAAGTATCATCAGAAAATCTCATGGGTCTTTCGAGGTCATTTGCTGCACACAGGGACAATTTTACTTCAAAATCAGTTTTTGAAGTAATGGACATAAATTTTACAAATGTGAAAGTGGTTTTTGTCAACCAAAGACCAAAGAAAAAAACCCTCCTTCATTTTATCCACATGTATTATGACTTGGGAGATATGTAGCGAGATTATAGGTTTATGTTCAAAAAATCAAATTTTGAGTTTGTTTTATTGTTTTAGTCATTGTTTTTTGGCACTCTTTTCTAACAGATGGAAAGGAATTTTGAGAAACCCAAGGAGGTGTTTGTCAAGAACAAGCCAAATATTAAAAAAATATTTCAGTTTCTTCACAAGTGTCATGGATTGGAATACTTGAATGGATCTTTACAACATAGTTTTACAGATTTAAATAGTTAATGATTTCATGTTTTAGTCATGATTTTTTGGTGCCTATTACGAGGAGATGGAGATGAATATGCGAAACATGAGAGAGCTTTTTCTCAAAAACAAGCTAATATACAAAAACCTCCTTCATGTTTGTAATAGATGTCATGATTCAAGAGATATGAGTTAATATTTGACCCCTATTTTCATAAATTTGGTCCCTATGACAAGCAGGGAGTGCCAAATTTAATGCAATTGTTTCTATCTTTAGGGAGATGGTTGAGCTCGACTCCCTTAGTCTAGGGATGAGCTAATTGATTATATTTCATGAATTTCATATTGAAAAATTTTGGATACTTAAAGCTTTGACATTTTGGAACTAGTGTACTTGATTTTTTGGCAGAATTAATATATTTTTGCAGCTATTTTTCTGTGATTCATGTGTTATGGTCAGTGACATTGTCTTCTTCAATTACTATTATGAATTTTTTTGTTAGATGTTTCTAGCAGCTATCCATTGTTTCTATCATGTTAATCTCTTAAGTTTTAAATAGAATTCAGTGCCAGAGATGCTTTGTTTTGTTTGAGATTATCATTTAAGTGTTTTTATCTTCCAAACAAGTGAATTCATGCATGTATACTCACTTTGTTCCTTTAATCTGATTTCCTCATCACCATGCTACTATGAAAAATCCATTTGTGTACTTGATTACATCTATATTTCCTCATTTAAATGACTGCAACTGATATTTTAATCTATTTGTCCTTGGTTCCTAAACCTATTGCTTCATATCCAATAAAACCTAAATCAAAACACTATTGAGCTAATAACTAGCCTAAAACCCTAGTATTCTTCAGTCACTTCCATTGGATGTGAGGTTGATTTTAGAGAGAGCCCTCTCTGATTTGGCAGGGCTAGCTTCCAAGTCTAAATTTGGTCTAAAGTTACCTCTTTGGTTTCCTTTCTTAGCCTTGGGAAAATTGAGTGCTAACACTATGGTCAAGTCTTTTATTTAAAGTTTAATGTAATCTGCTATGGGGAAGAGGGGCCAGGAGTTAGCCCTGACCCCTATTCATGAGTCACACCATGAAACTATCAAAAAGTGCTATTGGGGTGGGGGTGGGGGGGGACTGGCCCTAGGCCTTGGTCACATAACATATCACTGGAGCACGACTGAGCACTTGGTAGGAGGTGCAGGGATTTGGGCCCTAGCCCCAGTCGTATCGATTGCATGTAACCACTGTGGAGGAATATGCTGCTATAATAGCGGGGGAAAGAAATTATCCCCAGCCCCCGGACCCATGAATCCATATGACCGTAACCACTGGCAGAAGGCACAAAATGGTGGGAACAACAGCTAGACCAGCCCTCGGCTACATGTGCCACGTGACCAAAGGAGGGGCCTTAAATCTGGAGTATGGAGTTTATTGGTCTAATTAATGATTCAACAAATTGCACTAATTTCGACACGAACATTGTTGGCTCTAGGAGAGTTTATGGCTCGGTGGGCATCATAAGGGTGGAAAATGTATGACAGATAGGTGTGTTTGATAGATTGTACAACAATTAGCAAAAAAACTTTCGAAAGCCACAATTTGATGCATTTTTCTCCCTTTTGATCCCAACAAGAGCCCAGATAGGGGTTTTTGGGTCTTGTAAAGCCATGTGCAACATTATTTTTTCATTCTAAGCACTGTAAATCTATGTAATTACATATTTGAGACTGAGAGAAGGCAGGCAAGGTTGAAGGACAGGTGCATAGGCATCAAGTATGGCTCTAGATGAAAGATGCATGAGCGGATGTGTTCCATTCAAAGAAGCAGCCTTAGGCGTTGTCGGTTGAGTTCCATGCGTTGCTTGTGTATGCCTAAAGTGAAACTACCCCAGATCTCATCATGAAGAGATGTGACATAGTCATCATCCTCTAATCAACATCTATTCATTTCACCAGGAAATGAAGCGCTCCAGTGACAGGAAATGCCTTCTACGTGTCAGCAGTGATACCGATGGCTCTACATCTATTTATTCAGATCGGTATATTGAAAAGAACAGGGGAAGACGAAGGGTTGAGGCCTGAGGCATAGATATTATTTCCATATAGGAGAGAAAGGTTTTTTGTTTGGATAAAAAATCTTTGATTTATTGTGAATAAAGAGGACTATTTGGTTCAAGAAGGAGCCTGTTGTTTCCAATTTGTTTCCCTTTTATCTAGTATGTTTAGAATGAATGTGTTGTTGCTGGCATGAAGACAAATGTGATTTGTTTTGTGCACATTGATAGCTAACTATTCATGGTTATTCCTGGTTATTCGAATTTAATTCAATAGCATTGATAATTCATGGAAGGTTGCTGATTCTAGCCTTTGTTAAACATCAGTTGTAAGTGTCATTTGTATAGAAAGGAATGTATATTCCTGTATAAGAAATTGCATTGTGATTAGGATTTAATATAGCCTTGTTCTTATGTGGACCAGTAATTGATTCATTTGGACTTGGGATTTATATATGATGTTTAACCTCCTTTTCTTTTGCTCCTGTAGGATAGATTAAGATAATTAGGACTAGATTAGAGTAGTTAGAAGTAGTGTAGATAGGATTTAATACATAGTGGTTAGTTGTTTTATTTTGTTGATTTAATTGAAGTCTTCTTCCCAGAAGCAATATTTCAACACCTATTACAATTCACGGGGTCCCTTAAAACTCGTTGGAACTAGCCATTCCAAATGAAAGCAGGCCTAATTGGGGTCTATGGTCGGGTTAGTTCCCCTTGTTGGTATAGCAAAAAATCGCCATGTCAACACCCTACTGTCGAGCGATAAAAAGGTGTCTTTTTAACTCCTATTTATCTTCACATTAATTGTCAACCACACTCCAAAAATCCACACTTTATTGAATTCCATTTTTTAGGTTGCACACTGTCAGTATCACAATTGGTCATAAGCATTATAGGGTATCTCTATCCTTGGATCTTCGTTGATCACGGTTATGGGTTAACCACACAAAACCATTCTCTTTAGTGACTCTTCATATTCAACAAAGTCTTCTAATGAAGGAAATTCACACAATGGGGACCTTTTCTTCTTAAGGAGGGAGGAATGATCTGAATGGAAAATGGTACCTACCCATGGTATTCATCCACCCATGGAATTTACCCATGGTATTCATCCACCCATGAAATTTACCAATGGTATTGTAAGTGGCATCCACCCATGGTATTCATTCACCCATGGAATTTTCCCATGGTATTGTATGTGACATCAACTGATGGTATTCATTCGCCCATGGTATTTACCTACCCATGGAATTTACCTGTGGTATTATAACATAAAAAGGCTATAAGTAACAAGTCACATTTTGTAAAAGGATAGATTGTTCACCATAATGTAGTCTTTATAGTTATTATATGTTTTAACAAAAAAATGTTTCTTTGTGGTTTTCTTATTGTGTGTTCTCCTCTTTTCCTCTAGAATTTCAATTTTTTAGATCTTGGGGGTATCCTGCCAAGATCCAGATCAATGAAGCATCCACAATGCACTGTTGAAGAATAACCAAATTAGTTCATTGTATGATATCTGAGGTATGTAACCTGTCTTCTTATGGCGCCTTGGGTGATGTAAATAATTTTCTCAATGATTATGAAGAAAATTTTCTTGAAAATAAAAGGTTGTTAGCCTTAGATATAGCCCTGAAAGCTACCCCTACTAGATCATGTAATACACTTAAGAAGAATATAGTGTTGGATTGTGTTATATTCTTTCCACGACTAGCCCACGTAGTTAATTGGGGGTTAGAGGGGGGGAGGTCACAGGGGGTTTGAGGGGCACCCGTAACCCCACTTTATGGGGTCCAGTCCATGGTTTTTAGTCCATGGTTTTGGATGCGATGGTTTTTTGGTCCATAATATTGGATGCTTCGGCATGTATAAATATGTATTGTAGCATTGAAAGGAACATAATGAAAAATCAAGTTGGTAGTCCCGGTTTTGGGATCCAGGGGAAAATATTTGTGTATATGTGTTTTATGTGTTATGCTCTCGCATCATTTATTTTATGTGTTTTAGAATTCGTATGCAGGTAATTTCTGTACGGGGTTAAAACCTACATTTGGTATCGGAGAAATTTTGGCTTCAAGGGGATGCCTTTGTTGCTGAGGGGTTTTTCTCGGGCCTATGGTAGACCCTATTCAGTGGGAGATCTGCGAGATTGATTCTGGTGGTGAAAGAAGACGACAAGTAGTGGAAAGATAGAGATTGATAAATTTAATGGTTAGAGTTTTGAGTCGTGGAAACTCAAGATGGAGGATCTGTTGGTGTATAAAGATCAGTGGATCGTGGTAGATCCGGGTACTAAACCAACAGGAGTGTTTGATGAAGAATGGAAGAAGTTGGATCGGAAGGAAAAGAGCACAATACGATTGTGTGTCTCGGATTCAGTATTGTTGAATGTATCAGGGGAAGCTACGACGAAGGCTTTGTGGGACAAGTTAGGGACTTTGTACCAATCTAAGTCTCTGGTGAATAAACTGTTCTTGCGGAAAAAGTTGTAAAACCTGAGGATGAAAGATGGAGACTCGGTGACAGAGCATCTGAACGCATTTAATACTGTGGTAAGTCAGTTAGAATCTGTTGATATTAAAATTTCAGATGAAGATATGTGCATCAGTTCGTTGTGTTCTCTACCATATTCATGGGATATTCTGGTTATTGCAATAGTTAGCAATGCATCTGCCTTGCAGTTTAATGAAATAGTCTTAGCCTTGCTGACGGGGGAAATGAGATGGAAAAATATGGAGAGTGAGAATGGTGATGCCTTGTCTATACCAGGACAGTCCCAAAATAGAAACAAAGATAAGTCATCGAGTGGGAGATCTAAATCTAGAGGGAGATCTAAATCTCCTGGAAAACTTGTAAAGTTGGTGCAATGGAAATGCGGAAAGGAAGGCCACTTTAAAAGGGATTGCAAATCTAAAGCTCTTGAAAAAGGAAAGGGATCTGATGAGGCTCCTTCTGCAGAGGTGAAAACCACCTTAGATGAAGGTGGGGATGTGTACTTGGCTTCTTCAAGTACACATGTAGATCATGAGGCATGGTTGATTGACTCAGGTGCATCCTTTCACTTCACTTCCCATAGAGAGTGGTTCTACGAGTATGAGAAATATGATGGTGGTGATGTCTTCTTGTGGGATGACAGGAAGGCTAGAATTGTTGGTCGTGGAAAAGTAAAGTTGAAGTTACAAGGTGGAAGGGTTAGAATGATTCTAGGTGTTCTACATATTCCTGCATTAGCCAGAAATCTAATTTCTGTAAGAAAGCTGGATGATGCAGGTGTAAAAATAGTGTTCGAGAAGGATACCTGCAAAATGGTTCGGGGAGCACTGGTATTGATGTGGGGGGTTCATATTGGAACTCTGTACAAGCTACAAGGTAGGACTGTTATTGATGGGTGTAATAGTTCTATGGTTCTTGAAAGTGGAGAGAAAATCTAGTGGTCACTGGAGAGAAGACCATGCTGTGGCATCAAAGGCATGGACATATTGGAGAGAAGGGCCTTCAAATACTTCATGGTAAAGGTATTGTAGAAGGTATGAGTAATAGCTCTCTGGATTTTTATTTCTATAAAAATTGTGTATATGGGAAGCTGAATCAGGTGAGTTTCCCCTCTGGTGGTAAGAGGACGAAATAGAAATTAGAGCTTGTGCACAGTGATGTGTTTGGACCTGTGAAGATTCCATCTGTTGAAAAGTGTGCAACAAGAAATGCTTGTTGAGAATGCAACAAGATGATGGAGCTTAGTGGAAAGGAATTGCCTTCACTAAGTGGGCCCGCAAGCAATTTATGGCATAAAGTCTATTTTTGGATCACAGCAAGAGTGATCACAGCAGGAGTGATCATAGCAGGAGTGATCACAGCAGGAGTGATCAGAGTCTATTTTTAGACTGTTAGTCAAAAATAGAAAAGTCAAATATTATTGTCTCATAGTAATATTTAGACTATAAACTTTATCTTATTCTCTTGGAGCACTTCAGTTTGAGCTACAGATGTGGCACATGCAGCTGTCAGAAGGAAATGCATTTTATTTGTGGGTCAGTTGAGCTATTTCATGTAGGACATCAGTTAGAACTCATGTGGTTGAGTTCTGTGGAGTTAGATGAGCAGTTAATGGAGTTGTGTTCAGTTTGACTTAGTTGAACTAGTTGTATTTAGTCTAACTGATCAATAGACTAAGTGATGAGTTGTGTGAATTAGTTATTAATTAATTCACTAATTATTAACTCATAATGCAACTGAAGAATACATCAGTTAACTCAGTGCATGTACAGTTCAGTGGAGACAGGTGTTAGAGGTTGAGATTGCTATCAGTTGTGCATGAGATTTTGCACATGCATGGATTGAGTAATGCCAATGACAATTGCACAGTATGGGGCCAATACCAAGTGAATATAGCCTCTGCTCACGTGATTCCCAGTGTGGGTGATTCTCTTGAGGTAAAAACGAGTTTGGTTCAACCATTCTCATTCATTCTCAGCAGGTATTGTGCAGTGGAGGTAGGCAAGCAGCGGAGGAGATTTGGAGATCAGATATGAGCTGTATTGTGTGTAACAGGTGGAGATAGTGCTGGATACTTGGGAGAAGTATTGACTATGTAATGCTACATGTTCTCAATCAATATAATATACAGATAGTTGGGGTTTTTAGCGAGATGCTTTCCTCGGGAAAATACTGTGTTGATATGTGTGATTGATGCTTCTATGTGCGCATGTTATGTTTTTGCTTCTGTAAATTGATGATCAACATAGAGGAGCTTATGTATTGTGTATGTATTCTGCAATAGTACATGATCAGGATAATCTCTGTTGAATATGTGTTTATTATTCAAAATTTCTACATGGTATTGGAGCTGTTGATCATCAGATCTACTATTCAGGAAGTGTTTACATTCTATTTCTTCAGGCAGAGTCTGTGATCGGGCTAGGTAGCCTCTGGATTCATCCTTCTTTTGGAAGGTGAGATATCTAGTGAATGCCCATATAGTCGATCTCTGTACGAGAAATACTTTGTTCTCACGAATTTTAGATCAGAAGCGGTTGAGTTTTTTTGAGCTGGTGGAATTCGAATTTGCAACAGTGTTTTCTTGGTGTCAAAGTTGAAATGTCTTTCAACAGATTGCGATTGGAGTATGCCCTTGAGGGCAGCTTGAACTATATTGCATGGAAGGACAAGATGGAGGTGGTGTTGGATGATAATGGGTTGAAGGAGTTCATAGATGCGGATGTCCCAAAACCTACTGATGCTACTCAAGTCAGGGATTGGCAAAAGAAGATAGCAAAGTGTTGAAGGATTATGTTGGAGGGCGTGAGGGATCACATTGTGTCCAGCCTCCATGGAAAGGCTTCTCCATATTTGATGTGGAAAACATTGACAGAATTATTCCAAAGAAAGAGTGACCAGAGGAAGTTGGCGCTCAAGGATAAACTCAGAAACATTAGGTGTAAGAATGGAGACAGTATGCCCTAGTATCTCACGAAGTTCACCCAATGCCAGGATGAGCTGGGAAGTGTGGGGGTAACTGTTGAGGATGAGGATATGGTGAGTCTAGCAATCCTTGGCCTTCCTAAGAGTTGGCATAGCTACCAGGACTCGGTGAATGGAAGGGAGAAATTGCCAGGATGGGAGAGACTTTGGTCGGATCTTGTGCAAGAGGAGATTAGATGGTGCACCAGAGACAGTTCTTCATCTATGCATGATGAGGAGAACTGTGCCTTAGCGAGTAAGGTGAAGAAGGGGAAGTGGAAGGTTTCTCTTTACAAATCCAGTTCTTCCAATGATGGGAAGAGGGTTGACAAGTCGAAGGTGCGATGCTTTTGTTTTCATGAGTTGGGCCATTATGCTACTAATTTCCCAAAGAAGAAGTCCAAGAAGGGATCCGAGGAAGGATCTGAAGGTGAGGCAGCCTCACTTGCTTCATAGTTTGAGTTGGACTTCACACTCTTCACATGCATGGTTTCATCCATGGTGGGAAGTGGTTGGTTTCTTGACAGTGGAGCTTCTTTCCACATGACCGATGACAAAAGTTTGTTCAGTACTTTGGAGGAGAAATATCTCCAGATACTCATAGGGATGGGTAATGATGAGAAGTATAGTGTGTCAGGTGTAGGCACGATTATGTTTCAGAGGGAGCATGGAGCTCGCCTTACCTTGACCAATGTCAAGTATGTACCAGGACTGAAGAGAAACTTGGTGTCGATCATGATGCTGGAGGACAGAGGCTATGATGTAGTCTTCAGTAAGGGAAAGGTTTTCCTTAGACACATCATCACTAGACAGGTGAAGTAGATTGGTTCACGGGTCAAGAACCTGTATGCTCTTGAGGTTCAAGATGCATGCAAAGCCTTGAGCAGCAAGGCAACTAATGGAGACTTGGTGGTTGAGAGGGAGCGTATATTACCTCTCAACATACAGAGCCAGAAGAAGTCTCAGACAATTGTGGAGGAACCACGACTGGTGCAGCAGCTTCAGGAGGTTGTGGAGCAGCCACAACAAGGGAAGATGAGAGGAGATCAAGTAGAGACATCTACTCATGCAGAGACCTCCAGTAGGGGGAAACTTCGAGCCAGGTGGGCAGAGGGATCGCATGCATCCATACCTCTAGGTAGGAGGTGGGGTGATGTGGATTGATCGTCCCAAGGAGGAGGGGCAGGATCCTTGAGGTAGCCAACCTCTTGGATGAGACCTTGCTACGGGAGCCCTGATGTGGAGTAGCAGGAACTGACCGATTGGGTAGAGAAAGACGTAGATGGAGCGGAAGAGAGAGCGACAGTGCAGGGAATTCCAGGACAGCGCATAGCATGCAGGCTACAACAATGTGAGAGGCACAAGTGTTTTGGACAGTGCTAGGTGGCACAGAGAGGTGTGCAATGGTGCGAGATGCATGGAGATGTTGCAGTAGCGCAGATGTCAGAGAGGGAGCACTTGTCAGCAGCAGGTAGAGCTTCATCATCACAGTATGTTTCTAGCCCAACAGAGTGGTTAGTTGGGAGTGTTTTTGTTCCAAGTGTTGTTGGAGCAAAGTGGACCGGGTAGATGTGTTGCATGCAGAACATTCCAGAGTTACAGGATTAGGTTTGAGAGGAAGCCTTTCTTGTTGAGAGGGAGTGTTGAAAAGTGTGCAACAAGAAATGCTTGTTGAGAATGCAACAAGATGATGGAGCTTAGTGGAAAGGAGTCACCTTCACTAAGTGGGCCCGCAGGCAATTTATGGCGCAAAGTCTATTTTTGGATCACAGTAGGAGTGATCACAGTAGGAGTGATCACAGCAGGAGTGATCAAAGTCTATTTTTAGACTGCTAGTCTAAAATAGAAAGTCAAATATTATTGTCTCATAATAATATTTAGACTATAAACTTTATCTTATTCTCTTGGAGCACTTCAGTTTGAGCTACAGATGTGGCACATGCAGCTTTCAGAAGGAAATACATTTTCTTTGTGGGTTAGTTGAGCTATTGCATGCAGGACATTAGTTAGAACTCATGTGGTTGAGTTCTGTGGAGTTAGATGAGCAGTTAATGGAGTTGTGTTCAGTTTGACTTAGTTGAACTAGTTGTATTTAGTCTAATTGATCAATAGACTAAGTGATGAGTTGTGTGAATTAATTATTAATTAATTCACTAATTATTAACTCATAATGCAACTGAAGAATACATCAATTAACTCAGTGCATGTACATTTCAGTGGAGATAGGTGTTAGAGGTTGAGATTGCTATCAGTTGTGCATGAGATTTTGCACATGCATGGATTGAGTAATGCCAATGACAATTGCACAGTATGGGGCCAATACCAAGTGAATATAGCCTCTACTCACGTGATTCCCAGTGTGGGTGATTCTCTTGAGGTAAAAACGAGTTTGGTTCAGCCATTCTCATTCATTCTCAGCAGGTATTGTGCAGTGGAGGCAGGCAAGCAGCGGAGGAGATTTGGAGATCAGATCTGAGATATATTGTGTGTAACAGGCGGATATAGTGCTGGATACTTGGGAGAAGTATTGAATATGTAATGTTACATGTTCTCAATCAATATAATATACAGATAGTTGGGGTTTTTAGCGAGATGCTTTCCTCGGGAAAATACTGTGTTGATATGTGTGATTGATGCTTCTATGTGCGCATGTTATTGTTTCTGCTTCTGTAAATTGATGATCAACGTAGAGGAGATTATGTATTGTGTATGTATTCCGCAATAGTACATGATCAGGATAATCTCTGTTGAATATGTGTTTATTATTCAAAATTTCTACACC
The DNA here is from genome assembly GCA_031772625.1 of Pinus tabuliformis. Taxonomy (NCBI): domain Eukaryota; kingdom Viridiplantae; phylum Streptophyta; class Pinopsida; order Pinales; family Pinaceae; genus Pinus; species Pinus tabuliformis. The sequence goes on from CM062805.1 coordinate 684,432,525, forward strand.
ATCACTGGATAAGTTTGTGTACTATATATCATTTATAGATGACTTCTCAAGGAATACATGGATATATTTCCTTAAGAAGAAATCTGAAGTCTTTGACAAGTTTAAAGGATTCAAGGCTCTGGTGGAAAACTAGACAGAGAAGAAGATAAAGGTGCTGAGAATAGATAATGGTGCAGAGTTTTGCAGCAAGAAATTTGAAGAATTTTGTAAGAAGTGTGGTATAGCACGGCAAAAGACTACTCCATATACACCTCAGCAAAATGGAGTTGTAGAAATAATGAACAAGACATTGATGGAAACGGCAAGAAGCATGCTTAGTGGTGCTGGGTTAGGATAGGAATTCTGGGCAGAGGCTGTGGATACTGCATGTTATCTGGTCAACAGGTCACCATCAACGTTGGAGGATATGATTCTACAAGAGGTATGGACTGGTAAGAAACCCTCTCTTTCACATCTGAGGGTATTTGGATGTGATGCATATATACATGTTCCAAAGGAGAAACGAACCAAGTTGGATAGTAAATCTGAAAAGTGCATCTTTATTGGGTATAAGGATGGTTTAAAGGGTTATAAGCTTTGGAACCCAGTCACAAGGAAGGTTGTGTATAGCCAAGATGTGGTGTTCAAAGAGGTAAAATATGTTATTAAACATGAAGTTCAACCAAAGGAACCTAAGAAGATAGAGTTTGAGCTAAAGGAGGAAGAATTAGACTCTACAACGGAGGAGGAATCAAAATATGAAGAGCCACAAAATCTAGGTGTGAGAAGATCAGTTTGAGAAATAAGGCATCCACAAAGGTATAGTCCATCTATTTTCTGTTAAAATTTTGCTTTATCTATTATTGATGATGATCCCAAAACTATTAAAGAAGCAGTAGATTCAGAGGATGGGAAACTCTGGAAAGAGGCCATGGTTGATGAAATGACATCGTTACACAAAAATGAAGCTTGGAATCTGGTGGAGTTGCTGGCTAGAAGGAAACCCATTGGCAGTAAATGGGTGTTCAAGAAGAAGACAAATGCATAAGGAAAGGTGGAGAAATAAAAATCTTGGTTGGTAGCAAAAGGTTATTCCCAGGTGCCGGGAATTGATTTTGGTGATATTTTTTCTCTTGTTGCCAAGGTAATTTTATCTGTTGCTGCTGCTTTTGATTATGAGGTAGAACAGATGGATCTAAAGACAACATTTCTTCACGGGGATCTGGAAGAGGAGATCTACATGAAGCAACTTGAAGGCTTTGAGGTGAAGGGTAAGAAAGAACTGGTATGCAAGTTAAAGAAGTCTTTGTATGGGTTAAAACAGTCACCAAGGATGTGGTATCAGAAATTTGGTACATTTATACAGGGACTTGGTTTCACCAAAAGCAAAGAAGATCACTATGTGTATTTTAAATTAATTGGTGACCGTGTTATTTATCTGGTCTTGTATGTGGATGATATGTTGCTAGTTGGAAATGACAAAGAAATTATCCAGGATTTGAAGATCCAATTGGCCTCCAAATTCAACATGAAACATATTGGTGCTGCAAACTATATTTTGGGCATGGAAATTAAAAGAGATTGGGCAAAGAGGAAGCTTTGGTTAAACCAGAGGAAGTATGTCGATACAATACTGCATAGGTTTAATATGCAGGATAGTAAACCGGTGAAGGTTCCTATTCCTGTAGGTGTGAGGTTATCTGCTGAACAGTGTCCCAAGACAAAAGAAAAGGAAGAGAACATGTCTCGTGTTCCCTATGCAAGTGCAATTGTTAGCCTGATGTATGAAATGGTCTGTACTAGACCAGACATTGCACATGCAGTGGGAGTGTTGAGTAGGTTTATGTCAAAACCATGGGAGGAGCACTGGATAGCAGTGAAGTGGGTTTTCAGGTATTTACGTGGCACTAGTGATTATGGTTTGTGCTACCAAGGAAGACCAGGATTGGACAGAGTGTTGGATATTCGTGGCTTTGTTGATGCAGACTGGGTTGGAGATCTAGATTAGAGAAGATCTACAAGTGGGTATGTGTTTAACCTATTTGGAGGTGCAGTCAGTTGGATGAGTAAGAAACAATTTGTAGTGGCACTATCAACTACAAAGGCAGAATACATGGTAGCCACTCATGCAAGCAAGGAAGCAATTTGGTTGCAGAGATTGTGTTCAAGTATGGGGTTAGTACAGGAAGCTATAATGATAGACTATGACAGCCAAAGTGCAATTTTCTTGGCAAAGAACCTTGCATATCATTCAAAGACAAAGCACATTGATGTTCAGTATCACTTTGTGAGGGATATGATAGAAGACAAAAAGGTGTTGCTGGTAAAAGTGGACACTTTGAAGAATACTGTAGATGCATTGACAAAATCTGTGAGCTCTGAGAAGTTCTCTTGGTGTAGAGAAGTAATGGGAATTGCAGGGTTCGATAAATGACTAAGCTCTCTTGTGCCCCCCTGTGGAAAGAAAACAACAAGTGGGAGAATGTTGGGTTGTGTTATATTCTTTCCACAACTAGCCCACGTGGTTAATTGGGGGTTAGAGGGGGGAGGTCATAGGGGGTTTGAGGGGCACCCGTAACCCCACTTTATGGGGTCTAGGGCAGTGCCCCGGAAAATTTTGGTTTTGGACCCTATGTTAGGTTGGGCGGACCCACCTATGGTTTTGTGCATGATTTTCGCACATGTTTTTTGGACACAATGTTTTTTCGGTCCATGGTATTGGATGCTTCAGAATGTATAGATATGTAATGTAGCATTGAAAGGAACATAAAATCAAGCTAGTAGTCCCAATTTTTGGATCCAGTGGAAAATCTCTGTGTATATGTGTTTTATGTGTTATGCTCTCGCATTGTTTATTTTATGTGTTTTAGAATTTGTATGCAGGTAATTTCTATATGGGGTTAAAACCTACATATACGAGGTTGGTAGGAATGTTGAAGACTAATGGGGATAAGGTTTGAACATATTGATACAGAGATGGAGATAAAATATGATGGTGAATGTTGGACACCTAATCCTCTAAGGGTTGGTGTGGAAGTTGAATAGTCTAAGGAAGTCCAAGAGACCTTGGAATATGAAACCAAGGGTCATATGAATGTACCATAAATGTATATCATTATCAATAATAGATGTACTCTCATGCTTATCGTTCATACATTGTTTCTTCCATGTATGTGTTTAACATGGTATCAGAGCGAGCCCATTTTTGGCTTCCTTCCTTCCCTAGTAAATCCTTATTGCCTTTGTTATGCATTTCTACAGACTGACACCTCTGTCATATTCCTATGAAATCTCATGCATTGTTGTTGAATGCATTGGTTGAGACTGTATGTCATATTCCTACTGTTGAAAGGGTCACATTACTACATTAAGGCATTACTTTTCTACCTGGTGCGTAGAAGAATGAATTGATGTGGAGATCATAGCGAGGTGCTGTGTTGAATGGTTCATGTTAAATGGTGTTTGGCATGTGGTAAGTCTGTTATAAGAGCCTAAGAAGTTTGTTGATAAATTTTAGGAGCGTATATGTTGGAGTTAAGTCTGTTTTAAGAGCATGATTATGTCTATGTATTGCATCGATGCTCGTTTCCTACACATTCGAGCCCCCACTTATTTCCACAACTTATCACCACTTACGAATTCTCTGTTTGATGTTATCAGCAATCAATCCAACATATAAATTGGCTTAGGCCCTTCTTTGCGCAGTCAGCCTCCCTCTGCACACTGTCTGTCTCGACCCCTCAAATATCCTTCATCTCCCTCGGCTCTGCGGTTCCCATACATTGTTCCCGCGGCTTCCATACGCATAAAATCACCATATGCTTCTTCTGTGGCTCCCATATGTTGAATGTGTTAATACCTATGTTGAATGCATTAATACCTACACATATGGAGGTTCTAGTGAGATGTGAACTTGGGCTATTGGATTCAAATTCCAATGGATTGTAGGCATTTTTGATTGGATGAATCTTGAAAGACTATCAAGGTTTTATACAACCCTTTGTGACCATACATGAAACTATCTACAGTGAAAACCTATCTTGAGCTTGAGGCAGATGAGAATGAAGCAGGCATAATACCGGAGCTGCTTGTTATGCAAGCCAAGGTATTAGCCGCTCTCTTTGAAATACCCGTGGCTCAAGATCACCTCATACAAGATAAAAGACTCCACATATAACTTGCCTCTCTTTTCCTCTGGTAAGCAAAGCGTGTAGTTTCTGTGATCGAAACTAATTTCATTGAGCAACGTTTTGCAGCTAAAATCAATAAGGGATGAGTAGTCATCTCTTTCAATGAGCCTTTGAATATAGTACATGTCACTAATAGAAGCATGGCCCTACAATAGAGAACCACCCAACTTATTTAACAAAGATTGAATTTGCAGTCCTAGATGGGCATAAGCTCCATTGCATATTATGTGAGACGTCGCTTGGCATCAATAAAAACCTGCATAGATGGTTCTATAACTGTTGAAATGTGGCAACAAGAATATTCCAATTTTAATTCGTCCTTGAATTAAAATTGAGAATTAAAATTCGAATTTAGTCTCACCAGCTATTTGAAAATTAATTAATTAATTCATCTTGAATTAATTAGTTGGAGAAATTCAAGCTAGAAGTCTTTCTGAAGTCATGCAATAATTATCCCTTAAATTAAAGAGATTATCCCTTAATTAAGGAGATAAGGATGAGCTATATTTGAGTTGTAATTAGTTAGCTCAATTTATTGAGTTAAGTCCAGTTAAATTAGTTCCAAAATGTTTGAGGAACTAATTGTGAGTTTAGTTAGTTAATGCATGCATGCATCCAACTAGTGTACTCTAGATAACTGAAGATTCTCTCATCAGTAACTCATGCATGGTCTATTCAGAGAAAGACCTAGTTGAGATTAAAGACAGGGACAATGTACTATTAGTTGCATGATTTTTTCTATAAAAAAAACTCGTGCATGCTGAAGGAATTAAATCCTTGAGATTTGCACAGTTTTACAGGGTGTAAGATCAGTGTGAGTGATTAGTGTTACACTTGGTAACAACTGGATCACCCAGTAGAAACTGTGCAAGGAAATAGAAGGCTTGGAGGGAAGAGGAGAAGGTTTGTGAGAAGCCTTGTTGGCCTGTGAGCATCCAGGAGGATTGTACTGAGAGTTGGCTAGTTGTGAGAGCTAAGGTTTTGTATAATTCTTATGTATTTCCACCTTGTATGATAATACAAATAGTGGAGTTTTTAGCTGAGGCTTTCCCCTGAGTATTTTCTGTGTTTCATGTGCATTGATTCTTCTTCTAGTTATATGTGTTCAGCTCGTTCTTGCTCAAACATTTAAGCTTCCGCAAATTGATTGTAGAAGTAAGTTAAAGTATTTTGGTTTGGTTATATTGCATTATCGGGTTAACTTGTAGTAGAGCTATAGATCTAGATTTTTAGACAAAATTTCGACATGGTATCAGAGCCAAATTTATTGGAGCAGTGAACAGTATATAGAGAAGAGAATTCGAAGTTTGAAGTTCACGGTTGCAGGTGAAAATCGAATTCATATCATACTTCAATTGAGATGGGACATTATGCGACTAATTTCCCATCAAAGAAGTCCAAGAAGGGATCCTCGGAAGGATCGGAAGGTGAGGCATTAGACTCTCAGTTGTGTTAGGTTCCTATACCAATAGGAGTCATAATTTTTGAATGGCTGAGACTAAACCTATAATATTTACACACCTTTGCTTTCTGCAAAAGTTTTCCGTATTCAAAAAATTAAAAAAATGTAAAGAGGGTATGTCCTAAAAGAAAAATCAAAGGACAAAAGGAATAAAAAAATTAAACAAAGATGAAAAATATGAACCCAAGAAAGAAAAGAGCATGAAAGTGTGCAAGTCAAAATTTCTTCCACTACTATTTACTTTTTGTACAAAATAAATGATTGTGTGCAGTTTGTAACCTATGCCACAATCCATGATAGTCAAAATGTTTAAACTTAGCTATTTCATGCTTATAGATAGAGAATGAAATCTGATGAAACAGTGTAATTTTGGCAGATAAGTAGATTAGGAAGAGTAAATAAAAAAGGAGCTCGACTGTTTAATCTGAGCCCTTGGATGTAATAAGGTTAGATTTAGCTAGATTACCATTGTAAAGAAAAGAAAATATTTGATAAGGGTTTTCTATATTAAATTCACCCTAATAAAGAGAAGTAAAAAATGGTAGGATGAGTAGGTGGGTAAGTAGAAGAAAGGTTGCAAAATTGTGATGATTGTTACACAAAAGCATATTTATCACCCTCATCATGAAAGTTCTAAGTATGAATGAGAAATTGGACTGACATAAAGTTCACAAAGTCAAATTGATTAATTTCCCCTCACTCATTTCACCTTTTATTTAATTAATTTCCCAAAATAAGTTTCAAGTACCCAAAATCTTAAATTCAAATGAGCTCAGAGCATTTCTCTGATTTTTGGAGGGACCAGACCCTCGGCCCAATGACTTATAGATTTTAAGTACTAAAAACCCCTCATAAACATTCACCCCCTTCAATTCATTCATTTTCCCTAATAAATCCCTTTTCCTAGGGTTAAAACACCATTTCCCTAAGGAAAATCAATCACCCCCATAGATACCCCTTTTTATGAAAAAACCCACAAAATGCACTTAACCTAACTTGTAATGTCTCTATGTAAAAAGAGAATGAAATCACAAAAATACATTATTCTTGGCACCACTTCATTTATCCCCCGCAATTTTCATATTAACTACTAACATTATTTATATGGTAATTCCCTAAAAAACCCCTTTCCCGTATATTTTATTAAACCCCCTTAATATTAATACCCCTATCCCGAAGTTTGAAACATAAAATTTATATTATATTCGAACCCTGACAAAGGACATAATTAATCAATTTGTGATTAATTAAAGTCAAAACCAATCAAATCACTCCCGATGCATTAATACCCGCCTTAACCCCTCATTAAACTCAAAACTGCCTCGTTTAAATGACCGTTGTGCCCCTCCATTACCCTCCTTGCAACTCCTGCGCCCGATCACCGCACAATCTCCCCCATCGCCATCCGACGACCCACGTTGATTTCGGAAGGGCCTAAAATACAAACAATACCCGCCCGAAATGGGCTATTTTTCACCGAGCCTATGAGTCGACATGGCACTCGATGAGTGGAATCGGGCGGCCTCCCCCCAATACTACCAAGCACCCAAAGGTTGTGCAAAATAAACCGCTTACCGCCAGCCCGCTACCCGCCAAAACTGTCACTATTCACCTCACTACACAACAAACCGATACTGTTCACCCATACCCACCAAATTGACTTTTGAGCATAAATCTGAAAAAAAGCCCCAAATCATTATTTTATTGTTTTTTAACTGCAAACTTCCATGCACGCACCTGTGAATGTTGAAAGTCGTCAACTCACGTACACTTGCACTCTAAAGATGCAAAAAGCTCCCAGATTGCCTTCTAGCCTAATTGAAGGCCTTTCAACCATTCAAAATCGCCAGTGAACCAGTTCAGACCCAGTTTTCGTCAATTCTAGGTATTTAAGCCAAATCCATTGAAATCCCTATTAATTTATGAACCAATCTCTAAAGCTTGCTTAATTGAAATTAAAGGGAACTCTAGTAGCATAAAAACCACCTAGAATTGAACCCCTGTTGTCTCAAAAACTGAAAATTTACTTTCCCCCTCATTCTTAAATCCACAAGAACTAAGACTGTCTGCCCCTATTGCCATGGATGTCAAGCCAATTACTACTCCTCACTTGGACCTAGACCACCTTCCCCTTGCCGATAAATATTTCCAAATCAAGGACACCTCTGTCCTTAAATCCCCTATCAAACTGTACTGCCAATATAGAGACCAATACCTAAACCAAGATGATAAAATAGGTCTGTGGGAATCTAATTTGCCCAAGTATCAATTCCCTGAGGTGCACATTTTCCATGAAATCATTCATTATTGCCATGCAAACTACATTCCCAGTCAAATAGCAGTGATGTGCCCTAACCAAACCATACTTTTCACCATCACTATCGAGTCAATCAATGAAATGCTGTAACTACGACCAGGGCAGAACTTAACCCCTATTTCAATTGGAGTCCTACTAGACAAATTTCCCAAGCTTACCATTGCCAAGATTGCTGAAATGCTTCAGACCTTCATCAAGGAGGGAAAGCATGTCCCAACAAATCCTCCTCCATATGTGGCTACCATATTTTCCCCATTTGGTCAGGATATAGTAGCAATGTTCTCTTGTGTTTTAGGTTATACCACCAGTGAATACTTAGATGAAATCATTTTAGCCTTCATGTCCATTTTTACTTCGAGACAGCCCCCTATTGTCATGTATGATTATGCCAAATACATAGCTGATAGGATGCATGAACAATTTTTGAGAATGAATAATGAAAGAGTGTTTATGTATTCTTCAGTTTTGTACCACCTTTTCTTATACTATCAAACTAACAAGTTCCCATTCACTCTCCAAAAGCTTGACACTAAAGGTCATCCTAGGTCAATAATTTTTTGGACTCCTTTGATACATAAGCATGATTCCCCATATCCATACATAGATTTCATTGATCTTATTGTACATCCAGTAGTGACCGTGATGCTAGGAAGTCCTCCTCCAAGAATCAGTTCATACATCAGGAGGATCTTGCAGCTGTCAAAACAACACAAAGTGCGAGATTGGTACTTGTACCAAAATCACACAGAAATTAGGATCTATGGCTGTGAGTTCGCCCCATATAAGTTACCTAGATACCTCCCAATGAGGTTGTTTGCTTAGGAGTACCACAGGAAAATAATCAACTCAAATGAGGTGCATTTTGTTAAAGCCAAAAATAAGGCCCAGCTCAGAATCAAGGATCAACTAAGCCCCTTTGTATGCAATAACAGAGAAGCTAGAAGAGAAGTAGAAGAAATCCTTCAGAGACTCAAACTAAAACAAATCTTCATGTGGAGATATGACCCCTGTGACTTCATCTACAATAGAAGACAGAAAAATAAGATGACTCCCTATATTCACCACCGAATCCCTGAAATAGAGAAATATGCAAATCAGTCGGAATGGGTGGAGAATACTCTAGTGGACAGAGATAGCACTGAAGTTACTGTTGAAAATGCACTAATTGATCTAGAGAAAAGGTTTGATGAAGGTTCTTTCCTGCAGGTGCTAGGAGAATCTCAAGCACAAGGAGAATCACAGGCACACAGTGAACAACATGCAAAAGAAGAGTCCCAGGTGCAAGAAGAGTCAGAAAAACTAGACTTATCAGAAGAACTGACTCAAACAGGTACACAATAGCCCAATATGAGTACTCCCCCTAACTTACCAAATCCTCTAAATGAGGAGAAGAACCTCAAAAGGAATAGGGAGGAGGCCACTACATGAGGCAAAGCAACCACACAAACATATGTAGAAACCAGCCTAGTCAAAAGGCAGAGGTTAAATCCTATTTCAGAGCAAGCATTCACAGAAGAAATAGTGGGGGCCACTAGCATAGATAAATAAAGAAGAAGGCCTGTAGAGGAAATAGAGTGTTGAAGTGTCCTCATTTAGAATGCCAGCAGACAAAGATCAAGATATCAGAGAAATGTACAAGGACATCAAAGCCAGGAATGAGAGGCTAAAGGCCCAGACTTATGTACAGTACCTCAAGATGGCACCTACCAACCAAACAAGGCTAATGTCAGCCTATGATGTGAAAGAAGGAAAAATGCAAATGACATTCATGAAAATTACCACACAACAACCAAGATTAGCAGCTGAGTTCCAAAAGATAGATTTTGAAGTGCTGGCAAAGGACATACATCTTATTGACTAGATTGAGTTGCACAAACAAACAGGGGAGATGATTTACTCCACCTTGACAGGGAAAGCCATCGCAGCCCACCAATTGCAGAACTCCCTGAATAATTTATTAGCTCAATTCCAATTGGATAAGGCCTCTTCACGGGCAAAAGACACTAGAATCAAGTCCTTATAAGACTTAATCATTGAGTTGGGACATGATCCCAAAGATGTGAAGGCCACTGAAAAATTGATCAAGAAGAAGAATGATGACATAGCTACTTTGAAGAAGCAACTCAAAATTTCACCATTGCATCAACCACAAACAATGGATGTCCTGGAAACACAAAAAGGACAAGAAGAGCTTATGGACTTGGTCCTAAACCTAAATGACTAATTGAAAGAAATAGAGAAAGAAATGGACACATTGATTCAGTCCAAACAGAGTGAAATTGCCACTACTTCCACAACTTCCATTTCCATAGTAACAACTGCAGTCCCTTCAACATGGCAACCTCTTTAGCACCAACAGCTCCACCTGCTATAGGATTGCCAGTCACAACTAAGTCTACAACTGCAGGTACCTCAAAAGAAAAGACAATAGAGTTGGTGAAAGCCATGGAGGAAATGCCCATCCAGGCAACAGAGCTTAAGAGGCTTAAGGAGAAAGTGGCAATCTTAGAAACTGACTATAAGCTTGCCCAAATACAGTAGAAAGAAGAAGCACAAAAAGCCCTGAGGATGGGTGAGAAGATAAAGGTCCTTGAAAAAGATTTAACTTTGCAAAAGCCACTAGGACAAACTAAGGAGATGCTCTGGGCCAATATCATTGACTCTGTCAATGATATTTGGCGATCAATTCAAGTAATATTTAAGCAAATAGAACTAGTGAAGGTGGCCACCGAACCAATTCAAAAGATAAAGGAAGACCTAGGAGACCAGCCTGAGGATGCTAATCGACTCATCTATTTCTTAAATAGCAAGAACAGGCATGAACTAAATGAGCTTGGTGTGGACGACAGAACTGAAGCCATCATTAAAATCAAAAGCTTCTTTCTAAAAGAAACCTTATGTTTAAACTGGAGGAAAAATGCCATAACATGCAGGTTGGCATTGACAGATTCATGACAAAATTTCAAATTTTGAGGGGTAGAGGCCTTCCAAGTCCCATGGTCATCCATGACAAACTTATGACCCAATTGGACTATGTTGACAGATTAAAGAAATTATATAAGGAACAGGCAAGCACTTTAGGAGTCAAATCATTGCCAACAGGGAAAGTATTATATGATACTTTAGAAAATCTATTCTTCCTATAGCATGAGGTGAAACATCTATTTGTCACCAAAACAAAATTTGTCAAATACACTGAGGCAGATGAGATATATAGAAGGATGCTCAAAGTAAAATTACCTGAAGATGAATGGTGGGAAAAGATGACAGATTTACTATAAGTTACCACAGTAAATATAAATGGCAGCTAGATGAAACAAGTAAACAGGGTCAAAGAGTATCAGGTTAAAGAGTATCAGTTAAAAACCAAAGACAAAGATGATTCCAGCATACACATATCAACCAACCTAAAAGGGCTCAAGTTCAACTGCAAACAATCAGCACTATCACAATAAAAGGGACAACATGATGCAGTTTTCCATCTGTCTCTATCTTCATGCTTGAAGATATTTTAATTTCTAAATTAATTCTCTAACTGTTATGAGATATTTTGTAATATTTTTTTTGTATAAATACTTCACATTTCGAAGTATATAGAGTGGATTCAAAGACATTTCTGTAGACTGGTATCTAAAATCATAGTGATGTTGTATCAAGGCTGGATTGGCTTGCTGGATCATGGAATAAAGTTTAGACATTTTACAGGATTCTTGTGTAAAGCGAAAATCAGATAAGTATTCTCTCATGTGTATTATTGTTTTTCCTTATGTTTATTAATAATCATACGTGTTTCTATGAAATCTGAATGGTAAACTAGGAATGATATTTCAGAACTTGCTTTAATGCACTCTGTCTTGACTATTTACCTTCTTAATGGTTTTTGCTAAACTATCTTAGTTAGGAATTCTTAAATGCTTCCTTACTTCCGTAGTTTTTCCCTGTGGCCTATGTAGCAAAGAATTCTTAATTGCTCTTTGTTCATGATCACCTTCTGTTACTCATTCTGATCCCAGTCTAAGGATTCTTCATTGCCCTTTTACCCTGGTTAGAATCATTCCAACCATCAGCCCTTTGAAGATTTTCCTTTTGCTTTGCTAGCCTGCCCTGTAAACAATCCCTTTAATGATCTGGTCCAGTTAAGCTATCCTTTGATTAACTCCATATCCCAATGGCTTAAAGACCTAACTCTATCCATCTATTCCAAGAATTCCACCACCTAGCTTTCAATCAAAATCAAAATCCTCATGAACACTATGAACTAGCCTAAAATATAATAAAAAACAAAGTTAAATTATAAAGAGAGAGCCCTCTTTGGAGTTAGGCTGGCTAGAATCTGAGTCTAAAAGATTAGGTTTGTGGTTACCTCGGATTATTCCTTCTTTCGATAACTTCTAGGGAAGACTTTGGAGTGATAACATAGTGGCGACCATACTGGGGACTAAAACCCTCATTTAATAAACCTTTCAAAAATTTCAAATTTTTATTTCAAGCCTCTTGAAGGGTTTATTAGAAGTTATTTATAAAAATCTCATAAAAAGGAAGTAACTAGAAAAGTTTAAAACTCTGGCTTCAATGAGAACTCATTATACTAGGGCAAATCCTGATCCAAACCCTCCCCAAGTATTTGATAATCCTAATATGTTTTCAAGAATATCCAGAAGACAAGAAATTCAGTCCATCCTACAACTTCAATTAAAGAAAATTCCTGCCCGGATGAGTAGTTGTTTTTAGAAGACCTCCCCTTTGACGAGTCTTTTGACCTTTCCCTATTTAGAACGAGGTCTGAGAGTGCACTTGATGACATAGTTGTAGATCCAGAATTTACAGCAGAACTTGAAGTCCAAAGGGAAAACTTGTCAATTGATCAATACGTTCTAAATTACCCTCAGTCATCCCTTACTACTATTAAGATCCTTGAGCTTTATGAAACAATTTCAACTTCCTTTAGTTCACCTTTATTCCCTTCCATCTCCGAAGTTCATTCCTCACCTCCATTTATACCTTCACTTCCCCATTAGCCCATCATTACCCATCAAACACGTATCACTCCTAGTTCTCCATTACCCACTATATCATCCTCGGGAACCCAGACTCCCCTTCTTAGTCCTGCCCAAGTTAGAGCCATGGCAAATAGATATGCCCCTCTTGTGTTACCTACTCCACTAGGTGCCATGCCACAAGACTACCAGAACAAAATTGTCCAATTTGATGGCATAGGACCCTATACAACATAGCAACACACAAGAAAGATGACAGATTATTTTGAATTACATGAAATTGATCTTGGAGATGTCCAAATGAGACTTTCTTTTCAGACTCTAGTTGGCGATGTAAGAACATGGTTTAGATCTTTACCTACTAATAATATAGATAGTTTAGAAGTATTTTACCAACAATTTTTAAATAGATGGGAAAAGAAAAAGAATCCTCTTCAAATCCTTTCAGAATATGAAAACATCAAGAGAGGACCAAATGAAACAGTCCAGGACTACTGTACTAGATTTAACAATATATACAATGCAATACCAGTTCACCTTAGACCCCCACCTGGCTTAGCTCTGATAAAGTTTCTTGACGGGTTTGACAATGATATGGCATTCCAACTTAGAGAGAGAAACCCTCCAACTCTAGAAGATATGCAGAGTGTAGCAGTTAGTGTTGAAGCTAAATTGCTAGCAAAAAGAGCTAGCCTTAGGAATGAAAGAAGAGCACCCTTGAAAGATGAAGCCTCACCCTTTGACCTTAACATGGATGCCCTAGCCAAAGGAATGGAACAACTGATGGATAGGATGGAGAACATTGAAAGAAAGCCTCACTGGGATAATCAACAGGCACCTCCAATGAGAAATCTAAACTTTAGAAAGAATCAAAATCAAAATACTGGAAAAAATGGGCCTGATCAGAATATTAGGCCAACTTTTCAAGAAAACTATGCCGAAACTTCCCATTCAAAAGACCCTGAACAAGACACACAAATTAACTTAATGGGATTAGATGAGGAGGAAACTGTCTTTTTGACTCAAGATGATCAAGAATTACACATGATTCAACAATTACAGACCCAATCCGGAGAATCATTCGATTACAAGCAAGGGTATGATTCTTCTATCTTCGAAGTGCACAAACAACACAATTTTTCCTTACCAAAACAAGAAAGCAGTACCAAATCAACCTAAGAAAATTAAAGCAGTTCCAGTTACCAAAACTCTCTAAATCCTCTCTAGACCAAATCAGAATCCTTCTGGTCCCACCATTTTAGATATAACCAATGACCAATCCCCTGATAATCAACCATCCACCTCAATCCCCTCAAAGGAGATAGTGGAAGAAACTCCAAACATCACCTTAGAAAATCCATAGAAAAAGATTCAAACGTAGAAAAAGAAGAGCAACCTGCTCCAAACACTGCTGTTAAAATTCCAAACACTCAAACAGAGAAATCCCCTTTGCCTTTCAATTTGGGAGCAAAGGTGGCCAAATTGAAAATATTGGTTCCCTTAACAAAGTTGATTAAACATGAAACTTACGAATCTCAAATAAGCAAATCCTTAAACTTCATTAGAATGAAGACTCTGTTAACTTATTTGATGATCAACCTGAGCTTATTTTTGGTCCTAATGTTAATGGAAAACCAATGGAAGGAGGGATACCACCCTTTTACATTAGCCTTAACATTCATGATAAAATCATACACAATGCTATGCTAGACTTTGGGGCTTCACACAATCTAATTCCTAAATCTATTATGGAGAAATTGAACTTAAATATCACTAGGCCTTACAAGGACTTGTTTTGATTTGATTCAAGTCAAGTAAAGTTCCTAGGGCTGATCAAAGACCTGTGTGTTTCCCTAGTACAATACCCTGCTAAGACTATTCTTATGGACATAGTTGTTCCTGATATACCACCTAAATATGGAATGCTGTTGTCTAGATCATGGGGGGCTAAAATCCAAGGATATTTTCAACTTGACATGTCATATGCCACAATTTCAGTTTTTGGACATCCTAAAAAATTGTATAGAGAGACCCTAATGAAGTATGTAGTGAGTAGCCAGGAGAGGCCTCAAAACTTTCCTATATATTCCATGCATTCTAACATCGTTTCTTTCATTCTATACAATGCTGAACCAAACGAAGAAAATACTTCAAACATCATTACTTCAGAACCAAAAGAAATTGCAGTTGCAGCAAAAAATCAAATTGTCCAAATTCAAGAGCTTTCAGATAAAAAAGATGATCAAGATACCTTAATCAAAGAAGATTTTGCTCCCATAGACAGTAAGAATTATGAACATGAAATACTATGACATCTTGAATTTGATGGATCAGTGAACAAATTAAGAGCAGGAGCAGGAGTGTGGATTTACAATTTAGAGAATGATCACTCAGAGGGCCATGCCTATAGACTGAATTTCAAATGCACTAACAACATGGTTGAGTATGAAGCACTTCTTTTAGGTCTCAAATTGGTTAAAAGGTTAGGATCTATAAGAGTTTCTATTATGGGAGATTCTGAGTTGGTTATTAAACAAATCACTGTTGTATATATGACCAAAGATCCTAGATTAAGTTTTTATAGAGGAATAATTGTAGAAATATTGAATACCTTTTTGGAAACTAAGCTTGCAGTCATCCTAAGAAAACACAATATGCAGGCTCATAGTTTAGCAATGTTTGCCAGCACTTGTAAGTTACCATTTCAACCTAACCATCAATACACTACTGAGGTTAGGCACAGACCTGCTATCCCTGACAACTTGAAAAACTGGCAAGTATTCACTAATGACCAACAAATAAACAATTTTCTAACTTTAGAGGAAGAATTTGTAAATAGCAACATAGATACTGACATAACATTAGATCTTGATTTTACAGATAAAATAGAAATTAACAAATTAGAAGATGAAGAGATAGATAGATTCCATCCCACAAAGTTTACTAAATCATATATTCAAAACCTAAAGCAAGTTGAAATTGAAGAGATAGTTAACGAAGATTCTGAAATCATCAATCTCAAAGACATTTTTTTTCCCAAAAGATTAACTCCTTTGGAAGACTTGTTTGATTCAAATGGTGTCCCTAGAAAACTGAAAATGGAACCCTTAAAATATGACATAGAGGAGTGTAACATAGGCTTTGATGAAGATCCAAAATTGATAAAACTTTCAAAGTCTTTACCTCGTGCTGAAAAAGTGAGATACATAGAATTGCTAAAGGAATTCCAAGATGTCTTTGCTTGGAGTTATGAGGACCTCAAGTCCTATGACACCAACATAATACAACACACTATCCCCATAAAAGAAAACTAGAAACCTTTTAGACAGAAGCTTAGGAGGATTAATCCTATTCTATTTCCTTCTATTGAAAAGGAAATCAAAAGAATGTACGAAGCCAAGATCATAGCACCAATTATATTCTTTGATTGGGTTTCAAATTTGGTGCCCACAAGGAAAAAGACTGGTGAGATTAGACTGTGTGTTGACCTTAGGAATCTCAATAAAATTTCACTCAAGGACAACTACCCTGTCCCAAAAAAGGATCAAATATTATAAAGGGTAGTAGGTTCAACCAGAATCTCATTGTTGGATGGATTTTCTGGTTATAATCAGATCTTAGTCCACACAGATGACGAGGCCAAAACTGCATTCACTATTCCTTGGGGCACTTTCATGTATGTGAAGATTCCTTTTGGATTAAAGAATGCAAGGGCCACTTTTCAAAGAGCTATGCATATAGCTTTCGCTAAGGAAATCCATGACTTCCTAGTAATATACTTAGATGATATCACTGTATTCTCAAATCTAATAAACAACACCTAGATCATCTAAGGCAGGTCTTCATCAAATGTAGAAAGTATGGAACTTCTTTGAATCCTAAAAAATCTTTATCTGGGTTAGAAGAGGGAAAACTGTTAGGCCACATAATCTCTAAAGATGGTATCTGAATAGATCCTGCAAGAATTGAAGCCATCTTATAGATACAATATCCTAGGAGCATCAGAGAACTATAAGCCTTTTTAGGTAAAATAAATTTTCTTAGAAGATTTATTCCTAACTTAGCAGAACTAATTAGATTATTAAATAACATTTTGAAGAAAGATTCGACTATTAAGTGGACAGTTGAGGCTAAAAGGTCTTTTGAAGATATTAAGCTAGCCTTAACACAAACACTAGTTTTGATCAGTCCAAAGTTTGATAGGGATTTCATTATATTTTATTTTGCCCCAGAACACACAATTCCTACAGTCCTACTGCAGAAGAATGATGAGGGTTATGAACAACCTATTTCCTTTTTTAGCAAAGCCTTGAGGGATGCCCCTTTAAAGTATAATATAATGGAAAAGCAATCTTTTTATTTAGTCAAAGCTATCAAAGATTTCAGAGTTTGCATCTTATATTCTCATGTAATAGCTTATGTTCCCAATGCTGTGGTCAAAGACATCCTAACTTAGGATGGTCCAGATGGAAAGAGAGGGAAGTGGATAGCTACTATATTAGAATACGACCTAGAAATCAAACCTACAAAGTTGACAAAAGGCCAAGGTTTAGCCAAGATCATGGCTAAATCGAACTGTCAGGCCTTAGACATAAATTTTATTGCAGAAATGGATAATGGAGAGGAGATGACGACTCCACCGATCAGCCAGGCCCTTATTGAATCACCATGGTATGTTGAAATTATATATGTTTTACAAAATCTATAAGCTCCTCCTGAATTATCCAGGACCAAAAGCAGGTTTTTAAAAATGAAATCTTTAAAGTTTTGCATAATTGACAATGCTCTGTTTTGTAAAAACCACGAAGGCATCCTTCTTAACTGCTTATTAAAAGAAGAATCTGACAAGGTGTTACAAGAGTTTCATGCAGGTGACTGTGGGGTTTAATGGAAAACCACTGATGACAAGACTCTTAGAGCCGGTTTCTATTGGCCCACTTTGTTTTTTGATGTAAAGAAATTTGTAACCTCATGTCATAAATGTCAGATTTTTTAGGGAAAGAAAAAAGTTTTACCGTTACCTTTGAAACCAATATCTGTTGAAGCACCATTTCAACAGCGGGGTGTTGACTTCATTGGTGAAATCCACCCACCTTCCTCTACCCAACACAAAGGGATTCTCACTACTACAGATTACTTTACCAAATGGATAGAAGCCATACCGTCAAGGCAAGCCACTGATATTGTTATAATAACCTTCCTTGAATCCAACATCCTATCTAGATTTGGGTGCCCAACCAAGATCATCACTGATAATGCAACAACCTTCAAATATAAGAGAATGATTGATTTCTGTAATAAGTATCATATAACCCTAGGTCACTCTACAACTTATTACCCTCAAGGCAATGGACTAGCAGATTCCTCCAACAAGAGTTTAGTGAATATCATCAAAAAATTGTTGGAGGATAACAAGAAAACATCGAACAAGAAGCTAGTAAATGCCTTGTGGGCAGATAGGCTAACCACAAAGAAATCCATTGGTACCAATCCTTATCAATTATTTTATGGAATGGAGGTTGTTTTCTCATCTTCCTTGGGAACACCAATAATGAAATTACTCCAAGAGGTGTAGGTTGAGCCAAATGATATTCAAAGGAGAATCAACCAGACAATTAACTTACAACAGACCATGGAAGAAGTATATATCAGATCCCAAGCTATGCAAGAAAGGATAAAGAAATCTTTTGATAAAAGGACCAAAGTAGAAGATTTCTACCTAGGAGATAAAGTTTTGAAATGGGACTCAAGAAGAGAGGATAAAGGTAAACATGGGAAGTTTTATTTCCTATGGAAAGGCCCATATATCATTTATGCTTTTAGGGGTAATAATGCTTTTTTCGTTAGAGAAATGGATGGCACAAAAGCAGAAGGAGGACCAGTTAATGTTCAAATGCTTAAACACTACATAGAACCTAGTTATTCATTTCACTAATCACTTGTACATATTCTATTTTTCAAAATTTTAGAGTTGATTGGATGGTAATTTTTGGAGTTGAAGCCCGAAGAGAAGGCCCTAAGTTTCAAAGGTTTTACTGCCATAAATAGCAATAAGGCAGAAAAGTGAAAAGGAAAAGTTGCAGGCTAAAGTCACAGCAATTCAGAAGGCCATTGATCTACAAGTTCTTGACATTTCATTAGGAAATACCATCCCCAAGTGGAGCCACTGTTAGGTTCCTATACCAATAGGAGTTATAATTTTTGAATGGCTGAAATTAAACCTGTAATAAGTACATACCTTTGCTTTCTGCAAAAGTTTTCCATATTCAAAAAAATAAAAAAATTTAAAGAGGGTATGTCCTAAAAGAAAAATCAAAGGACAAAAAGAATAAAAAAGGTCAAAAAATATGAATGAACCCCAAGAAAGAAAAGACCATGAAAGTGTGCAAGTCAAAATGCCACTACTATTTACTTTTTGTACAAAATAAATTATTGTGTGCAGTTTGTAACCTATGCCACAATACATGATAGTCAAAATGTTTAAACTTGGCTATTTCATGCTTATAGATAGAGAATAAAATCTGACCAAACAGTGCAATCTTGGCAGATAAGTAGATTAGGTAGAGTAAACAAAAAGGAGCTCAATTGTTTAATCTGAGACCTTGGATGTAATAAGGCTAGATTTAGCTAGATTTCCATTGTAAAGAAAATAAAATATTTGATAAGGGTTTGCTAGCTTAAATACACTCTAATAAAGAGAAGTAAAAAAGGTGGTCTAATCGCGTGCACAACAGCCCAGCGCAAGCCTGCACTAACCTAGCCATCGCTGCCCCTACAGATCCCTCTCTCGGTAGCCTCTTGCTGTTGAGGCCAACTAGACCATGCAGTCCTATGAGGAGGGAGATCCTCACTCTTCCACGCAGCCAGGGAATGAAGAAAACGCAGAAGCCTTCTCATCTCTGATCGCAGAGAATGGAGCTCCAAGGAACAAGCCATTTGTTAATAAATTTGTAAATAAACTTGAAAGTTTCCTAGAGATTTCTCTCCCTCCAGCACTTCCAAGAAGAGCATCCATCTCTCTGGCAGAATGTAGACTTGTTGGATAGTTCACAGGGCTATGGCCTTCACCCAAATTAGTGCAAAAATGGGTGGAAAGAAACTGAAATGCAACCACACAGGGGAAGATAGCAATATGATTCTATGGAAGGGGATACTACACCTTTCTCTTTAAAACAAAGGAGAACATAGATCTAATATTTAGAAACGGACCTTACTTCATGGACTCTAGAGGTTTATACCTGAACAGGTGGATGCCAAAATTTGATCCGGAGATGGATGTCCCAAATGTAGTGCCTGTGTAGGTCAGGCTCTTGCATCTTCCTCTTCACTGTTGGGGAGACGAATCTATAAAGGCTATAAGAAATTCAGTGGGAAAATATATTGACAGATATGAGCCAAAAGACAACATGCATGCGTGTGCAAGAATACGTGTGGAAGTAGATCTCAGAGAAGGCCTCCCAGAGGCAATAAATATTAAGGTTGACCAGTGGACACACATTCAGCAACTGGACTACGAGAAAATGCCATTTAAATGCAAGATATGTCACGAGTATGGTCATTTTTCAAATAGGTGTCTTAAAAAAATAGAGCATGAAAATGTAGAAGAGCAAGAACCTACATGGGAACAAGTGAAAAGGAAAAAAACTACCAATAAGAAAACCACATCAAATATATATCAGTCGCAAGAAGAAAAAAAAACAACCTCTCAGCCTCCAGTGAAGGTTACGCCTCCTGATCACACAACTCTGAATCCTTTTGAGCCATTAGAAGACTCCTTTGATCCACCCTCTCCCAGATCCCCACCTTCGAACCCCATCTCTTTATCTCTCATATCCTCCCCCAACCCTATATCCTCTCCACCTCCTCCCATAGTGGACCCCATTCTAACTAGAAACAAAGCCAAAGAAATCCCCCAAGCCTGGGATCAGCAAGAAAAAGTGGGAAGGAAATCTAATAAAGAAATCAGAGATGAGGCAACCGCTAAAGAAATGGCCCTAGGAACACAACAACCAATGGATTCATTCCTTGGGAAACAAACAAGAAGTCATGAAAAAACTCAACAAAGAGGAAAGGGAGGACCACATTAACACAACAGTAAATAATGATAGTGGTCTCTTAGAATTGTCGTGGCCTTGACACCTCCTTTAAAGTACATGCAGCTCGAGACATTTTAGCCAAGGAACAACCAGACATATATATGATCCAAGAGACCAAACTGAACAAGCAAGAAAATCAAAAAATGATTCAAAAAATAAAAAATTATGAAGGAGTAGCGTTAGAAGCCACAGGAGCATAAGGAGGAATCAACACCATTTGGGATAAAATAAAATGGGAGTTAATGACCCAAAAAATCAGCAGACACTGGATTCGAATAGAGTTGATAAATCTCAATACAAAAGAACAATATAGCATTATAAAAGTGTACTCCCCAAATCATTATAGAGAGAAAGAACAATGCTGGAAATCAGTTAAAGAAGAAATAGTAGAGAGATAAAGTGGGAACTTAATCCTCGGAGGAGACTTAAATCTGATAAGGGACACAGAAGAAAAATTTGGTGGAATCTTCCACAATGATCCATCAAGAGAAGCTCTTGAAGGAATAATAGAAGAACACAAATTAATAAGCATTCCGCCAAGCAATGGAAAATACACTTGGAACAACAAAAGAATAGGAAAAAACAACATAAAAGAAAGGCTGGACAGAATTCTTATTCATGAAAGCATAGCAACTACTTATACTCTTGTGAAAACTAAAATTGTTCACAACTCAGCTTCAGATCACAAGCTAGTGGTGCTAACCTTGGGAAAGCTAGAAAATCAAGGACCCCTTCCCTTCAGATATAATTCAATTTGGGACAGCAAGGAAGATTTTGGAAAACAAATAAAGGACAACTGGAAAAAAGTGTCATATGATCTCCTAGTATGTTTGGGAAACTAAGCTAAAGAACCTAAGGATGCACTTGAAAATTTGGGCAAGAGAAAATGATCTCCAGGACAAAGCTAGGAAAATCAAATTGCAAAAAAAAATGGATAATCTCTTCAAGGGAAAAGGAGAACAAGGAAGAAAGTAAGCAAGATCATATAAAATAAAAGGAAATATATCTGGAAATATATAAGTAAAATAGGCAAGAAGAAGAGGAAAGCAGATTGAAATCAAGATGCCTCTGGCTAAAATTCGGAGACAAAAATACAATTCTTTCATAATACAATGAAAATAAGGAGGTCAAAAAATCAGATTGAATAGATTCAAGTAAATGGTCAAGAAATAAAAGGAGTTGAAGCAATAAAAAACGCAGCCCATAAACACTTTAAAGAACTCCTCTCAACAAGTGACCAGCAGGCAGCTAATGAAGAAATTTTGCAGCATATAAAAAAAATAAGTGACCAAAAAAACAAGGAATTAGACAAAGAAATTACTAAGGAAGAAGTCAGAGAATCTGTGTGGAATCTCCACCCTGATAAGGCACTAGGTCTAGATGGGTTTACAATGGCCTTTTATAGACAACATTGGGAAATTATCAAAAAAGATCTAATGAGAATGCTCAAAAATGCTTTCCAAAAATAAAAGATTGGAGGAAATACAAAATCCTCCTTCCTAGCCCTCATTCCCAAAGAACCCAATCCTACAACTTTTAACAGATATAGAACAATCTCCTTTAGTAACTCGTCTTATAAGATACTCATCAAAATTCTAGCAAACATAATGAAAAAATAACTTTCGAAAATAATTTCAGAAAACCAAGAGGATTTGTTCCCAAGAGGCAAATCACAGACAATGCGATAATTGTTCAGGAGGCTATTCACAATAGTATCCAAAGAAAGGAGAGAGGAATGATTGTTAAGTTAGATATGGCTAATGCTTTTGATAGATTTAACCATAAATTTCTTGCAGTAGCTCTCAAAAAGTTTGGCTTTTCAATAAATTTCATAGATATTATCCAGGCATGTATATCAAATCCATGGATAGCCCCATTAATCAATGGACGGCCTAGTAAATTTTTCCAAAGCACACAAGTGCTGAGGCAAGGCTGTTTGCTTTCTCCATTCTTGTACATCATCATGGCTGAATTGCTGAGTGCTATGCTGGAAAATCAAAGAAAAGGGAAAAAAATAATAGGGATCCAAATATTGAGAGGAGTCAAAGATATAAACCACTCTCTCTTTGTAGATGATACCCTTCTCATAGGTGGGGCATCCTGCATTATAGCAAGATGATTCAAAAAAGTCTTGGATGAATTTCTCCTAGCTTCAGGAGGAATTTTACACAACTCCAAATGCAGAATTTATTGCTGGAATATCCCAACAAAAAAATGTAGCGTATCTCACAAATACTGGAAATATCTTTACAAATAAATTGGAACCACTTCACTTATCATGGGCTTCTCTTAGCAAAGGAAGTGGTAAAATCAGAAGTCTGGAACAAGCAAATGGAGAGAATGAGGGAAAAAATTCAGAACTGGGGAGTGATGTGGCTCAACTTGGCGGGAATAGTGACACTGATTAAAGCACTTCTCTCAGCATTGCCTATATATCAGTATGCAATCATTATGGCTCCAACAAGCACCCACAAGCAAATGAAACTAATAATTAGAAGATTCCTCTGGCAAGGAGGAAAACAAGATAATAAAAAATTCAGCCTTGTTAGATGGGAGCAAGTTACTCTTCCCTATGAAAATGGAGGTATAGCAATACGCCTGCCAGGACTAATGAACATTGCTTTAGGGACAAAAATTATTTGGAGAATGATAAATGGGAACAATCACTGGTGGGAAAAAGTTCTAACAATGAAATACTTAAATTTTCATAGAACAAAGCTACTCACTGATACTATTCCTGACATGCCATGCACCCAACTTTGGAAATTGGTTAAAAGGACAATTCCTCTTATTAGAGATCAAATATCCAAAAATCCAGGGAATGGAAAAACAATTTCTATCTAGGAGGATAGAATAATGGGGAAAAACCCCTTAAGTTAGAAACAAAATTTAAGAGGACTTCAAAGATGGATGGAAGAGGAAAGTTTTAACACTCTTTATTCTATTTTGGATTGGGGTCAGAATAACTGGGTAAGATGGAAAAAGTTGGCCACACCACCAAGACTAAAAAGTAAGTGGGAAATTTTAAAAGGTCATCTGGCAAGGGCCACGCCCATCAACAAATAAGAGCGGGATGACTTTGTTTGGGACCCAAATGGAGGGGATTACAAAGTGAAATCGGGGTACAACCTCCTCCAAAAACTTCACAATCAAAGTGATTGGAGTCTTTGGAAGGTAGCTTGGAAATCAAAGAGTGCCCAAAATTAAAATCTTCACCTAGACCCTTCTCAAAGGTAAAATTCTTACCTCTGAAAATTAAAAAAAAAGGAATACAAGGGCCCTCAAAATGTGTTATGTGTCAAAAGGAGGAAGAAACAATCCAACACCTCTTCATAAACTGTATGGTGGCGAGAGAGTGCTGGAAATAGGCAACAAGTCCTTTGGAAATAAACATAAATCCAACAATTCAGTTAACAACTCTTCATAAAAACTGGGATAAAAGCTACCATATACAAAGAAAAAAAAGGCAACAATAAATAGGATATGGAAATGTCTCCCTTCAATGCTGTGTTGGCAAATTTGGTTGGCCCGAAACAAATGCATTTTCAAAGAACAAAATCCAAATCTAGGGAAGATCCTAGCAAAAACTTGGAGCCAAGTTGCAGAGATAATAAGTACAAATGGAATCTAAAAAATGGACCAGAACAATTTACAACAAGAAGAGAAAGACTGTTACAACAAAGAAATGTTAGAAAACATAGCAAAAGCAAAAGCTATAGCAAAAAATAAAGAATTTCACACAAACAAGAAATTGAAATTAATATTGGAGGATAAAGAATTTGTAGAATGGATAAAATAACAGAAGAGACACATTCTTTTTTTTACGGAGCTGCAAAAAATAACCCAAGTAAAGTAGGGGTAGGCGGAGTTATACTAGATCCAAATGGAAAAAAAATAATAACCTATGAACGGAGCCTTGGAGAAATGACAAACAACAAGGTTGAAGCATGCAACCTTCTCTTAGGCACAAGGCTTTTAAACAAAAAAGCAATCAAGGACACTATAATAATAGGGGACTCGGCTATCATAATAGCCGCATTGGATGCCAAAAGGGAATTCAAAAGCATAGCCATCAACAAAATCTATCAAAGGATCAGAACAAGTTTTGAAAGTTTGGGAAAAATAACCATAAAGCATGTCCTGAGAAACCAAAATAAGGACACTGATAGCCATGCCAACAAAGAAATTGACAGACCAGTTGGGATTGTCAAATAGAATAATGAAGTTTCTGAAGAAAGTATACCATGGCCCCCTCACCCAGTATGAGGATCGAGAAAGAAGATATAGATCCGAAGAATATCACAAGAAATATTACAGGGGGAAAATAAAAAAGAAGAATCAAAACATCAATTCAAGGAGATTGTATGAGGAAAATAGAGAATATATGTTAGCAGAGGTTCTCAACTGTAATCACCCTTGCACAGAGCACTCGATTCTCTCAATCCCAAAAAAGCTACACTATATGATGAATCAAGATTTCAATTGTCCTTCTCTACTGGGTGAAGACAACATTAGTCATGTCAATCAAGAACGCTTGGACCGTAATGGTATTGCAAGTAACAGTCAGG
The DNA here is from genome assembly GCA_031772625.1 of Pinus tabuliformis. Lineage (NCBI taxonomy): Eukaryota > Viridiplantae > Streptophyta > Pinopsida > Pinales > Pinaceae > Pinus > Pinus tabuliformis. The sequence continues at coordinate 684,458,134 of CM062805.1, forward strand.
TCTCCACGTACACTTGTGTAGGCTCCCAGATGACCCGAGACAATATGGAAATCAACAGCATCAGGTCTCTCCTCAACAGAGACCAATAAATTAGGAACATAAACCACAAAACACTGAAGAAATGCTGCAAAGTAAGAGTGAGGAGACAGATGAAGAATCATCGCACAGGGACCATTGGATCTCGAAGATCAACAAATGAGGATTGACTTCAGTAGTAGCGGAAGAGGAACTTGGAGAAGCCGTCGCAACCGTCGATGGCGGCAAATCTACAGTCATCGGGTGCTAACATGATCAGGAGTTAGTTAAAGAGAAAAGGCGAGAATATAAGTAGGAATGGTATTTCAAGATGAGAATAAGTGGTAAGTGGTTTCAGGAGGGAACTGCCTGATTCCACTCACCGATGGAAACGTAGCAAGAGGGTGGAGTGAGAATACCACTTTATCAAGCGGGTATTCTCCACACAATTTGCCCACCCTAAATCCTTGATAGTCATTGGATCTATCGCGAGTGGATCGACGGTGGTGGAGTGATGTGCAAGTTGATTAATCAGTGATCGGAGGTGTCTGTCAGATCTGACAGAGGAAAATCTATGGTGGAGATTGAGCCTAATAAAGGTAAGCATTGAAAATTGTGCCAAGGCTATGGAAAAGCGGAAAATGTTATTTCTCGCGTGTTTGTGTATATTCCCACTATATGAGGATAAAGGTTTATGGTTAAGCCCGCTTTATCCAAAGTTAAGTGTGGGTTTGGTTACCACGCGAGGCTTAAGGAGATCAAGTCAAAATTTGGAAAGTTATCCTTTAGCTCAAAACCACGATACTAGCACTATAGTTTTGGAAGTTTATAGAAATAGTGTTGTAAAAGTAGTTGTGGGTCCCATTTTGCGCACTACTTTTAAACCAGCCCTCCTCTGAATGTACAAGGAACTAGCTTCCTTTCATTTTTTTTTTTTGTTGCAATATATAAAAAGTAACTGACTTTGTAAAAAAAAATGGTAGGATGAGTAGGTGGGTAAGTAGAAGAAAGGTTGTAGAATTGTGATGATTGTTAGACAAAAGCATATTTATCACCCTCATCATGAAATTTCTAAGTATGAATGAGAAATTGGACTAGCATAAAGTTCACAAAGTCAAATTGATTAATTTCCCCTCACTCATTTCACCTTTTACTTAACTAATTTCCCAAAATAAGTTTCAAGTACCCAAAATCTTAAAGTCAAAGGGGCTCAGAGCATTTCTCTGACTTTTGGAGGGACCAAACCCTCGGCCCAATGACTTATAGATCTTAAGTACTAAAAACCCCTCATAAACATTCACCCCCTTCAATTCATTCATTTTCCCTAATAAATTCCTTTTCCTAAGGTTAAAACATCATTTCCCTAAGGAAAAGCAATCACTCCCATAGATACCCCTTTTTATGAAAAAACCCACAAAATTCACTTAGCCTAAGTTGTAATGTCTCTATGTAAAAAGCGAATGAAATAAAAAAAACACATTATGGATGGCACCACTTCATTTATCCCCCACAATTTTCATATTAACTATTAACATTATTTATATGGTAATTCCTGAAAAAAACCCCTTTCCCATATATTTTATTAAACCCCCTTAATATTAATACCCCTATCTCGAAGTTTGAAACATAAACTTTATATTATATTCGAACCATGAAAAAGGACATAATTAATCATTCTATGATTAATTAAAGTCAAAACCAATAAAATCATGTTTGATGCATTAATCCCCGCCTTAACCCCTCATTAAACTCAAAACTGCCTCGTTTAAATGACCGTCGGGCCCCTCCAGATACCTCCCAATGAGGTTATTTGCTCTGGAGTACTACAGGCAAATAATCAACTCAAATGAGGTGCATTTTGTTAAGGCCAAAAAGAAGGCCCAGCTCAAAATCAAGGATCAACTAGGTCCCTTTGTATGCAATAGCAAAGAAGTTGGAAGAGAAGCAAAAGAAATCCTTCAGAGACTTAAACTAAAACAAAGCTTCATGTGGATATATGACCCCTATGACTCCATCTGCAACAAAAGACAAAAAAATAAGATGACTCCCTATTTTCACCACCGAATCCTTGAAATAGAGAAATATGAAAATCAGTTGGAATGGGTGGAGAATACTCTAGTGGACAGAGATAGCACTGAAGTTACTGTTGAAAATGCACTAATTAATCTAGAGAAAAGGCTTGATGAAGGTTCTTTCCTGCAGCTGCTAGGAGAATCTCAAGCACAAGGAGAATCTCAAGCACAAGTAGAATCATAGGCACATAGTGAACAACATACAAAAGAAGAGTCCTAGGTGCAAGAAGAGTCAGAACAACAAGACTTATAAGAAGAACTAACTCAAGAAGGTACACAGTAGCCCAATATGAGTACTCCCCCTAACTTGCCAAATCCTCTAAATGAGGAGAAGAACCTCAAAAGGAATAGGGAGGAGGCCACTACATCAAGCAGAGCAACCATACAAACATATCCAAAAACCATCCTAGTCAAAAGGCAGAGGTTAAATCCTGTTTCGGAGCAAGAATTCACAGAAGAAACAGTGGGGGCCACCAACACAGATAAAGAAAGAAGTAGGCCTGCTACTCCTTCTGGGGGCACACCAGAACCTTCCACATCTCATACTCAGATGTTGGAGAGGCAACAGAGTGTTGAAGTGTCCTCATTTAGGATGCCAACAGACAAAGATCAAGATATCAGAGAAAGGTACAAGGACATCAAAGCTAGGAATGAGAGGCTAAAGGCCCAGACTTATGCACAGTACCTCAAGATGGCACCTACCAACCAAACAAGGCTGATGTCAGCCTATGATGTGAAAGAAGGCAAAATGCAAATGACATTCATGAAGCCTACCACACAACAACGAAGATCAACAGCTGACTTCCAGAAGATATATTTTGAAGTGCTGACAAAGGACATGCATATTATTGACCAGATTGAGTTGCACAAACAGGTAGGGGAGATGATTTACTCCACCTTGATAGGGAAAGCCATCCTAGCACACCAATTGCAGAACTCCCTGAATAATATATCAGCTCAGTTCCAATTGGAGAAAGCCTCTTCACAAGCAAAAGACACCAGAATCAAGTCCTTCGAAGACTTAATCATTGAGTTGGGACACGATCCCAAGATGTGAAAGCCACTGAAAAACTGATCAAGAAGAAGAATGATGACATAGCTGCTTTGAAGAAGTAACTCAAAATTCCCCCATTGTATCATCCACAAACAGCGGAAGTCCTGGAAACATAAAAAGGACAAGAAGAGCTTATGGACTTGGTCCTAAAGCTAAATGATGAATTAAAATAAGCAGAGAAAGAAATGGACACATTGATTTAGCCCAAACAGAGTGAAATGGCCACTACTTCCAAAACTGCCATTCCCACAGTAACAACTGCAGTCCCTTCAACATTGGCAGCCTCTTTAGCACCAACAGCTCCACCTGCTACAACACTGCCAGTCACAACTGAGTCTACAACTGCAGGTACATCAACAGAAAAGACAACAGAGTTAGTGAAAGCCATGGAGGAAATGTCCATCTAGGAAACAAAGCTTAAGAGGCTTAAGGAGAAAGTGGCAAGCTTAGAAACTGACTGTAAGCTTGCCCAAATACAGCAAAAAGAAGAAGCATAGGAAGCCCTAAGGATGGGTGAGAAGATAAAGGTCCTTGAAAAAGACTTAACTTTGCAAAAGCCACTAGGACAAACTAAGGAGATGCTTCAGGCCAATATCATTGACATTGAATCTGTCAATGGTATTTGGCCATCAATTCAAGTAATATTTGAGCAAATATAACTGGTGAAAGTGGCCATCGAAGCAATTCAAAAGATAAAGGAAGACCTAGGAGACCAGCCTGAGGATGCTAATCGAGTCATCTATTTCTTAAATAGCAAGAATAGGCATGAACTAAATGAGATTGGTGTGGAGGATAGAACTGAAGCCATCATTAAAATAAAAAAGGTTCTTTCTAAAAGAAACCTCATGCTTAAATTGGAGGGAAAATGCCATAACATGTAGGTTAGCATTGATAGATTCATGACAAAATTTCAAATTTTGAGGGATAAAGGCCTTCCAAGTCCCATGGTCATCCATGACAAACTTATGACCCAATTGGACTATGTTAATAGATTAAAGAAATTATCTAAGGAACAGGCAAGCACTTCAGGAGTCAAAGCATTGCCAATAGGGAAAGTATTATATGATACTTTAGAAAATATATTTTTCCTAGAGCATGAGGTGAAACATCTATTTGTCACCAAACCAAAATTTTCCAAATACACTGAGGCAGAGGAGATATATAGAAGGATGCTCAAAGTAAAATTACCTGAAGATGAATTGTGGTAAAAGATGATAGATTTGCTATAAGTTACCACAGTAAATCTAAATGGCAGCCAGATGAAATAGGTAAACAGGGTCAAAGAGTAACAGGTTAAAGAGTATTAGTTAAAAACCAAAGACAAAGATGATTCCAGCGTACACATATCAACTAGCCTAAAAGGGCTCAAGATCAACTGCAAATATCCAGCACTATCACAATAAAAGGGACAACATGATGCAGTTTTCCATCTGTCTCTATCTTCATGCTTGAAGATATTTTGATTACCTAAATTAATTCTCAAACTGTTATGAGATATTTTGTAATATTTTTTTGTATAAATACTTCACATTTCGAAGTATATAGAGTGGATTCAAGGACATTTCTGTAGACTGGTATCTAAAATCATAGTGCTATTGTATAACCTGGATTGGCTTGCTAGATCATGGAATAAAGTTCAGACATTTTACAGGATTCTTGTGTAAAGTGAAAATCAGATAAGTATTCTCTCATGTGTATTATTGTTTTTCCTTATTTTTATTAATAATCATATGTGTTTCTATGAAATTTGAATGGTAAAATAGAAATGATGTTTCAGAACTTGCTTTAATGCACTCTGTCTTGACTGTTTACCTTCTTAATATTTTTTGCTAAACTATCTTAGTTAGGGAATTCTTAAATGCAGTTTTTCCCTGTGGCCTATGTAGCAAAGAATTCTTGATTGCTCTTTGTTGATGATCACCTTCTGTTACTCATTTTGATCCCGGTCTAAGGATTCTTCATTTCCCTTTTACCCTGGTTATAATCTTTCCATCCATCAGCCCTTTGAAGATTTGCCTTTTGCTTTGCTAGCCTGCCCTATAAACAATCTCTTTAATGATCAGGTCCAGTTAAGCTATCCTTTGATTGACTCCATAGCCCAATGGCTTAAAGACCTAGCTCTATACATCTGTTCCAAGAATTCCACCACCCAAATTTCAATCAAAATCAAAATCCTTGTGAATACTAAGAACTAGCCTAAAATCTAAGAAAAAACAAAGTTAAATTATAAAGAGAGAGCCCTCTTTGGGCTTAGGTTGGCTAGAACCTGAGTCTAAAAGATTAGGTTTGTGGTTACCTCGGATTATTCCTTCTTTCAATAACTTCTAGGGAAGACTTCTGAGTGATAACAAGTTTGAAATGAACTTTACCCTCATCGCATGCATGGTGTCATCGATGATGGGTTGTGGTTGGTATCTTCACAATGGAGCCTCATTCCACATGACTGATGATAAAAGTTTATTCAGTACCTTGGAGGAGAAAGACATCAAGATGCGCATAGAGATGGGTGATGATAAAAGGTATAGTGTTTTAGGAGTGGGCACAATTACTTTTCAGAGGGAGCATGGAGCTCTTATCACCTTGATAGATGTGAAGTATGTGCCTGGACTGAAGAAGAATTTGGTATCGATCGTGAGGTTGGAGGACAAAGGCTACGATGTTGTCTTCAGTAAAGGAAAGGTTTCCTTAGACACATCACCACAAGACAAGTGAAACAGATCGGTTCATGAGTCAAGAACCTGTATGCTCTTGAGTTTCAAGATGCATGCAAAGCCTTGAGGAGCAAGGAAAATGTTAGAGACTTGGTGGCTGAGAGAGAGAGTAAATTACCTCTCAACCTGTAGTCCTAGAAGAAGTCTCAAACAATTATGGATAAGCCACAATTGGAGATGCTGAGAGGAGATCGAGTGGAGCCATCCACTCATGCAGAGACCTCTAGTAGGGGGAAATTTCAAGCCAAGTTGGTGGAGGGATCACATGTAGCTGTACCTCCAGGTGTTGTTGGGTTGTGTTATATTATTTCCACGACTAACCTACGTAGTGAACCGGGGGGTTAGAGGGGGGGTGGAGCCCCCCCTTCATTGCGCCAATTGTGCAACGAGGGGGGGGGGGTCACAGGGGGGGCGGTAGCCCCCCTGTCCGGGGGGTTTGAGGGGGGTGGGTAGCCCCCCTTTACTAGGTTGGGCAAACCTACCTATGGTTTTCAGTCCATGGTTTTGAACGTGATGGTTTTTGGTCCATGGTATTGGATGCTTCGACATGTATAAATATGTGTTGTAACATTGGAAGGAACATAATGAAAAATCAAGCTGGTAGTCCCTGTTTTGGGATCCAGGGGAAAATCTCTGTATATGTTTTTTATTTGTTATGCTCTCACATTTTTTATTTTCTATGTTTTAGAATTCGTATGCAGGTAATTTTTGTACGGGGTTAAAACCTACATTTAGTATGAGAGCTGTTTTGGCTTTAAGGGGACACCTTTGTTGCTGAGAGGTTTTTCTCGGGCCTGTGGTAGACCCTGTTCAATGGGAGATCTACGAGATCGATTCTAATGGTAAAAGAAGATGGCGAGCAATGGAAAGATAGAGATTGAATAATTTAATGGTCAGAGTTTTGAGTTGTGGAAAATCAAGATGGAGGATTTGTTGGTGGATAAAGATCAGTGGATCGTGGTAGATCCGGGTACTAAACCAACGAGAGTAATCGATGAAGAATGGAAGAAGTTGGATCGAAAGGCAAAGAGCACAATACGATTGCGTGTCTTAGATTCAGTATTTCTGAATGTATCAGGGGAAGTTATGATGAAGGCTTTGTGGGACAAGTTAGGGACTTTATACCAATCTAAGTCTCTGGTGAATAAACTATTCCTGTGGAAAAAGTTGTATAACCTGAGGATGAAAGATGGAGACTCAGTGACAGAGCATCTGAATGTGTTTAATACTGTGGTAAGTTAGTTATCGTCTATTGATATCAAAATTTCAGATGAAGATAAGTGCATTAGTTTGTTGTGTTCTCTACCAGATTCGTGGGATAGTCTGGTTATTGCAATAGGTAGCAATGCAACTGACTTGCAGTTTGATGAAATAGTCTCATCCTTGCTGACAGAGGAGATGAGACGGAAAAATATGCAGAGCCAAAATGGTGATGCCTTGTCTGTACGAGGATGATCCCAGAACAGAAAAAAAAAATAAGTCATCAAGTGGGAGATCAAAATCTAGAGGGAGATCTAAATCTTCAGGAAAACTTGTAAAGGTGGTGTGTTGGAAATGCGGAAAGGAAGGGCACTACAAAAGGGACTATAAATATAAAGCTCCTGATAAAGAAAAGGGATCTGATGATGCTCCTTTTGCAGAGGAAAAAACCACCTCAGATGAAGGTGGGGATGTGTACTTGGCTTCTTCAAGTACACATGTAGATCATGAAGCATTGTTGATTGACTCAGGTGCTTCCTTTCACTTCACTCCCCATAGAGAGTGGTTATGTGAGTATGAGAAATATGATGGTGGTGATGTCTTCTTAGGGGATGATAGGAAGGCTAGAATCATTGGTCACGGAAAAGTAAATTTGAAGTTGCAAGGTGGAAGGGTTAGAACACTTCCGGGTGTTTTTCATATTTGTGCATTAGCTAGAAATCTGATTTCTGTAAGCAAGCTGGACGATGCAGGTGTAAAAACAGTGTTCGATAAGGATACCTGCAAGATGGTTCAGGGAGCACTAGTATTGATGTGGGGAGTTCGGATTGGAAATATGTACAAGCTGTAAGGTAGCACTGTTGTTGATGGGTGCAACAACTCGGTGGTCCCTGAAAATGGAGCAGAAAATTTAGTGGTCTCTGGAGAGAAGACCATGCTGGCATCAAAGGCTTGGACATATTGGAGAGGAAGGGCCTTCGAATACTTCATGGTAAAGGTATGGTAGAAGGTATGAGTAATATCTCTTTGGATTTTTATTTTTGTGAAAATTGTGTATATGGGAAGCAGAATCGGGTGAGTTTCCCCTTTGGTGGTAAGAGGGCAAAACATATATTAGAGCTTGTGCATAGTGATGTGTTTGGACCTATGAAGGTTCCATCACTGGGTAAGTCTGTGTACTATGTATCATTTATAGATGACTTCTCAAGGAATACATGGATATATTTCCTTAAGAATAAATTTGAAGTCTTTGATAGGCTTAAAGAATTCAAGGCTTTGGTGGAAAACTAGACAGAGAAGAAGATAAAGGTGCTAAGGACAGATAACGGTGGAGAGTTTTGTAGTAAGGCATTTGAAGAATTCTGTAAGAAGTGTGGTATAGCACAGCAGAAGACTACTCCATATACACCTTAGTAGAATGGAGTTGCAGAAAGAATGAACAAGACATTGATGGAAAGGGCAAGAAGCATGCTTAGTGGTGCTGGGTTAGGACAGGAATTTTGGGCGGAGGCGGTGGAGACAACATATTACTTGGTCAATAGATCACCTTCATCAGCGTTGGAGGATAAGACTCCACAAGAGTTATGGACTGGTAAGAAACCATCTCTTTCACATCTGAGGGTATTTGGATGTGATGCATATGTACAAGTTCCAAAGGAGAAATGAACCAAGTTGGATAGTAAATCTAAAAAGTGCATCTTTATTGGGTATAAGATGGTTTAAAGGGTTATAAGCTTTGGAACCCAGCAACAAGGAAAGTTGTGTACAGTCGAGATGTGGTGTTCAGAGAGGTGAAAGATTTTATTAAACATGAAGTCCAACCAAAGGAACCTGAGAAGATTGAGTTTGAGCTAAAGGAGGAAGAATCAAACTCTACAGCAGAGGAGGAATCAGAAGATGAAGAGCCACAAACTCTAGGTGTAAGAAGATCAGTTCGAGAAAGAAGGCAACCAGAAAGGTATAGTCCATTTGATTTCTATTCAAATTTTGCTTTATCTATTACTGATGATGATCCTGGAGTTGTGAAGGAAGTAGTAGATTCAGAGGATGGAAAACTCTGGAAAGAGGCCATGGTTGATGAAATGGAATCTTTGCACAAAAATGAGGCTTGGGATCTAGTGGAGTTGCCAGATGGAAGGAAACCCATTGGAAGCAAATGGGTGTTCAAGAAGAAGAAAAATGTAGTAGGAAAGGTGGAGAAATACAAAGCTCGGTTGGTAGCAAAAGGTTATTCCCAAGTGTCGGGAATTAATTTTGGTGATATTTTTTCTCCTGTTGCCAAGGTAGCTTCTATTAGATTACTTTTATCTATTGCTACTAGTTTTGATTTTGAGGTAGAACAGATGGATGTGAAGACATCATTTCTTCATGGGGATCTAGAAGAGGAGATCTACATGAAGCAACCTGAAGGCTTTGTAGTGAAGGGTAAGAAAGAACTGGTATGCAAGTTAAAGAAGTCTTTGTATGGGTTAAAAAAATCACCAAGGATGTGGTATCATAAATTTGATACATTTATATGGGGACTTGGCTTCACTAGAAGCAAAGCAGATCATTGTGTGTATTTTAAATTAATTAATGACCATGTTATTTATTTGGTCTTGTATGTGGATGATATGTTGTTGGTTGGAAATGACAAAGAAATTATCCAGGATTTGAAGACCCAATTGTCCTCCAAATTCGACATGAAAGATCTTGGTGTTGTAAACTATATTTTGGGCATGGAAATTAAAAGAGATCAAGCAAAGAGGAAGCTCTGGTTAAACCAGAGGAAGTATGTCGAGACAATACTGCAGAGGTTTAATATGTAGGATAGTAAACTAGTGAAGGTTCCTATTCCTGTAGGTGTAAAGCTATCTGCTAAACAATTTCCCGAGACACAAGAAGAGGAAGAGGATATGTCCCGTGTTCTATATGCAAGTGTAGTCGGTAGCCTGATGTACGTAATGGTCTATACTAGACCAGACATTTCACATGCAGTGGGAGTATTGAGCAGGTTTATGTCAAAACCAGGGAAGGAGCATTGGACAACAGTGAAGTGAGTTTTCAGGTATTTGTGTGGCACTAGTGATTATGGTTTGTGCTACGAAAGAAGACCAGGATTGGACAGAGTTTTGGATATTCATGGCTTTGTTGATGCAGTCTGGACTGGAGATTTGGATCAGAGAAGATCTACAAGTGGGTATGTGTTTAACCTATTTGAGGAGTAGTCAGTTGGATGAATAAGAAACAATCTGTAGTGGCACTATCAACTACAAAGGCAGAATACATGGCAGCCACTCATGCAAGCAAGGAAGCAGTTTGGTTGCAGAGATAGTGTTCAAGTATGGGGTTAGTATAGGGAGCTATAAGAATAGACTGTGATAGCCAAAGTGAAATTTTCTTGGCAAAGAACCCTGCTTATCATTCAAAGACAAAGAACATTGATGTTCAATATCACTTTGTGAGGGATATGATAGAAGACAAAAAGGTGTTGCTGGTAAAGGTGGACACTTTGAAGAATACTACAGATGCATTGACAAAATCTGTGAGCTCTGAGAAGTTCTCTTGGTGTAGAGAAACAATGGGCATTTCAAGGGTGGAAAAATGACTAAGCTCTCCTGTGGCCCCCTGTGGAAAGAAAACAACAATTTTGAGAGTGTTGGGTTGTGTTATATTCTTTCCATGACTAACCTGCGTAGTGAACCAAGGGGTTAGAGGGGGGGCAGAGCCCCCCTTTCATTGTGCCGATTACGCAGCGGGAGGGGTCACAGGGGGGGGTGGCAGCCCCCCTGTCTGGGTGGTTTGACGGGGGCTAGTAGCCCCCCTCTACGGGGTCCGGGGTAGTGCCCCGGGAAATTTTTTTTGGACCCTATATTAGGGTGGGTGAACCTAATTATGGTTTTTAGTCCATGGTTTTGGACGCGATGGTTTTCGGTCCATGGTATTGGATGCTTCGGCATGTATAAATATGTATTGTAACATTGAAAGGAACATAATGAAAAATCAAGCTGGTAGTCCCGATTTTGGGATCCAGGGGAAAATCTTTGTGTATATGTGTTTTATGTGTTATGCTCCCGCATTGTTTATTTTCTATGTTTTAGAATTTGTATGCAAGTAATTTCTATATGAGGTTAAAACCTACAGGTGTGAGGTGGGGTGATGTGAAGTGATAGTCCCAGAAGGCAGAAATTGGGCAGGGTCCATTGAGAGGTTTTATCTCATGGATCGTTGCTATGGAAGCCCAAAGTACATAGTAGTGGGAGGAATCAGTGGGATTGATGCAGTCAGAGATCAAAGTGACATAGGATAGAGCAATCAGATACTGAAGAGTGCAGAGAAGGATTGACAACAGTGCTGAAAGGCAAAGTCAGTAGAAGCACAAAGTTTTCAGTTGACAGAGGAAATAGTAGTCAGAGACTTTGATGACAGATGAATCATACTGATTCAAGTTGGATGTTTGTTTGTTTGTTTGTTTGTTTGTTTGTTTTTTTTGTTTGTTTTTGTTTGTTTGTTTGTTTGTTTTTTTTGTTTTGTTTTGTTTTGTTGTTTGTTTGTTTGTTTGTTTTTGTTTTTGTTTTTTTTTTTTTTTCGAAGTCGCTGGAGCAACAACACTATAGAGAAGTGTTGCATGTAGAACATTCCAAAGGTTCACGATCGGGATCGAGTTGAATTCCTTTCTTACTGAGAGGGAGTGTTGAAATTTGGCAACAAGAATATTCCAATTTTAATTTGTCCTTGAATTAAAATTTATAATTAAAATTCGAAATTAGTCTCACCAGTTGTTTGAAAATTAATTAATTAATTCATACTGAGTTAATTAGTTGGAGAAATTCAAGCTAGAAGTCTTTCTAAAGTCATGAAACAGTTATCCCTTAAATTAACGAGATTATCCCTTAATTAAGGAGATAAGGATGAGTTATAATCAGTTAGCTCAATTTTCTAAGTTAAGTCCAATTAAATTACTTCCAAATTGTTTGAGGAACTAATTGTGAGTTTAGTCAGTTAATGCATGCATGCATCCAACTAGTGTACTCTAGATAACTGAAGATTCTCTCATCTGTAACTCATACATGTCTATTCAAAGAAAGACCCATTTGAGATTACAGAAAAGGATAGTGTACTATCATTTGCATGAGTTTTCCTATAAACAAAACTCATGCATGCGGAAGGAATTAATTCCTTGAGATTTTGACAGTTTTACAAGGTGTAAGATTAGTGTGAGTGATCGGTGTTACACTTGGTAACAGCTGGATCACCCAGGAGAAACTACACAAGGAAATAGGAGTCTTGGAGGGCAGAGGAGAATATTTGTGAGAAGCCTTGTTTTCCTGTGAGCATCCAGGAGGATTGTACTGAGCGCTGGCTAGCTATGAGAGCTAAGGCTTTGTATAATTCTTATGTATTTCCACCTTGTATGATAATATAGATAGTGGGGTTTTTAGCTAAGGCTTTCCCCTGAGCATTTTTTTTGTTTCATGTGCATTGATTCTTTCTCTAGTTATATGTGTTCATCTCATTCTTGCTCAAACATTTAAGCTTCCGCAAATTGATTGTAGAAGTAAGTTAAAGTATTTTTATTTGGTTATATTGCATTATCGGGTTAACTTGCAGTAGATCTATAGAGCTAGATTTGTAGATAGAATTTCTAAACTAACAACCTTAGCCTCTCTTGTATTAGCTTCTAGAAGGTACTTCCTTCCCTTTGCAACATTCTTTTTAACTCCATAGCCATCCTGCAAGCAATGGCCAAGTTCTCGCATCACATCTACTTCGCCAAGCGCTACTATTTTCGCACATAGAACTACTCCTGCCTTCAAATATTTATCCTTTCTTGATCCTTCAGTACGATTGAACTGTATAATAGCCAAAGAATGGAGAGTAGTTGGATGTGATGCAATTGCAGCCTCTGCCATCAAGGCCACACCTGAAACCTTGTTCCTGAGGCAATAGAAGTGAATCATACCAAGTGTGTAACAGGCCTCCCGATTGCCTGTGTCTGCGCATCTTTTCAAAAATATATGAGCATCATCTGACCATTTTGAAGATTTTTACTAAAAGAGCCATCATGGAAGCATGGGAAAGCATGTAAGGAAGTGTTATTGTTGCATAAAACCTTCTACATGTAAGCATCATGCTGACAAGATCAGTGGGAGAGTTTTTTGAAGAGCTGAGAGCTATTATTCTCTTAGTCGAATGTTGTGTGTACATTAGTCTAGGATCATTAAGGAAGATTGTGCATTGATTAAACACTTGTTAGAATGCTGGTTAGGGCATTATCTCTACAGTTAGAATGTTGTTATGTCAATTACAACTCTATTTCCATGTGTAATTTATGGTATGAGCATTGAACAGTGATGCTTCTATGTACATTGAACATTGAATTGTGTTAAAAATAGTTGAAGGCCATGAGTAGTGGTTGGAGCCTTGAAGTCGGTGCATGTTATAAAGGAGATAAAGGAATGCAACTGAAATTGGTCTGACCTTCCGTAAATCAATTTTGAGTAAGGTGAAGTGCTAGTATTGTTTGTGCGTAATTATATTGTATTATTTATGCACAATTTTTGTAGATCATTGAATTACTTGTGGAAGCCACTGAATCAATTTTAGAAATTGTGTGTTTGGCTTTTGTGCTGCATTGAACCTCTATGTTGATTAAACTTGGTCATTATCGTGAGGCAGTATAGCAAGCTCAAGCATCGACGTTTTTTGAATCTCCTTTTTACTGAGTTTGAGTTGTTGATAAAATGGCTAAATTTACCACTTTATTAGAGTTATTGAGAACTCTAATCATGTCTATTGTTGAAAGCACACTTAAAGTCAACAAAGACACTCACAAATATTCAAACCTCTCTGCAAAATGCACAAGAACAAATTGATTTTTTGCAGCTTGAATCTCAACTATAGCAAGAAGAATTATAGCAGTGAAGTCATCTTTCTGAACCTGTTTCTATTCAGAACATTGAAACATACTCCCATAGGTAGAAAATTGATAAGATCATTGAGCCCCTCTTAGGAGTAGTACATGCAAAAGCAGAAATTTAGCCTACACTTCCCAAGTTGGTCATTAGACCTTGGGAAGAGCTTGTCCACAACAAGCATAGAGTAGGTCTTGGATGTGATAAGGAGGTGTCATTTCATATTGTAGATTACTCAAAACCCATTCAGTTTCACAGTGCTGGATTTCTTCATGATAATCCACCTTCAGTTGTTCTAGATTATACTCCTCTTCCACAGCAACAACAATAGATTGTGAAATTCCAACACTGTGATCGAGTTGGCCATATGAAAGATCACTGTTTTGATCTTCATCCATGTAAACACTATCATAAAACCAGTCACTCTTCAAATATATGCTTCAAAAACAAGCTTCTTGCAAGAACAAAGATTCATTTTGGATGGATTTCCTCTTGGCAATGGGCTTCAATAGCCAAGGAGATATTTCAATCATATGTCATGTTGGCTTAATGGGGCCTGACCCAGGTCCATAAATGTTTAGCCAAAAAAATCCCGATGCTACTAGCCCTTTCGACAGTAGTCCGTGGAGTGCAGATTGAAGTCTCACACGAGGTAGTATGGGAGGGTGCTAGAACCAGGTTTTCGCACCTAGGGATGTCTTGATGTGATTAGGGTTTGCACAGAGTGATCCTACGCGTTGTGTCGCTTTCACGCAACTGTCTTCTTGGGGAAACTACCTTAGTCAAGCGCGAATGCAATTTACCCTTTTCTATGCTTATTATTAATATAGATATTTGGTTACTTATGAAGGTACAACACTTTTAGTTATTATTCAACATAAATAGACATGCGCATAATCGTAAATCAGGAACAGATGCATAAACCAGAATTTAGAACAGATACACGATATTTTAGAATCAACTTATCTTTATTAATGCCTTTATCCGGTTACAATCCATTTCTAGCCCTACGCACACAGCTGCAGGGGTCTGCGCACACAGCTGTGGAGCCTCTATCTCCTATTACAAACCAAACTTGCACTTACAAACTCAGATCTACTATCATGTTTAGACATCCATATTACTTCTATTACCAAAAATCTGCTTCTTACACTTAGAGCCTTGCTCTTATTTGTACATTCCCATGGTCTGCGGACCATGGGCAGACCGACACATTACAGATTAATTTATAATATTTTGGGGTAGACTACCCTTAGACTTGACCCATTACAATTCGCGCTCTGCACACTTCGCAGAGCTTTTACAATACAATACCCAAAAATGTGGGCTTCAAGCCCCAAAACCATTATGCAGGGGATCCATTTCCCAACAAGCCCCCAACACAATCATCGTGACTCGTCCCGAGTCACTCATCGGTACGGAGAGACACACTACCAATGCTTCGTGGTTCACCATCCTTGTGAGTGACCTACTGCGCTTCATTGTTCCTTTCTTGCTTCTTGCAACACTTTTTCAAGCTCCTGCTCCATTGCCTCTACTAGTTTGCCTAACCGATGATGCTCATTCTGCTCTGCTCGGTTAACACAAAGTGGCTCCTCATAGGATTTTAGCTCTAGCTGAGATGCCAAAGCCATGAACTCTTTGTGAAACTGCAACAAGTCTGCAATCTCTGGTCCCGTATACTCAATATTTGCTACAACTTGTGTTGCATTTTTGCAAGAGAGATGTTGTTGTTTGCGAGGTCCCAATCTTTAAGGTTTGTCATAGGCATGTAGCCCCAGGTTGCACTTGTCCACGGTATCCCAAGATTCACCATCTCACCCTTATCTTTCATAGATCGCTTACCTGACCACAGGTTTCGCAGCGACATCCGAACTAGTCTTTCTATTTGTCTGGGAATGTGTGTTATGTATCTTACCACTAGTGTTGAGCTTAGCACGATGACTTCGGCCATCGGCATTACGCTGTCCCAAAAGTCCTGTAGATAATTGAAGTTGGACAGGTCCATATCTTTCAGGTAACTCAATAACTTAAGTCTTACTTTGCCATGGTTTGTTCGGTAGACGACTAGCTATGATTTATAAGCGAAAAAATATTCAAATTAGACCATTCCCTCCTTTTCTAGTTCATTAATGCGATATGTATTGGAGATAGTTTCAAATCCAGTACTGACTTCATGTTTTAAATTCCCATCATCCGCTTCTTGTTGCCATAGATTTACCATTTTGTCATGAACAGTGACCTCAACGGTCACTTTCCCGCCTTTTTGCGCAGTAGCACAGCCCTTTATGCGCGACCACGATTCCTGTAATAAATGCTTCTTACGCGGAACCCTGTTTCCACACAGCTTTCCTGCAGACTCGTTTATAGTCCCGCGCATTCTTTCAACTGCTTGAAGTGCTGAGACTATACTTTGGTCGGTTAGTCAGGGAGCCAGCTCATTCGTGTAGAGCTTCAAGTGACTGCTATTTACCTTTCCTAGGAAGGGCTCTCCATTAAGCTTTCCGAGCTAGACCGTGTCACCATATGTGACTTCTTTGACTACATATGGTCCTAACCAATGCATTTGGAGTTTTCCAGGGAATTTCTCAAACTTGCTATCATACAGTAATACCAAATCGTTGGCTTTGAATGTGTGCAACTTGATGTGGCGATCGTGCCAAGCTTTCTTGTGCTGTTTCTGTACTTGCTGATTGAAGCCTGCTAGAAATCGTTCTTCCTCTAGTTCTTCCAGTTGTGTGAGCCTCTCTTCCAAGGCTTCACGATTGGCCTTGCCTATCATCACTGCTATCTGCAAACTGGGTACAATGTATTCCATTAGCATGACGGCTTCCATGCCGTAGACTAACCTGAACGGTGTCTGCCCTGTTAATTTTTTGCATGTGGTTCTGTATGCCCATAACATGGTAGGTATATGTAAATCCCAATTGGTTCACTGCGCGTTACATACTTTGGTCAACGCAGTCTCCATAATCTTGTTAAATGCTTCTATGGTCCCATTTTCTTCTGGATGGTATGGCGTGCTTTACTGATGATACACCTGGAATTCTTTAGTAAGTGCGCTGATAGTCTCATTTAGGAAGTGTGTTCCGTGGTCACTCATTATAATTTTTGGGCATCCAAACAGCGTCAAGACGTTGTCAAATAAAAATTTCGTAGCTGTAGCAGTCGTGCAGTCCTTAACTGGTTGTGCTTCTGCCCATCTAGTTGTCGCAGTGATGATATAGCATGCACTTGTCTTCCCTTGAGGGGTGATAGGCCCCACAAAGTCTATGGCCCATCTTTTGAATGGCTGCAGTGTCATTTGTGGATTGAGTGTCATCTCATCCCTTTGCGATGGTTTCCTAGTCCACTGACATACGTCACAGGCTCGAGAGTACG
Organism: Pinus tabuliformis; assembly: GCA_031772625.1. Classification (NCBI taxonomy): domain Eukaryota; kingdom Viridiplantae; phylum Streptophyta; class Pinopsida; order Pinales; family Pinaceae; genus Pinus; species Pinus tabuliformis. Next base: position 684,475,460 of record CM062805.1, read on the forward strand.
CTTTTGAGTCTTGATGTAGGGTTGGCCACCATAGTCTGGCACGAAGAGTTTTCTCTGCTGTCGCCCATCCCGCATAATGTCCTCCTGCAACCCCCCCGTGTGCTTCTGTGAGGATCTGTCCTCATTCAAATTCAAGTACATATCTTCATAATATTTTGTCATTTCCCATTTTTTAGAGGTCCCCCGCAATAACAATAAAGTTTGTTGCGCGTACCACCAATTCTTTCTTCTACTAAACTAAATATCCCCGCGGCACGGTCCTATGGTTAAGAAATGGATTATATCCTCGAAGTGGCCATCCTTGATGTGCATTGCATAGATCTGTGCGTTAAGTAGTCCTTCTTCCAAACTTGTTGGCTCCTCACCGTTCTCAATTCAGGACAGGTGATCTAGACCTGCGTTTAGGCGTCTCGGCTTTACGATGACCTCAAAATCATATTCCTCAAAAAGTAACAATCATCTACAAATGTGCGCCCCCAACATAGGCTTGTTCACTAGGTATTTCAAAGCGGAGTGATCGGTATACATTTTAAAGTGCCCTCCGAGTAGATAGTGGCGGTATTTCTGTAGCGCATATACCATCGCTGACCCATCACACTCAGTAGTGGAGTAGTTCTTTTCTGCTTTAGACAATCGTTGACTTGCGAACGTAATTGGGTGATCGATGTCTTTTGCTTCTTCCTGTGTGAGTACAGAGCCTAGCTCGATACACGACACATCAACATGTACATGAAATTCAATGTCCCATTTTGGGAAAACCAAAATGGGGGCGGATGCCATCTTTTCCTTTAGAATCTCCAGACTCTTCTTATAGTCATCATTCCAACAATATGTAGTATCCTTTTTCAACAACTATTCCATTGGTGCCATGATTTGTGCATAGACCTTAATAAACTTTCGATAGTAGCCAGTGTGTCCCAACGTGGTACGGAGTTGTTTGACACTGCGCGATGCTTGCAGATTGAGTATGACAACAATCTTCGTAGGGTTCACCATCAGGCCTTGTCTGCAGACTACATTGCCGAGCAAGTTGCCAAAAGGGACAAGGAGTGTACACTTTTTAAGATTTAGTGCAATCTGGTGTCATCGACACATATCCAGCATCAACTGTAAGCTTGCTACATGTTTTTTTACTAGTCCAAATATAGTCCAATCATCAAAATAAACCTCCAAAAACTGATGAATGAATTCTTTGAACGCGGCCACTACTACGCGCGAAAATATCGTTGGCGCGTTCTTCAACCCGAAGGGCATAATAGTGTACTAAAAACATCCCAATTCAGTTGTGAAGGTGGTCTTGCTTCTATCCTCTGACACAATCTTGATCTGATGGTATCCCGAGAACCCATCCGTGAACAAGTACACTTCCTGTCCATGAACATTCTCCAGGACTTCATCTATAAATGGGGTTGGGAATGGGTCATGAACGCAGACATCATTCAATTTTCAGAGGTCCACACAGATTCAAATTTTTCCCTTCTGTTTTTTCTCTTGCACTATCATAGGACTCACCCAGTCAAACTCTTCCATGGGTTCAATAATTCTTGCTGCAAGAATTTGTCCAATTGTTCACGGAATTTTTCCTCATACTTCAGATTCAAATGATAAGGACGTTGCTTAGCTGGCTTCGCATCTGGTTTCAGAGTAATCTTCATCATTCCCAGGTCACCAAGGATCCCCTTTAAATATGTTATTTTGGTTGGGAATAAGTCTTGATATTCACATAGTAACTCAATGACCTTATCCACCGTGGCATCATCCCAATAGTCCCCCAGGGTCATGTACTTCGGGTCCTCATTTGTACCAATGTTCACTTGTTTCATTTTTAGTGGTGCTGTGATGTCTGGGTCCTTAATCGACAATACTCAAATTTTGTGACTCCCTTCTGTTTCTGGAATGTTAATGTTTCAGGGGTCATCATCATCATCCTCCACTTGTATGTTATAACATTCTAGGGCATGGCTTAACTGATGTGACCATTCTGGTTGAACTATTTCTTCTGGTTCCTGTGGTATTTTGAAGATAACAGATTTCACAATTTGTAGCGCATCGTCGACAGTATCCATCCATTGGTCTTCAAATAAGAATGTTAATAAAAACCCTTCACACAAGATATCCATTCGCCTGCACCATGTTGGAGCTCTGTCTCAGTATACTCGTTTTTGGGGATGACATCCAAGATATGATAGAATACGATTACCCATTCAGGCTGGGGCTCTTCGCCATAGGATTTGGTCCATTTTCTGAGGTGCATGTGCAAGTCATTGCGTCCATTGTATTTCTTGGTTATTCATAGCTTCAGCTTCCCAAACCTTAGCTACATCATCCTTTTGTAATCACACCAATTTTCATAATTTCCTTCATGTGTTCCCCACCAACGCGTAGGTGTTGTGCATAGCACCCACTTTAATGCATCGAACCCCTGGTGCTCTAGTACTACACCCTCAAACTTGCTCAAGAATTCGTCCACTGTTGTTAGTCCATCATATGTTGGTAGATCTCAAGCCTGGGCGGTTATGCAACGCAGTGATTTGGTCATCATATTACAATTTAGCATCGTTACTTCACTTAACCGATTGTGCCATCGCTCATCTTCTTCATCAGACTTCAATAGGCAGGATTCTACGTGCTTCCACGGGGTCCTTTCATCTGCAGTCAGATTTAGCCAATCCTGGTTTTGTGCGGTTATTTTATAGATACAATCTAACTCCTCGTCACTTCCATCATCGCGCACGGGTTCTGCGTAACGCTTTCCTTTGGCGGGATCCAGTGGAACCATCACACGTTGGGACTTTTTCTTGAAAATCATTTTCCACTTTTTTAGGTTGATGACTCCATTCATATTCGTTGCCTAGTCTATTCCAAGTAATGCAGGGTAAGGGTTACTATCATCTACAATCTCTATTACCTCAAAATCTGTCTGCGTGCTCGCACCATCAATGTCCACTATTACTCCTGCCAATATTCCCATGGGCAAGATCTTTTGTTGGTTCACCATCCGTAATTGACTAGGAGACCACTGTAATGTGGGCCTTCCCATGCATTCCCAAGTCTACTTTGGTAATACGTTCATGTCCAAACCCAGATCTAAGATTACTTGATCCATCTCATATTCACCAATTTGCGCTGTCAACCACATTTCCCGTTCGGTGCATAGAGCATGCTTCCCCATTTTTCAAACTACGCACAGCTCCCCTGACCCTGCACACCTAGTGATCGATTCTTGTAGTCCTTTAACTACCTTATTATCACGTAGTAGTTTCCTACATGTCTCTAAAAAGATAGTTAGCATCAAGGGATCCAGGCTCATCTCTGGTTGATCCCTACTACTTGAAGTAGAGACCATTGTGAAGCTCTTCTTAGCTTCCATAAAAATTTCTTTTGCATGGTCCAAGTCAAACTTAGGTTCCTTTGTAGGAGCCTTACATACCCAGGTATCCTCTTTAGGCTTCTTCCCCTTATCTTCTCCCATGGTCGTGCCACTTCTGAGCATCATGTTTACATTGGGGTCCTGTTCGCACAGTTTGGACCTCATCATTTGGATATTTTGCGTTGGAGTGGGCTGCAACACCCCCCTTTTCACACATTTGTGCAATTAGCGTTGAACAATATATCATTTCATGATCAAACTATTCACATTACAGGCAAGATAGTCTTGTTGGGTTGGTACAATCACGAGCGTAGTGCCCAGGTCCTCTACAATTGTAACAAATTAGCTGTTTGGGGCCCCTCCTAGGCCCCATTCCCCTGCAACCTCGACCTCGCCCTTGGAAGCCACCTCGCGCTATTTCTGCAGCTGGATTGAGGCCTCACGTCTCTGTCTGCATTTGATAAGTTGGGGTCCTATCAATCATTAGCTTATAGCTCCGACACGTTCGCTCATCATGACCCACTGATCTACAGAAATTACAGTACAATTGATGCAGAGTCTGGGTATATTTATGCAATAGGTGACAATTGTTTGTTGCGTGCTTTCCTCCCACCTGACAAATAGCGCACCAGAGAGCAGCGAATGCACTTGATCCTGCTTGCACTTATGGTCTCAATGGCATCGGTCCCCCTCCTGCCAAGTAGTTTACGAATACGGGACAGTGATCCTTATCATGACCCTGGCCTTTACATTTTATACACCAGACTTCTTCGCGTGCCTCTAGCCGGGGCACCCTATCCTGCTTCAAACTCTGCATCTCTAAGCATAGGTTTTGTAGTTGTGTGTGGATTTGTTGGACTCCTAACCCCGGATCCTATATCGGTGTTTCGTGTAGCCTCATCGCCATCTCCAATGCCTCTGCCTGGGTTGAGAGCTTATGTTGTGACAGTGCTGTCCTTAGGTGTGGTGTCAAAGATGCCACAAACCACGTGTGGTGTTGTGCATCCGTCAGTGTCATATTAGCCTCACGAATCATACTTTTCAGCCTTTGATCTAGATCCCAGGGGGTTTCACCTGGAAGCATCACGATCTCCTTGAATCCTATAATCAACTGCATCTCCGATTTCGGTCGACTAAACTCTCTGTTCAATGCACTCTGAATTTCTGCTATTTTGGCATTCGGCTAATCATTTGAGTGTTTGATATACCAAATTAGCGCATGATCCTACAACACACTTACTAATGTGGCCTTTTTAATGTTATCATCCATAACCCCGTGTGCTTCCCACACTGCTCTTACTATGAACCAAAACTAATCGGGATCTTTGTTTCCTACTCCTCTGAATACATGCAACTTGATCATGCTCACCATGCTAAACTGCTAGCTTGGTGGAGGTGAAGTGGGTGAAGTTGGAGGTGAAGAAGGTGATGGGGGAGGTGGTGTTAGCAGAGATGATAACTGTGGAATGTGCTGCCCGATCAAACTGACCGCACTCCTTGGAGAAACCCAAGCACGCTCTTCTTCACTTGCTCACGATGGTGAAATTAAAGGACTATTTCCTAACCCTTTGATCCCTTTGAATATCCTTCCACTTTGCATCATTCCACTCATTAATGTATGCGCATCACCTGTTTTTCACATGACAACATCTTCTTAATCCAGGTATTCAAAGACTTGATGTACTTACCTCGCGGTCGCTTGAGAAAGCATCTTTTGGCTTCGCTGTAGCTGACAGTTGTGTCTATCACAAATTCAGTGATAAATCCTCCTATTATCAGATCCAGCCAATGATCTATGACCCACGCGATCTTATCTTCATACGCCTCTAGCTTGCACACTAACTTTGGAGTCCACACTATTGGCTGATCAAGCTTACACCTTCTCGTGCTATCTGCTAGCCTCGTGATCCAAACATATAGTTCCAAAGAGAATGTCATGAAGAATACCTCGTGGATTTCTGTATATATGAAGCAATCCAACCACCTTCTCTCGGATATCTGCGGATATTTGTTTCCCTGTATCATGAACTCGTGCAGCTTCTAATCCAACCAATCTTCAAGTTCTTTATTTGTAGGGTTCCAATGTCCCAACATCAGACATCCCTTAGGCAGATCCCGGTCCTGGCAACAGAACCAATTGTTGGCTTAATGGGGCATGACCCAGGTTTAGAAATGTTTAGCCAAACAAATCCTGATGCTACCAGCCCTTTCGGCAACAGTCTGTGGAGCGCGGATTGAAGTCTCACCCGAGGTAGTATGGGAGGGTGTTGGAACCAGGTTTCCGCACCCTAGGGATGTCTTGATGTGATTAGGGTTTGTGCGGAGCGATCCTATGCATTGTGTCGCTTTCGCGCAGTTGTCTTCTCAGGGAAACTACCTTAGTCAAGCGTGAATGCAATTTACCCTTTTCTGTGCTTATTATTATTATAGATCTTTGGTTACTTACGAAGGTACAACACTTTCAGTTATTATTCAACATAAACAGACATGTGTGTAATCGTAAATCAAGAACAAATGCATAAATCAGAATTTGGAATAGATACACAATATTTTAGAATCAACTTATCTTTATTAATGCCTTTATTCGGTTACAATCCACTTCCAGCCCTGCACACACAGCTGTAGGGGTCCACACATATAGCTGCAGACTCTAACTGGGCCTCCATGCACATAACTGCAGAGCCTCTATCTCCTATTACAACCCAAAATTGCACTTACAGACTCAAATCTACTAGCACGTTCAGACACCCATATTACTTCTATTACCAAAAAGCTGCCTCTTACACTTAGAGCCTTGCTCTTATTTATACATTCCCATGGTCCGCGGACCATGGGCAGGCCGACACATTCTAGATTAATTTTTAATATTTTGGGGTAGACTACCCTTAGACTTGACCCATTACAATTCACGCTTTACGCACTTCACGAAGCTTTTACAATACAATACCCAAAAATGTGGGCTTCAAGCCCCAAAATTGTTACACGGGGGATCTGTTGCCCAACATGTCAGAACTTGTTCAGAATTTGTACATGAAAGGAATTTTCACCTCAGCACCTCCCACATAGCCAAGAGAGTCTATAATATTTTCTTTGAGGAGTAAGTAGTGGCTCCAACACCCCATTCATGGGGTTAGTGATGTATGGTGTAACAATGTGTCTTGGAATTTTCGATTAATTCAGAATCCTGCTAACATGCCATCATGTTTTCACAGTTGTAAGACTAATATTGAACACTTGTAATGCATGTTTCTTTAACCTATGTTGAACACTTGAACTATTTCACTTGTTGTAATGCTTAATCTATTAATGGAAATGTGTTGTATGTGTTATTAGTTTTGTCTTGCTCATGGTAGTTATCTCCCCAGACATCAGACATACCTTTCACATAAATCTTGTTGTAACAACTATTGAACTTGTTCAGACTCATCCATTGAGTGTTGTACGTGTTATCTTACCTTGTGTGTTGTGACTGTCACATCTGTGTGGACTACTCCTCTGGAAGCTGTGCATGTCCTGTTGTGTTGTGTGTTCCTAGCAGAGTTGCGACTTCATCCCAACCAACTTGGGACTTACTCTCACCCTCTCCCCTTATAGTGAAAGAACCATTGACAAAAGTACAATATCATTCACTAGGTATGTGGACCTCACTTCTCAAAGGCAAAGTAGGCCACTCTCTTGTGCAGACAAGCAAGAGTTGAGGAAAATCCTTAAGACAATGGCAACCAGGCCATCATACCGGGTGGGACTCCCACACCAAATGGTGTGAGGTCTAGTTGGGACTTCATACTCGGGTGATCCCCTGAACATTGTCAGATCCAACACCGTTAACATTTATGGCACTAGAAGGATGGCAACCAGTTGTATATGGCTGAACATCCCCTAACAACCATTCATTAACCATCTGGTCAAGGCAGTAACTCACACTCCCTTTCACCTACATGCGACTCTGTAGTTGGTTACTCCTCACCTCCGAAGATTGAACACGAGATTTCATATCATCAACTTCGTTCTGTCTGTTCCATCACTCACCAATTACCGAAAGAAGTCAGACTGATCCCAGGCATACAACATATTCCATACGTATCAAGGAAGCCAAAATCCACTCCCACAAGAGTTGTTGTATCATCGGTGGAAGAAGTAATCCTTGACACACTTGAAGGTTTGGCAGAAGCTATTGAAGATGGAGAGGAGCGTCCAGTCTTCTGACAAGGTGAACAAGACACTCCTGTGATCTTGGGATCAAACTCCGGTATAGGAGGTGAAGGCAGAGAAGAACCAAAAAACTTAGAGTCAGAACCATCAGACTCTGAAAGAGAGGAAGACGACAAAGAAGAAGAAGAGATGGCTGACCCAAATATTGTATGGATGACTCAGGGACCATTGGATCTCTTGGCTGTTCTGCACAAGATGCCGAAGCAAGCGGGGAGAATGAACATCAAGTTCAACCCTAACAGTATGGTGAAGGCAGAAGACCACCTAGAAAACTTCTACCTATATTTTCAGACCCTTGAGGTACGGTTTAATAACGTAGCATGTAGATTATTCCCACGTACCATGGATGGTCACGCAACTGCATGGTATCACAACCTTCTACTGAACTCTGTATAGAACTGGGGTGCATTCAAATGCATGTTCCTTGAGAAGTTTGCTGACGATAAAACCCCAACCATGCTACTCAAAGAGTTGGGAAGCCTTAAGAAGAAGGGAAAAGAAAAAGTAAAAGACTTCTATCATAGGTTTACATGTATTCTGAACAATTTTACAGTGGACACTAAACCTCATGACTCCATCACTATTTATTACTACATGTCTTCACTACTAACCAACATTGTGCAGTTCATCAAGCGAGCTATGAAACCAACACTCTTGGAAAGTTGCGAAGAGGATATTGTTGTTGAGAAAGATTTGCATGCGATCAGAGTCATCAAGGATGATGAATCATTGAAGGACTCCAAGGATGCAAGCAGGAAGCTCCAAGCAATCGCGAGCAAGGGCGGAGAAAAGGAACCAACCGATATTGAGACCCTCACTCGCCTTGTGAATAACTTGACCATGGAAGTGTCTGAGCTCAAGAAATGGAAAACATACACATTTGTAAGCATTCATCTGCCCAGACAGAGATAGGCAAATAGCTTAACAAGTGACTCATCAAGTAGCAATTTGGTTTGCTTCAAAAAATGCGCAAATCCTAAGTTTTGTTCCCTCCACGAAGAACATCACACCGAGAAATCTTGTTTGGATTGGAAGTGAGTCATTAGCACTGTTTGCAGTCATACACTCTATGCAGAAAGAAATATGCAGGAGAAGCTGGGAGACACTGACAATGACAAAGAGGTTGCACTTGATGAAACATCAAGTTCTGGGTGTGTGGTGAATTCATATCAATGCTTGCAAGTAATGTCGAAGACAAACACCAAGAAGCAACCCTAAAATCAAAATTATCATTACAATCTTAGGAGTAAAGGGGTTCCCCCTACACTTGGGGAAATGCAAGAAAAGGTAAGATTGCTAATGAAGAAGGCTGATCCAGGAAGACATCAGTGGATAAGAGTACATCCATGAGTAGCAAGTTGTAAAACACTCCACCGGACAACAAGAACATCTGTTCCATCCAGGAAATTTCGGTGATTCTACCACCTCTGGACTATAAAATTGTTGATGACATAAAGAAAATGTGAGTGAACATCAGTTTGTTTGAGTTAGCCAAGGTCTAGAGTCAGATATCCTACTGCGTGCATTGGGACAGACAACATCAGACAACGTAGCCTCTACTAGAAAGGGAGAAAGCACACCTCCCGAATTACTTTCCACTATGCTCAATATACTCTAGATGGAAGAAGAAAACTCAGGTTTCCCCCCATTCTTGCCTTCATTTGAATTTTTTAAATACATTGTTCACAACTACTTGGTTGATTTTGGCTCGGTAGCCAATTTCATGTCGCTCTCCATCACTAGGAAGATCAATGCTCAATGGAGTGAGACATCCACGCGAATCATCCAACTTGATCAAACATTAGTACTAGCCATTGGTGAACTGTGAGACATAATCATCCGAATATCTCATGACAATCGAACCCAACAATGCATCAACATAGTTGTTGTGGATATTTTGGTCTATTACTAAGTAGAAATTGGTCCAGCAAGCTAGATGGATATTTTGCTATAGATTGGTCTCACATTTGAATTTCGTACAATGGAAAATGCAACCAAATCCGGGTGTTATTCGAGAGGTATATGAAACACAACGTCACTCCCGTTAATGGCAAGAATGAACCGTTGTCCTTCGCAAAACTCATGTTTGGAAATTGCCTTCTGGAAACAACATTAGAGTGTTATCTTGTATGGCTAGCTCCAACCTCATCAGACACATAGTTGGGACTCCTTCCTTGCCCAACTGATGGTAATGAAACATGTATAGTTCATTGTACCAATAATAGCAGTAGTAGAAACAAAGGTAGTAGCACTAGTACAAGCATGTCAAATGGTCCATGTATAAACAAGTTGTGGGCCATGGATTTTGATGAATCAAAAACATATGATGGCTCAAGGAGTAGGTATAGCTCAGTCACCCAAAACAATAGAAAATGCATGACTTCAAGCTACTTGAGGTTCGAATGCACAAACAACATCGCTGAGCATGAAGCACTCATGTTGGGATTACCAAGAACCCTCAACCTCAACATGGTCACACTCAAAGTAGAATTACACTTTACAAACAATGGTGATACTTTCAAGAACATAACAATTGATGAAGGTAAGCATGAGCAATCTCTGAAAACTGCAACTGAGGGCAAGAAAGGCAACACTATCCCCAAGGGGTTGGGTTCTATCAACAAGCTCTATGATTTGCAGAACTTTGGTCAAGGACCAAGAAACAACAAAACCCACAAGCCCACCATTAAGAATGAATAAGGAAACCTGGGGACTAATCACAATCCGAAGATGGTCAATCTTGGTACCAACTGCACGCCGCAACAGTGGTCAGCTTTTGACCGCTTGATCAAACAGTACTAGGATGTGTCCACGAGGGTAGATGATGACCTGAGTACATATGACACGCAAATAACCCAACACAGGATTCTAGGTAAAGGAGAAGCCAAACCATCACAACAAAATTTAGGTAAAACACATATGTCGTTTGGACTCCTTATACAGAAAGAATTGACTAAATTGTTGGATGTTTGGGTTACTTGCAAATTTTGTTATCATACTTGGGTTTCTAATTCAAATTCCACACATAAGAAATTCAGGAAAATCCACTTATGCATTGATTTCATGAACTTGAACTGTTCCCGGAATAAAAATAACTACCCCATGCCATCATCCGAGCCTATGTTGCACACAGTACCTGAAGCAGTGGTGTTGTCTTCACTTAAAGGTTTTTTCGAATGCCACCAGGTTCTGGTAGCAGAGCCCGGTGGACTTACATTGGTCCATGAGAAGCTTGTCCCACACACGTATCATTTGCAATCACTTGATGGGAGGATTGAAAACCTTCTTGTCAATGACCAAAATCTCAAGCATCACTTTCAGTAGGCCGAGCCACACCCATGCCATGTACATAGTCTGCTTGCTGCTTGTTGTTTTCATCTTTTTTTATTTTCTTATTATCTTTGTTTTTACTTTGTTTGATTCTACTTACTATTTTTTTTTGTGTTATTTTTGTTTGCTTGGTATATTACTATTTTTTTTTCTGGAAATAAGTGCTACCAACTACTATGTTTTGGCTTTTGAATAGAGTATGTGGCTGAAATTTGAGGAGACTCGTGACACTGCAGCACTTGGCCAGTCTTGTATGCATCTTCTCTGTGCTTGGTTATAACCTTTGGCCGATGAAGTCTTGATAGAAAATACAAGTCGTCTACAAGGGGAGTTTTTGTCCAACCATGAACTTGTGCCCACACTGGGAATCCCCATGCCTATACTTGGCCTTTTTCTATATGTGTTCAAGCTCATCTAACCAATAGAAATAGAGAAGGGGAAAATCCAAACGATAAAACCTATGTTAGAGGTATTACATGCTTCTCTTTAGGAACAACCTCTTCTGATTTCAATAAGTCAGGATCCATCTTCCACCCCAAAAAATAAATAAGTGCCTATGCACAATCCTCTTGAAAAATACAAAGGTGAAAGAAGAGAAAGGATTCCTGCATAGATAGGTGAAGCATGCAACTCTAGCGGGGTACTGACTAGGTTCGCTAGAAGTGGAGGAATGTGTATGTTCCTGCATGACTCCATCGGGGTACTTTCCAGGCTTGCTGGAAGTAATGAAACACTAGAGATGAAAACTTATACTCTAAAAATATTCAACTCATGATATAAACTACCCTTCCTAGATTCGAAATACTGAGACCTAAGCTGAACTTTTGATTGTGTTTGAATGAGTTGGCAAAGGGTGAACCATGTATGCCCATGGGGTAAGTGGGGAAGCCAAAGTAACCCACCTAGTGATTCAATACACCATGAAATACCAAGGCGTTGTGCTAGCAATGAACCAGAATAGAGAAGCTGGATTTCTACTAGTTTGTCACCAAGTGTTGTAGCGGCTTCAACCACCCTCCAAAATTTTGGCCTACACCTAATTGTGGAGCCTCCCTTGGGAGTTTCGCTTGATGATTGCACATCTTCAGGTTCACTCCATGATCCCATGGGAGTCTTTGCATCTGCCTTGCTTCTTCATTTCATTCAAGATTCTGCATGATGGTGTCTAAGTCAGGCTTGCGACCATGTTCTGGTTATGCTCAAGGTCTTCGCTTCGTGTGTACTTGTTGTGTTCACTATGAAAGCATCTATCACACTCACACATGGAGTCACATTCACTGTCGCACAAGTGTCACCATGGTCGATCAAAGATCAATCATAAGTGTCACGCTTGTCGCTTGCATCGTCGGTCAACCTTGTTGAAAATGTGTGTCTGGATGTTTTGAGTCACATTGTCATAGTGTCATGTGAGTGTGTGTTTGCATGATCACCTATGCATCTTTCGATCATTCACACACTTAGTCATTTTGCTAAAGTCCTGATGATCGAACTCCCCTCTGATAGTCGGACCATCACCCTATCGTCGACTCGATCGACTGTCACCCAAAACAGTGCATAAGCACCTAGAAAGTCTTTCCAAGCTGTGTTGATTGTGAGCAATCCAATCAGATTTCAGATTGATCGCCTGGATAGTAGGACCCGACAGCCACCCCGAGACTCACTCCCCTTAAAAATTGCATAGAGGCTATTGACCTTGAATGCTTTGCTAACTTACGAAATTGCGCAGACATGCCAGACAGACACCAAGTGCCCATCCCTGTCTCCCTCAGAAAATTGTGTAGTTTTCCCAGTCAGCCCTCCCAATAGTCGACCGACTGCTCATCCAGGAAATTGTACAGTTTTCATGAGCATGTCTTCTGCTAGACATCAGTCTTCTCAGCTTAGAAACTACACATAGATGATTAGTTGGCTAGCCTGTCAGCCTCAGTGCAGTTTTTCTCACTAGCATCTCCTAGTAGCAGACTACTAGTTCCCTCTAGGAATTGCGTAGTTTATGTTGCCAAGCATCCGGTAGCTGACTACTTGATCCCCTTTGGAATTGTGTAGTTTCTAGTGCCAGTGAACCAACAACTAACTGGCAGTTACCTCTATGAATTGCATATTTTTGATTACCAGGCTCCCAGCCAGTTCATCCCAAAAGCTATGCAATTTCTGCCTGCTGATCCTCATTGCAACCTGTCCTATTCCTCCAGAAAATTGCACAAATTTGGTCTTCCATCCCCTACTGCTTGCTCGTTTCGAAATCTGCGTATATTCTTCCTACCTTGCCTTTCTATCCCTCCCAAAATTTGCGCAATTTTTCCTTCCAGCCTAGCCAGACCTCATGGACAGTCACTGTCGACTTGGATTGCCCATCTTCATCACTCAGTGACTCTTGCACAGTTTTCATCAGCAGTTCCCTGAGCCATGATCCCGCTTCCCAACCTTGCTGCCACTCCGGCCACCTGCATCCAACATGATCATATGTCATGGTAGACGAGGAGGTTTTTTTATTTGATGGCGTCTCGTCATGAGTGGTTGTAGGCATAGGCACACTAAAAAGCATGGTGTGAAAATGAAAGGGATGAACAAAGGGAGCACATGCAGAAGGAAAGGTTCACTAATGGACAAATGAACGATGCATGTGCAGAGATGTGTTCGCGGAAAGACAAATGAGAAAACATGCAAGATGTGCTCATGGACGAATGAACGGACGAACATGCACCTTTTGCGAACATATGAGCCTGCCAAGCCTACCAACATGCAAGCAAGGAACAACATGCCAAAGCATCATCAAGAAAACCAAAGACCATCAAAGACTCTGCGCACTTTTCCATGCGGAGGTAAAGTTGTGCTACACCATGAAGACATCCATCACCTAGTAGCGTTGTAGCTCGACATGCACTCCAACAACAACAGGAATGTACCAACACTGTCATGTCGAGTCATGTCACCCACATCTCTACTATGGGCTATGTTGTCAATAAATGTATTGTAATGTGGAAGTCCAAGAGACCCACTTGTTGTACAAAGAGTCATGCAAAGTTGAAAAGTCATGGAAGTCAAATAGTCATAAGGGTAGTTGAACAACCACAAGGGTCAGTTTAACCCTTGGCTATAAATACCCCCTTCATTTGTACATGAAAGGACTTTTCACCTCAGCTCCTCCCACATAGCCAAGAGAGTTTGTAATCTTTTCTCTGAGGAGTAAGTAGTGGCTCTAGTGCCTCGCTCATGGGGTTAGTGATGTATGGTGTAACGATATGTCTTGGAACTTTCTCTTAATTTAGAAGCCTACTAACAGGCCAGCACATTTTCACACATGTATTGTAACTATTGTAATACTAATCTTGAACACTTGTAATGCATGTTTCTCTAACCTGTGTTGAACACTTGAACTATTTCACTTGTTGTAATGCATAATATATTAATGGAAATGTGTTGTATGTGTTGTTAATGTTGTCTTGCCCATGGTGGCTATCTCCTCGGACATCAAACATACCTTTCATGTAAAGCTTGTTGTAACAACCATTGCACTTTCTCAGACTCATCCGTTGAGTGGTGTACGTGTTATCTTACCTTGCGTGTTGTGACTATTGCATCTGTGTGGACTGCTCCTCGGAAGTTGTGCATGTCCTATTATGTTGTGTGTTCCTAGCCGAGTTTGGAACTCATCCCAACCAACTTGGGACTCTAACCCTCTCCCCTTACAGTGAAGGAACCATTGACACAAGTACACTAGCATTCACCAGGTGCGTGAACCTCACTTCTCGAAGGCAAAGAACACCACTTTCTTGTGCTGACAAGCAAGAGTTGAGGCAAATCCTTAAGACAATGGAAACCCAGCCATCATACCGGATGGGAATCCCACACCAAATTGTGTGAGGTCTATTTGGGACTTCATATCAGGGTGATCCCCTGAATGTTGGCAGATCCAACACCGTCAACACTCCCCTTTATCTCCCCTAGGTGCACAATTTTTGCCCCACATATCTAACAATTATGATCAATCCTACCCAAATCAATGACCCTAAAGCATTTGATGTCGGGGAAGGTTAATTTTCCCAATGCTTTTGAAAAACTAAAACCACCCTTCATCCACATGATGGTCATCATTTATTTTTGGGAATTAGGGAGATTTTCCAAAACTATTTCCTATAGCCCATAAAAACCACTTTTGGTTTGGTCAATGCCACTTAGGTGATGTGATATCAACAACACTTGGTTCTTCACCTATGCCACGATGTCTTGCCACATGGTCATTGACACCCACCATCATGGAAATACCATGTCATCTAACACGTGGCATCCATTTTTTGTCTATGTCACCATGCCATATCACCAAGTACAAATAAATCTTGAAATTCAAAAGATTTGAAATTTTAAAATTTCCAATTGTTATGATGTCCCCAACTCAACTTTTGCACTAACAATTAACCCATTACTTGGCCGATGTAGCCTAAGAAATACAAATAAAAGTTGTGACACCAATATAAGATGTACTTCAGTCAATTTTAAATGTATCCATGTGTAGGGCACACTCAAAAACACAATTTTTGGTGAATTTGAACTTTTGGTGCCATTCATTTAAATAAAGAAAATAAAGAAACAATGCATGATATTCAAGAAGTCATCAAATAAAAAAAAACACTAAATATAGGCCATGTAAATGATGATAAACATACATCATAGTAAAATAATGATAAACATTAAAATATACAATGAAATAAATACATAGTGAACACAAAAGATACTTATCTTTATGAAATATTCACCAACTGATTGCAGATATTAGACGTTCCATCCAATCATATTATCTATTTATCATTAAATATCTATAACAGACCATTCTTCAGCTTAGGCTATGATACCACATGGATGGGTGCCTAGGAAAACTCTCTCTCTCCTAGGCAATCAACTTTCAAGATTTATTTTATTATACATAAAAACAACAATCACGACTGCATAATTACTCAACGAGTCCCATGAAAATATACTCCTAGCTCTTTTTCCCCTTCATTGTGGACAACTGAAGGAAAATAATCCCCTTCTCTATAATGCAATCCATCAAGTTATTCTATTTCCCTCCAAGGCTCTAGTGCTACTTGTTAGGAAATATCAATGCTAGAATCTCTTAGCCATGGAAATTTTTACCGACAATTCCAATTCATACTAGCACTTTGGCACCTTCTCATGCTATAATTTAAAAATATTAACACACAAACAACAATAATATCTTAGTAATATAATTCTTCTTCTCCCCCTTAGAAACTAGAACCATAAAATGATTGGTAATAATGGAGAATGAACCCCTAACAAGCCAATAAAGTGCTCATAATGCCACATTGCTTCCCCTAATAAGCTTATATATCCACCTTTTTCTCAACTAGTTCAAATATGAGTATAATAAAATATAAATAAAAAAACTCTAGCCTCTTTAACTACCCTTCTCTTGTGATATTATAGCCCTTTATAACTCTAGTTGTTGTCCATTTACAAATATACATTATTAATTTATTAAATAATACTTCATATTACAACGATCACCAATTGAGTTGCACCCCATGGGTTCCTGAATTATTCCTACTATATTCATGTTACAGGTAGATTGGATATACTCTTGGTGGTATAATGGCAACTGAATGGTTTTCCTTGGGCCTAACCCAGATCAGTCCAACGTGTTACTGATCCACAATGATTTAAAACAAAACAAAACAAATATACATTGATAAATTAAAATAATGGTTTTTACATGCTCTTATTGTGGCCCAATAGATTCGTCCACCTTGCCTAAATTTCCTCCATTTAAATTAAAATTACTTTTTATGATTTTGAGGTATTCAGTGAATTAAGTGATGTTGTCTTGCATATTGAGGTGGTAATTGAATTTTTACTATATTTTATCATTGTTGATGTGAAATCCATTTGGGTTACAAGATTCTCATATGAGTTACATGGCTTGAATTGGTTAAACCATCATTAGTAATAAAACAACTCTTAGTCCCCCCTATTTTACCAAAATTAATGGAAAAGTTATTAAATTAACAACATCATTACCTTATATGATCTAAAATTCATGTTTTATTAAAAATATGGTAAAAGGAATGATAATGTGTCAAAAAAGAAAATAACATGGGTAAAAAAAGGATATTTGGAAATGAAAATGACATCAAATCAAAGCCCTGACATGATGAAAAATCCTTGAAAATGTTATTATAAAATTGCTAAAGTATCTATCTAATCCCATCAAATATATAATTTCTGAAACACTATTTGGTGTTGGTCATCCATTAATGGCTTCAATCTTCTTCAAATCCATTGTCGTGGATTCCTTTTAAATTATGTGCCCCAAATAATGAATTTTTCTAGTGGAAATAACACTTTATTAGCTTGGCTTACAACTGATGGTTTGTAATGACCCTAGTCAAAATTCCATGTAATAAAAGTTAATAAAGGAAAAATAAGACCACGATTAAGGGACATGTTGCACAAAATATTGTCACCATGACATTTTGCAGTCAGTGTGAGTCTATCACCACTCATACTTTCCTCCTATGCAAGTCTTAAACCTCAGCTCTTCATGTCAAGCCTTAAAAATGAGAGAAAGTCCTTGAAAATCTCTAAAACTCTGGTTCCGCACTTTCTCTTAGCATTACCTGCGGTCCCGCACCCCTTGGTCATGTCCCCTGTGGACCTGCCCGCTCTATCTCGAAAGGAAAGGGTGCGGGCCCCTGTAAAGGTAAAAAAGGTGCAAGTTTATTAAAAACTCACTTTGGGTTAATTCTGGACGCTTCTAGAAGGAATCTTGAGGTGGCAAGTTCGCTCCTAGGTGGTTCATGCATCCCATAACTAAAAGAGCTAACCACTTGATGTGAGGAGCTTATCCCTTTGAAGGAGGACTCTATGCCTTTGAAGGTGGACATGGTAACTTCCTTCCTCTGCACTATAAAATGAGGCATTGGGCTGGTTGCTAGGGAGGTTGAAAGCTGAATATTTTTGAGGGTAAATGCTGTTGGAATTTAGACTTTCTAATTGAGCTTGAGAGGAGAGATTATATACCTTTTGATCTCAATGGGAAGAGTGTGAAGCTTGTCAAAGTAGAGGATATTCTTGCTCGACCTTGGGAGGAGCTTGTACAACATCAAGGCACCAAGGTTGTAAAGTTCTTCTTTGTTTAAAGTTAATAAAATCAAGTTTATTTTTCTCAATAAGCTGTCTCTTATGGTTTATTTCATGAATTCCTTGATCATCATGATAAATATGATTTATTATATTGGCTATGCCGGTTTTACTTGATGTGTGCTTGTTTGTGTTTGCAGGTTCTTAAAAGGAAGCTCATTTAGACAGTCGAAGCGTGGTTGCCACAAACTAGCGTTTGACTTAAGGTAGGGTCTAAAACACCTCTTGGCTTTTATTTATAAATCACAATATTTAGAGAAATATAGAATTTGCTTGTTTTTCTTGTCACTAGATATCTGTAGATACTAGGGAGATCGGTCTTGTCTGCAAGAACGATTTATCCGGCCGACAAAATGGTGACTCCACTGGGGACTTGAATTTTTGTTTTTTGCCTTTACTTTTACTTTGACTTGAGAAAATTTTTCTCTGTTTCTAGTTTTTTCTTGATGTGTGTGGGATTGGGTAGTTTCTTTAGATTTTGAATTGTTTTTGTTTCTCACGCTTTTGAAAGAGGACCGCACGTTCCGGTTGTAACACAGTGCAGACATCCCTGCACTGTTGCTTTACTTCACAGAGTGGTACCGCAGCTGGTTATACTGGGAGCCTGCGGACCCTGTCAAATTTTTGAAAAAATTAAAATCTTTTCATTCAGTTAAGCTTAGGATTTGTTTATTTTTTTAGCTTCTGCCCAGATCTGCATGTGTCTCGTCAGAAACTTCTTATAGGTGAATTCCATTGACATTTTGGTTTTAGGTGATTTTCTAGAAGTTTTGTCTGCCTGGCTTGATTTTCGTTTGGTCTTTGTAGTAACTCAGAGTTTAGAAGCCTAAGAAACCTCAGATTACCTTGGTTTTTGCTGGTCTTCTTTGTGAGTCTGGCCGATTTGTAAAATCTGCCTTTGGTGAGGAATACATCTCGTTTTCTCTTTGCAAAGCTTTGAAAGAACTTGTTTGAGTTTTGGATTTCATTTTTTAAAAAAGAAAACATAAGCTGGTTGTTTTTTTTGATTAATTTGTTATTCTAAACGAATTAGTCCTTAGTTTGCTGATAACTAAGTAAAACATCCTCAAAAAGAAATTTTGTAAGCTTTTACTTCAATTAGGTTTTTAGAATTGGTAGATCTCAAGATTAGATTTTTCATAGTTTTGAGTGTTTTCTAGAAATTTTAAAATCTCTTTTGAAAAGAATTTGTTTTTGTAGTGTTTGAGTGTGGAAAAAGAAAGGGATATTTTTCATGAGCATAATTAGTAGTCTTGTTTTTGAGTTTATTGAAAAAGACAAAACAAATTTTTCTTTTCATTTGTTTGTTAAGGAAAGATTTGTTTTTCAAGCATTTTCATTCTCAACTCTTTCTTTAGCTAGAAATTCATTGAAGAAAATGGATTGTTTATCATCTTAGGTGCATTTTTTAGTGTTTTGGAGTCGAGTCTTCACACCATAAAGTTTCATCTCCACACCTTTTGACTTAAGAAACAACCAATAAAAATAACGCTTAAAGTAAAATTTATCTAGTAATCTTTTTATTTTTAGGGCTCTTTATCACCAACATAGCTTAGGCTAGTATCTTGGAGTAGGGAGTAATTAACTCTCCAAGATAGTAAAAAAAAACAAGTAGCTATATCTTGTAGTAGGAGATAAATTCCAATTGTTACATCTATGCTCTGGGAAGCTCCTCTTAAAGGAGTCAAGCACGAGATCATATTCGAACTAGTGTGGTAATCAGTCCTTCCTCATTGGGAACGATACAAGATATACACGTATTAAAAACGGTAAACCTCGAATTAACCATTTTCGAGAAGCCTGGGGTCACTTGTTGGTAAACCTTGGATTATGTCAAGGAGCCTTCAAGGGGATTGAGATTTGCTACTCTGCCCTTGTGTGTGTATTGGATCACAGACTGTTCCCCAGGTATATTTGTTTTTGTTGGTAACCATAGTGACCATAATCTATAGGATTCTTTCCTAAGGTGACGGTGGAGGGAAGATCCCACTGTACCTGGAGCAGACATCGACTAGACTCACTTGGACTCTCTGGGGGGTTCTCTTCACTCGAGATGGTTTAGTGGAGAAACTTGTGCCATTCTATTTCATTAAGTAGGTTGTCGGGGTAACTGTTCCAACCGCCATTTCTATATTGAATTCTGCGATGTTGGATTTCATCACCAACTAGTGTTTTCGGTACGGAAAGTTACTATTTGTGTGTGGTTTGACCTCCTAGATTCTTTAGGCGTGTGATTCAAATTGTTTGGTTCTTAGGAGACTTTAGGTGGTTTTCATTGAGATTTTTCTTTGTTTACGTGTGAAGTAATTAAAATATTTAATTGTGGCTAAATTACCAAGACATTCCCGTAGACTTCGGGGGAAACCTCCCGAGTATTCACCAAGCCAGCTTGAAGGTCTACGTGCCCTTGTAACTCCTAGTGACAATAGAGTTGGGTCACCGGAAGAAGGAGAATCTTCTTTAGTTGTTCATCCTGATTATCAAGTTCAAGCAGCAGAGTATATTACTGAACCAATTTCATTTTCCGAAGTTACTGGTAGTGTTTCTTCTACTAGTGAATTAGCCGAGGAACCTGAAATTTCTGAACCTAAAACTGAACCTACTACTACTCCATCGTTAGTATTTGCTTCTCCAACTTCCAGTGGTCTTGGTTCACCCAGGGTAGGAAGAATCATTACCTAAAATCTTCCTTCTGGACTTATTGCTATTGAAGAACTTGTCACTTCGGAAGAAGGTATATCTATCCCTGAAAATCAACCAACTATAGAACTTAGGGAGTGTGAATTGATTTTTTACAGTCCACCTAGGAGGGACGCTTGATATCTTTCATTGACCAACTTTTTAGAAAATCCAGGACTAAGTTTTTCGCCACCTCGCATTCCTTTTCATCCAACACCTAGAGGTTATTATCCTCATTTGAATATGTCGAGATAGTCATCCATGTTTTCTCAATCTCCAGAAACATTTTTATATGGCGGTCCTTCTATTCCTTCTGGGTATCAGTCACTTACTGGTACTTTTTCAACATCTCCTCAACCTGTTGAAAAATGGTTATTAACTGGTAATAACGGAACTAAGCCATTGAGTGTAGAAGATATTCTTATGACGTCAGGTACCATTCCAAATCCGTAGCCTCAAGGTAGTCAGTTACCGCCTGGGGGGCAACCGCAAGGTCCTCAATTATCGCCTGGGGGCAACCTCAAGGTACCTAGTTACCGCCTGGGGGGTAGCCTCAAGGACAATACATACCTTCGGGATAGTACATTCCTCAAGGTCAACCCCAGACTCAGTACGTACCTCAAGGTCAACCTCAGTATCAATATGTACCTCAAGGTCAACACCGGTTTCAGTATGTGCCTCAAGGTTATCAACCTCAAGGTCAGTACCCAACCCAAGGTTTCTAACCACCTTCAGGTCAATCATTTGTCCAAGGAGCTGGAAATGTACCTTTGAATTATCAACCCTACCCTCAACCCGGTTATGGTCCTCAATATGCTCAACCTTCTATGAGTCCATACCCCGGAACGAACGTAGCGTGGGATCCATCTCAATCTCAATAGATTTTGCAACCTAATGTGTAGTTATCATCTCAATCTGGACAACCTTTAGTTTCTAGTTCAACCCAGCAAACTGTCCAGCCTACTATTCAAACTTCTGCACCTGGTGTATTTTCTCAGCCTGGGCCTAGTTCGCCTCGAACTCTGCCTCAAACGACTGCTGCAACTACTGCTACATCTGTTCAGTCTACCCCACCTACTTTTGGAGTATCGGCAGCTCCGGTTTCTACTGTTCCTGTATCAACTCCTCAAGCATCTTTACCTCAGTCTAGACCTACAATTCAGACTTCGGTTCAGATGCCTGCAAGACAACCCGGTCCAAGTACGGTTGTCACAAGTCAACCTCAGTTTACTTATCAACCGTACCAGGGACAGTACCAATTTGGTCCTGCTGTGCAAAACCCAGTCTATCAGTATCAACCGTACCCTGGATATACTTATCAACAACCTCAACAACCCCAGTACGGTCCGGTTAATCCTGGTTTTCTGGGAGGATATAATATCCCAAATGCGATTCCAATTCCAAGTTATCCTGGATATCCTCCTCCTGGGGCTGGTCTTATGACCCAGGGTTTTGGAGACCCTAATCGTCAGTTATTGTTAATTGCAACTTTGGACTTGCCTGATTTGTCATGCCTTACGAATGATCCAATTAATTATCTTCCATTTTGGTTGCCAATGCCGAATAAGTTACCCAGTGATATCCCAAAGTTTGAAGGTAAATTAGGAGAGGATCCGTCAAACCATGTGATGACTTATCACCTCTAGTGTGCATCTAACTCCATTACAGATGATTCAATTCGTTTACGTCTTTTTCAACGTACTATGATTGGTGTTGCGGCCAAGTGGTACATTGAGTTACTGCGAGCCACTTTTTATAACTTTAGTCAGCTAGCTACTTCATTCTTAACTTATTTTCAGTTTCTGGTCAGATATGACAATGGCATGGAATTATTAACTTCATTAAAACAGTCAATGTCCACTTATATTTCAAATCACATTCATGAATGGAGACGTTGACAATGTTTAGTAAAAGTTTTTATTCCGGATCAAATCTTAGCAGAATGGTTTGTTAAATCATTATTACCTAAAATCACTGAGGATGTAGCTAAGGCATGAGTTGTTACTGAAGAGCAAGTAGTTGCTCAAGCTCAGTACCTTGACCTCGTTTATACGCAGTTGGGTACTTTACACGAGAAAATCCCTGACCTTCCTAAACAAAATCAAATAACTGCAGCTCCTTCAGGGTCTCATGCTGCTGACGGTATGATTGGTTCAGTTAACACCAAAAGTAAGAAGAAATCTGCAAAGAATTCTTCTCCTATCATAACTTTACCAGATTCCCTGATAGGAGACTCTTCCGTAGAAATTCCTGCAGATATTCATGTCGTAGAATCATCTACGGCTAAATCAAAATCAGGTAGTAAAAAGAAGGGGAAGAAGAAAAATAAGAAAAATTCGAAAGAGAAACCAGGTAAAACGGAATCTACTGATGAGAAACATAAACCTCGTTATCCTTGTCTCATTTGTGATGAAGAGAATTTTACAATAGACTGCCCTCATTGCGCTGAGGTTGTGAAAATTGTCAAAGGTACTCAAACGCCTTCTGTCTTGAAGGATCTTTTTCCTAGTCAAGACAGTAAGATGATAGGTTCTTCCTCAAATGCCTCAGAAGAACCCATAATGATGATGTCCCATGTTAGGATTGCGACATGATCGCAATATTATGGAAGTAAAAGTCCTGTTGATGGTAAGGAAGCAGAATCTTCTAATTCGAACCTATCAACTTCAACTCCTGGTTCTGATCCTCTACAAATCAAGAAACCTAACCCAGACTTAGTAATCAAACCACCTGCTAAGGGTATACTTCGAAAGTCAGCTTTCAATCCACATGTGAGAGCTACTCAAAACTATAACATTGTTGAAGATTTAGCTATTTCACCTTCAGCAATGTCGGCTTTGGAGGTGCTGCAATCATGTCCAACACAACGTAAATTGTTCTTGTCGGCTATAGGAGCTGTTGATGTTCAAGACTCAAACCTTGTAATCTTCGATTTAGAAAATAGTACACCTCGCTTACCTCATCAAATGGCTTTCCAAATTCTAGTGTTAGTCAAAAACATACCTTGGTTTAGGACTGTAATTGATGAGGGAGCTTCAACATGTATTATGTCGATCCAGTGTTGGAGATCGCTTGGTTCTACTACAATTAATCAATCCCCGATGATTCTAAAGGCTTTTGATGGTTGTGGGTTCCATCCTTTTGGCATTCTACAGGATTTACCTATAGTGGTTGAAGGCAAAACTGTTAATCTAGATGTGGAAGTGGTTGATGCCCCGCTAGATTACAACCTTCTCTTGGGTTGTAGTTGGTCTTACGCTATGACTGCTGTCTTTTCATCAGTCTTTCAGCTTATAAAGTTTCCTCATAATGGAAAGATCGTAACTATAGACCAGCTAACCTACTTTTCATCCGACCTAGCCTCTTCTGAAAGTATCCAGCATGTCGGCAAAACAACTATCCCTTATAAGGATGTTGGGGTAGGTTTGGTTAAAGATTCTGGTTTACTAGGAACTTTTTCCTTTCCCCCTCCTAACGTATCGCCTTCTACTGCAACCATTCATATGATTTCATCAAACACTATTGTTTAGATGATCCTTGGATCTTACCTTCCGACTCTGAGATGGATTCATTTGGTGATGCTATGCCTTTGAGTCCCTATGAAATTGTGTATCAGGCCATATAGTTGTTTTCCGACCCTTCTTCAACCAAAATTGACCTAATGAATGTGGTCCATGAAGAATCACTTTCAACATCAAACTCAGATTCAACAACTTTTTCCGGACTTGTTCATACTGATGAGTAGATTTGAGAAATTTTGTCTGTTGATGATTTACCATGGGAAGATCTTCATCATAGATCTTCGTTCTTACCTGAGATTGATCATTTTGAAAATGATTTTTCATCTATTTTTACTACTGATTTTGTCAAAGAACCTCAGAATCCATTGCAAAATCTTGATTCTGAGTTAAATTTGGGGAATATTTCTCGAACAGTTCCTATTGACATTTCAATTAAACCTGGAATTATTGAAAACATTCATATAGGTGCCTCCTTTATGGAAAATGAACTTCAAACATATAAGGCCCTATTTCAAGAATTCCGTGACGTGTTTGCCTGGTCATATGAAGAAATGCCAGGAATTGATCCAGCAATTGTTGTTCATGAAATCAAAACTTACCCGGATGCTAAACCTGTCCAGCAACATTTGCGTCAGATTCACCCATGAAAAGCTGCTGCTATTAAAGAAGAAGTTGAAAAATTACTTAAATCAGGTTTCAGTTATCCAATTCCCTTAACGGATTGGGTATCGAATATTGTTCCTGTTAACAAAAAGCAAGGAACAATAAGAATATGTATCGATTATAAGGATATTAATCGAGCCTGTCCCAAAGACAATTATCCAACTCCTTATATCGATCAAATCATTGATGATTGTGCCGGTAGTGAAATTTTCTCCTTTATGGATGGTTTTTCGGGTTACAATCAAATCAACATTCTACCTACTAATCAACCAAAAATGGATTTTATTTGTCCATGGGGGACATTTGCTTATTGCAAATTACCTTTTGGGTTGAAAAATGCCGGAGCAACTTTTCAAAGAGCTATGTCTTACACGTTCCATGACATCAAGCACATTGTGCAACCTTATCTCGATGATTTACCCGCTCATTCATTACGTAGAGCTGATCATCTCATTCATTTACGAGAAATATTTATGAGATGTAGGGATTATCGAATTAGGTTGAATCCACACAAATGTGTTTTCTGTATAGAAACAGGTCGTTTACTGGGATTTGTTGTTTCGCAAGGCGACATTCGTGCCGATCCCTCGAAGGTTGAAGCTATTTTCAAATTGCCTCCTCCTTCGACTCTTCACCAACTCCAAAGTTTGCAAGGGAAAGCAAACTTTTTATGTCGATTCATCCCTAACTATGCCGAGATAACAAAGGGTTTTACTAGGTTGTTGAAATAGAATACTCCATTCTTTTGGGATGAGATAGCTGACAAATATTTTGATGCACTTAAACATGCGTTGAACCATGCACTGTTATTACATCCTCCCAACTAAAACCAAGACTACTTCTTATATCTCACTGCCTCTCATTCCACCATAGGAATGGTGTTAGTTCAGGAAGATGAATTCGGTAGTGAACAAGTGATTTATTACCTTAGTCGAACTTTGAATATGACTGAGCTAAAATACTCACATGTGGAGAAATTGGCCTTGGCAGCGGTTCAAGCTATACAAAGATTTCATCATTACATCTTACTACGCAAAACTACTGTAATTTCTGACTGCAACCCTATCATCTATATTTTTAACAAACAATTGCTATGGGGCAAGTATTCCAAATGGATTGTTATCCTACAAGAATTTGACTTGGAATTTGAAAAATCTAAGTCAAAGAAATCTTTAGTTTTTTTGGAGTTGATGTGTGACTTCCCGCGTGTTGATACTGAAACTATGGCGGAAGAGCCCATGGCAGACGAATCCTTGTTTCTTATCAACACTCTTGATCCATGGTATGGAGATATCATTGTTTATCTCCAAAACCAATCTTTTTGGCCTGAAATTTCACGATCTCAGTGTCGAAAAATATGTTTCCAATCCCAACAATATAAAATTATTGGAGATACACTCTATCGTCGTGGGGCGGACTTTGTTTTTCGACGTTGTTTAACTCATGAAGAAGCTGAAAGGGTTCTAAATGACTGTCACTCTGGAGCGTGTGGCGATCATATGTCTGGGTATGCCACAACCCAAAAGATATTGCGCGTTGGCTATTTCTGGCCGTCTTTGTTTAAATATTGTATAGACGCGGTCCGAAAATGCCACAATTGTCAAATTTTTGATCAAAAGATGTGTGCTCCACCTGCTCCTCTCCACCCTATCATTGCCGTTGGTCCTTTTGCAAAGTGGAGTATCGACTTTATTACATGTAACCCTCACTCGACTAGGGGGCATGTGTATATCATCCTTGCGGTAGATTATTTTACCAAGTGGGCTGAGGCGATGCCTACATTTTCGGCAGACAACAAAACTGCTGCGATTTTTGTTTTCAATCATATAATTACTAGATTCGGTGTTCCACAAGTGATTATCATTGATCATGGGCGTCATTTTCGAAACATCATGATGACTGAACTAACAGATCAGCTTGGCCTGCGTCACGATAGTTCAACTCCATATTACCCACAGGCTAATGGTCTGGTTGAAGCCATCAACAAAGTTCTAGTCATTATGATCCGACGAATCATTGGGATTCATAGGTCAAATTGGCATAACATGTTATTTTCAGTGCTTTGGGCATATCGAACCTCAGTAAAAACATCAACTGGTTTCACTCCTTTCCAACTAGTTTACAGTTTGGAAGCTGTGTTACCCATTGAATGCGAAATCCTGTCTTTGCAAATAGCCATAGAGTTACTTCCAACCACTTCCGAAGAGGAGAAACATTTTTTGTACTTGGCTCATCTAGATGAGAATCGACGTGATGCTGCTCTAGCAATCGAAACTCATGCCAAATGTATTAAAGCTCAGTACGATCGAAATGTTACACCTTGTAATTTTTCGGAAGGAGACCTAGTCTTACTATACGATCAAGCAAATGATAAGCTAGGCACTGGAAAATTCATACCCATGTGGCATGGTCCTTATGTTGTTAAGCGAAAGCTAGCAAAAGGGGCCTACGAATTGGTAGATTTTGACGGTGTCTCTTTAGGTAAACCCAGGAATGGTCTTTACTTGAAGAGATATTATGCTTAAATCTGGGTATGGAGATTTTAGTTAGATTAGTTTTCTTTCTAGCTGGTGTGTTTTAGATTAGAAAAGTGTGCTTAGTTTATAGAGTGTTTTTGTCATTATTCCTGCTTATCTTAATTTTACTCTTGATATTGCAGATGTCGATGTCTCTTCAAACATACATTGGTTTTGCTGATGGTGCTTGTCGTAATACACGGAACATCTCTTTCGTAGCTTGGGTTATCTATTCACCCTCTGATGAGTTGGTATCTATGCATGGGGTAAGCCTCGGTCAAACAATGAACAACATTGCAGATTATAATGCAGTGATTGAGTTATTATCTGAATCCATCTCATTTGGGATTCGGAGTTTGATTGTGAGGTTAGATTCTGAACTCGTTGTATTGCAGCTTAATAGAGTTTATGCCATTAGAAATCCAGTGTTATTAAGATTATTTTTAAGAGTTCATCTCTTGGAACGCGAATTTTATTATATTGAATATCGGCATATTCCAAGATATTTAAATACATTAGCAGATGCAATTGCTTCTCGAATGTTAAATAGACATTTTCAATAATCAAACAGTAAATTTAAAAAAACATTTCATAACATGTTTACAAGATAGCCAGTAATAGTGATATAGCATAGCATAGAAGTGTGTCAATATATACATCGTCTTCGATCATAGGTTGAAAAACACGTTATGATCGGCAAAAATGATAGCACAAAAAGAAAAAAAGTCATATGAGTCTACAACAAGCGATCATCCTATCACAGGTTATGATCACGATAAGAAACCACTGCTCGGGCCACCCTACAAAGGAACCTCCTGAAAGGTCCTGGGACCCCAATCACATAGCACTGTAACCTAAGAGGAATGTCATCTATGCTAGTCTCTGGAATGTCTGCTGTCAAACACTCTAGATGGTTTTCCAATTCAGCCAGGGTCTTTGTAGATTCGTCCCATGGGGCTGGTACTGTTGCAGCTGGGTGTTTCCTCTCATAGGGCCGGAGAGTGGCTGGTCCCTATGGACCCATATCTGCATTTAAAACTTTTTACTATCAGTTTTGGATGATTTAAAAAAAAAAAAAAAAAATTATAAAATGTTGAAAATGATTTTACCTGAGTCATCCCATTTCTCTCCTGGTAGAAGAGCCATGTCTAGGTCACCACGATAATCCATCCCAGCATAAGGAAAATCCTGAATCGCAAAAACTTGGTTCTCTAACCAATGACTCAGGAGGAAATCGAACAACCTCGGAACCCTCCTCAGGATGACGGGCCATAACTACAACCCAACGCATCAGTTTGGGCTCTCAGGGAAGTCCAGCTTCAACGAAAAGATGCCGTGGGACCAACATCGGGACCCTCTCTAGACCAAAGCTCACAACTAAGAAACCATATCCAAAGTTTTTTAGTTGTCCGTTCTTTTCTCTAATCATTTGGCCTTTTACATTAGCCAACACAGCTTCGCACCAGTTGAAGATGGTGCCTTGATAACAGTCTACTGCCACCCACATTTGGGATCCTGTGGCCATATGCAGTGCTGCGCTTTCACAGAGTCTAGTGATAGTAAATGCAATCACTTTGAGTTCAAGATGGGAGATGGTTTTGATATCAATCCCCTTGTCCTTGATTTGGTCGTTACAAAACTCTGGCCAGAGGCTATCGACAGACTGGCCACCTGGCCTAGTCCCGAATAGAGTCAATTGTTCACCTCTCTTGGGCAAACCAGTCAAAAATTAAATGTCCTCTGGCTCCATTTTGAGCTAGTGGCCGCCAATAATGAAACACTGGTCCTGTATATTCCATCTGTCCACCAGCCACTGTAAAAAGTCTACTTGGGCCCTCATCCCAGGTATGGCCCAGAATTTAAATAACCCACATGCCTTCAATGCATCTATCGAAGGTTGATGATTAATTGCGGTGAGGTCCACATCTTTGTGCTCTCGTTCTCGCCAACTAAGCATGGTGTATATCCTACATTGAAAGAAAAGGCGGATTAAAACATTTTAAATCAAAGATTTTGGGCGGAAATTGAAGAATTTGAAATTATAAAACCTATGTCACGGGGACCACACTCTCCAGTTAGAGACAGTGCGTAAGTTCACACTTTGCCCGAACAACAGGTGTGGGCCCTTGGCTCTTTCCTGTCTAGGAAAAAGTCGGGGTCCGCAAGTTTTGGATGCTACGCATGCGGACCCACGCGAGCAGACTTTTAAACAAAATTCTTCCTAAAAATCAAAATAGAAACCTAAAAACGAAATTCAAATGGTTGAAATGCAAGATTAAAGTGATGTGGATTACCTGGAGGTGATGGTTTTCGATTCCAATGGGCAGATTTTCCGCAATATTCACGGGAAGTTTCTTACCCAAAAGCTCTCTTTTCTCACTCTGAAGTCAAACGGTTAAAATGAATTTACAAAAGCTCTTTTTATAAGTTTTTTTGAATAAATGAATTTTTAATTTGTTTATTTTTCACTTTAAAGAGGTAACTTTTTGATGCATTTTTATTTATTTTAAAATAGGTATGAGTAATGTTTGAGTTTTTGTACAGAATATCGGATTTTTCAGGCAAAATTGATGATTTTCAACAAAAAAGAAAACATTAGAGTCATCGTTAAGCTCTTTTCTGACTCCTAAAATATGAAAAGATTGCCGAGTTTTTCTTTTTAAGCTCGTTAAAATGGAATTAAAAGGATGGTCCACTTACATCTCTTTTCTGACCGTATAAACATGAAAAGATTGCTGGATTTTTGTCGTTTCAAATTCGATATTGGTTATAAAACGACGTGTCATTGATTGATTTTTTACTTTTTTCGGATCAGAGACACTAATTATGAAAAGTACTCCTTGATCGTAATGGTCAAGCGGTTCTCTCAAGTATTATTTTATACTTTTTCAGGATTGGGAGACACAAATTTACGAAAAAGGACAACCATGGAGTTTTCTTAAGTTTTTCTTCTAACTCCTTAAAATTGAAAAACGCCGAGTTTCTCCTATACTGGACTTGTTAAAATTTAACAGTAAAGGACCTGTTCAATTACAAATAGGAATGGACCACTCCTTCTCAGGGTTCGAATTTAAACTAAGTTGGACTCATCCGAAGGATGATCTTATAACCAAGAAAATGTTATCCTCCTCAAGCTTGTAAAAAATAAAGAGGTACTTGCCAGAAATGGTGGGGGAAAAGAGAGGAAAATGAACTTGTTTGTTATACTTTGTGTCTCAGAAAAGCATTCAACCACTCTTGAACACGACACTTTTTGTTCACTTGGGTTGGGAAATCCTTTACCTAATAGTTAATCAAACCATATTGAAAGTCTTCAGCCGGTTTCTGGGTATTAACTTTGGGTCAATTGTCACCAAACCATCTGCAGTGTCGTTAGGTGTTCAAGAGGTCAGTGCAAAGAAACCATTCATCTGAAAAATATTTGTCATCCATCTTGACCATCCCTGAGTCAGTCCTTGCAACTATATTTCTTCAAACTTGATCTATGATTTCATGTTGTGGGCCTGCCTACGACGGATCGCTTTCTATCGACTCCAACTCATTATCTAGAAAGATGATCTAGAAATCATCAGTACCTTGGAATCTGCATGCCTCAATGGCAGGTTTCTCGCCTTTGACGACATGTTGCATCATTGACCTTCGATCAAAGGATTCCTTGACATGTTTGACATCAACACATCTATTCACATTTCATGGATTGTACTGGGTACTTTGAGAGCCATTGACATTACTGGTGGTTTTTCTCACACTTGTTAACAGTTTACATCATTGACTGGTAATCAAGTGGTTTCTACCATGTTCGACTTCGACACATTCATTCTCATGGATAGAATCGTACTATTTTGGGAAGTAGAATTCAAGACCCTGGATCTAGTTTCCACCATCCAGGCTGCGAGGAATTTTGTTATTCATTATACAATGGACTATTCATAAACAGATGGCTGCGCCCATACTCTTTCTACATATGTCTATACTTGTGATGTATTACAAGATCATTCTTATATTAGGGCAGTTTAGTTAGTTTTCTAGTCAGTTTTGATCTGAGTATGGGAATGCCTACCTCAGCGATGATATGATCTCATATATATATTTTGTATCGAATGTTTTTACAGGTTCCAACCAGGCTCTCCACAAGATGATCCTCGAAATGATAAAGTACTTCACTCTTCTTAGATGACAAATACTATCTATTACAGACTTCATACTTTAGGGGGCAATCTGTTGCACAAAATATTGTCACCATGACATTTTGCAGTCAGTGTGAGTCTATCACCACTCATACTTTCCTCCTATGAAAGTCTTAAACCTCAGCTCTTCATGTCAAGCCTTAAAAATGAGAGAAAGTCCTTGAAAATCTCTAAAACTCTGGTTTCGCACTTTCTCTTAGCATTACCTGCGTCCTACACCGCTTGGTCATGTCCCCTGCGGACCTGCCCACTCTGTCTCTAAAGGAAAGGGTGCGAACCCCTGTAAAGGTCAAAAAGGCGCAAGTTTATTAAAAACTCACTTTGGTTTAACGCTGGATGCTTCTAGAAGGAATCTTGAGGTGGCAAGTTCGCTCCTAGGTGGTTCATGCATCCCATAACTAAAGGAGCTAACCCCTTGATGTGAGGAGCTTATCCCTTTGAAGGAGGACTCTATCCCTTTGAAGGTGGACCTGGTAACTTCCTTCCTCTACACTATAAAATGAGGCATTGGGCTGGTTGCTAGGGAGGTTGAAAGCTGAATATTTTTGAGGGTAAATGCTGTTGGAATTTAGACTTCCTAATTGAGCTTGAGAGGAGAGATTACATACCTTTTGATCTCATTGGGAAGAGTGTGAAGCTTGTCAAAGTAGAGGAGATTCTTGTTGGACCCTGGGAGGAGCTTGTACAGCATCAAGGCACCAAGGTTGTAAAGTTCTTCTTTGTTTAAAGTTAATACAATCAAGTTCATTTTTCTCAATAAGCTGTCTCTTATGGTTTATTTCATGAATTCCTTGATCATCATGATAAATATGATTTATTATATTGGCTATGCAGGTGTTATTTGATGTGTGCTTGTTTGTGTTTGCAGGTTCTTAAAAGGAAGCTCATTTGGACAGTCGAAGCATGGCTACCACAAACTAGCATTGGACTTAAGGTAGGGTCTAAAACACCTCTTGGCTTTTATTTATAAATCACAATATTTAGAGAAAGATATAATTTTCTTGTTTTGCTTGTCGCTAGATATCTGTAGATACTAGGGAGATCAGTCTTGTCTGCAAGAACGATTTATCCGGCCGACACGCCAGGATGATGACTTCAAAAAATCCTAGGAAAACTAACAAGAAAGGACCATACTCAAGCTAACACAGACAAGATCTAACAGGGTAAATGTGAATCGTGGCCAAATAAATTTTAAGACACAGGAGCAAAACTTGACCTTTTCATCTTTAAAGAGTCGAGAAAAAGGACAAAAGATGACTCTAGTCGCCTTCGAATATTTAATGAGCTTGAAGTGACAAGTGCTCAGATGGACCTTTTCTTTTAGGGAGTCTGAAAAGGAACGAAAGTGACTACTCTGGAGAACTAGGAAAAAGGTTTACCAGACAAATCCGTAAATCTGCATATACACCTTGGCAGTCATATGAAAACCAAGGACTTTCGTACGACAGTCAGTCTTCCCGAATGCTGTGTTCGGTGCTGTACAGCTTGTAAGGCGACATACACATCTTCCTATGGATAAAGGATGATAACCTAGTGGGGTCTCCCAGCATATACTCGACGGTACATGGGAGCACAATTCTGTGCTAGACCACTATTGAGTCACAGAAGGAGGAATCACCCAACCTTGAGTGGAAACAAAAGTGACTAGGTTTAACGACGCCGAAGCACGTCTCTAGCCTAGACCTCTAAATGTGTGCGTTATGTTCCAATGCGTTGTTAGATTTGTTCAGCTCATTTTAGAGTTGATCTTGGATTATGTTTCAGTTTTCAGGCCTTACAGTATGTATATAAAAAATCCTAGGATGCAGCTAGAATGAATGAAATATCCTTTTTTCCAATGAACACCTACCTATGGGAGGGTAGAGAGATCATTCCCAAACCAAGAAAACCAAGACAACAAAGTAGTCACTCAATGCAAACAGACATCAATTTCTAAAGTGCACGGATACTACTAATGAGAGATTTAATCATTCGCTTTCAATATGCAACTTGAAATGCAAATTCACTTTCACTTTCGCATGCTAAATGAAATGCAATCCTTTTGATTTTGATGTCTCTTAAATCTAAAAGAAACCAATAAGCAATAAACAAATGTGGAAACACGGTTGATCCAAACAATTGTAATCTATGTCTGGGTAGTGAAAAGAAATCGAATCAATGCCAAGATTTGTCCAATAACAACCACTAAACAATCAACCAAAAGTAAGCAAAGGGGAAGGCTCAATCAAACCAATAGCAAGCTGCAAACGAATCTCTGCAAACAAGCAACCAAGCCAAATTGATCCAAAAGACTTGAAATAATGAAACTAGGTCACAAAGCAAGAAAAACATGATTCATTCCACAAAGCTCAGAAGAGAGTGCCTTAACCTCTAAACACTAAAAAACAAGTTATCAAACAAGTGAGAACAACAAGGGACTAGCAAGACTGATGGATTCAGGAGGCAGAATTGAAAAAGTCAATTCTACAACAATCAGTGCGGGTGATACACAGGAAACAAGCACTGATAAAGTACACATCACTGCAACAAAGTGATGTCAACGCGGAAGTACACGACTTTTCCACGATGGTCCGATTTACAGAAACGTTGCGACTGTTAGGCATAACTATGCGATGACAGCGCGATTGTTAACATAAAAGCTGCGATCATGTTTAAAACAGTAACAGGTGAACCAAAAACTCCCAAATCAAATACAATCAATATTTAATCAAATAAGGGCATTTCCCATATTAGGCCAGGAAACTCAGAAGACTGGTAACTAATCCCCACACTTCAAAAGAGACCAAAACAAAAATAAAGACAAGAGTAAACAAGAAAAGAGCAAAGGCCAAAACTCCTCAATATGGTCGCCAATTTGTGATGCAGGAAAGTGTTCCCTCTACGGACAGAGGCAACCCCTCTAGCCCTAGAGTGGGTCTAGTCACAAACAAGGACATATCAACAATAGCTTTCCTTAAACAGTCATAGTTGGAGGCCTACCTCAACCGGTGGTCGATGGAGTTCCGTTGCACTGCTCCAGCTTCCGCTTCCTTCTCCTAATGAGTAATCAACCTGAAACAATGCAAAGGAAATACAACAAAGCGCGTAACCGGAACAAAAAATGATCTATTTACTCACAAAGTCAAGAAGTCATGAGCTATGAAGTACATTACATACAAGACATAGGAAAACATCATTGATTGCATTAATTATGAAATAAGAGTAAGCTTACAATGAAAGTCTTGACGTCACAAGCCTTCTCAGGAGGGTCTAGTCAGCAAGCATTCACTCTTTGAAGATGGATCTCCCAACACACAAGTCTCTCTCACTCACAAGTTTTACACAAGATTAAGGGCACTTCACAACCTTCCTCAAGCTATTAACAATCCAACACTTGTCACACTCACACCAGCTATCTAGCAAACTCACAAGCACTAACAACACTATCAACAACAATTCCATAGACTAAGAACTCCAAACTAGCAGCACATAGCAATGGTGAGAGTTTAAATAGGAGAAGGAGTCTCCATGAAAGGTGGAAGAATGAGCTTATCTCCAAGGAAGGTATCACAAATGATGAAACAACTACGCCAGAGAAAGGAGGGCGACATAAACTAGGCCTACAACCAGGTTTGGAGTCATCTGGAAGGCCGAATGTTGGAACAAATTCTCCCAATCTGGATCATTGCGGGCACATAACTAGTCTTCCACACTGACATCGCTATTGAATAACGTAGCTAGTCAGGTCATTGCTGAAGACTACAAGAGACAGTCGCGCTGGCACATAAAATTGGACCATCGCGGGAATCAGGTGTACTTCCGCGATGGCAGCTTTTCTGGGCTGTTTTGGAGTGCCCTTTAGCGCATTTATTTGGCCAACATATGTGATGAGGCAAAAACCTTTGGAAAAGTGGGTCATTTGGCAACATCAGAGAGCATTTGTCTAATATGAGCATGTATGACTTGGACACATGACACAGTAGGAAGACTGGAGTGAAGATAGTGACAAATTACTATGTAACACAGGGAAATGGTCCTTGTCGTGCGCTTAGATCTTACATTTAATACAACCTGCCTCTAGACATACCTCTGATTGGGACATTCTTCCTTGCTTCAAGCTCTACAGTACCAAACTCAAGTTTTGAAGTTGCGCGTGGATTTGCTGAACTCCCAACCTTAGGTCCGTTATTGGGGTCGCGTGTAACCTTATTGCTGTCTCCAGTGCCCTGGCTTGGGTTGAGATCTTATGTTGTGACAAAGATGTCCTCAGATGGGGTGTCAATGACACCACAAACCACGTGCAATGTTGCTCATCTGTCAAAGTCATGTTAGCTTCGCGAATAGTACTATTTAACCTTTGGTCCAGATCTCATGGAGTTTTGCCAGGCAACATTGCTATCTCCTTGAACCCAATAACCGATTGGGCTTCAAACTTTGGTTGGCCAAACTCTTTATTAAGCACATCCTGGATTGACGCTATTCCCTCATTCAGATGGTCAGTTGAGTATTTTATGTACCATGTTAGCACACGGTCCTGTAGTGCACTAACTAGCATAGCCTTTTTGATGTTTTCATCTGTTATGCCTTGCGCGTCCCATACAGAGTTTAGCACAAACTATAACTAACTTGGATCTTCATTCCCTACACCCTGAAATGTGTGTAGCTTGATTTCGGTCACCATCCCAGCTTTTGGTGGTGGAGGTGTGGGTGGAGGTGATGTTAGTGTGGATGGAATTGACGTGGGTGAAGTGGGTGGCGGTGTAGACGGAGGTGGTATTAGTGGGTAGCGTTCTTTAATTAATCGGACTAAACTTCCTGGCAAGAACCTAGCAAGATCCTCCTCAATCTCCCGTGAGATAGAAATTAGAGGGCTATTTTCCACTCCTCTTTTCTACTCCTCCTACCCCTCGATAAACTCTTCTGCTCCGCGTTACTCCAGACATCAATATACACGCAGAATCTGTTTTTCGCACAACGGCATCTTAATCCAAGTATTTAATGATTTGATGTACCTACCCAGTGGTCCTTGGAGAAATTGCCTTTGTGCTTCACTATAACTTACGGTTGTATCTATCGCGAATTCAATGATAAATCCCCCTATGATTCGATCTAACTAGTGGTCTACCGTGCGCACAAGTTTATCTTCGGTGGCTTCTAGCCTGCGCACCAGTTCTGGAGTCCACACTATCAGCTGGTCTAGTCTGCACCTTCCCATGCTATTAGCTAACTTCGCGATCCACTCTTACAATTCTATTGGAAATGTTACGAAGAAGATCTCATGTATATCTGTGAATATATAGCGATCCAACCATTGTTCCTCCGATATCCGCGAGTTTTTGTTTTCCTAAACCACAAACTCGTGGAGCTTCAAATACCACCACTCTTCAAGCTCTTTGTCTATAGGATTCTAGTGTTCCCACATTAGACACCCCTTAGGAAAATCCCGATCCTAGAAACAGAACCATTTTTTGGCTTATATGGGCCTAACCCAAGTTCGGAAGAGTTATTTAGCCAAACAAATCCCGTAGCTATCGGCCCTTTCGGCAACAACCTGCGAAGCATGGACTGATGTCTCACCCTAGGGCAGGGGAGGGTGCTGGAACCAAGTTTCCACACCTTAGGGATGTCTAGATATGGTCTGAAGGTTTTGCGCACTGGTCTACAGCTCCGCACAGCTAGGTATTCGCACAGATCCAGATTGATTATATCTTTCTTATTAGTTCACTATTCTATTGGAGGATGCGGTTATAAATCAGATCTATTCAATAGGGTCTTTAATCAAACATTTAACCAATGCAACCAATTCGTGTAATTAAAATGAACCCAGATTTACATACACTCATACAATAAGTGTTGGGTATACGACCAAAGTCCCACATTGACTAGAAGTGGGTAGGATCATGGGTATATAAGGATGGACAAATATCTCCATTGGTTTGAGGCCTTTTGGGGTAAAGCCCAAAAACAAATCCATGAGGGTTTAGGCCCAAAGTGGACTTTATCATACCATTGTGGAGATATGTGGTGTCCAGAGTCCTAACAAGTGGTATCAGAGCCATGCCCCGAAGTTAGCCAAGTGGATGAATCCTCGGAATGCCAAACGAAGGTGGTGGGCCCCGGTAATATCACGATGGGATCTGTGGATGAGCTCGGTTAGACAGGTGATGTGCTCCGGATTCTTCATGGACATGTCCTGGTCCCAACACAGTGAAGAGGAGTTGACCTGGGATAGAGCAAGCTCTCGAGGCAGGTGGTGCTTCCATGTAAGGCGTGTGCTTCCAACGCATTGGAGCGGAGAATCCTGGTTGGTAGAGAGTGGACGGATGGATAATTGTTTGAGGGGAGGCTTGATGGTCCTTTGTTCGAAGGGAGGATTGTTGGGTATATGACCAAAGTCCCACATTGACTAGAAGTGGGGAGGATCATGGGTATATAAGGATGGACAAATATCTCCATTGGTTTGAGGCCTTTTGGGGTAAAGCCCAAAAACAAATCCATGAGGGCTTAGGCCCAAAGTGGACAATATCATACCATTGTGGAGATATGTGGTGTCCAGAGTCCTAACAATAAGCATATTAATTAAATAGATATTATGAAATTCATATTCGCGATAGCTTAGAAGGAACACAAAATTTTCAGAAGAAACTTATCTTTATTTCCACTTATCCTTAATACATCTAGATCCATCCTGCGCACTTAGCTGCAGGGGTCCGTGCACACAGCTGTGGACTTTCCAGGCCTCTACGCACACAGCTGCAGAGCCTTTATCTACTACCCCAACCCTCGACTTGGACTTACAAACGCTTTCAGACTATTTGCTTCCAAAAACCATTACATTTCACATTCAAGATTAACCATTCAAACTTAACTCCCTCTACCCATAGAACCTCACTCTATTTATACCCTTCTTTGGCCCACGACCTCTGCGCAGGCTGACTTTATTTACATTTCTTTACATTATTTTCCAGGTGGACTACCCTTTGACTCAACCTATTATAATTCGCGCTCTGCACTTTCATCGAAGTCTTTCCCCTATCTTTACCCAAAACTTCGGGCTTCGAACCCCCTAACCATTATGTGGGGCTTCCGCTACCCAACACCCCAACAAGCCAACACTTTCCAGATTGACATGTATGACCGTAACCTCGGCAGTGCACTGTGCAGCCACATGCTTCACTTTTTCAACCAACTGCTTGGTCGTTGGTCATAACTGTCAGCCTGAAGCTTTTGTTGAGTTTCTTGTACATTTGCGAGCTTTCCTTTAATAGAGGTCGTGACTGCATAAGCCTCATCCAACTAGGGCTTCAAGCATGCCTTTAGCACTACCTCCTCATGTTGTGCTGCATCTACCTATTCTTTCAACTGCTTGGCCTCCTACAACTTCAATAGTATCTATGTGAGAGTGACGGTTCGCGCTGTACCTTTTACTTTGTCATAGCACTATTGCAGTTCTCGTGCTTCTGTCTCTAGCCACTATACATTAGGGTCCTCTTGCAAGCTCATCAGGACCTCGAACAAATGTTCAAAAAGTTGTGTGTAGTCTGCTATTACACTACCGACCACCATTATTTCCTCTGTGACAGTGGTTGCACGCTACTCCTTTATTTCTGGCAGAGTTTAAGGCTAGGCCTTCAATTGTAATTCTGTAATATGTAGGTTTAGCTCCAGTTGAATCCTAGCCATCTCTGTGTGAGTGTCACACACTCCTGTAGCAAGCTTGTGGATGCGCACCTCAACCGGTTCTTCCTCAGGAATGGGCAACTACGGGACCATTCGGCATGCATCCTCCACAACCTGAATTATACACTTGTTTTGGTCGGTTACCTCAGTCACAATGGTGATGGCAGAGTCTCGTTGTAGGGCCATTTGTTAATTATTAATCATCTGCTCACTAATCACTTATAGAGCGCGGTGTTCACGGGCCTTTAGCTCCACGATCACTCCATCCTGCAATAGGTGGAGCACCTTGCCAAGGAGTGCTACCAAGTTCAACCTCACCCCCTTGAGGGAACTGAGAGTGGGCCTTTCATCTTCATTTTCTGTGTTCAGTGCTCCATCTGGCAACACTATCACAGTGGAGACCTTCACATGTAGCATTTCGCCAGCTTTTGAACTGCCTATAGCGAGGCTGGTGGACACCATGCCAGCCTGTGAT
Organism: Pinus tabuliformis; assembly: GCA_031772625.1. Taxonomy (NCBI): domain Eukaryota; kingdom Viridiplantae; phylum Streptophyta; class Pinopsida; order Pinales; family Pinaceae; genus Pinus; species Pinus tabuliformis. Next base: position 684,515,230 of record CM062805.1, read on the forward strand.
GTGCACTTTTGCATCTCTTGTAGATCTATTTGGATGGTTCCCAATAGTAGCTACTGCTGCTATTCAAACTGTTGTGGTGCCTCCATGGTGACATCCCACACCACGTCTCCAATGTCATGCAAATCGCCCTCTGTGAGGGTGATTGGCTCCAGGGATGCCTTGGTGGCCTTGGATTTCTTCCTCGGCCCTCCTTTCTCTTATTCCCTTGGACACTTGTTGTAGGCGGACATCTCCTGTAGGTTTGCGCCATGCTGCTCTCTTTGCTCATCTTTTCCCCCTTAGTGTCGCACGAAGGCAACCTCGCGCCTTTGTCAGAGCCCTGCTCTGTTCTGCATATATTCTTTTCTGTCTGCTGGGGGGTATCGTGCTCTGCCTCAGCCTTGTCAGCGGCCTCCTTCTTCCTCTTCTCGGCCAGCTACACCATCTTGAGTTTGGCCTTCTCATTTTTGCACCGTGCAGCGGACTTGCTCACTCCCACCACCAAGTCTGATGTAGTGCGCCACTCTGTCGACTAGCGATCAAGTACTACATCAATGGCATCATTTGTTGCCAAGGAAAGTCATACCATGTCTATGCAGGGTCCTTCTGTGCCCTGATCGACACATGGTGAAAGTCTATCTTGAACTCCGCATACCCCCGCAGGTTGGAAAACAAAGTAGGCAACAACTGCGGCTTGCGATTGATAGCCATGTGGATGTTCATCTCCATTAAGATCTAGAAGATCTTGCTATATTTGATGCATTGATCATCCTTGGTCATCCATAGTGAAGTGTACTTTGCTGCTTCTAGCAGGTCTGCAACGACCGAGGGGAATTGTCTATCTTCTGGCAGATCCCATGTTACCAACACAATAGACAGCAAGAGCCATGCATATTGGAAGGTCTTGCTGAGCTCCTGTGCCTCACGACAGTTTGCAAGGAACTCACTGCAGAGATAGTGCACCCAATTGAATTGGACTCATTTAGCGCATTGGGTTGCAAGAGCAACGACTGGTTCCAGCACTTCATCTGTGCAGCACTTCCTCATAACCTTCCCTAACAAAATCGGTGTGGCCACCTTGACTGTAGGGTCACTGATACTTGATATGGCATAGCCTCGCAGTTTCTTAACAAGCTTGAATTTCTCCTTCATGGCCTCGGCGAGGGCCTATTCGCTACCTTTTCCACGAAACATCATCACCAAATTTTCCCCTATGTAGGGCAGCCACTTGGTCCTATGGATCAATCTATCAGTGATGGGTATTGGCTCCTCTAGCCATAGACACCCATTGTGCACCAAGCATAGTAGTTGCTTGATGAATAATACTGTTATGGGGGTGTGATTATAGTGCGACACCCATAGAAGGTTGAGTAGACCTACCTTGTCTACTCCTTTGAGCCACTTTCGTAGTTCTAATGCGGTCATCTTGATGGTTGTGTGAATAATGCGGTGCATTAGCTGCTCAGTGGCCAAGTGTGGGAACTTCTCATGGTTAGCTAAGTCCAAATCTTCCAACTTTAATAGAGGAACCCACCCCAAGTGCGGTCCTTCAAAGCCAATCTCGTCTGGCATTTGAGGGGTTTATAAGGGGACCTTTCTCTCGTCAATGTCCTTTCGCAGCTTGGTCTTACTTTTGCACGGAGGGATGTACTTGGGAAACTTAGTGATAGGGACAGCACCCTGGACTTCAACATCCTCCACATCTACCCCCAAGTCCTCGTCATCCATCAGGATGTCTTCAATTTCCTCCTCCTCCAGCTCCAGGATAATGGCTTTTCCCTTTTCCTATGCAGTGGGCTTATCCTTCGGTGGTTTTCTTCTGGAAACGTACGCTCCAGTATTATAGGCTACATACCCTTTTTATCCTTCACACTCTCCTTGCTTGGGGTCGACTTTAGTCTAGGTGTCCGTAGTGATTTGGGAACTTCAGCTAATACTTCTGCAACCTCCGGGGCAGCTTCCTCTACCTCCCTAACAACCTTCGGCACAAGCTCCTCAGTTGTCACTGACTTTGTGTCCAAAGCTTCTATGGGTGCCGACATGACACTATTCAACAGTTCTTGTGTCGCCTTTGGTAATTTCTCAAACACCGAACTCGCTATCAGATCTTCAAACAATTCACAGTTCATGTGCACCTTAGAGCTCAACAACTCAATTCTCAAAATGCCATGTGTTTTTCACTGGCCAGCCACCTGTAACTTATAGGGTATTTTGAATTCAAATCCGACTATCCCCCCCACATTCGGTTCATTATTTCTGGATTGGTGGAAGATTTCCAAGGATCTTACCCATAAATTTTGTCTTAAATGCTGACCACCCACTCCATTTGGCTGCATTTCTACTGTCAAATCATGAATAGTGACTTTAACAGTCACTTTCTGGCTGACTTGTGCAATTTATCCCTGGCTAGCGCAGCTCCTTTTGCGCTATCGCGAACCCTGTGACACTTCCTTACTCTGCACAATTCTCCAATCACATAGTTCCCCAACCTAGGCAGTGTAGTTTATAGTCCTGTGCCCCCTTTCAGCTGCCTGGACCGTTAAGACTATGCTACCCTCATATACTCACCTAGCCAGATCACCAGTGTATGGCTTCAATCGACTACCATTCACCTTTCTTAGGAAGGGATCTCCATTCAATTTAACTAACTGAACTATTCCATTGTCGATAATCTCCTTAATAACATAGGGAACTAAACAGTGCATTCTGAATTTCCCTGGAAATTTTTCAAACTTGTTGTAATATAAAAAAACCAGATCATTTACCTTAAAGGTGTGTAGCTTAATGTGTTGATCATGTGATGTTTTTTTGCACTGCTTTTGGACCTATTGGTGAAATCCAGCTAGAAATATCTCTTCCTCAAGCTTAGCTAGTTGCACGAGCCTCTCTTCTAGGCTTCGTGATCTGTCATACCCATGAGTGCTGCTATGTTCAGACTAGGCACAATGTATTCCATTGGCATCACTGCTTCAACACCATATACAAGCCTAAAGGGTGTCTGTCCAGTCAACAACTTTTTGCATGTCGTCTGATAGGCTCATAGTACTGTGGGTATGCATAGGTCCCAATCACTTTGCTGAGAATTGCAAACCTTGGTCAACACGTTCTCTAGCACCTTATTGAATGCTTCCACTATCCCATTAGCCTGTGGGTGATAAGGCATGCTCTTCTAGTGATATACTTGAAATTCCTCCATCAGTGCGTTGATCATCTCGTTCAAAAAGTGCATACCTCAATCACTCATCAAAATAGTTTGACACGCAAATCACATCATTACATACTCAAAGAGGAACTTTGCAGCAGTCACACCTATGCAATCCTTCATAGGCTGTGCCTCCACCCATCCAGTCAAATACTCAGTGGTGGTGATAATGTACCGCGCTCCCATCTTCTTTCCTTGGGGCTGAATGGGTCGCACAAAATCTATCGCCCATTTCTCAAATGGTTGTAATGTCATCTTTAGACTCAGAGGCAGCTCATCCCTCCACGATGGACTACCTGTCCTTTGACACACATCACAAGCCTTGCAGTAATCCTTTGAATCCTGATGGAGGGTTGGCCACCATAACCTTGTGCGTAGAATCTTCTGTATGGTCGCTCTCCCTGCATAGTGACCTCCTGCGGCACCCCCATGAGTGTCCATGAGGATACTACTCCTTTCAAACTCTAGTACATATCGTTGTAATACTTCATCAGACCCCATTTTGTACAGATGCCCATCAATGACAAAAAAGTTTGTCGCACGCACCACTAACTCCTTCTTCGGTTGGACGATGTAACCTTTCAGGGCAGTTCCTATCGTTAGGAAGTGTATGATGTATTCAAAGTGATCATCTGTGATGTGCACTGCAAATAGTTGCGTGTCAGGCAATCCCTCCTCCAAATTAGTGCGATCTTCCCTTGTTTCAATGTGCAATAGATGGTCTGGTCGTGCGTTTAGTCATCTAGGCTTCACAATAACCTCAAAATCATACTCCTAGAACAATAACAACGACCTACGGATTTTCCCCCCCAACACGTTCTTATTGACCAGGTATTTCAACTTGAATGATCCATATACATATTAAAATGTCCACCCAGCAAATTGTGTCTAAACTTATGGACCATGTATACCATGCCTAACCCTTCGCACTTGGTGCTAGAATAGGTCTTCTCAACCTTGGATAACCTCCTGCTTGCAAATGCTATAGGATGGTCAAATTCTCCTCCATTAGCCTATGTCAGTACTGCTCCCAGGGCTATACACGACGCATCTACATGTACATGAAACTCCTCCTTCCAATATGGGAAGACTAAAATCGACATAGTGACCATTTTCTCTTTCAATGCATCCAAACTTTTCCTACAATCCTCCTTCCAACAGAACGTGGCATCCTTTTTCAACAACTTCTCCATGGGTACGGTGATCTAGGCATAGCCCTTGATAAGCTTCCTGTAATACCGAGTATGTCCTAAGGTTGAGCACAACTGTTTCACACTCCTCGGTGCCTCCAAGTTAAGTATCACTGTGATCTTCGCAGGATCTACCATCAGTCCTTGTCTACAAACCACATGACCTAGAAGGGTCCCAAAAGGAACAGAAAATAGGCATTTCTTCAAGTTGAGCACAATCTGGTACCTTTGACAAGTATCTAGCATCAGGCACAAACTTTCCACATGGCTCTTTACCAGCCTAAACATAGTCTAGTCATCGAAGTACACTTCCAGAAAATTATGAATTAATTCTTTGAATGTAGCAATGACAATATGCGAAAAAATCACAGGTGCATTCTTCAATATGAAAGGCATTACAGTGTACTAAAAATATCACCATAAAGTTGCGAAGGTCATCTTGCTTCTATCCTCCAGTGCGATTTTCATTTGATGGTACCCAGCGAACCCATCAGTGAAGGAGTACGCTTCCTGTCCACCAACATTATCCAATACCTCATCATTGAACGGAGTCGGGAAAGGATCATTTACGCAAGCATCATTCAACTTCCTGAGATCTACACATATGATCTAAAAATGGGGCACTTAGGCTTCTTGTCTAATTTACAAGAACCTCTCCCACTTCCAAAGCTTAAATATTCCCAAGTCTTAATGATTAACCTATGCAGAATTAAATATGTGCTTGAAAATATGGGTGTATGCTTATGTTTGTTTCAAATTGTTCAGGTGCTGTAAATTGATTTGCTTAAACTAATATAAAGCAAATAGTAGTAATTAAAATAGTAGATACAATGCAGCAATAAAACACACACAGAACAACAATATTAAGTTGGAGCTCACCCAAAACACTTGGGCTATGTCTCCGTGAGCTCTAGTCAACTCAACTAGGCTTTCTAGGATTATGGCAAAGTCCTTTTACAAGATCTTTGGCTCAACTCCACTATTTTACATAGGAATAATGGGCTCAGAACACCATCTCTCCCTGGCTCTTGAAGCTCTCAACTTGCTGGCTCTCAGCTCTGGCTCTGGCTCTTGGCTCTTGCTTTTGGCTTAGATTTTTGCACTCTGCCTGCTTATTCTCTGTTTTAGCAACAAATCTCCCTGTATCTATCATTCTATGGCTTTTAAGCCAATTAGCATTGTCTGTTCATTTTCCTCTTCTCGGGCTCTTTGGCTCCTGGCCTTTGTCCGATCAAATCCCCTCTGAGCATTAAAAAATAATTTTTTAACGTCTTCAGGGAAGGTGGCCACCTATTCTGCAACGGAAGGGACCATCATTGTGTTGAAAAGCCCAAAGATAGCGCTCTCAGCTTACACAGGAAAATACACAGAAATGCCGCAAAAAATTGCCAAACTGCCACTTATCGGACTTCAAAAATCATTAATTCCACCCTATAGGCCATTGGGTCTACCTTTAAATCGCTATCACAAGTCGCTTAGGCATGGGTCCCTTTTTATTTTGGTTTATTGTTAAAAATCCCAAATACAAAGAAAATCCCGAAACAAATCGCTCTCATCAGACATGAAATGTTATATATTCACATATATAAGTTCCCTCAGGTCTGGCTCCATCGCATCAGTGCATTCCATTTGTATTTTGTTTATTCAATGAAATACATGAAATAAATTAAAAAAACTTGTTTTCGAGAACTCAAAATAAATTAAGTTTCATCTATAATCTTATCGGGTCCGGCTATCGCAGTCACATTTGTATCGACCGCTCCTTTGTATTACTCTGATGCGAATTTGCGATATCAAAATCGCATATCACAATTTCATACGACCCAGTGGTTCTGTCCATCGCCAATATTGATTCGCCAATCATCGGCAATTGGCATATTGCATGATCGCAATATCGCTCGGCCCAGGGTCCCGCCTTAAGTCCCATGCCATCGCCGATGTCGATCTGCCGATTTTGGCGATCGCACTGTTGCATCGGCCCAGTCCTATCACATGTCTACCTCTGACCCAATATGTTAGGGATCGTCAATCATGGGTTTCTCCCCTTTCTGCTTAAGTCCGCTCTTTTGCCCTGGTTCGATGCGATTTCCATTTTTAAGGGTTTTTTGCCATTTCTAAAGGATTTTGCCTCTTTTTCCAAAGAACAAAGGCATCTTCTTTCTACGATAACTTTTGCGTCATAAGTCCCTTTTTTCCCATTCAAGTTGTAGTAGATTCAGATTGAAAAGATCTCTACAATGGGGCTTTTTCCAGGAACTTCCTTAGACTTTCATTTTCTTCAGTGAGGACCACATAGAATTAGGAGTCTATCCAAAATCCATTTTGGATCATGCCTTCCCATTAAAAGAACTTTTGTCTCCAAAAGACTGATATACTGATCTGAACAATATCTAAGAGTAACAAAACCCTCTTCTTTCAACCTACATACACTTGCCTTGCATAGTGCCTCTAAACCAAAGCCTTTGACCACTTTCCTTCCTGGATGTACTAGTCCTCCTGGGAAGACTGCCTTCTTCCTTTCCTTCCTGCAGAACTCCTGCTTAGATGGTCATAGAAGGTAGTTTTAACTTCTCTGTCTTGATCATTGATCCAAGGTGGCTCAAACAAATCTGAAGTACACCTGCTCCACAAAAATTTCATTTGTACCTGTTTGAAAAGATGTCAACAACAATTGTTAATAACAACATAAACACAGACAACAACTGGATGGGCTAAACTCCTACTTCAACAAAAAAAACAGATTTCACTTCTTGTGAACACCTCCCTGCCTTACATCTGCATACAAATGATGGGCTAGACAACAAGCCCACAAAACATGCCTTTAAGAGAAATGACCCTTCAAGTTTAGCATGTAGAAAAGGACCAGTAGGACTCTTTTCGAAAGATGAAACACTTCATTATTATCTCCCTCTTGGAGACAAAATCAACTTTTCCTCAAGTCAACATTACATCACATGCATGTCAAAGAAATCAACCCTACAAGTTAATTCCACATACATGTTCAAATACAAGGAAAACATCAACATCCCTGTGTTCATGCACATCCTGCTTATGCATGCATTTCATCCTTCAACTTTCACTTAGGCACACTGTACTTTCGAAGCTAAAATGAAATATGATGTTGCAACAACAAATTGAGTCCCCTACTCAACCTTTTTCCATTCATCATCTTGGTAGAAACCTGCAACTTGCATCTCATCAATGAAGAAATGCAAATAGATGCATCAATAGACATGCAACCTTAATTGGAAAAGAACTATAGCCATTTCTTACTAATCTAGTTCCAAGGTCTTTCCTTTGTCTGCACATTAGCATCAACATGTGAATCATTCTGAGACACATCATTCATGGAATCTTCCTTTCCATTTATGCCATCTTCTCTTTCCACTTTCCTCAGCTTTCGTGGAAGCATTGTTGGATTTAGAGTCCAACACCTTTCAAAAAGATGCCCTTGCTTATGGCAGTAAGTGCAACACATGTGTGTCCTCTTGATAGCATGCTTTGCCTTGTCCAATGGACCTTTGGATTTCTTCTTCTTCTCCTTCAAAATTTTCCTGTATGTGGTGATTCTCTTCCAACATCTAGAAACATGATGGTTATCCAAACCACAAATGGAACTTGCAATTCTTTTCCCATGCTTATGTGGAAATTTCCATGCTTTGCAAAATCAAAAGGAATGTGTTTAGAACCAGATTTATACCTGCCTCTTTCACCTTTATTTCCTTCATGAGGAGGTGAAGCAAATGCAGAAATGGCTCCCTTTGGAACACCACCAATCTCTTCAAGGCTTTCAGAGTTTCCAAAACCCTCTAGTTCAAGTGTGTGCTTCTGAACACCTGCATCCTGCAAATGATGTTTCAAACCATTGCATTCCCCTTGAATACAATCTTCACACTCTGCAATGCAACTCCTTCTTGGAGCTGTTCTAATGGTCTTCATGGTAGCTTTGGAACTCTCTCCACAAGACTGTCCATAGCCAAGTGTTACACAATAATTTTTCACTATCCTCATCTCAGTCCCTCTGTTGTGTCATGTATCAAATACACATGTCCATATCTTCCCACTTATGAAACAAGATTAAACAGTGCTCTTTGATGCTGAAGAATTGACCCTTTTTCCTAAGTTTCTGCATCGTCGCTACTAAGACATTAAAAGGTGCGATGATCCCTTGTCATGAACAGTCTCGTCACGACATCATCATAGGTGTACACGTGTTTCCCATGACAGTGCCATTTTAGGGCTCGGTGTGAAGCTCCCAGCTATTTACCGTGACGATTCATTTGAACGCATTGCCTCCTTGCGATGTCGTCATTGAACCTTAGTTCATGACTTGCGACGACCCAAATTTGGCGAATTTGTTCAAACAGTCGGCCTTCTGGGTGTTTCTAGAGCTAGTTGTTGGTTCAGTTTGGGTCACTTTTCCTCCTCTGGGTTGGTGGTTCCGCCTCTTGTGCAACCTCCCTTGAGTATATTTCCCTCTCCCTCATTTCATGGAGACTCCTTCTGCTATATAACCACTCGCCATTGCTATGATCAGTTAGTTCTTCAGTGCTAGAATTAGTGTTTGCTAGTTCTTTAGTTGGGAGCTATTGGTTTTGAGTTTGGTAGATAGCTTTGGTGTGAGTGTGACAAGTGTGGGATTGCTAATATTTTGGTAAGAGGTTGTGGAGTGCCTTAACCTTGTATTAGAGCTTGTGAGTGAGAGAGAGATATCATCTATTTGGGAGACCCATTCTTGAGAGTGAATGCTTGAAGAAACATACTGGCTGGACCCTTTGAGAAGTCTTGCGACGTCAAGACTTGGTTGTAAGCTTTGCTCTTGATTCATTTTAATACAATCAATGATGATTTCCTATATCTTGTGCACAATTTACTTGATAGTTTATGGTTTGTTGACTTTATCAGTAAATAGATCATTGTTGTTCTTGGTTAAGTGCTCTATTGTTTTCTTGTGGTGTTTCAGGTTGATTGCTCATTGAGGAGAAAGAAATGGAAGTTGGAGCAGTGGAACAGAAACTTCATCAACCACTGATTTGAGTTAGGCCTCCAACGATGACTATTTAAGGGAATCGATTGCTGTTTTGTCTTTGTTGTGACTAGACCCACTCTAGGGCTAGAGGGGTTGCCTCTGTCTACAGAGGAAACACTTTCCTTTATCACAAGTTGGCGACTCTACTAGGGAGTCCTTTGTATGTTTTCTTCTTGTTCACCCTTGATCTTTTTTTTGTTTTAGTGTCTCTTGAATTTTGGGGTTAAACCATCAGTTTTTTGGGTTACCTGGGTCAATCTGGGAATTCCCCTTACTGCTTGGAAAGATTATCTGGTGTCATTTAGGTGATTTTACTTTGTCTTTTTCTTAAGTAAGATCGTCGCTGAAGATAGCCTAATAGTCACGACAACATCACTGATGTTCTAGCTTTGTACCCGCAACTATTTGGCTTTCGTCTCAGGTTTCTAGTTTAATTCCCGCGACGATTCCTGAAATCAGACCGTCTCTGAAAACGGGTGTACTTTAGCAACTAGTCTCTAGTTGACAGTGTAACACCTGCGACGACGTCTCTAGTTGACAGTGTAACACCTGCGATGACGTCTCTAGTTGTTAGTGTAACACCTGTGATGATTCCTATAAAGTTGTTTTTACAACTTTACCTCCTGAATCCACCAGTCTTGTTTATCCCCTACTGTTTCCTCTCTCCCATCAGCTTGTTTTGATTGCTTTTGGTTAAGGTACTGTCTCTTTGGTTTCATTGAGTGAGTCTTGTGTTTTTAGACTATGTGACCTAGCTCTTTAGAGGTTTCATCGAGAAACTGTTTGCTTGGGTTACTTGTCTTTCCAAGGTTCATCCACAACTGTCTTATTGATTTGCTTGAGGATTTTTCATTGCTTGTTTTCTTGCTGGTTGATTTTTAGTGTCGATTATTAAACCAATTTTTTATGTTGATTCGATTCTTCACTATCAAGCATAGATCACAATTTCTTGGATCAATCAGGTTCACACTTGCTTGTTTGTCATCAAAATTCCAAAAAATCAAAACATTGCATTCATTTAGTATATGAAAGTGAAAGTATATGTGCATTTCAAATTTTCATGTTTGGGAAATTGGAAAGCGAACTTTAAATCTTTCATTAGTAGTATCGATGCATCGTGAAATTAGTGTATTGATGCATTGTGTTTCTTAGTGTTTGCATTCGCTTGTGTTTGCTTGGGAATGAGCTTTCTACCCTCCTTTAAGTAGGTGTTCATCGAAACGATTCATGCTTTACTCATTGTAACTGCATCCTAGGAATTGTTGAGATACATTCGATCGGGCCTGAAAGTTGAAACTTAATTCAAGATCAACTCTAAAATCAATTGAATGAACTTAAAAACACATTGGAACTTAACACACATTATTTAGAGGTCTAGGCTAGAGATGTGCTCCGGCGTCGTTAAACCTAGTCACTATTGCTTTCGCTTATGGTTGGGTGATTCCTCCTTCTGTGACTCAATAGCTACCTAGTACAGACTTGTGCTCCCAGTACCGTCGAGTATATATCAGTAGACCACTAGGTTATCATCCTACATTCATAGGAAGCCGTGTGTACCGCCTTGCAAACTGTAACGCACTGAACACAATATTCGGGAAGATTGACTGCCGTACGAAAATTCCTTGGTCATTTCTCTTTCATTTGATCACCAAGGTGTATATGCAGTTTTACGGTTTGTCTGGTTAACCTTTTGCCTAGTTCTCCAGAGTAGTCACTTTCATTCCTTTTTGACTCCTTACAAGAAAAGGTCCATTTAATCACTTGTCCTTTCAGGCTCATTAAACCACAAAAGATATAGAGTCACCTTTTCGTCCTTTTCTGGACTCTTAAAACATGAAAAGGTCCAGTTTTGTTCGTGTGTCATAAAATTTACCGCCTACGAAATATTCCTGGTAACAGTCTGAGTTCTTGGTTACAGTACGAGTGCTTTTAGGATCGCTCTTGATGGAAACTTTCCCTGGGTCTACTGGCCAAGGTCCTCCCCCAGATGGAAATCCCGGTCCATTTCCACCTTTTGGAAATGCCGGTGCTCCGTATATGGCAACATTGTCCTTGCCTAGGTTAACCATCAGTTTGCCCGTTTGGTTGTTTTCAACCTCGGTGGTCCCGAGTGTCATGACTCACATTCCACCATCTCCTTCGTCTAAATCATGAAACAATTATTCGAAGGTTGAGCCTGTGCCTTCTTCCCCTATTCCTTCATCTTCATCTCCTACTTCGCCTGGTGAAAGTTCCACATCTAGTAACCAGGAGACTAAGAAGAAGAAGAAGATGATGATGAAGAAGAAGAAGTCTGATCAGCGCAAGACCACCCGGGCAACTATTGCTTTGAGTACATCTTAGGTCGGAACACCTTCTGCTCCTCCGCGGAAGGTTAAGTTTCATTGTAAATTGTGCAAGGGTGACCATCTTCTTCGTGATTGTCCTAATATTCCTAGGATATTAGAAGTATGGTCTCACGATCTGGCTTGTCCCTCATCATCCTCTAAAGCTCATGTCAATGTCAAATCCTCAATTGGTAGTGGTAAGAAGAAAGGGAAGAGTCGATTCCCCTGTAGGCTATGTGAAGGCAACCATCCCCTTCACCTTTGTCTGCTCATGGATAAAGCTTCTGCTGTTTTGGAAAGTCTTACAACTTCTTTGCCTCCACTTCCAGTTGGTTATCAGAGGCTCTCTTCAGACCCTCTTCTGTTTGACAAAGAGATTAACTTAGATTCTTCTCTTGTCCACCCTTCTCTTCCCGAACCTGGCTGTGCTCAACCCTTTCTTGACCAACCATTGGTCGGAAAGAGTGTTGACTTGGATTCACCACCAGTGGTCCACTCTGTTCCCGATGAGCATCATGATTATACTTCTCATGTTCTTCTCATCTCATCAAATTCTCCTGAGTCCAAGAATGACCCTCCTATCCCTGTTGATCAAGAGAGTCCTTCTTCGGTTCCTATAGAGCATGGGGGAAATCATATGATACCCCCACCAAGTAGTTCCGTCGTTTCCTTCTACTGGAGTCACTTGACTGCTTTCCGCCTTCCATCCTATGTGCCTTTCCAAATTACAGTACATGCCTATGATAAGGTAGTACCTAGCACTGTCTTGGATGAGGGTGCGTTGGTTAGCCTCATGCCTTTCACTACTTGGGAAGCTTTGGGCTCCCCATAGCTTGTGCGAGTAATGCAGAATCTGTTGGCATTCAACAGAGGAACCAGTCAACCTTTAGGGATCCTTTTAAAGTTCCCTATTACTTTAGGAGGCAAAATCATCTATATAGATGTGATGGTTGTCCAAGGGGCTTTAGATTTTAGTCTCCTCCTTGGCTGTGATTATATTTATGCCATGGGGGCTCTTATTTCTTCACTTTTCCATGTGGTTTGTTTTCTACATGATGGAAGAATGGTGACTATTGATCAATTGTCGTTCTTTAGTCACCCAGTGCCTCCTGTACCACCATCATCCTCTGTTAGTTATTGTTCACAAGCAGTACCTTCCTTGCCATAGGTAAATTATGTGACTACCTGTTCCATCTCCGCCTCTGCTGATGAATATGCAGATCGTCTTGTACATCATGTATTGGGGATATTGGAACCCAATACATCGTTGGTGTCTAATGACATGTGTTTCCCCCTGAGCGTAGTTCTTCCATCCAGTGGAGATCTCTTGGGAGTCATGTTTTCGTATGACCCATGAATCAAGATGTCTCGAGGATAGTTCTTTTATTGTGTCAACCTCGTTAAAAAAATGAAACAAGGATCATGGAGCATAGTTCCTTGTCTTGTGTCAAGCTCGTTAAAAATGAAACAAGGAGTCCTAAGGAGGGTTCTTTTCTTGTGTCGACCTCGTTAAAAAATGAAACAAGGAGTCCCGAGGATAGTTCTGATCTTGTGTCAACCTCGTTAAAAAATGAAGCAAGGGCCCGAGGATAATTTGTTCCCATCTCAACCTCGCTAACAAATGAAACTGGGCATAGTGAGCACAGTTCCTGACCTTGTGTCAAGATCGTTAAAAAATGAATCGAGGAGTACGAGGATAGTTTTTTCTTGTTTCAACCTCATTAAAAAATGAAACAAGGAGTGATGAGCATAGTTCCCGATCTTGTGTCAATCTCGTTAAAAAATGAATCAAGGTGTTCTGAGGAGAGTTCTTTTTTTGTGTCAACCTCGTTAAGAAATGAAACAAGGGTTATGAGGATAGTTCTTTTGCTGTGTCAACCTCATTAAAAAATGAAACAACTCCCTTTTCCAAATCAAGTCTTTGATTAAGATCTCGTAAAATCTGAGTCGAGTCTTTCCAAGATCTTGAAAGTGAACCTTCATTCCATCCACCTTGTTGAATGCAATGAAGCTTGGGGGGCATGTACCTCGATTTACATTATTATGCTGGGGGCATGCGAACTTATAAAATGCATAGTTTTTCATTTCAAGCTTGTGTAAACATGAAACCAGAACTTATAACAAGCATAGTTTTTTCATTTCAAGCTTGTGTAAACATGAAACCGAATCCAAGCAGAGTTCTCCATGGTTCAAGCTTGTGTAAACATGAACCCATACCCAATTTACACGTCATAATTGTCATTTTTATCCGCTAAATTCTGCTAGATGAGCCTTGGTTGTTTCATTCCATCATCACCATCTCTTTGGCCGATCATATGCTTTCACTTGGTTGTTTTTTCCTTTCCTAAGGGACTGCAATGATGAGTGGTTTTATTATCTAGCCTCTTGACCATTACATGTTTTGAGAAGTTCCACCATTGTTAGAACCAGTTGCTACCCTTTATACCACTCGTTCCTCTCGGAAAAGTCTTCTTTAAGCCCTTTTCCGACTTTTTAAAGACGAAAAGATTGCCGAGTTTGCCTTTTTGACTCGTTAAATAGAATAAAAAGGCAGTCCACTTTCAGCTCTTTTTTGACCCTATAAATGCGAAAAGATGGATGGGATTTTGTTGTTTCAAGTTCGATTTTGGTTATGAAACGTCGTGTCTCCGATCACTTTCTTACTTTTCGGATCGGGAACACTAATTACGAAAAGTACTCCTTGGTCGTAATGGTCAAGCGGGTTCTCTCGGGTATTGTTTTCTACTTTTTTGGGCTCGAGGGACACAAATTTACGAAAAAGGACCCCCTTGGAGTTTTCTTTTCCATGTCTTTTTCAAACTCTCTAAACATGAAAAAGACTTTGAGTTTTACCTCTGTCGGACTCGTTAAACTCTGACGACATTGGACTCGTCACCATGACGAGACTCGAGCTTCTCCTCCCTAGGGCTCGTTAAACTATTACTAGGTTGGGTTCATCTGAAGGTCGAACTTATATCACAAGCATATGCTATCCCCTTCAAGCTTGTTTTTAAAAAATAATTGGGGTACTCACTAGCAATGGCGGGGGGAAATTTGGAAGTCATCATTGGTTACCTACGACAGCTAGTCACTCTTGAACATCGACACTTTTACTTCTCGTTGGGTTGGGATATCCTCACATCGTCATTGGCCTTCCAGGGTTTTTTGGGTTTCCTTTTTGCCTCATTCCATTTGATCCATGTTGTCTCCATCAGACCTCCAATCCATTGGTACCAAAATGCTACCGCATTCCAAAGTCATGTCGGTGATATGTTCAAGAGTATAATCCTTCTGTAGTTCACACCCTTACCTCCTCCTCTAATGCTCGGTTTCACCATCTACCACTTGTTCCTTATATCACGTCATTGATGGGGAAACATTATGGCCCTCCTATGACGTATCACCTCCTGTTGACACCAGCTCATTATCCAGGAGGTTGATCTAGAGATCCCTTTCGGTACCTTGGAGCTTGCATGCCTCAATGGCAAGTTCTTCGCGCTTGATGACAGACTTTCATCATTGGTCTTCAATTGGGTGATTCCACGAGTGTTCAACTTCAGCCCATTTTTCACACTTAGTGGATTGTACTAGCAGTACCTTGAGAGCCATTGTCATTATTGGTGGTTTCTCTCATGATTGTTAACAGTTTTCATTATTGACCAGTAATTAAGCGACTTTCTATCATGCTCGACTTCATCAAATTTGTTCGCATGCTAGAATTTGTACTATGATTAGTTTAGTTTTCAAGACCTCGGACAACGATAACATATGTTCGGGCTGCGTGGATTGGTTTGATATGTATGAATCTTGATTGGATGGCTGCGACCATGCCGAGTCTTCATGGATAGCTGCGACCATACCTTTATCATTATATATGGTCTTATCAACTGGGTGGCTGCGTCCATACCACAGACCAAGTTTCATATGTCTTTTGGATGGTTGCGCCCATGCCTAGACTACATGCCTTTTAATATAAGAGATATCAGTTGTACTTGCACCTGAAAGTTCTTCAAGGTGGTGTTCCAGTTCGGTCATGGCTTTGTAAAGCATTTCACCCCTCCCACTCTCTCGGGCTTCATGCTTTAGGGAGAATCTGTTACATAGTAATTTGTCACTGTCCTCATCTCAGTCCCTTTGTTGTGTCATGTATCAAATACACATGTCCATATCTTCCCACTTATGAAAAAAGATTAAACAATGCTCTCTAATGTTGAAGAAGTGACCCTTTTTCCTAAGTTTCTACATCGTCTCTACTAAGACATTAAAAGGTGTGACGATCCCTTGTCATGAATAATCTCATCACGACATTGTCGCAGGTGCACACGTGTTTCTCGCGACGGTGCCATTTTATGGCTTGGCACAAAGCTCCTAGCTATTTATCGCAACGATTCATCTGAACGCATTGCCTCCTTGCGATGTCGTCACTGATCCTTAGTTCATGACTTGCGACGACCCAGATTTAGCGAATTTGTTCAAACAGTCAGCCTTCTAGGTGTTTCTAGAGCTGGTTGTTGGGTCAGTTTGGGTCACTTTTCCTCCTTTGGGTTGGTGGTTCCACCTCTTGTGCAACCTCCCTGGAGGATAAGCTCCCTCTCCCTCATTTCATGGAGACTCCTTCTCCTATAAAACCACTCACCATTGTTATGATCAGTTAGTTCTTCAGTGTTGGAATTAGTGTTTGCTAGTTCTTTAGTTGGGAGCTGCTGGTTTTGAGTTTGGTAGATAGCTTTGGTGTGAGTGTGACAAGTGTGGGATTGCTAATAGTTTGGTAAGAGGTTGTGGAGTGCCTTAACGTTGTATTAGAGCTTGTGAGTGAGAGAGAGATATCATCTATTTGGGAGACCCATTCTTGAGAGTGAATGCTTAAATAAACATACTGGTTGGACCCTCTGAGAAGGCTTGCGACATCAAGACTTGGTTGTAAGCTTTGCTCTTGATTCATTTTAATACAATCAATGATGATTTCCTATATCTTGCACACAATTTACTTGATAGCTTATGATTTCTTGACTTTATAAGTAAAAAGATCATTGTTGTTCTCAGTTACGTGCTCTGTTCTTATCTTGTGGTGTTTTAGGTTGATTGCTCATTGAGGAGAAAGAAACGGAAGCTGGAGCAGTGCAACGGAAACTTCATCAACCATTGGTTTGAGGTAGGCCTCCAACAATGAATATTTAAGGGAATCGATTGTTGTTTTGTCTTTGCTGTGACTAGACCCACTCTAGGGCTAGAGGGGTTTCTTCTGTCCGCAGAGGGAACACTTTCCTTTATCACACCAAGACCCAAATACTTAGGCCTTTCATCAACCATTATTGGTTCAAAAATACCTTGTGCATGCTTTCCCAAGCCCTTTCCTTCATAGCCCAACTTGGACATTAGCTTGGAATGTATGCCTCTAGTATGTTTTTCAAAAGAACCAATATAAGCATTCTTAGAAGAATTTGAAGACAAACTAGAATGGTTTACCTCTTCTTCAAGATGATTCTTGACCAAGGCTTCTTTGGCAACAAAGAGTTGTGACTCCAACTCATGCATCCTTTTAAGGTTAATATTTGGAATATGAAGTTGCCTCTCCATTTCCTACAGTCTGTCAGAAAGGAATTGCTTCTCTTCCTTCGTGGAATTCAACTACTCTCTAAGTATGCTGCTCTTTCTTCCATCCTCATACATTTCTATCACCTTTTTCATCATGATGAACAAGTCTTGCCTCATGTCTCCATCAAAGAGTCTTGTGATGGAGAAGGAATTTGAGGATACACTTGAGGAAGTTGCCAATATGCGAATGAATAAAGAACTTAAAACAAGATTAATAAAGAGCTTATTTAAGCAACCTTTTGCAACAAACCTCTTGTGCTCCAAGGATTGCCTTGAGGTCATTTGGGATAGAAGAATGTCTTTAGCCCTTCTTCCTTCTTGTCCTTCCTAGACTAAGCTATCAACAGTTTTCCCTTCACCTCTGCAAACTCAAACAATAGCTAGTCTATGAACAAGCATACCATCAATCAGACAATCAATCCTTGACTGCCCAAACACCTTTCAAATGGGCAATCTTTGCTTTGTCAATCAAGCATTCTGATATAACCTTTTTTGAAGGTGATGTTAACCAATCTTAAGCTCTGATACCACTTGATCTGAAAATGGGGCACTTACGCTTCTTGTCTAATTTACAAGAAACTCTCCCACTTCCAAAGATTAAATATTCCCAAGTCTTAATGATTAACCTATGTGGAACTAAATGTGTGCTTGAAAATATGGGTGTATGATTATTGTTATAGACATATTTGGGCACTACAACCCCAATCACATATGTCCATAAACCAAGGGCTTCTAAGTCCCTAAAAGTGTTGTTTCATACCCTAAAGGAGCAAGGTCAGCTGATTACGTCATCTCCTAGAAGTTCTCCATGAAAATCTACTCAGAAATGGTCAAAGCAGGACCATACAGATTGCCTAGTGCTAAAGGTGCGATGCATCTCACCTGCCACATGAAAAAAGTGCGATGCATATTGGAAATCCCTTCTATAGGGTGTGATGAGTGAGAGCAGACAAATGGCACAAGCAGTTTGCTAGGTGGAAACCCAGAGAATCTTCTAGAAACTGCTCATTTGACACTTGCCTCTCTGAGTTCACCTAGGGATGAGTAAGAGATCTAAAATCTCCATGTGGAACTAGGAACTATTAGAGAGATGACACTAATCAAAATCCCATAAGCTGACTCACCCCCCTGCAAATATCTATAAATGGGTCCCTCATCCAAGAGATCCAGAGGTTGGAATTGGGTAATTTGCAAAGAGGTGCTACTGGTTTCTCTTTGAAGACATTGTTGGGTGATCTTGATTTGTGTGAGGTGAAGAGGGCTTTCAAGTTGGGAGGATGGTGCTGGATCAGACCAAGTGGTTGTAATCCTCTCTTCTACGACTTTTACTAATAAAGCTATTTGAGTTTTCCTCCATATTCTTGTGTATCTCTGAATATTGTGTTGATATATGCATTTGTATGGTCAATATATATCCAATCCTATATTGTTTACAGTGAAAGATCTCTATGCTTTGATGGTATTATGCTGCTGTGAATCTATAGGTGCTCTTTGAAGCGGGACAAGTAAGGAAGCATTGGCAAGATTCCGTCAAAGGGGAAAGGAAACAATCAAGGAGCCAAGCGGAAGACTAAGGTTGGTACTCTCTTCTTCTTTCTCATCTCTCTCTCGTAAGGGAAAAACAAGTGACTTTAATTTGTTTGTTTCTAAGATAGCTACCCATCTTAGTGGGACTAGTAGCTTTGGATAGACACTAGATTTCCCGATAACAAAATGGCGACTCCACTTGGAAGCGATTAGTTTGATTGCTTGTTTCTATTTGTTTGATTCATAAACCACAGGCGGAGCCTAAAGTCAAGCCAGCTAGCCTTCGAGCTACATTTGCTATGCAAGTGAAAAGTAGATCAATGCTGCTTCAGTCAATCTCCGGGTTTGTTTATGAACTGAACAATTGACTTGAAAACATCCTAAGTGCCCTAGAAGAAGCTTGAGTAACCTCATTAGATCAGCCCTATACTTTGTAGTTACTGACTATCATTTTCTCGACCTAAATCCCTGAACTAAACTGCAAACTATGACCAAAAACCAAGTTAATGTCTCGTCCCTGGACCATCGCACCTTGTCTTCTTGGCAATTCAGATGCATCGCACCTCTCGTGTGCAGTAGGTGGGATGCATCCCTATTTCCCTGTGTTACAGGTGCGATGATTAGACAAGACTAGATCTACCTCCAGATTTTGGTTTTTTCTTCACTCTCTTCAGTTTTATTCAAGAGTTTTGCTATCTTTGATCAGTAAGCCACTGTTGAAACCCCCTTTCTTTGCATCATCCAACCTCTATTGTACAAAGAATTGTGAATATTTTTATGTATTGTGTGCCATTTACAGTTCTCTTTTATGAAGAAGTAGCTTAATCGAACTATCGCCTTTTGATTTGGAAGTGTCGCAAGTGTCATTTTCAGTCAAAGAAAAGAATACTACTGTTCTTTATAGTCGATTGTACTGTTACTCTTGTATTTGATCTGAATTAGTAATATTTCAAGTGTTGAAAGTGGTTTCCAATTCAAAATCGCAAAGTGTCGTCTTGCCTTCCTGTCTTTTTTTGAAAATAAAATCGTTAGTATTGTCGCTTTGAAAAAAGAAATAATTCAGATTTGTATTTAGCATTCTTTTTGTCATTCACACATTAAGAAAGTGGAAAAAAAATACATGCACGTGCATTTGCATTTAGACTGCTTGTTTATTTTGATTTAGGACAGTGCATCTAGTGTGTGCTCTCTGCTCTATGTTGAAAGGATTTCATTTCTCTTTCCTTAGTAGCTAGGATTTTCATTACAAAAAGAAGATTAAACGACTGTTTATCATCTTAGATTGCATTTTAGGAATTGTATATCTACATCATGCAGTGAACCTGAAAGGAAAATTTATTAAGAAATATCAACTGTAAAATAAATTCAACGAACATAAAAATGCTTTGGAACCTAATGCACAACATCTAGAAGTCTAGGCTAGAGACGTATTCCAGCGTTGTAAAGCCTAGTAACTATCGCTTTCACTGTAGGTTGGGTGATTCCTCATCTTTGAGATGACAAGTGCCAATACGGACTTGTGCTCCCACGTACCATTGAGTATATATTGGGAGACCATAATAGGCTATATCCTTTATCCTTAGGAAGCCATGTCTGCCGCCCTATCGATTGCAATGCACTGAACACAGCATTCGGGAAGATTGATTGCCGTACCATAAAAAGTATTCTGTAGTTTTGCGATTGGTTTGGTAATCCCTATGTCTAGATTTCTAGAGTAGTCTCTTTCGATCCTTTTTAGACTCCTTAAAGGAAAAGGTCCATCTGAGCACTTGTCACTTTAGGGTCATTAAAAATCAAAGGCGACTAGAGTCATCTTTAGCATTTTCTTGACTCTCAAAAAGTGAAAAAGCAAGTTGTGTCAAAGCATCTAAAATTTATTTTAATTGGAATAATGTCACTATTCCCTCGTTGGTCTTAGGTTGAGAAAATGGAGTCCACCAACCAAGGATTTCCCTTTGGGGGATGTCCTAGTCCTTTCTCCTCTTGGGGAGATGTTGGTGCACCTCATATGGCTACATTGTCCATTCCATGACTGACAATTGGCCTACCGATATGGCTTTTCTCGACCTCTATTGTTCAAAGCACCGTGATTCCTGAACAATCGAATCATCAACTAGATGACACCAGAGTTCCCTCCTAACCTTTTACTTTGTTTGTCTCTCCCTCTTCTTGTTCCTCTTCGCTTGGTAAATATAGTAAAACTAAACACCAAGTAACTGAGAAGAAGAAGAAGGGAAAGGAGAAGAAGAAGAAGGAGCCAATGGCAAAAAGGGGCAACCGTGCATCGTCTAGTGAAAATCCACACATTGCACCATCCAAACCTAAATCTTCATGTGTCATCTACAAAGGAGACCACTGTCACTGAGATTGTCCTTGCATCCCACGGATCCTAAGGGACTAGTCTCCGAGCTTGCACAATCTAGTTTTGTCAACCTCTGATGATCATGTTGGAAGTACACCATCAA
Organism: Pinus tabuliformis; assembly: GCA_031772625.1. Taxonomy (NCBI): domain Eukaryota; kingdom Viridiplantae; phylum Streptophyta; class Pinopsida; order Pinales; family Pinaceae; genus Pinus; species Pinus tabuliformis. The sequence continues at coordinate 684,536,544 of CM062805.1, forward strand.
CTAGTGAAAACGAAGTCACCGGACAGAAAGGAAAATCTAAATTTCCTTACAGACTGTGTGAAGGCGATCATGCCCTCCACTGTTGTCCCTTCCTGGATGAAGCTAAAAGAGTCTTGGATAATCGTCCTGTATCATCGCAGTGACTCCCTCTTGGGTACAATAAACTCTTGCCGAATCCATTGCTAGTTGAAAATACAAATGACCCACCTTTGGAGTCGGTCGAAGCACCTATCATTGAAGATAAACCCTCTGAGTCCATAGTGGACCAAAGTCAATAGGTCGAGATGGCAATTGACCCCATATTAACTTCATAAGATTTACCTTCAGATGATACAATCACCGAAGAGAATGGGGACGACACTGTTCAAATTCTTTTTGTAAACATAAACTCCGATGAACATGGGGGCAATCCGCCCATTCCTTTTCCATAGGAAGGAAATTCATCAAATTTGTATCCGGCCATTTATTCGGTCCCACCTCCAAGCAACCTAGTCATTTCCTTCGATTGGAATCTACTAGGCAGACCCCGTTTACTATATAATGTACCATTTCGAATCATAGTGAAAACTTACAAAATGGTCATGGTTGGTACCATCATAGATGAAGGGGCTTCTATGAGTATCCTTTTCTCGACTGCTTGGAAAGCGCTTGGTTCACCATTGCTTTTGCCTGAGATATGAAATCTGACAGGCTTCGATAAAGGAACCAGTCGGCCGTTAGGGATCCTTCCAAGTTTTCCTATAACTTTGAGAAGGAAAACCATTTATCTGAACGTAATGGTAGTCCAAGGACCTTTAGATTACAATCTACTCCTTGGGTGCTACTACATTTATAGCAAGGGAACCATCGTCTCCTCACTCTTTCGAGTAATGTGTTTTCCGCATGAAGGTAGAGTGGTCCAGCTCGTAGACTAGCTTTCATTCCCCGGTTCACACATAGCTAGTAGTCAAATTACATCCCTAACAGGTCTTTTTGCACAAGGAATGTCTCATAAATCTTCAGTTCATCCACCTGATGAACATGAGTGATTCGTTTGTTGTGACTAAAACCCAGGCGGCATGCACCCTGGTCTGCTTCGGCAGGAAAACTTTAGGTATAGGGTAGGCTTTCGCAGAGGATATATGACTGGTCTGACACACCCGTCCATTTATGAAAATGGGATTAGATTGGAAAAAAATATCTCTGTTAGAAGGCAGGCCTTTACCGATATAACAAATGTTTTGTCTGCAAATTGAAGGGTAACCTAGAGAAGGTAGGCCTTTCCTGATAGAATAAGTGTTTTGTTTGAAAATTGAGGGGTAACCTAGGAAACTCTACTTCACTGTACCTGGGGGCATGCAAACCTTTTATGTGAAAGTGAAAAAAGACCATTTATTTTCTTAGTTTGTAGGATCTTAACCCTTTAAACTCGTAGGATTGGTTGTTCCTAGCTTACATAATGAAAGGAGTTGGAGCATAATTTCGAATGGTGCAAGCTCCCTAAAAAATGAACCTATCGATGAGACATCCTTATTATATGACTGGCACGAGCAGTTTTACACGAAGTTCAAGCTCGTTAAAAATTAAGCCTAGCAATGAGTACATGTTCCACTAGAGTTTAAGCTCATTAAAAAATGAACCCACCTCCAGTAAATAACCATTGTGAATGAATTATCATCAGCTTTTGAGCCTTGGTCGTGTTCTTACTGTCACCTCCACTCTGTTGTTGCCGATCATTCACCTCCATTTGATTGTTTACCCCTTTTGAGGAACAACTGCAACGAGTGATCCTATTAGCCATCTTTTTACATTTCCGTGATTGGAAAGTTCCAAACCTTACCTGGAACCAGCTGCTATCTTAAAACATCACTCGTTCCTCAGAAAACGACTCTCCTTTAAGCTCTTTTCATCTGACTCGTAAAATATGAAAACATTGTCGAGCGATTGGCCTCTCCAGCTCGTTAAAGTGATTGGAAGTGCTATCCCTCCTCTAGATTTTAATCTTTTTGGACTTGAGGGATTATTACATAAAAAGGTCGAGCGTTTGTCTTGTTCGGCTCGTTAAAGCTATCGAAAAGTCATCCCTTTCGCATTGTTTTATACTTTTTCGGACTTAAGGGATTATGTTACGGAAAAGGAATATTGGAGTCTTCTTTCCGTCTGTTTTTAGACTCTCTAAAATTGAAAAGAACCGAGTTATCCTTGTCGTTAAACTCGTTAAAACAATAGCAACAAACTTGTCCATTCAGACAAGAGCGAGTTTCACTATTGCTAGGCTCGTTAAAACATAGCGACGGGTTTGCCCAAAGGGAAAATTATAGAAAAAGCATATGTTATCCTCCTCAAGCTTGACAAAAATAAAGAGGTTCTGGTCAGAAATGACTGGGGAAAGTTGGGAAGAAAACTTGAAGAAACTTTATTGGTAGCAAGTTTCCCTTGAACATGACACTTTCACTCCATCACCATGATTGAGTCAGGTTGGGTTATTCCGTTCACCAGTCATATCAGCATTGGTCCACCGTACCATCCACTTTTGGGGTTAACACTACCAATCCATTTCAGTGTCATCGATATGTTCAAGAGAAGTCGCTTAGAGAATTCACCTACCCAGCTTGTGTCTCATCCGCTACAATACCTTCATGCTTCATTCTTTCATGACTGCCACCCTGAACCTTGTATCATCAGATCATTTTCACCTCTACAAAATCATTTGCTTCGTTCCATGTCGTAGATGTGGGATCCATTAATGCCCTCCTATGATGAGTCACTTCTTGTCGACATCAGCTCATTATCCAAGAAGCCGACCTAGGGACAACCCTTCTAGTACTTTGAAGCTTGCATGCCTTAATGGCAAGTTTCTCACTTCCAGCGATAGGTTTACACTAATGGCCTTCGACCGAAAGATTTTGCGTGGTGTTCGACATCAACTCATGTATTCACACCATGTGAATTGTATTGTAGTACCTTGAGGGTCATCATCATCATCGGTGATTCCTCTCGCGTCTGTTAACAGCTTACATCATTGGCTGGTAATCAGGCGATGTCCTTCCATATTCGACATATGAACATCTTTTCACATGCATCGACTTGTACTTTCGGGCGAAGATTGAACAAGTTTTGAAGACCCCAGATCTAGTTTCATCCATCCAGGCTGCGATATAATTAGGAAAATAAATACATCAAATGTACATCACTTCTACATAGATAATCATCCAAACTAAGGGATGATGGCTCTACCAGGATCATCAGTCCCCACATAGACGGTTGTCTGTCCTATGTTCATGAAAATGAATTTATCAAGCTAAGCATGGGAATGCCCACCTTAGCTAGATCATGAAAATATTATGAAGATAATGTATTGTATTGTATCTTATTACAGGTCACCTTCCAATGCGAAAAACCTCGGATCCTCATTATAAAGCATTTCATCCGACATCAAAAGATTTACGACCTCATGCTTTAGGGGGCAACTATTATAGACATATTTGGGCACTACAACCCCAATCACATATGTCCATAAACCAAGGACTTCTAAGTCCCTAAAAGTGTTATTTCATACTCTAAAGGAGAAAGGTCAGCTGATTACATCATCTCCCAGAAGTTCTCCATGAAAAGCTACTCAGAACTGGTCAAAGCAGGACCATACAGAATGCCCAGTTCTAAAGGTGTGATGCATCTCACCTGCCACATGAAAAAAGTGCAATGAATACCGGAAAGCCCTTCTATGGGATACGATGAGCGAGAGTAGACAAATGGCACAAGTAGTTTGCTAGGTGGAAACCCAGAGAATCTTCTAGAAACGGTTCATTTGACACTTGCCTCTCCGAGTTCGCCCAGGGATGAGTAAGAGATCTAAAATCTCCATGTGGAACTAGGAACTATCAGAGATATGACACTAATCAAAATCCTAGAAGCTGACTCACCCCCCTGCAAATATCTATAAATGGATCCCTCATCCAAGAGATCCAGAGGTTGGAATTGGGTAATTTGCAAAGAGGTGTTGCTGGTTTCTCTTTGAAGACATTGTTGGGTGATCTTTCTTTGTGTGAGGTGAAGAGGGCTTTCAAGCTGGGAGGATGGCACTGGATTAGACCAAGTGGTTATAATCCTCTCTTCTATGACTTTTAATAATAAAGCTATTTGAGTTTTTCTCCATATTCTTGTGTATCTATGAATATTATGTTGATATATGCATTTGTATGGTCAATATATATCTGATCCTATATTGTTTACAGTGAAAGATATGCATGCTTTGATGGTATTATGATGCTGTGAATCTATAGGTTCTCTTTGAAGCGGGACAAGTAAGGAAGCAGTGGCGAGATTCCGTCGAAGGGGAAAGGAAACAAGCAAGGGGCCAAGCGGAAGACTGAGGTTGGTACTCTCTGCTTCTTTCTCATCTCTCTCTCATAATGGAAAAACAAGTGACTTTAATCTGTTTGTTTCTAAGATAGCTACCCATCTTAGTGGGACTAGCAACTCTGAATATACACTAGATTTCCCGATAACATTATGTTTGTTTTAAACTATTCAGGTGTTGTAAATTGATTTTCTTAAGCTGATATAAAGCAAATAACAACAATTAAAATAGCAGATACAATGAAGCAATAAAACACACATAGAATAGCAATATTAATTTGGATTTCACCCAAAACTCTTGGGCTACTTCTTCGTGAGCTCTAGTCAACTTGACTAGGCTCTCTGGGATTATGGCAAAGTCCTTTTACAAGCTCTTTGGCTCAACTCCACTATTTTACATAGGAACAATGGGCTCAGAACACCATCTCTCCCTAGCTCCTGAATTTCTCAGCTTGCTGGCTCTCGACTCTGGCTCTGGCTCTTGGCTCTTGCTTTTGGCTTAGCTTTCTGTGCTCTGCCTGCTTATTCTCTGCTTTAGCCACAACTCTCCCTGTCTCTGTCATTCTATGGATTTTAAGCCAATCGACACTGTCTATTCGTTTTCCTCTTCTCGGGCTCTCTGGCTCCTGACCTCTGTCCACTCAAATCCCCTCTGAGCATTAAACAATCATTTGTTAACATATTCAGGGAAGGTGGCTACCTGTTCTGCAACAGAAGGGACCATCATTGCATTGAAAAGCCCAAAAATAGCGTTCTCGGCTTACATAGGAAAATACACAAAAATGCTACAAAAATCCACCAAACTGTCATTTATCGAACTTTAAAAGTCATTAATTCCACCCTATAGGTCATCGGGTCTGCCTTTAAATCACCATCGCAAGTTGCTTAGGCGTGGGTCCCTTTGTATTTTGGTTTATTGTTAAAATTCCCAAATACAAAGAATATCCTGAAACAAATTGCTCCCATTGGACTTGAAATGTTATATATTCGCATCTATAGGTTCCCTCGGGTCGAGCTCCATCGCATTGGCACATTCCCTTTGTATTTCATTTATTTAACGAAATACGCAAAATACATTAAAAAACCCATTTTCTAGAACTCAAAATAAATTAAGTTTCATCTATAATCTTATCGAGTCCAGCTATCGCAGCCACATTTGTATCGCCCTGCTCCTTTGTATTACTCCGATGTGATATTGCAATATCGCAATCACATATCGCAATTGCATATGGCCCAGGGGTTTTGTCCATCGCCGATACTGATATGTCAATCTGATCATTGGTGATCGGCATGTCGCATGATCGCAATATCGCTCGGTCGGGGGTCCTGCCTTAAGTCCCATGCCATCGCTGATGCCAATCCGCTGATTTTAGTGATCGCACTATCGCATCGGCCTGGTCCTATCGCATGTCTACCTCTGACCCGATATGTCGGGGATTGGTAATCGAGGGTTTCTCCCCTTTCTGCTTAAGTCCGCTCTTTTGCCTTGGTCTAATGCGATTTCCCTTTTTAAGGGTTTTTTTCCATTTTTAAAGGATTTTGCCTCTTTTTCCAAAGAACAAAGGCATCTTCTTTTTGCGATAACTTTTATATCCTAAGTCTGTTTTTGCCCATTCAAGTTGCGGTAGATTCAGATTGAAAATGTCTCTGCAATGGGGCTACTTCCAAGAGCTTCCTTGGACTTTCATTTTCCTCATTGAGGACCACTTAGACTTAGGAGTCTATCCAAAATCCATTTTGGATTAGCGCATCCTTATTTCATCCTTCTGCTTCTTTTCCTGTACCACCATTGCGCTTACCCAATTAGATTCTTCTACAGGCTCAATGATGCCTATCACAAGCATCTTGTCTAGCTCTAAGTAGACCTTCTCCTTATACTTTGGATTAAGATGGTAAGGTCTTTGCTTAACTGGCTTCGCATCGAGTTTTAACGTGATATTCATAACACCTAGGTCTCCTATTATCCCCTTTAGCTCCGTAAACTTGTTAGGGAAAAAATCCTGGTATTAGTGAAGCAATTCAGAGACCTTATCTACTGTCGCATCATCCAAGTAATCTCCAATCTTCATGAATTTGGGCTCCGCCTTTGTACCAATATTTACCAGTTTCATTTTCAGTGGTGCAGTTATATCAGGATTCTCGATCTATGGTCCCTCAACCTCGTGGTGGCCCTCTATTTCCGGGATATTAATCTTTCATGGATTGCCATCTTCTTCTTCAGCAGTCACTTTATAGCATTCTAGCATGTGGCTCAGCTGAGTAGTACAATCGGGTTGAATCAGATCCAAAGGATCTTGTGGTATCCTAAAGATTTTTTCTTTAACTTCTTGTAGTGCTTTGTTAATACAGTCAAACCCATCTTCAAAGGTGAACGTAATTATGAATCCTTTTAGTAGAATATCCCATTCACCTGTACCATGGGGGAGCTCTATCCCCAAGTACCAGTTCATCGGGATGACATCCAAGGTGTGACAAAACAAGTGCCCCCTTTCAGGTTGGGGCTTCTATCCATAAGCCTTAGCCCATTTGGTCAAGTGTGCGCATGGGTTATCCTTCCCGTCATATTTGTCCTTCATTCATACCTTCGATTTCCCAAAGCGTGTTCTCATCATCCTTCTACACTCATGGAAATCATCAAAACTACCCTTGTGCATACCCCACCATCTTGTGGGCGTAGCACGGAGTGCCTAGTCCAAAGCCTTGAAGCGTTGCTTTTCGGGTACCTCCCTCTTAAATGCATCTAAAAACACGTCTACATCATTCAGGCCATTATAAGTGGGTAGATTTCTTACCTTTGATGATATAGAGCACAGCGACTGGGTCATCATATTACAGCTCAGGGTGGTCACTTCATGTAGTCGATTCTGCCAGTGCTCTAATTCTTCATCAGAGTCTGAGGTGTAGGAACTCTCACGATCCCATGTAATTCACCCATCCGCTGTCAGATTTACCTAATCTTGGTCTCGTGTTGTTATCTTATATATGCAGTCCAAATCATCATTGCTCTCATAATTGCGGACTGGTTCGATATAGCAAGATCCTTCAACGAGATCTAGGGGTACTATTATGTGAAGAGATTTCTTTTCAAATATCATCTTTCGCTTCTTTAGGTTGATTACCCCATTCATATCAGTAGCCCAATCAATTCCAAGGAGTGCAACATAGGGGTTGTTGTCACCTACAAAATATGTTACTTCAAAGAAAACCAACGTGCTCATGGCTTCAATATCTACACTCACTCCTTGCAGCCATCCCATGGGGATGATATTTTGTTGATTTTCCATCCTTAACTAAATTGGAGACCACTACAGCACGGGTCTTCCCATCCGCTCCCAAGTCTGCTTTGGTAAAACATTTATGTCTGACCCCAGATCCAGAATAGCCTGATCCATTTCATATTCTCCTATTTGTGCAGTCAATCTCATCTCTTGTCCTATCCTTTCTTTATGCTTACCAATCTTCCGTACCACACGCGGTTCACCCTGAGTGTTTCCGACGCATCTATTTATAAGCTCCTCTAACCCCTTCATGTCCTTGCTATTATGCAACAGCTTCATGTAGGTCTCTAGAAAGGTCATAAGCATAGAAGGGTCCATTTCCTGATCAGGCTTATCCTTGGTCCCTGAGGTAGAGGCCTTAACAAAGCTCTTCTTTGCTTCCATGAACGTTTCATGTGCACACTCCAAATCAAATTCAGCCTCATTTGCCAGAGCTTTGTGAACCCATGCACTATCTTCAGGCTATTTCCCCTTATCATCACCCGTTGCAATTCCACTTCAGAGCACTATATTCACATTTGGATCCTCTTTGCAAGGCTCAACCCTCATCATCTGCAGGTTGTGAGTAGGTTGAGGTGGTAACGCCCCTCTATCACATTTCCTCGCTGTCAGCGTAGGACAATATTTTGTCTCATGATCAAACTGAGTACAATATTTTCACGACGGTTGCGTTGGGTTAGTGCATTCATAGGCTTATTGTCCTGGTCCTCCTTAATTGTAATAGATCAGTTGTCCCCCACCTATTCTAGGTCCTCCTCTGCCTCGGCCCTGTCCACGCCCCTAAAGGCCTGTTCGCGCCATCCCAGTGCTCTGGTCAGGAGGCTATTTTCTGCCTAAACCCTATAGATGGGTGTTCTGCCCATCATCAATTCATAACTTCTACAGTTGTGGTCATAATGCCCTATTGACCTGCAGAAGTTGTAGAATAGTTGTTGCAGTGTTTGTACAAACTTCTACAACAAATGAGAGTTATCTGTCGCATGTTTCCCTGCTACCTAACATATAGCGCACCACAATGCAGGTCCTGTGGTTGGTCCTACTTGGGCCTCTAGCCTCAAAGGCATTGGTCCTCCTCCTGCAATATAATTCGTAAAGACTAGGCAGTGGTCCTTGTCATACCCCTGAACTTTACATTTCAGGTACCATTTCTCTTTGAGCACCTCCGCTCAAACTATTCTGTCCTACTTCAAACTTTGCATTTCAAGGCAAAGGTTTTGGAATTGCGCATGGATATGTTGAACCCCTAGATTTAGATCATGCATTGGTGTTTCATGCAGTCTCATTGCAATCTCCAAGGCCTCCACATGAGTCTTAATCTTCTGTTGTGACAGTGCAATCCTTAGGTGTGGCAGCAGCGAAGCCACGAACCACTCGTGGTGTTATCCATTTGTTAAGTTCGTATTGGCTTTGCAGATCTTACACTTCAACCTTTGATCCAATTCCCAAGGTGTCTCACCTAGTTTCATCATGATTTCCTTGAATCCCACAATCGACTATGCCTCGAATTTAGGCCTACTGAATTTTTATTCAATGCAGTCTGGATGTTTACCACTCCAGCATTTGGGTTATCATTAGATTACTTGATGTACCAGGTTAGCACATGATCTTGAAAAGAACTAACAAATGTTTCCTTCTTCATGTGGTCATCTGTGATGCCCTAAGCTTCCCATACAACTTTCATGACAAACCAAAACTGGTTTGGGTCCTCATTTCCCAAGCCTTTAAATAAAGGTAGCTTTACTGAATTCGCCATGATGAACTATGGTGGAGGTGGTGGTGGTATGGGTGAAGTCGCAAGTGATGGTGGTGAAGTTGGAGGTGGTGTAGGTGGAGGTGGCAGTCCCGGGAATCCCTATTTCATTAACTAAACTAAACTTCGTGGAGAAGCTTGCACTACTCCCTCTTCATCACCCAATAGAGGTGAAATTAGTGGGATATATTCAGGACCCTTTATTCCTTTGTTTCTATAAGTCTTTCCACTCCGCATAGCTCCAAACATTAAGGTAGCTGCATAACCCATTTTTCACACAATAACATCTTAATCCAGGTATTCAAAGACTTCAAGTACTTACCTCGCAGACCTTTGAAAAAGTGTTTCTCTACCTCGTTGTAACTAACTGAGGTATCAACTACAACTTTAGTCACAAATCCTCCTATGATGTGATCGATCCAATGATCTACAGCATAGGTTATCTTATCCTTAGAGTCTTCTAGACTCTATACTAACTCTAGGGTCCAAACAATAGGATTTTCAAGTCTCCACCTTCCTTGGCTATCCGCTAGCTTCGTGATCCACTTGTATTTGTATAGCTCAACTGGAAAGGAACAGAAAATGATCTCTTGGATTTTTGTACGCAGGTACCTGTCTAGCCACTATTCTTTTGTCAACCATGGATTTCTGTTCTCTTGCACCACAAATTTGTGGATCTTCCTATCTAACAAGTCTTCGACCTTTTTCTTAGTTAGATTCTAGTGACACGACATCACACATCTCTGATGCAGATTCCGATCCCAGCAACAGAACCATTTGTTGGCTATGTGGGGCCTGACCTAGGTTCAACATTAGTTAGCCAAACAAATCCATACACTACTGGCCCTTTTGGCATCATTTTGAGGAGCACAGACTGAAGTCTCACCTGAAGCAGTATGCAGGGATGCTGGAACCACGTTTCTGCACCATGAGATGGTCGTGATGTCGGTTTATGCCCTCTGTTCCTACTTTCATTCAAGTCACTAACTTTAGGGCTCTATCAGTCTAGCCATTTATTTCATCCTTCAATACCTCCACAAAGTAGTACGATTGACCTTCGTGCATCCTTAACCCGTGATCCAGGTACTTTTGCATTCCTATGACAGCGTATTGTATAGGTTCCCTAGTTATCTTAAGTGTTTTACTTATCTTACTAAACAATCACAGTTAGTGCCATGTAAAATGATATTCCTACTTGCATTCAATTAACCAATATAATCACATATATTCGTGCATCACATAAACATTGTAAATTAAACCCAAAACGTAATATAACCAAATGCATTAATAGGAAATAAATACATAGGATTTGCTGAATACTTCTCTTTATTGATATCTTCATATTATTACAGACTCTATCCGCCCTGCACACACAGCTGCAGGGGTCCACACACTCAGCTGTGGATTTCAACCTTAGGCCTTTGCGCACTCAGCTATAGAGCCTTTACCTATGCTAAGACCCAAAACACTTAGACTTCTCTACCAAGACTCCAAGACTTGTCTTCTTCTAAAAAAACTACTTAGAGCTTACTTACTTAGCTACTTTTTATAGAATCCCATGGTCCGTGACCATGGGTGGATCTTTACAGCCAACTTTACACTTTACAAAAATATGGGTAGACAACCCTTTATGACTCATGACACCTTCACGCTCCGTGACCATAAAATGTGGAGACTTTACAATTTTATTATAAAATTGACCCAAAACATGGGCTTTTAGCCCCAAAACTATCCTTGGGGGATCCTGTTCCCAACACCTCCTACCTAGCCATATATAGAACACGAATTACCTTTATGGCTAGAGGAGGAGGAAGAAGATGAAGTTTATTCAACCCAACTCTATACGTTAGAAACAACCATGGGAGGAGGACAACTGGATGAAGATGATTTGATTGAACACATACTCCAAAGTCCAACTCCTAGCACATTGTCCTTAGAGGAATTAGTAAAGGAAACCCAGAACAACCATCAAATTGATCTATGCTTAGCTGATTCAAACCCTACCCATGTCAAAACCATAGAATTCGGCCCTGAGAGAACTTTGAAAATCAACCCATCTCTTTCTGTACACCAAGAAGAAAAGTTGTGCAACATGCTAAAGGAACATTTGGATGCCTTTGCTTGGAGTTACAAAGAAATGAAGGGAGTGCACCCCTAGATGTGTACTCATGACATTTATATCAAAGAAAGTTGCAAACCAGTTTGACAACCCGAAAAGAGAATGAATCCAACTGTCAAGGATATAGTTAAAGAAGAACTGCAAAAGCTGCTAGATGCAGGATTCATTTACCCTATCTCAGACAATGAGTGGGTCTCTCCTTTGGTGTTGGTTCCAAATAAAAATGGGAAGTGGAGGATTTGTTTCGATTACAGAGATTTAAACAAAGCCAAAAAGAAGGACCATTTCCCTCTACCTTTCATTGACCAAGTGCTAGATGGCTTGGAAGGGAAATTTTTTTTCTCTTTCCTAGATGGGTTCAATGGGTACAGTCAAGTCCAAATCAGCCCAGAAGACCAGGATAAAACCACCTTCACTTATTCTTGTGGTACTTTCACCTATAGGGTCCTTCCTTTTGCCCTATGCAATGCCCCTGCCACTTTCTAGAGAACAGTCATGAGTATCTTTGTCAAGCTATTCCATGATGCAGTAGAGATTTATATGGATGATTTTACACCCTATGGGTGTGATTTTCAAGAGGATCTATCCAACTTAGGTAAGGTGCTCAACAAATGCATTGAAATGAACCTATCCCTTAGTCCCAAAGAATGTGAGTTCTTTATGATTGAAGGGACTGTTCTAGGTCATTCAATATCCTAACAAGGACTGTAGGTGGACCCAAACAAAATAGCCATCATCCAAAGGGTTCCACCTCCCCAAAAGCAGAGAGATGTCAGTAGTTTTCTAGGTTTAGCTGGATACTATTGGAGGTTTATAAAAGACTTCAACAAGTTAGCTTCTCCTTTATTTGGGTTGTTGGCCAAAGACTTTGAGTTTGTATGGTTAAAAAGATGTCAAGAGGCCTTGGACACCCTAAAAGACAAGTTGACCACAACACCTATTCTCCGAGGCCCAAATTGGGTGCTTCCTTTGCATATACATGCTGATTCCTCACACAAAACCATAGGAGTAGCTCTGTCAAAGGCTTAACTGAACTACATAGTGACCGAAAAGGAACTCCTGCTTGTTGTGAATTCATTGAACAAATTTAGTCATTACATTATAGGTTATCAAACATTTGTACATACTGACCATGCTGCCATTAAATATGTAATGAATAAACTTGATGTAAATGCCCAAATTATTAGATGGTTACTTTTATTACAACATTTTGATCTAGCTATTGTTGATAAGCTTGGCAAGGAAAATGTTGTTTCATATTTTTTCTCTAGATTAACTTTACTTGCAGGGGAGGAAGGAATGGTTGATGATCAGTTAATAGATGAACACTTATTTGCCATTTTAGTTCTCTATCTATGGTTTGCAGACATAGCAAACTATTTGGTGTCTGTACAGTCCCCACCGAGTTTGTCGTCCAAAGAGAAAAGCAAGATTGTGAGGAAGAGCGCCCCATTCAATTGGATTGGGGGCAACCTCTTCAAACTAGGCCTAGATCAAATTCTGAGAATATGTGTGAGAGAGGAGGAAGTCTTTGACATCCTTCTTGTTGATCTAAAGATGATCTAAGATTGTCATTGATGTCAACCCAAGCAACACGAGGGGATACCCTAATATTTCAAGGGAAATTTAACTTGACAACTTACACTATTTCGAGTCAAGTATCTTCTAGATAGATTCTACTCGTCGAGATGTTTTCGTTGATATATGGCACGCCAAGTAATTCTTCATGGTTTGAGAGATATTCATGTTTGAAGTTAGTAACCCCAATTAGTGGCATAAAATCCTATGGGGTTGTGGCATGGCACTCATAATTGGTTTTGGTCATTGAATAGTCATTAATTAATAATTTTTTAAGCTCCTAAAATCCCTCCAACATTCTCTATAGAAGCCCCTCTCAACTCTATAAAAAGAAATATCATATATCCTCCAAATGTGTTGATCGTGGCATTTTCACTATAGCTTAATTTTTGCAAAGTCATAGATTCTGAAATTAAACACATTTGATTCGTAATCCTGATGAACCTCGTGACTAAATTTCAGATCATGGTTCGTTATATTTTCAGAGATATGATCTATGGAAGGTAGGGTTTTTGCAGGCTGCCGAATTTCATCTCAAAGAAGTGACCTTCGTAAAATCGTCATAACTATCTCTTAGAGAAGAGGATTGGAATCCTGTAAAAAGTGCTAGATAATGCATGGAATATAGTTTTCTACTTTTCAAGTGCAGATCCAAAGGAGGAAATAGTGACACGTGGCATGTCGTACAAGTTCGCTCTACTGAACTAGTCCATAATTAGGTCATTGTGAGAGATTGGGCATAACTTTGCCTTGAAGAGTCCAAATCAAGTCAGAACTGTGGCATTGGAAAGAAGACTCAGAGGGATTCTATAGGACCAAAGATCACATGTTGGGGATCTGAAATCGAAGAGATACACCAGATTAAAAATTGTGCACCTAGAAGGCAAGAAAAACTAGATCAAGTGTTGTCAAGGGGTGCAAAGGCTTTCTAGGGCAGCAAAGAGCAAGGTGCAGCAAAATGATGTAGCAAAGGTAAGATCCAAGTAAGTATCTTCTGTATATGCATTTTCATCTCTTAATTTGCATTAGGTTCTTTTTATTCTAATTTTTTGTTTTTGTTTAGCATTGATAGATGCTCTACAGGATGAGGTAAGTTTTGCTATTATCATGTCATGGTATTTCCTTGAAGACTTTTTGTAGGTATTACATATTCATCAAGAGAAGACTCAATGCATAATCTAATATTATAAAGAATGAGAAAAGGTAGCATGACAAGAGTAGCAATAAAGGTGCAGAACAACAGCAAGAAGTTCACCACATGAAGTCTTCAAGTGGGCAACACTGCCTACAGACATGGTAAAAGTATCATTGTACAGAGTTATTGTAAAAGCATCTTTGTAAAAGTTGTACACATGTCTATCTACCAAGAGTTGAAGAGGTAGTTTCGGGATGTCTAGGATCATCATTAGGTGGTTGTTTCATATTTGGGGTTATGGTCTAGTGTGTTGTCTTCTTCTAGATCATTCTATAGCATTGTAAAGTGGACCATTTTCCTTGGAATGGGAGTCCATTCTTCTTTTATTCTTCTATAGGGTGGTACGGTGGTGATAGGTTGGTGCATGAAGTCACCAACAGGTTCAAGCTTGTGAAAACTTCAGGGTGGTAGGGTGGTACTAGGGTGAGTTGTATCTCATTGGGTGTTGGGGCATCCATTCAGTTGACTACTGAAGAATCTCGGGCATTGGAGCGTCCATCTAGTGGGAGTTGAAGAAGAATACTTTTCTAGATTCTAGGAAATTGGAGCTTTCTTTTCAATTGGAGTTGAATATTAAAGAATTATTGGAAAAGTGTTTGGTGATTTTTGACCCAGAGGGGGTTTTCCACCTAAACTTTTTGTACCTCCTGTGTTCTTTTATTCGCTATTGTTACTGCATAAACATTAATGATAATTGAAGATTAATTACTGCTCTGAAAATATTTAAAAGTGCTAATTGCTAAGGAATACTGACACCCCCCCCCCCCCCAGTATTTTCCAACAATTGGTATCAGAGCTTGGTTCCTTCAATAGCAGTTGAACAACTGGAAGGAGATCATGGAGCATACCAAGAATGGTGTACCTCTATTCAATGAAAATAATTATGCACTCTGAAAGGAAGAATGGAGGTCTATCTATTGGCACAAGGTTATAAAGTATGGGACACTATTCAAAATGCCTTTACACCAACCACGAATGAACAAGGTAAGAAGAATTTGGTAAATAATGCACAAACAAAGAATATTATTATCAGTGGACTTATTGAATCTACTTATCATAAGGTGTTGGGTTGTAAAACTGCCAAAAATGTATGGGACAAGCTTGAGAATATATATGGATGTGACTCAAATATCAAATAAGCAAAGCTTCAAATCTACAGACCAAAATTTGAGCAACTCAAAATGAAAGAAGATGACAACATTGCTGCATACTTCCAACACATTTATGAAATAAACAACACTCTAGAAGGATTGGGAGTGCCTGTTGATGAGAAGACTATTATACGAAATATTCCTAGAATGTTACTAAGAAGATTCAACCCAAATGTATCGATCTTAGAATACAGTGCAAATCTGGACAAACTCAACAAACAGGAATTACATGGAGTTCTCATAGCATATGAAATAAGACTTCATGAAGAAGAGGGTACTTCACATCTAGAAACTATGTTTGCTACATCTAAGAAAACCAATAAGGACAAACAACCTTCAAAGGCAAAGACTTGCACCTGCACCTTCAAGTGTGAAGAAAAGGAAGATGATGAAGAAGGTTTTTTAGATGGAGAATATGCTTACTTTACAAGAAAAATAAAAATTGGTAAAGGAAAATTCAAAGGTAAACAACCATTGATATGTTTTGCTTGTGGTAAGGTTGGGCTTTTCGCAGAAAAATATTTGAACATAAGTGATGGAAACTCAAAAGGAAAGAAAGGCTTTAAGAAATTCAACAAGTAAGGCAAGAAGAAAGGATTCAAAAGGAACTTTCTCTCTAAAGAATATAGCTCATCATCTGATGAAGGCAGTGACAGTGAAGAAGAAGCCAATGAGAGAGTATTGTTTATGGCCAAGCACAATAAACAAGAGGTATCAAACAATGAAGAAGAAGGGTTGACCATAGATGAATTTTCTAAGGAGGCAATAAAGCTTATAAAAGAGCTCAGGGCTAAGAAGATCCATTCCAATACTCTTGAAGGACAAGTTCAAGGTCTCAGAATTGAAGTTGAAGAATACAAATGTATTGAAGAGTCACTTCAAAATTAGTTGGAAGAAAGCAACCTAGAAAGGGAAGCATTAGAAGTTGAAGTAGTCTCGCTGCGTAAGGAAGTGAAGAAGGGAAAACTATCCAAAACTATGCCAAATACACAAGGGAATTGGAAGAACTCATCAGCAATCAACCATATTACAATGATAGAACTGGCCTCGGTTACAAGGAAGAAGAAGTAGGACCTTCTACAACAAAATATAATGAACCTATGAGATCTGACAAGCATGTAGACTTCATTGAACAAGATTCACAAGAACAACCTTGGAAGACAATTCCCCGCTGAACATTTCCATCTAGGTACCAACATAT
Organism: Pinus tabuliformis; assembly: GCA_031772625.1. NCBI lineage: Eukaryota > Viridiplantae > Streptophyta > Pinopsida > Pinales > Pinaceae > Pinus > Pinus tabuliformis. Next base: position 684,553,154 of record CM062805.1, read on the forward strand.
TTTTCATGGCTATTGTTATTCATGTGGAAAATTTGGTCATAAAGCTGTAAAATGTCACATGTACCCTAAGAACTAATACAACTCCAGGAGTTTTGTCAAATATGAACCTCCCAAGGATAAAAAAACATCAATAGATTTGAACATTTAAGAAGTAATATTGAATGTTACAAATGTCAAAACTTTAGACACATAGCCAGAGACTGTAGACTTGGAAATCCTCTAGAAGAATCTTTGAAGCCACAGAATGAATGAACATGGAAGAAGAAGAACACTAATAATTGTGCTCTCGCTCTCAAGGCTCAAAACAACAAAGATGTGTGGTATGTTGATAGCAGTTTCTCAACGCATATGACTGGAGATAGAAAGAAATTTGTATCTCTGAAAGAGAAGAAGGATGGAACTATGTCATTTGGAAATGATGGATCTTCAAATGTTATAGGATTACGTACTGTCAGTCTCAGAAGCAAAGATTCTCTACCAAATAATGTTCTATTGGTTGAAAACATGAATCACAATCTGCCTAGTGGTGGAAAAATGTGTGACTAAGGAAACAAAATGCTATTCAACTCCACAAAATGTGAAATTAGGAAAGGCGGGTATGGTAAAATTGTGGCTACAACAAGCCGAGCTCCAAATGACATATATGTTTTGGATGAAGCAACTAAAGCATGTCTACTAGCTAAAGAATATGAAAGGTGGTTATGGCACAAAGGAATGGGTCACATAAACTTTGACAATCTTGTTAGGATAAGCAAAAGGGAAGCAGTACGAGAAATGCCGAAAATCTCAAAACCTTCCAACACACTGTGTGAGGCCTGTCGTCACGAAAAGCAGACAAAATGTGGATTTAAAACAAAAGAACACTTTGCATCACATCCATTGGAATTGATACATACTAATCTATGTGGTCCTATGGGAACAAAAGGCTTAGATGGAGAATTATATTTCATGTTAATGTTAGATGACTATACCAAGATGACAGCCATCAGTTTCCTAAAGAAAAAATCTAAAGCATTTGAGTTCTTTAAGATCTACAAGGAGTTGGTCGAAAATGAAACTGATTTAAAAATAAAGTGTCTATGATCAAATAATGGCAAAAAATTCACTTCCAAATTATTTCAGCAATACTGTGATGAAAATGAAATAATAATACAATTTTCAATAGCACGAACACCTCAGCAAAATAGAGTTGTTGAAAGAAATAACATAATCATATAGGAAATGGGTAGAACAATGGTAAAGGACTCAAAATTGGATGAAAAATTTTGGGTTCAAGCAATTGATACAACAATCTTCATTATCAACAGAATTCTTCTCAGAAATAATTGCAATAATACCCCATATGAATTATGGAAAAGAAAACCAACTAATGTAAAATATTTCAGAACCTTTGGAAGAAAATGTTATATCAAAAGAGAAGATCAAAAGTTTGGTAAATTTGAATTGCGTGTTTATGAAGGTATCTTTTTTGGTTACTCACGCAAAAGAAAGGCCTATAAATGCTATAATCTAAAACAAAAAAATACAGTGGAGAGCATAATTTTCACATTTGACGAAGATAATGTTCTAATGAATAATGATGAGGATCTAGAATATTTGAAACTTGAGACAAAGGATGAAAAATGTATAGAGAAAATTCTAGAACAAGAAGCAATTGTCAACCAAGAAGAAGTAAATAATGATCAACAAGATATACAGGAACAACAACAAGAAGATCCTCCAAAGATAACAAAAGAATGGATTCAAAAGAACCATCCATCAAATCAAATCATTGGTGACATAAATGAAGGAATTGGAACAAGAAAAGATTCGTTCATCACAAAAAGCTCACATTGCTATTCTAGCAACCTTTGAGCCTAGTAGTTTTGAGGAAGCCAGCCAGAATGAAAATTGGGTAGCATATATGAATAAAGAATTGAATCAAATCGAGAAGAATAACCCCTGGGAATTAGTTCCACGACCAAAAGATAAAAATGTCATTGGGACTAAATGGATGTTCAGGAAAAAATTGAATGAAGATGGACAGGTTAATAGAAGAAAAGCAAGATTGGTTTACAAAGGCTATGCATAAGTGGAAGGAATTGATTTCGATGAAACATTTGCAGCAATTGCCGGAATGGAAGCCATCCAGATGTTTCTCACCTATGCATGTTAAAGAAAAATAAAAGTCTACCAAATGGATGTTAAGTCACCATTTCTGAATGGAGAATTAGAATAAGAAGTTTACATCGAACAACCTAAAGGTTTTCTACTATAAGAGAAAGAAGACTATGTTTGCAGGTTAAAGAAGGATTTGTATGGTCTCAAGAAGGTTCCTAGAGCATGGCATGCAAGTATTGATGGATATCTACGTCAACAAGGGTTCAATAAAGGTACTGCTGATAGCAATATTTACATACAAATAGATAAGGATAATTTAACAATCATTGAGGTATATGTGGATGATATAATCTTTGGTAGTAATGATGATCGACTAAGTAAGAACTTTGCTACAAATATGCAAAGTGAGTTCAAGATGTCTTTACTTGGTGAGTTGACATACCTCTTAGGGCTTCAAATATCTCATCAAGAGAAAGGAATATTTATATGTCAAGCCAAGTACATCAAGGAAATGCTCAAGAAATTCAAAATGGAAGATTGCAAACCCTCCCTTACTCCAATGGAATAGGTTGCAAATTGAGCATAGACGACTGATCTAAGGATGTGGATTAGAGGTTGTATAGATCTATAATTGGTAGTCTTCTATATGTAATAGCCTCCCAACCAGATGTTATGCAAGCAGTTGGACAAGTAACAAGATTCCAATCAGCACCAAAAGAATCACATACTATTGTTGTCAAAAGAATTCTTCGATATCTAAAGGGCACAACAGAATATGGCTTGTGGTATCCCAAGGGAAACAATATCATTATTCAAGCCTTTACAAATGCAGATTGGGTAGGAAGTATTGATGATCGTAAGAGTACTAGTGGAGTAGCATTCTATCTAGGTGGTTCTCTCGTATCATGGTTGAGCAAAAAGCAAACCTCAATCTTGTTATCTACAGCAGAAGCAGAATACATTGTAGTAGCATCTTGTTGTACTTAAGTCCTTTGGATGAAACAAACTTTGCAAGATATTCAAGTGCAATTCAGTGAGCCTATTCCCATCTTCTGTGATAACATCAGTGCCATCAACATCTCCAAGAATCTTGTCATGCATTCAAAAACAAAATACATTCTGATAAAATATCATTTTGTTAGAGAAAAAGTCGTTGAAAAGAATATCAAACTTGAATATGTTGGTACAAAATAACAAATCATTGATATCTTCACTAAACCTTTACCTTGTGAAGCATTTGAATATCTTCACCAAAAGCTTGGAATTCTCCCAAGTTCTCATTAGATTTTTCTTATTTAGAAAATAAAGGGGGAGTGGAAGTGTGTACAGGTCCATAGGATGGTTATGTGTTTGGGGGAGTTACCCTTTGCCATTGATGTCAAAGGGGGAGAGAAGGCAGTAGGAAGAGGTGCCCTGATCACAGGGGGAGTACTTGTGTTTCCATCAATGCCAAAGGGGGAGATTGTTGATCTAAAGATGATCTGAGGTTGTCAATGATGTCAGCCCAAGCAGCACCAGGGGATACCATGATCTTGAAAGGGAATTTTGGCTTAACAAATTACTCTATTTTGAGTCAAGGATCTTCGAGATAGATTCTACTTTTCGAGATGTTTCCGTTGATATATGGCATGCCAGGTAATTCTTCACAATTTGAGAGATATTCATGTTTGAAGTTAGTAACCCTAGTTAGTGGGCTAAAACCCCATGGGGTTGTGGCATGGCACTCATAATTGGTTTCCTTCATTGAATAGTCATTAATTAATAATTTTTTAAGCTCCTGAAATCCCTTCAACATTCTCTATAGAAGCCCCTCTCAACTCTATAAAAGGAAATCTCATATATCCTCCAAATGTAGTGATCGTGGAATTTTTTCTATAAGTTCATTTCTGCGAAGTATTAGATTTTGAAATTAAAACCCATTTTATGTGAAATTCTGATGAACGTTGTGACTGAATTTTAGATCTTGGTTCGCTATATTTTCAAAGATATGATCTGTCGAAGTTAGGTTTTTTGCAGGCTGCCGAATTTCATCTCAAAGAAGTGACCTTGGGAAAATCATCATAACTCTCTCTCTGAGAAGAGTATTGGAATTCTGTAAAAGGTGGTGGATAGTGCACAGACTATAGTTTTCGATGTATCAAGTTCAGAGCCGAAGGAGGAAATAGTGACACGTGTCATGTCATAGAAGTTTTCTCTACTGAACTAGTCCATAATTAGGTCATTGTGAGAGGTTGGGCATAACTTTGTCTTGAAAAGTCCAAATTGGGCCAGACCTATGGCATTGGAAAGAAGACTCATAGGGATTTTACAGGACCAAAGAGAACATGTTGGGGATCTGAAATCTTAGAGATAAATCAGATTAAATATCATGCTCCTAGAAGGCAAGAAAAACTAGATCAAGTGGTGTCAAGGGGTGCAAAGGACCATACTTTCTAGGGTAGCAGAGAGCAAGGTGCAACAAAATGATGCAGCAGAGGTAAGCTATAGGTAAGTATATTTTGTATATTCATGTTCATCTCTTAAATTTCATTAGGTTCTTTGTATTCTAATTTGTTGTTTTTTTCTAGCACTGACATATGCTCTGCAGGATGAGGTAAGATTTGCTATTATCATGTCATGGGTATTTCGTTGAAGACTTTTTGCAGGTATTATATATTCATAAATAGAAGACTCAATGCATAATCTAATGTTCTGAATAATGAGAAAGGGTAGCATGACAAGAGAAGCAATCAAGGTGCAAAACAACATCAAGAAGTTCACCATATGAAGTCTTTAAGTGGGCAGCACTGCATATAGACATTGTAAAAGTATCATTGTATAGGGTCATTGTAAAAACATCTTTGTAAAAGTTGTACAAGTGTTTATCTACCAAGAGTTTAAGAGGTAGTGTCAGGAGGTCTAGGATCATCATTAGGTGGTTGTGTTATAGTTGGGGTTATGGTCTAGTGTGTTGTCTTCTTCTACAACAATCTATATCATTGTAAAGTGGACCATTTTCACTAGTACGAGAGTCCATTCTTATTTTATTCTTCTATAGGGTGGTAGGGTGGTGCTAGGCTAGTGCATGAAGTCACCAACAGGTTCAAGCCTATGAAAACTTCACGGTGGTAGGGTGGTGCTAGGGTGAGTTGTACCTCATTAGGTGTTGGGCCATCCATTCAGTTGACTACTAAAGAGTCTCGGGCATTGGAGTGTCCATCCAGTGGGAGCTCGAGAAGAATCCTTTTCTAGATTCTAGGAAGTTGGAGCTTTCTTTTCAATTTGAGTTGAAGATTAAATAATTATTAGAAAAGAATTTGGTGGTTTTTGACCCAGAGGGGGTTTTCCAACTAAATTTTTTGTGCCTCCTATGTTCTTTTATTCACTGTTGTTACTATACAAACATTAGTGATAATTGAATATTAACTAATGCTCTGAAAAGATTTAAAAGTGATAATTGCTAAGGAATATTGATTCACCCCCCCCTCCCCCGCCCCCTCTTAGTATTTCCAACACTTCTGACTTGTCATGATGGGCCTTGTGGAGGTCACTTTGCAGCCAAGAGGACAACATTCAAGGTGTTACAAGCTAATTATTATTAGCCCACTCTTCATCAGGATGTGAGAAGATATACTAGTCAGTGTGATTGGTGCCAAAGGATGGGAAAGCCTACTCCAAGGGATGAAATGCCTCTACAACCTCAAGTGACTTTCGAGCCATTTGACAAGTGGGGCATGGATTCATTGGACCTATTGACCCTCCTTCTACGAAAAAGCAGTACATAATTTTGTGCACTGACTATTTGACCAAGTGGGCTAAAACCAAGGCAATCAAGGAAACAACAAAGGAGAAGGTGGCTGAGTTCTTAAGGGAAAACGTATTTTACAAGTTTGGGTACCCTAGAGAACTGGTCACTGATCAAGGTAGCCAATTTACATCCAAGATGATTGAAGACTTTTTGAGCCAGCACAAGATCAAGAATAGAACCTCCACTTCCTATCACCCACAATCTAATGGGTAAGTGGAGGTGACCAACAGAGCATTGGAGGGAATTCTGACCAAAGTGGTTAGCAGCAACAGAAAATATTGGGCAGATAGATTAGTTGATGCCACCTAGGCCTACAATGCCACCTAGAAGACCACCACTAGATTCACACCCTATGAGGTGGTCTATGGGAAGAAGGCCTTATTGTCCATTGAATTTGAGTACAATACAGTGAGGATGGAAACCCAACTAGATCTAGATCTCAGGAGTGCACAAAAAGAGAGATTGCTCTAGCTGAATGGGTTGGATGAGTTCATAATACATGCCCTCCTACACATAGATGTGACTCAAATTCAAAGGAATATATGGCATGACAAGAACATCAAGGAAAACTCATTTCAAGAAGGTGATTGGGCTTTGTTATATGATTTTAGATATAAAGACTTTAAGGGAAAGTTAAGCACTAGATGGTTAGGTCCTTATGTCATAGAGAAATGTCATGATAATGGTTCAGTGTTGTTGGCTTGTTGGGGCCTGACACGGGTTCAGAGGTGAATTAGCCAAACAAATCCTGGTACTACTGGCCCTTTCGACAATAGTCCACAAAGCGCGGACTGAGGTCTCACCTGAAGTAGTATTGGAGGGTGCTAGAAATAGGTTTCCACACCCTGGGGATGCCTGGTGTGTTCCAAGTGGTCCGCAAATTGACCCTGCGTAAACATTGCTACGCGCACTTATCAGTACCTCACATCCTGGGATGTTGCCTTCATGCAGCCCTACTCGGGGGTTCGAACAGTGTTATTACCCAAATCATTACTGGTAACCTGATATTAGTTGATTAACTTAGCTTATCTGTGTCCTTTCAGTTATACTTAACAATATTCACCATTCATACAAATGTGCGTAGTAAATAAATAGTATAATTGTAAACGATATCAAACAGGTAATAACACAAGAACAGATACATAGAATTCAGATAAAACTTCTCTTTAGTATTCTTCTTCCTTGGTTACAGACTCAACTCCGCCCTGTGCACTCAACTGCAGGGGTCCGTACACTCACCTGCGGACTTACTAGGCTTCTGCACACTCAACTACAGAGCCTCTTCCTACTACTACGACCCAAGATACTTAAACACTTGCTCTATGCTCGCTATCTTACTCTATCTATCAGATTCCATCGATTCATTCCTTCATTAGTTACTTTAAAACTTAGAGCATCACTCTATTTATACAATCCCATGGTCTGTTGACCATCGGTAGGCTGACATTACATTCAAAACTTAGTGTCGACAACCCTATGACTCTAACATACAATTCACGCTTCGCGCCCACAATTCGCGGAGTTTTTACAACAATATTATTCAAAACTTGGGCTTTGAGCCCCAAACCATGCTGTGGGGGGATTCGATGCCTAACAGGCCCCCAACACAAACATTGTGACTCGCCCTTGAGTCCCTCTGTTGGCGCAGCGATCTTGGTGCGGAGTCCCTCCAACTGTTCCCGTATGGTGCTGATGTCTGCAACGCACTGAGCTGCTGCTTAGTGAACCTGTTGCATTCATTCTTTCGTGTCTGAATTATGTCCTTACATCTATATCGGCATACACTGTGTATTTTTATAGTCTTGCGCCCTTCTCTGACTCCTCCGGTTGCGAAGACTATGCTTTGGCCCATTAGTTAGATAGTCGGCCCACTCGTATAAGGCTTCAAGTGGCTACTGTTTACTTTGCCTAGGAAGGGTTCGCCATTTAGTTTGATGAGCTAGACCGCACCTCTGTCTATGACCTCCTTAACCACGTATGGTCCTAGCTAGTACATTCTAAATTTTCCCAGAAAATTTTCAAACTTACTGTCATACAACAGCACTAAGCCATTTACGTTGAAGGTGCGCAACTTGATATGGTAGTCATGCTAGGATTTTTCACGCTACTTTTGTACTTGATGATAAAATGCATCAAAAAACCCTTCCTCCTTGAGTTCTTCCAATTGTGCGAGCCTTTCCTCTAGAGCTTCGCTGTCCGTCATCCCTGTGAGCGTTGTTATTCACAGACTAGGCACGATATATTCCATTGGCATGACAGCTTCCATGCCATAAAATAACTGGAAAGGTATTTGTACCATCAGTTTCTTGCACATTGTCCTGTAAGCCATAGCATGGTACGTACACACAAGTCCTAATTGTTTCGCTACGCGTTGCACACTTTGGTCAGTGCAGTCTCTAGTATTTTGTTGAACACCTCTACTGTCCCATTAGCTTGTGGGTGGTACGATGTACTTTTATGATGATACACCTAGAACTATTCTATGAGTGCACTGATGGTTTCATTCAGGAAATGTGTTCTGTGATCACTCATTAAGATTTTCGGACAGCCAAATCGGGTTAACACATTTTCAAATAAAAAATTTACAGTCATAGCGGCCGTGTAGTCTTTGATCGACTGCGCTTCCGCCCATCATGTAAGGTACTCCATCATGGTGATGATGTAGCATGCACCCATATTTCCTTGAGGTTTTATCGGTCCCATAAAGTCGATTGCCCATTTTTCAAATGGGTATAGTGTCATTTGTGGATTTAACGACATCTCGTCCCTCCGCAATGGTTTTCTAGTCCTTTGACATATATCGTAGGCCTTATAGTGCGCTTTTGAATCATGGTGTAGGGTTGACCACCATAACAATCCATGAAAAATCTTCTGTGCGGTCACATGTCTTACATAGTGTCCTCCTACAATGCCCCCATGTGCTTCTGCAAGGATCTGACCTCATTCAAATTGAGGTACGTATCTTCGCAATATCTCATCATTTCCCATTTTATATAAGTGCCCCGCGATGACAGAAAAATCCGTCATGTGCACCACCAGTTCCTTCTTCTGTTGGATGGAGTATTCCTTCGGTATAGTCCTGTTGTTAGAAAATGGATTATATCTTCGAAATTCCCATCCGCGATGTGCACCGCAAAGAGTTGTGCAACAGGTAGTCCCTCCTCCAAATTATTGGGTTCCTTACCTGTCTCAATTCATGACAAGTGATCTGGTCTTGCATTCAAGCATCCTGGCTTTGCTATGACCTCAAAATATATTCCTGGGAAAAAAAGAGCCACCTGCATATTCAGCCCCCCAACACAAGCTTATTGACCAGGTATTTCAACACAGAATCATCGGTATACATCTTGAAATGTCCTCCGAGTAAATAGTGTCGGTATTTTTGGAGTGCGTACACCATCGGCAACCCCTCGTGCTTGGTGGTGGAATAGTTCTTCTTTGCTTTGGACAACCTCCAACTTGCAAATGCAATAGGGTGATCCAAGCCTTCCCCACCCTCCTGTGTGAGCACTTCTCCCAATGCGATACACGATGCATCAACATGGACATGAAACTCCACATCCCATTTTGGGAAGACCAGGATTGGAGCAGAGGCCAATTTCCCCTTCAGGACGTCCAAACTTTTCATACAATCATCATTCCAGCAAAATGTAACATCCTTTTTCAATAATTTTTCCATCGGCGTGGTGATTTGGGCATAGCTTTTGATAAACTTTCTATAGTATCCGATGTGTCCCAAGGTAGCGCACAGTTGTCTAACACTTTGCAGTGCTTCCAAATTTAGAATAACGGCAATCTTCGCAGGGTCCACCATCAGTCCTTTCTTGCAGGCCACATGTCCCAGTAGGTTTCCAAAGGGAACGAGGAATGTGCACTTCTTAAGGTTCAACACAATCTGGTGGTGTCGGCATGTATCCAACATCAAGCGTAAGCTTGCTACATGGTGCTTAACTAATCCAAAGATAGTCCAATCATCCAGATAGACCTCCAAGAAATTGTGAATGTATTCTTTGAACGCAGCAACAACGATGCACGAAAAGATGGCTGGCATGTTCTTTAATCCAAACGGCATAACGATGTACTGAAAACAACTCCATTCTATTGAAAAGGTCATTTTTCTCCTATCTTCCGGCACTATCTTGATCTGATGGTACCCTGAGAACCCATCCATGAATGAGTATGCTTCCTGGCCACCAACATTTTCCAGTACTTCCTCTGTGAACGGTGTCGGGAATGGATCGTGTACACAGGCATCGTTCAGCTTCCTGAGGTACATGCATATTCTTATTTCGCCCTTCAGCTTTTCCTCCTGCACTAGCATAGGACTCACCCAGTCGGATTCTTCCACTGGCTCAATAATTCCGGCTGTGAGCATTTTGTCCAATTCTTCGCGGGCCTTTTCCTTATATTTTGGATTCAAGTGTTAAGGCCACTGCTTAATTGGCTTTGCGTAAGGTTTCATGGTGATCTTCACCATCCCTAAGTCACCAATAACCTTTTAAGTCTGTAATTTTGGTCAGGAACAAGTCTTGGTATTCGCGAAGTAACTCAGCAACCTTATCCACCGTGGCATCATCTCAATAGTCCCCAAGCATTGCATACATTGGCTCCACCTTCATTCCAATGTTTACCTACTTTGTTCTAATGGCGTGGTGATGTCGGGGTCCTCAATCGATGGTCCTCGAAGCTCGCGACAGCCTTCTGTTTCTGGAATGTTAATATTTCGTGGGTCCTCATCATCCTCCTCAACATTTACATTGTAACACTCCAGCGTGTAGCTTAGCTATGTCGACCATTCTGGTTGAAGTACTTCCATTGGCTCTTGGGGTATTTTGAAGATACCTACTTTTATTGCCTATAGTGCATCGTCAACAGTATCCCACCAACGATCTTCAAACGTGAAAGTTAACAGAAATACCTCGCACAAGATATCCAATTCGCTTGTACCATGGCGGAGCTCTATCTCAGTATACCAATTCATCGGTATGACATCCATGGTATGATAGAACAAATGTACCCATTCAGGTTGTGGCTCTTCCCCATAAACCTTGGTCCATTTCATGAAGTGTGTACGTGGATCATCCCGTCCATCATAATTGTCTGCTAGCTGCATCTATGGTTTCCGAAATTGTAGGTGCATCATCCTTCTGCATTTGTACTAGTCCTCAAAGCTTCTCTAATGCATAACCCACCATCTTGCAGGTGTTGCACGCAGTGCCCATTTCAAAGCATTGAACTACTGTTGTTCTGGCACTACACTTTCAAATTTGTTCAGGAATTCATCCACCGCTATGAACCCATCATACATAGGTAGATCCCTTACCTCTGTTGTCACGCAGTGCAGTGATCTTACCATCATGTTGCAATTGAGCATGGTTACTTCGTGTAACCAGTTCTGCCATCATTCTATTTCCTCATCTGAATTTGATGTGCAGGAGCTTTCATGCTCCCACGAAATCCTACCATTTGTTGTTGGATTCACCCAATCTTGATCTCGCGTGGTTATCTTATAAATACAATCGAGATCGTCATCACTATTATTGTCGTGCACTGGTTCTGTGTATCGCACTCCTTTCGCAGGATCTAGTGGTACTACTACGCATAGTGACTTTTTCTCAAAAATCATTTTACACTTCTTCAGGTTTATGACTCTGTTCATATCAATGACCCAGTCTATGCACAGTAGCGTGGGATAGGGATTTCTATCATCAACAATCTCTATCACTTCAAAATCCGCCAACACGCTCACACCTTCAATATCCACTGTTACTCCTTGCAATCTTCCAATGGGTAAGATCTTCTGTTGTTTCACCATTCGTAATTTAATAGGAGACCATTGTAGCGCGGGTCTACCGATGCATTCCCATGTTTGTTTTGGCAATACATTCACGTCTAATCCAAGATCTAGAATTACTTGATCCATTTCTTACTCTCTGATTTGCATAGTCAATCTCATTTCCCTTCCTGTTCGTAATGCATGCTTTCCAAGCTTTCAGACCATGCATGGTTCTCCTAACCCCACGCACCTAGTGATAAATTCCTGCAGTCCTTTTAAAACCTTTCTATCACGTAGCAATTTCATGCATCTTTCTAGAAAGGTAGTGAGCATTGAAGGATCCATCCCTAGTTCTAGTTGATCCTTACTACCTGAATTGGAGGCCTCCATGAAGCTCTTCTTAGCTTGCATGAATGTCTCCTTCACGCGCTCCAAATCAAATTTAGCTTCCTTTGTAGGAACCTCGTGAACCCACGCACTTTCTTTAGGCTACTTACCTTTGTCATCTCCTATCATGATACTACTTTTGAGCACTATGTTTACATTCGGGTCCTCTTCGCATGGCTCAGACCTCATCATTTGCAAATTCTGAGTCGGGGGAGGCTGGAGTACCCATTTATCGCGCAGCCTCACTATCAGTTTAGGGCAGTCTTCTGCCTCATGATCAAACTGAGTACAGTATAAGCATGATTTTCTGGTTGGATTCATAAACTCATCGGCATAGTGCCCTGGCCCTCTGCAATTGTAACAAATTAATTGTCCGTGACCCCTTCCTCATCCCATTCCACCTCGACCTCCTCCGCGCCCCTAAAATCTAGCGTGCGCCATTCCTGCATTTGGGTCAAGGGCTCACGTTTTGGTCTACACTCTGTAGGCAGGAGTTCGATCCATCATTAGTTCATAGCTCCTGCAGGTGCGCTCATCATGGCTTACCAACCTACATAAATTACAAATAATTGCTGGGACGTCTGCATATACTTCTGCAATAGATGACAATTATCCATAGTATGTTTTCCTCCTATCTGACAGATCGTGCACCATAATGCAGGCATCGTGCTCAGTCCTGCTTTTGCCTCTGGTCTTAATGGCATTGGCCGTCCTCCTGCCAAGTAATTCTTGAAGACTGGACAATCGTCCTTGTCATGCCCCTGGCCTTTGCATTTTATGCACCATACCTCCTCGCGCGCTTCTAGCCGAGTTGTTTTGTCCTATTTCAAACTCTGCATTTCCAAACACAAAATTTTACAGTTGTACGTGGATTTCTTGGACTCCCAGGCCATGATCTTGTATTGGGGTCTCATGCAGTCTCATTGCAATCTCCAAAGCTTTGGCCTGGGTGGATAACTTCTGCTGTGACAGCGCCATCCTTAGATGTGAGGTTAGGGACGCTGCAATCCATGCACGGTGCTACCCATCTGTCAAGATCATGTTGGCTTCATGAATCATACTCTTCAGTCTCTGATCTAGATCGCATGGTGTCTCACCTAAAAGCATCGCGATCTCCTTAAACCCTATAATCAATTGTGTCTTCGACTATGGCCTCCTAAATTCCCTGTTTAGTGCGGACTGGACATCTGTGATCCCTGCATTTGGGTGGTCATTATAATGCTTAATGTACCACATTAGTGCGTGATCCTGCAACGTGCTCACCAACATTACCTTCTTTATATTTTCATCCATGACTCCTTGTGCTTCCCATACAACCCTTACCATGAACCAAAATTGGTCTGGATCTTCGTTCCCTACTCCCCTGAATACCGCAATTTTATCGCTCTTTCCATACTGAACTGTGGTGGTGGCGGAGGTGGTGTGGGTGGAGATGGAGGTCACGATGGTGAAACCGATGGTGTTGTAGGTGGAGGTGGTAGGTGTAGAATTAACTGCTTTATCAGACTGACTGCACTTCTCAGAGAAACTTTCGCGAGCTCTTCCTTGCTTTCCCGCTGAGGCAAAATCAAGGGGCTATTTTCTATCTCTATGCTACCTTCGTTTCTATAGATCCTCCCACTTTGCACAGCCCCAAACATCAATTTATTCACATAACCTACTTTTCACACAATAACATCTTAATCCTAGTGTTTAAATATTTAATGTACTTACCTTGCGGTCCTTTGAGGAAGTGTCATTCTGCCTTGCAGTAGCTGACTTTCATGTCTACCGTGAACTTGGTGATAAAACCTCCCTATAATTCGATCGAGCTAATGGTCTACAGCCCACGCGATCTTATCTTCTGATGCTTCTAGTCTGTGCACTAGTTTTGGAGTCCACAAAATTGGTTTATCGAGCCTACACCTTCCCTGACTATCTGCTAGCTTCGCGATCCACTCATACAATTTAGAGGGAAAGGATGCAAAGAAAATTTCATGGATTTCCATATATAAATAGCACTCCAACCACTGTTACTTTGATACTCATGGATTCCTCTTTTCTTGCATACCAAACTCGTGAATCTTTCTATCTAACCACCCTTCAATTTCTTTCCTCGTTGGATTCCAGTGACACAACATCAGACATCCCTTATGTAGATCCTGGTCCCAGCAATGGAACCATTTGTTGGCTTGTTGGGGCCTCACCCAAGTTCAGAGGTGAATTAGCCAAACAAATCCCGGTACTATTGGCCCTTTTGGCAACAGTCCGCTGAGCACGAACTGAGGTCTCACCCGAAGTAGTATGGGAGGGTGCTAGAACCAGGTTTCCACACCCTAGGGATGTTTGATGGGTTCCAAGTGGTCCGCAGAGTGACCTTGCACGCACGTCACTAGGCACACTTATCGGTACCTCGCAGCCTGGGATGCTGCCTTTCGCAGCCCTACTCGAGGGGCCGAACAGTGTTATTACCCAAATCCTTACTAGTAACCTAATATTAGTTGATTAACAATATTCACCATTCATAAAAATGCGCGCAGTAAATAAATAGTATAATTGCGAATGATATCAAACAAGTAATAACACAAGAATAGATACACAGAATTCAGATAAAACTTCTCTTTATTATTCTTCTTCCTTGGTTACAGACTCGACTCCGCCCTGCGCACTCAGTTGTAGGGGTCCGCGCACTCAGCTGCGCACTCTACTAGTCCTCTGTACACTCAGCTGCAGAGCCTCTTCCTACTACTATGACCCAAGATACTTAGACTCTTGCTCTATGCTTGCTATATTACTCTATCTATCAAATTCCATCGATTCATTCCATTGTTAGTTACTTTACAACTTATAGCCTCACTCTATTTATACAATCCCATGGTTCACAGATCATGGGTAGGCCGAAACTACATTCAAAACTTAGGGTGGACAACCCAATGACTCTAACATACAATTCGCACTGCGTGCTCGCAATTTGTGGAGTTTTTACAACAATATTATTCAAAACTTTGGCTTTGAGCCCCAAACCATGTTGTGGGGGGATTCCATGCCCAACAAGTGCAGATTAGAACCATAGATGTAGAGGTAATTCCTTTACTTGTTAATGGGTATAGATTGAAGGTTTATAAGAGGCCATTGTCAAAGCAAGAGTTCATTGATGGTATTACAAAATAGTGACGGTCAAGGATCAAGTCTCAGCTCCTACCTCATCAAGTCACTGAGAAAAAAAGGAAAAAAAGGGAAAAAAAAAGGAAAAAAGAAAAAAAGAAGAGAAAAATAAGGAGACTCGGGTGAAAACCTCCATGAGGCGCCTGATTCCCACTGTGGGGTTGAAAACCTCTTGAGGCGGCCCAATGGTTTAAAAAAAAAAAAAAAATCTCAGCAAAATCCTCTCTTAAGGCACCTAGGGCAAGCAGCTAGGATGAAAACCTCTTGGAGGAAGATTAGTTTCTTTCAATAAATAAATAAATAAATAAAAGAGAAATGGAAAATTATGAAAATATTATTTGCAGGTTAGCAGAAGGATGATCAGAAAAATAAAATAGAATCAAAAGGGACATGTCCAACTCATGTTTTTATTTCTCCATTCATTATCCTTTATCATTCCATCATTCCCTCCATTTTCCCACTCATTTACCTTAGTTTTCAAGGGTTCTGTGTTTTCTACAGGATTCCCTATAAACCCATAGGATTCCCTAAAAACCTATAGGATTATCCTGTAGGAATTACAGTGGCTTGGGAATCCTAAAGGAAGTAACCCTAGAGCAAGGGGATGACCTTCCCATGTCAAAAAATAAACTCCTACTTCACCATCTCATCACTATACCTCTCTCCACCATGATCACCCTGCATTCATAAAAAAAAGTCAGTTTCAAAAAAATTCACAATTGTCAAAGAAAAAAACACAGAGAAAAGAGGATGAAGACAGAGATCAAGTGGACAACACTTGAAGGATATTTTCCTCATTCACAAATCCATAGACCCTTTCTTTGCCCATGCCAACCATCCTCAGATTTCAACAGTATAAAATGATTAAAATTTTTGAGGGAGAAGTAGCTACAGGACATCCTATAGGAAATCCTGTAGCAGGTTATCCCTGAAAATAGAAATCACAAGTTGCAATCAGCTTCAAGCATGGAAGATCCAGAGGTAGAAGAAGCTCCTCCAAAGGCTAGCAGCAACATCAGGAACATCATCATAAACACCAAGTACCTACACATCAAATAAAATCATAAAATCACAATAAAAAAATAGAGGAGAAAAGCATATGCAGCCAACACACAACAAAGAATTCCTTCTTCAACAAACATCATCAAGGCATCATTACCATAGGTAAGTGTATTGCTTCCACTCTCTCGTTAGAATAATGTGATCAAAATAAGTAAAAGTTGTGAAAGAGTTGGTTTATAACCGAAAGGTGGCTAGTTAACTTGGCCACCTTCATTCAATCAACGAGGAGAAAGTAGTTATTCCTTACACACGTGGTAGTAGTCAAGTCAAGGAAAAGAAGGATGAGGTTGAAAGTAGTTAAGCTACAGATGCCCAAAGTGGGAATTGATTACGAGGTGAGGAGAATGATGATGTGGTAGTGGGACCAACGGTCCAAAAATAGATGTTCATACCTTGGCTGCTAGCACACCACCTCACTCAAATCACCCATATGAGGAAATAAAATTTGATCCCCATGCATAGAATAATACACATTCTCGAGGCTCCACACTAGCAAAGTCACTTTTGGCCCTCAAGCAGTCTAGAGGAAAGGAAAATTTCATCTTTTCCTGTGTAGGACCACCTACAGGATCCTACAGGAAATCCTATAGGATCCTATAAGAGATCCTATAGGATACAATCCAGCACCTACAGGATTGGCAATGAGCAATTTCATAGGGAGAAAAACAGGGGTTGGCTTCATTAAGCAGTGATAAGGAGGTAGGCTCTACATTTCCCAACATTTTTCCAAGTGAAAGGAACATAAAAAATCTTCTAGTTTCTTTAAAGTGATTGCAGCATAAGGGAATTGCATACATAGAATTTTCATCTAACTTCCCTCATTCATTAAATTTAGTGGCATACCTATACAACCCTCCATCCATCAGAGAAAATGATAGTGGGATTTAATAAAAGAGAACCCATCAACAAAGGGAGGATTCACCAACACCCTCCTGTGCTATAGATATTCACAAGGCACAATTGGATGGGTTTCTTTGAGAAATTGAGGGGGTATGATGATGAAGTAGCCAGATATTTTTCTCTCTCCCTGATTCCTTTGACTAGGACCCATGCCACTATTGTGGTGAGAGGCCTCTCCATAGAGGTCACCCATGAAATCATAGGCATAATTACCACACTCCCCTTAGGAGTGCCTTGGAGAAAGGAGGATAAGGGAAATAGACAAACTTCAAAGAAGAAATTCTTTTTAGAAGGAGAGGAGGCCATGGAAGATAAAAATGGAGTGAGAAGAGCAAGCCTTCCCTATCCTTGGAATGAAATTAGCTACCACCTTATAAAGATATCTCATTTGAAGGTAGGTACAGTGTGGTATATCGATACCACTTTAGGCTTCTTTAAGAATTGAGGTTTGGAGCAGAAAAACCTCCTCAAAATAGACTCAGCATCCCCTACTTCCTTCTTCAATCAGTGATAGATATGAGCATGAAAGTGTAGGAAGGAAACCGTCAACAACTAGCCCGTCATGGGTTAAATAGACTTATCATAGAAGATGCCCTCCAAAACCTCAGAATCCCTATCACATGGGAAACTTTCAGAGAAATGTAGACATAGGGGGATATAAAAGCCCTAATATGACAAGAGGCCTACTTCCAGTGAGAGGGATGAAGAAGAAACTGAAAAATATGAAGAATAAACTGAAAAGGATGAAGAGGAAATAGATGAGGAATAAGAGGAAGAAAAAGAGAAGGAAAGTGGTGAAGAGACAGAAGAGGGTGCAAAGGAGGAAACTGATGAAAAAAGTGAGGAACTAGAGGGAGAAGAGGATAAAGACAAAGATGAGAGGGGGAATGGAAAAGAGGAGGCAGAAGACAAGGAGGAATCACCCAAAGTATCTCTAGAACCCACTGAGAAAGAGGTAGTAGATGCCTTCACTGCCCTTAGTATCCCTATCAAACAAGAAGGCAAAAGATCGAGACAAACTCCATTATACCTTATGACAAGAAAAAGTACAAGAATAAGGCAAGGAAGACCTCAAAATCCCACCAAGGTTCCTATTGTTATTGATGACTCACCTAAAAAGCATGAGAAGATGGCTCCTCTTATGAAAACTCAAGGAGAAGGATCCTGAGGACAAGCCTCCCCAAAGTCTCCTATCACTTGTGTGAGAAGGCTTGTGACTAGATCTGCCTCATCCAAAGCAAAAGGCATCCTATAGGATACACAAGAGGACCTATAGGAAGCAGAGGCAATCCTACAGGAAAATCCGCCAAACCTACAAGAAACTCAGAAAATTGATAAAGAAGGGAGTATGCAGCAAAAAACAAAGAAGGAGGATCCAGAGCTAAGGGAACCTATTCCTCAACCTAACCTTGACTCCTACTATAGGTTTATTGAAGGGGGTAGGGTCATACCACAAAAAATTTCAATCCCATTATTCTTCGAGCTTGAGAAAGAAAGGGAAAGAACAAATAGATGGATGTAGATTGCCAAATCCAAAGGGGTAGAGGACATAGGTCACATGGAGGAAAATGTTAAAGAGATGGGTAGAGAACTAAGCATCATGAGGGATAGAGAAGCAATAATGAAAGCTTAGTTGGAGGCAGAAAAGGCATGGTTAAAAGGAAAGCTACAAGAAAGAGAGAATCAATTGGCATCCATGGTCAGTTTATCCTTAGAGGCAATCTAGTGTTGGATGCCAGCTAAGTCCTATGCATTATACCTTAAGGAATAGTGGATGCAGTTCCAAATCAAAACTCTAGCACAGAGAGGCACTATAACATTCCAGGATTATAGACAGTTCTTTGATCTTTGTGATCAAAGCACATTGGAGGATAGGGCTAAGATGTCTGAGTTTTACCTACATAACTTAGCCTTGATAGATCTGAATGTGTGGGACCCTAATGCAAAACTAGGGGACTCACAGTTTATGGCTTTAGCATCATGGATGAACCATGAGGAAGCAAGAGCTACTGAAATGAAGAAAATAATGGCAAGGGAAGAAATAGAGCCTCTCACGATAAGAGCTGAGCAGTCTAATCCAATGGTTGTCATCAACACACATAGCTTGATTGTAAATGACCCTCAACTTTCACCCAGATACCTTGCTGCCCAAGAGTAAGAAATTACACACTTTGAGGATATGTTCAGGCTGTTAGGGGATGACAACATGCAAGCTTGCCAAAGGAGATGGAATACTTTTTCCTACAGTTTGAAAATTAGAGAGTACCATTCTCCTCAAAGAATGAGAGAAGCACTAGACATGACACCCATGTACAAGCAAGCTCACTAAAGACTCAAAGTCAATTGGATTGGCTTGAGACTCAGTCCAACACTACTCTTAGGGATGCTAGAAGGAAGGAAGAAAGAGGAAGAAAGAAATAAGTGGGAGGAAATAGAAAGGAAGGTAGGATTCTATGCACAGGAAGAGGAAACTACAACAGAAGCATGGGATGTCAGGGAGGCCACTACAGCAATGAACATGGACATTGATTGAGTTTCTCAGAGGATGAGCAACATTTTTAGTAAGGGGTGATGATGAGCCTCATCATGGGTAACTATATGGACCTTAATCCACCTTCTAGCTTATTCAAATCAACTCTTCTCACAATTTATTACATATTTTGATTATATTTTGTTTAATGACATGAGTCAAAGTGAGATATTATGCCTAGTGGACTAATGTGCATTGATTGTAGGTTTGTGAGATAAAATCATGAAATTTTCGGTAATTAAGGGCTGAAACTCGATTGATACAAGGAGGTGAGATTGAAGGGGGTAGATCCTCCTCATTTACCCCTCCCTCATTCAAATATTCCTTCATCAATCACACTAGCTTGGAGTATAAGCAGCCAAGTCATGGAGATCAAAAGGTAGTCGAGCAAGTGACAGTTAAAGAGCTAGTTTATCTCGAGTTTAGGAGCTGAGCCTCCCTAGATTTAAGGAAGTTGTTGGGGACTTCAGTTGTATAAATAAAGAGGTCTAGAGCCTCATTAGAATTCAAATTTTTGTTGTAAAAACGCTAGTCATTTCGAGTTCAAGACTTGTGGAAGACATTGTTATGTAGTTTTCTATTTTGATAATGAGAATGAGAAATTCCTTGATCCAGCACTGAGTTAACTCAGAGGGATGAAGCTCTTGGGTGAGGGCCCAACCCTCATAGAAGAGGCTCCTATTCTTGTATTTGCATGCTTAGATTGAATTCATAGATTAATGGTTGAATTGTCTTTAGAATTATTTCACTACAAGTAGTGTAAATTTGATTAGTTTGCTTCAATTTGTGCTTTACTTCAGCATCTATTTAGAAGAGATAAAGGAACATCAAAAAACTATCAATAGGTGGTTTTTGTATCACTACTTCGCTCAGGGATCATGGTTTGAGGAAAGAACCCCTATGGAGCCCCAAAAAGACAAAATTCTAGTTTCTCATCGAATTTATGGTTTTCTGTACTTAGGCCAACATTTAATCAGTTTGCAAGAGTAGGATTTAGTTATCATTTCTTATACATTCAGTACTAAACTAGATCTCATCAATGTTCCATATTATTCTGCAAGTTCTCCTCATGCATAAATTAGGCAGCTAGGTCATGAAATTCTGTTTTCCTTAGATAATTGAAATTCTTCCTGTTTGCATGATTTTTGGGTAAATGTCAATGTTTGATGTAGTGCAGGTGTTTCAAAAGTAAAAAGATATTTCATATTCAACAACCTCATTTCAACTTCATCCATCCATGATCATTCTTTGCTTTCACTAAAACCCTCACCAATTTCATCATTTCACAAGGAAACTTCTCCAAGCTTGTTGAGCAAATCCAACAATCTCCCAACCTTGGTTTTGAATTCTGAAGTGGTCCTAGGCACTCCCTTGCCTCATTCCATCCACCAACCACCTTCCCTAAGCCTTCCATCACCTTCAACACCCATCCTTTTTCTTTCGGTTGTATCTTGTAGAAATACATGGGATCTCGTAGGTTTTCAAGACATATTGTAGAATGCATTAGAACATCCTTTAGGTTTTCCTATAGTGGCCTATTTTGAGGTCAAATTGAGGAAAAAACCTCTAGGAAGCTAGAAAAGGTCTCCTACTAGTCTCCCCAACCTTCTAGCCATTCGCCATCATCCCTAAGCCACCTGCCACATCACCAAAAGAGATTAGCTTTCACACTTTCACATAAAAAACACAAAAGAAAAACATAGTTATTTTATTCTTTTACATGCATAATAGTAGAATTTTTAGTGATTTGAATATCTAGGCTTAGGAAAGTAGAATTGCATACATGTTAACTTATCATTCTTTTGAAGCATAGCCTCTTAGTAGTTAGTTAGAAAATGGTGTATTTTAGCATTTGATTTCAGTCTTTTTCCTTACTGCAGTAGACAAGCTTTCTCTTAGAGTATATTTCTCTTTCCATCATTGGTAATCAAGCTTCTTCTGAATCCATAGAATTTTGGTTTGGAAAACCTTAGTGGTCTATTGCCAGCTTAGCAGTGACAATGAGCAGACCCATCACATTTACTTGTGTATACAACACTGTCACCTCCAAGTTTGTACGAACCCTAGGTTGATAAAGGAAAGTTGGTAGCCCTAGGAGTTGTAGCATTCTTGTTGAAATATTGGTGCTCATCAATATGCTACTATATGAATTTCATCTGAGACAACGTGAACTTTTCACGCGGATGGAAAAATTACTAAGGAAAGACACCAAATAAAACTAGACATAGGAATGTTATAACGTATTCAATACCCACAAGAAGAAATGAGTTACATGTTGATATGTTACTTTCATTTTGGAAATAAATACTTCATGTGCTTGTAGATGGATCATTCATAGCCATATGTTCAATTCTTGTGTAACCATGGGATAGGCACATTAATCACCCTATTTTTTTCACTAGCAGAAATTTGTTTGATCCACTGAAGAATTATACCACCACATTATACCACCATATGATTTTAATTGATAAGCAATCAAAAAGTGAAGTTTGTAGATAAGTTTCCATGGTCTCCTCCATCTACAAATCTTTGTAATATGGTTGTAGTCTCTCTCAAAAGATGTGAGTTTTCCTTGGAAGAAAAGTTGCATTTCTAAGGTAGACAACTACGAGGTTTTAGGGTAGTTTTGGCGTAGATCTCTTGCAGTCTTAGGCCTATGGTTGAGAGGTAAGTAAGGGTGTTTTGTTTATATTTTGAAATACTTTGGATCTCTATTCAGGGAAGTAGGGAAAGCTATAGGTATAGTTGGTTTTGAAGGCATGGTAAGAGGGCTAAGAGAAAAGACCCTCTTCTCAAGCCTCCACCACTCAGATTCAAAAACTCCAAATTTCACTAAATATTAAGTATTGTATCATTGACACTCATTTTGGCACATCATTGGGCCATATTGTTTGCAGAAAGGGTCCACTAGTTGGTCTTGCAAAGATTGCATCAATTATGGATATGAAGGATCTTATGTTTGTAAGACAATTGCATCCGACGTTGGGGAATATAGGCTATTGTATTAAGTTCATCTGAGACAACATGAAGTTTTCACACCAATAGAACAATTACTAAGGAACAACAACAAATACAATTGGATATAGGAATGCTATAAAGTGTTCAATACCCACAAGAAGAAATGAGTTAAATGTTGATATGTGTCTTTCCATTTTGGAAATAAATACTTCATGTGCTTGTAAATGGATCATTCATAGCCCTAGGTTCAATTCTTGTGCAACCATGGGATAGGAACATTAATCACCCTAATTTTGTCACTGGCAAAAAGTTATTTGCTCCAGAGAAGAATTATACCACCACATTATACCACCATATGATTTTAATTGATTAGAAATCACAAAGTGAAGTTTGTATATAAGTCTCCATGGTCTCTCCATCTACAAATCTCTGTAATAAGACCACATTCTCTCTCAAAAGATGTGATTTTTCCTTGGAGACAGAGCTGCAGTTTTAAGGGAGACAACTACAAGGCTTTAGGGCATTTTTGGCTTAGATCTCTTGCAGTCTTAGGCCTCTAGTGCAGAGGTAACTAAGGGTGTTTTGTGTATATTCTAATATAATTTGGATCTCTATTTAGTGTTGCAGGGAAATATGTAGGCACAACTGGTTGTGAAGACCTATTAGGACGGCTAAGAGAAAAGACTCTCTTCTCAAGCCTCCACTACTCATATTGTTAGAAATGGTACCCAAGGCCTATAATAATATCTTGAATGCTTAGGAAACATCAGATAGAAGAAAGTATAGTTTTGAAGTTTATATTTCTTCTATGCAAACTCAACAGTGAGTCAAGAAGTTTACCTATGGAAGTTACTCTTTTATCAGAGGTTTTCATCTTTGAAAGGATGTGGAGTTCTAGCCATTAATAATTTTGGGTTACCTTCTATGTGGGCCACATTCTTCTCCTATTCACTTTTGGTTGAGCACACTCCATTAAGGGTTGATATATTACCTTTCTTAGATGTGAAGGATGTGTTGTCATTATTAGAGAACTATTTCTTATTTAAAGAGAAGATGGGTATCATTTGTTGAATGTAGAAGTTAAAAACTCTATTCCTTATGCGTAGATTCCTAGAACAACATGAGTTACAGTTTGGACAATAGACCAAACATCCTATGCAAATTCAGGAGATGAATTTATATGTTGAAGGGATCATAGTACTATTAGAAGTCAAAGTTACCAATATAATTTATCATGATTGAAGACTGGAGGTGCATAGCTTTCCGCCGCCAGCTCAAGCTGACAAAATCTTGTATAGATTATGGATGTTGCTGGTGCAACATTGTGACAGTTACAATTTTCTATATGGTAGTGTTAAGTACAGGAAACATCATATAGAACCAAATCTTATATATGAAAGATATTCACTTAGATCAAAGTCATTACTACAAGCATTGTACATCTTTGACCTTGAATGAAAGACAATCACACTATTCACTTTGGTAGTAATAATGTAACAATATCTCTTGAAAATAATAGGGTGACAGTCTCACCTTAATCTCATCAAACCTTGCATGGAATTGATCTCTTTTCAGAGACAGATTCTTGGACTAAGTAACTTTGTACAATAATTTAGTTGTCAATCTAAACATGACAAAATCCTTGTATGAAAGTAACAATTGGACAACATGTCTGTGATAGTTTGACAAGAATTGTATGCAATAGATGTATAGGAGTATGATAAAGGAATATTGACAACAAGAGAATTGGAAGTTATGAATAGATAAAGTGGTAGTGTTAGCAGAAACAGTGGATTGTCGAAAGCCACTGGTAGCAATGGTGAAATGAATTTTGTTCTATGCCATATGGCAGCAAATGGAACAACAACACATGGGTGATAGATACCTTTTCAGTTATATATGTCATCAAACCTAATATAGCACTACCCTATGTATAGCTTCTCAGCATATACAACTCAACATCATTTATTGTTTCTTTTTAGTTAAGCATGATGTGTGATATCAATACAATATAGTATCAGTATGTTGTAGCCTCAATAAATCGATTACAAATTTATAGATTTGTTCACAAACGAAGTTGTGAACAAGAAAGATGTAAAATTTGGATAGATTATCTATCATTAAGAACCTACATAGATCTTCTAGTAAGAGAAATTGCAGGGGTGCATCACACTTGAAGCTTTCATGCTTGAATAAATCCTAGGAGAAGAAGTACATGATACTTTAGAATAGTTCTTTGTAACACCCTTATCAACATGAAAGCAGAGGTACCTTGAAAAAAGTGCATGACAGATTCTATGCCTTGACATTCAGAAGTCCCTGATTTTGACATCTTGGTTGCATTGAGCCAAGGTATTATGAAGAATGGTTTTATAGATATGGATGCTCAAATGAGAAATTATCCTCCTCTTCATGGATTGGGTAATTTGATGGTGGGCCCTCTAATAAGTGAGGAGTCTCTGGGAATAAATGCTCATTTACAATAAACAAGCTCTAGGAGTCCATTTTCAAAAATGGAAAATAATGCTCTGGCAGGTGCAGGGAAACTGCTACCTCTTTGATTTGAGGGATACACAATAAACATAGTGTATTTTCAGAAAAACAACCATACCTCCTCCTTGGATTCCATACAATGAGAATTGTATCACTAGAATTCAAGCAAAGAATGGACTATAATTAGGTCCATTTTGTCAAAAATAAGAGCTCAATAACATTCAAGGTACCACAGTAGGTGGGTCCTTTCATGGTGAAGACAAGGATTCCTTCAATTTATGTAGATAACGTTTTGATTTCATTAGACCTTCAGAAGGGAATTAAATTGAGGTATGATCCTCATGGGACGATAAGCCGGATGATAAATATCAGCATACAAGCATTAGGAAGACGAAGTTTTGGAAGAAGCAGTGAAATTGGATTCTTGGGAATAAGTACAACAAGATTTTCTTGCTTATTATTTGAAGCAAAAACCAACATCATGCACCACTAGAGACTCTAAAGGGATAGTGTATTATAAAAGAGGGGACAAAAGGAAAATCAGTGAAGTCACCTCAATTCCTAAGGTAGGGGAAAATAGCGAGAAGGCCAAGCAAGAAGAGTCTTACAAATGCCATCTCAAAAAAATAGATTAGTTGTCCTCCACTGCACTAGTACAAACACATTGTACTACCTTAGGGATTCAGCAAGAGCCTCCTCCTCTTGAAAAAAGTGACATATTTTGAGAATGTGCTAAAAAAAGAAAAAAAGAAAAGAATCCATGCATTTGTAGAAAGAACTATGTACTAAGGTCGGAAATAAGAGAAAATACCAAGCCAAACTCCTCACAACCTTGGATGTTAAGAGGGACCTAATTCAGTTTGTAGTAATTGAACCAAATGTCCCTAAGCCCAATAATGCATATGATTACTCTGCCACAAAAATCACTGTGGGTATCAAGAAAATTGACAATGCTTACTAGTTGAAGATACATAGGTAGGCTAGAGAGGTAGTGGTCATTGGCCAGACCGTTTGTAAGTATTGTTACATCATTTATTTATGCTCATACTGAGTGTGTTAAACAACAAATGAAAAATGGTTTACAATATTGCAACAATTGGTATGTCTATTGGAATTGGAGTTTCCGTTTCCAGAGATATATCTCCAACAACAAGAAAGTAATGTGAAGACAACGTATACCACCTGGGTAGACTATACTTGACCAAGAATGAATAAAATACAATGCCAAGTTCTAGAAATTGTTAAGTGGTAAGCGATAGAATAAGAAGGAATGCTTTTAGCTACTTGAAATCAATGTCATAATGTTGTGTTAAATGAAGACTTCCATTACATGATCAATTGGGCAAGAGTTGGCATGGGTATCAATTTTTGTAGAAGTAGATTATTGAGAGGCTGGCCTATTGGAAACTCTCGAAAAGTTACAATGCATGAACCTAGTAATTGTAGAGGTGCCCAAATTGTGGACTCCAATAAATTTATCTCACTGAATTGTCCTAGTTGGATAACCATTCAAATAAAATGTGTTATTGGCTCTATAGACAGTTTGCTCAGATTCACATGTACAAGAGAAAATGTTACTTTTCCTATTATAGATTTTGTTCATATAGCCATAAATGAATAATGTTGGAATTGAACTAACCTTATCTAGATGTACATGGTGAGTGTCATTAAATATGTATGTGCATGGTGCTCAATAAGTTTCAGATGGATACATATGATGTATGGCAAGTACAGTCTCATGGCATTGTACTGCTACTCAACAAAATCTATACCTTTCTACTGGTGTTTCCTAAAGGTAGGATGAAGGTAGCAATGATTTTGAAGAGGTTTCATATGAATTTGATTTGGTCGAATGTATATGAATATGCTCAGTATATATCAAATAGTTGTGGTTAAATTCAATCTCAACATTGATGGACAAGCTTCTGTGTTTGAAAAACATGAATTTCAACAAGGGTGTTATGACTAGAGTTTTTTTAGGGGCTGTTAGTTTTAAAATTCCATATGCACATCAATCTATCAATGTGAAGCCATCATGACCAGCAATTATTTTGACCATTCTACCTAAATGGTGGCCACAACTACATACAAAACTTCCTAACTTGTTTCATCTACATAAGATTCCAAGTGGTATTACATCTTACAGTTTGTTGAAAGTATTAGCCACCCACAGAAACTTCTACCATGAACAATGATTCATCAATCTACATGTTTCACACAAGGCACATTCATGGAAGGTGCTATGACATAGTTGGAAGTCTGTTGAATCTAATGAAGAGGTGGGTAATAGCACCACTAACAGCAAAAAATTTGAGCATAAGGAATAACATATACAAACAACAACAAAATGAAAATTATTCCTACTTAGTAGATGCATTCATATACTCTCACTCTCTCTAAGACAACCTAGCAATCAACACCCCCTCAAGATTATAAACAGAAAAAGCTATAGATATGCCAAATAATGGTAGAAACAATATTGACATGGAGAACTTCACTTTCTGATACTCCATATATTACTAGATCCAGGAAGATTTCACCACTTAGACAGAGACTTTAGTAGGTCCCTTGCTACCTTCTTTTGTTACCCAATCCATATATGCCTAACCCTATATATTTGGAGACGACTACTTTTAGATAGAGAGCCTTACATGGAATTCAAGTTCAACTAGGTTAATTATCTCTTCCTTTCATGCCCTCTCAACGATGTGATACATTAAGCATATGGTTGATATTGGTGTCAAAGACATGGATAATAATAGATCTGTGGCATGATGCCTCCCAACACAAGAGATCATGGGGCCATCTCTTCTTACCATCCTTGCACCTAGTGTAGAGGAACTGCTACCTTTCCTCATTCTCAACATGGCTCATGGAAACAGATGCTCATCACCAGGTTTCTACCCCTCCCTAGCAGATTCATCAAACTTGGATGTTATAAGAGGAAAAAGGTTCCTAACTTCTCCCCCATAGGATAAGATAGCATAGCCCAATCCTTTTAGGATACTCTCCAGAGGATATTGCCAGGCTCTGGCATGTTTCTGATGGTGGGCATGGATAATGAGTACTCTTCTGATCCTAGGGTACTACTCCTCAGCATCCATAGTCCTAGCTACTTTCTGGTGTAGCATCACTGCAGGGTACTTCCTTTCAATGTACTATCTACTTCACTATTTAGAGTTTGCTCACCCTCCCTTTTTAGGTTTATTATTTTGGTTGCCTCCTTTTTCAGGTTCACCCCTTTTTATCTTGATGTATATTGTTTCCTTTTTTCTCCTTTAGCCTAGGTTTTAGACTATTTTAAAGATGCTTTAGGCACTCTTTATTGTTGTTGCCAAACATTTTTCTTCCTAGTCCTATGGACATATTTTGGCCACTGGTGGACATTAATATAATTTCTTCAATTATTTCTTCCTCTTCAGACATGTCTCCAAAGATTTTGCATTAAAACTTATGTTGCCAACACCATATTTCAATCTGTATTTTACTCTTGATAGGTGGTGATGTGATAACTAAAGAATAATTCCAAGCTAGAAGGGAATTATATTGAAATATATATGCTTCAATATGTAGGGAAACTTTGGTAAAAGGGTAATGTTAGAAACAGAGATTGAGAATTGTCTATCAGTAATAGAATATTTTGCTAGTTGTTAAACCCAAATGCATCCAACTATTTTAGCACAAGTATTGAATCCATCAATCCCTGCCTGTGCTTAGATAAAATATGGGTTTGAAACTTCACGTATCTATGTTTTTTCCTCTGTTAAACATTTATTTGGCACTCACCATTTCCATTTCAAAGAGATTGCCAAGATTGAGACCCTCGGCATGGAAATAAGTTCATCGACATTCATCAAATATTGTTTTGTTTCCTTCTTTTATGTAACAAGATGTTCTCGGCATACAAACACCATAATTTGCTGATAAGAATCTCCCTTGAGGAAAAGAAAATTCCACATAATAACTTGCATAAGAATACACAACAATAAAATCATGCATATTCTCTTTAAATCAGTGAAATTTTCTTACTTCTAATTCATTGAAGAGTCAATGCATTTCAGATGCTTTTCTCTTTTGCATGTTTACTTTATCTTGGAGCATTCCTACTGGGTTTTAGCCTATGTCATTTTGGTGACAAGTTCTTCAACTCACAGTTAGATTGCAACATCAGTCATGTTTATATATATGACAGGCCAAGTCTTAATTGGTGCATCCATTGTCGACCACTCCTTCGGCTTCGTATTCCTCTGTGGAATCCTAACTATACAGCCTCTTGAGTGACTCATTCCACTTGTATAGAAGTATTTTGAAGTTGCAAAGAGATATGGATAGGCCATCACCCACGAGTGTGGTGAATCTTGTGCAGATTCCTTCTATGGAAGGACAAAATCACCAAGATCCAATTTCTTGACTTCAACTAAATGTATCAGATTAGGCATGCCACAGCATGGTCTTGCCCTTCCTCCTCCTACCCTGGACAAACCCAACCAAATGTACCAAATCAGACCTTCCAGAGCATGGTCTCTCCTTTCATCCTCCTTCCGTAGACAAACATAATCAAATGTACCAGATCATACCTGCCATAACATGGTCACGCCCTTTCTCCTCCACAAACCCTGCAATGCGAGGGAAATGAAAAAAATTGATATCTGAAATTTTTTTATATTTTGATATGAAATTCATGTTTTGCAAGGTGACTTTTAAATATTTGTCATAAAAGCACGAAGCATAGAAGCAACTTAGGGGTGAGTTGGAATGCATGGTGGAGGCCCTAAGTTTTAGAATAGAGAAAAGATTAACAAAATTTGAAAAAATATAAATTTGTAGAAGTAAATATGTAGAAGGTTGAATATGTTGATCCATGGAAGGCTAAGTATATAAGGTTAAGAATTTATGTTATATATTAAGTATATAAGGTTAAGAAGTTATGTTATATATTATTTTCACTTGTGTATTTCTCTAAAACGATAGATTTTTTTGTATGTTATTTTTGTGTTGAGTATAGTTGGTAGATTATATATTATAATTTTGAGTCTTTTGAAGCCATTCTAGTTTCTTATATATGCAAGGTTTGTAAGTTACCTAAATATATTTAATACTAGAGAGAAGTTGTAAGAGAGATTGCATCTATTATCAGCGTTTGTTGTTCACTCTACAATAGAGTTATGTAATACCATGCACGTTATTAGTATAATAGATTATTATTCTACCTATGTCTTTGTATTTGTACTGTATTTGGGTGATCTATGCTTTTTTTATTCATATGAATGATGTTAGTTATAGTGGTTAAAATGGATGCTAATAATATCATAATGAATGCGATCCCCACTAAAATCTTTAACATGTTGTTCTTTATTAATGGGAATTATTGTGTGTATCAAGTGAGACCTTCTTGCCCCTATAAGATGAAATATGTTAGGACATTAGACAATAATAGGCAATATTTAGAAAAATTCCGTTAAGCTTCAGTCTATCATAGAGCCAACATACAATAATAGGAAATAATTGTCTAATTTTTTTTAAATATGGTAGATGAATTAAATTAGGGTTTAATGACTGAGGGGCTAGGAATTAACCTACAAATTCCTTCAAGTGACTTGAATGATTTTAATCCTAACCCTAAATTTTCCCTAAGCTTATTTAGGGATGCTAATTATTCTTGGAAATTGGTTAGGAAAGGTAGAAGTTGACATTAGGAAGAGGTGCTTGAGGAAAAAAATTATTTTATTAGCTCTTGGGAAAAATGGAAAAGAAGTGTTATTTTTAGGACTTTGTTTGGCTATGTTAATGTACAATCTCTACCTTAGGAGAGATGAATTTATCCATAAGTAATGACGGTAATTTAACTAGTTAAGGACTACTCAAGTAATGTCATAGTGGATAGAGGAGGATATGGTGTACTTAGCCATAGTGGATTACTAAGCTCCCAATAATAAGCTTGACATTTTATTTTGGGATGGAAGTACTAGATCAATTTTGATATTAGACCAATTAATGACATTTTTGGGTAGAATATATTTCTTGAGTGCATCTTCAAAGAGTTAAAATGATATGTTCTAATTGAGATAAATCCTTGCTTGGAGGGAAATTCATATTTGAAGGTGTCTATGATAGGAATGAAAATCAAACCTTTTGTGTGATTTCCCCCCACAATATACCATTCATACAACAAAAATCTTAATCTACCCTAGTGTTACATTGATCATTGCATTAGGAGATGGTGGTGGCAACTAGAGCCATCCTAACAACAGTAAAAAAGGAATACACTACCAATTTTCCTCTATGGTGCAAAAGGATGTTAGTTCTAGGATCTTGTGTGAATTTGATTAGACAAGTTGTGTGACAAGAAATAATATAGAACATAATAATAGTTTCTAATGATATCAGCTATCTTTTTCTAGAGAATACCCATAACCATTTGACCTTCATTATTGTAAGCATACAAAATATTAATTTTACTTCTTATATGATTATTACTTCTTATTTTTGTGTTGAGTATAGTTGGTAGATTATATATTATAATTTTGAGTCTTTTGAATCCATTCTAGTTTCCTATATATGCAAGGTTTGTAAGTTACTTAAATAGATTTAATACTAGGGAGAAATTGTAATATGGATTGCATCTATTATCAGCGTTAGGTGTTCACTCTACATTAGAGTTATGTAATACCATGCATGTTATTAGTATAATGGATTATTATTCTACCTATGTGTTTGTATTTGTACTATATTTGGGTGATCTATGCTTGTTTTTTATTCATATGAATGATGTTATTTATAGTGGTTTAAATGGATGCTAATAATATCATAATGAATGTGATCCCCACTAAAATATTTAACATGTTGTGCTTTATTAATGGGAATTATTGTGTCTCAAGTGAGACCTTTTTGCCCATATAATATGGAATAAATTAGGACATTAGACAACAATAGGCCATATTTAGAAAAATTTCATTATGCTTGAGTCTATCATAGAGCCAACATACAATAATGGGAAATAATGGTCTAAAATCTTTGAAATGTGGTAGATGAGTTAAATTAGGGTTTAATGATTGAGGGGCTAGGGTTTAACCTACAAAATGCCTTCAAGTGACTTGAATGCTTTTAACCTTAACCCTAAATTTTCCCTAAGCATATTTAGGGATGCTAATTATTCTTGGAAATGGTTAGGAAAGGTATAAGGTGACATTAGGAAGAGGTACTTGAGGAAAAAGGTTATTTTATTGGCTCTTGGGAAAAAATGAAAAGAAGTGTTACTTTTAGGACTTTGATTAGCTATGTTAATGTACAATTTCTACTTAGGAGAGATGAATTTATCCATAGGTAATGATGGTAATTTAAGTAGTTAAAGGCTACTCAAGTAATGTCTAAGTGGAAGGAGGATATGGTGTACTTAGCCATAGTGGAGTACTAATCTCCCAATACTAAGCTTGACATTTTATTTTGGGATGGAAGTACTAGATCAATTTTGATATTAGACCAATTAATGACATTGTTGGGTAGAGTCTATTTATTGAGTGTATCTTCAAGGAGTTAAAAACATATGTTCTAATTGAGATAAATCCTTGCTTGGAGGGAAATGCATATTTGAAGGTGTCCATGATAGGAATGAAAATAAAACCTTTTGTGTGATTTCCCCCCACAATACACCATTCATACAACAAAAATCTTAATATACCCTAGCATTACATTGATCATTTCATTAAAAGATGGTGTTGGAAACTAGAGCCATCCTAACAATTGTCGAAAAGGAATACACTACCAATTTTCCTCTATGGTGCAAAAGGATGTTAAAATGTATGGTTCTAGGATCTTGTGTGGATTTGATTAGACAAGTTGTGTAACAAGAAATAATCTAGAACATATTGCTAGTTTCTAATAATATCGACTATCTTTTTGTAGAGAATACCCATAACCATATGACCTTCATTATTGTAAGCATACAAAATATTATTTTTAATTCTTATATGATTATTACTTCTTATATTATTACCAAAAACAATCAATTTCTGCATACAGAAGTCCTCAGAATAACCATTGAAAGAGTCAAAGCATTTTCTTACAATTTTTGTTGTAGCTAGAGAAACTTCTTCAATAAGGGACCCACTAGGACCTCAATGTTCAATTCATATTGCATCCCAAACCTAGAAAACAGAGGAAAGAAATGACCACTTGTTATGTAAATATGAAATTTACTTTAAAAAAATGTTTAAAAAGTAAATGCATTTCCTCCATGGTAAAAAAAGGTCCTTTCCAACATAATACTTTTTATTTAGTCTAGGTTTTCATGATCAATGTCAAGCCAATTAATGGTTGCACTTCAATATGTAGACAAGTGTAGAGACCATTTCATGAATAGATTTTAGATTTTTCATGGATATTTTTTAAAGCTATATCAATTTCCTTTTCTAGAATTTCCTATTAGTGTTTATGTCAACTCAATCAAGTTCAAAATAGGAATGTCAAGAGGTTATTCTCTAGTTTCACTAGGGATCTAGACAGAACAATTTCAGACAAAGGGAAACTTTGGGTTGGGTACAACAATGTTTTGCCTGCAATGACTTGGTTCGGCTTTAATGTCATAGAAAAAATAAGGCTATATATGAGGGCATGATAGCTAGGGAGTAAGAAGGTGTGCTAGGGAATGCCAAGAAGTGCTAAGACATGCTATATAGTTCAAAGCCATGTTAGGAATGCTAAGAAATTCCAACTACTAAAGCATGTCAAGATGTGTCAAGTGGTAGGGAGTGTTAGGGAGTGCTATGGAAACACAAGGGAGCACTAGGTCAAAATGCATGGAAATGAATGAATAAGAGTGTGTGATAGGGAGTGTCAGTGAGTTCGAATTGTGCTAAGGAGGAAGTGACAAGGTATGTTAGGCATTGTTAATGCATGCTAGGGGTGAAGGCACCATGTCAATATGTGTTAGGTTCTAAGGTGTTCCAACGCATGCCAGGGAGTGCTAGGGAAACACAAGGGAGCACTAGCTCAAAATGAATGGAAATGAATGAATAAGAATGTGTGATAGGGAGTGTTAGCGAGTTTTAGGTGTGCTAAGGAGGGAGTGACATGGTATGCTAGGTAGTGCCAAGGAATTCTAAAGTGTCAGTGTGACATGCCAAGATGTGTTAGGTGCCAGGGTGTGCCAATACATGCTAGGGATTGTTAGGGAGTGTCAAGGAAACACAAGGGAGAATTAAGTCAAAAGACATGGAAATGAATGAATAAGAGGGAGTGAAAAGGCATGTTAGGCAATGTCAAGAAATGCTAGAGTGCCATGGCGACATGCTAAGATGTGCCGGGTGCTAGGCTATGCCAACACATGCTAGGAAGTGTTAGGGAAACACAATGAGCACTAGGTCAAATTAATGCATGCAAATGAATGCACAAGATTTTGTGACAGGAAGTGTTAGTGAGTTCTAGGTGTCCTAAGGAGGGAGTGACAAGGTATGCTAGGTAGTGCTAAGACATGATAGAGGCCATGGCAGCATGCCAAGATGTGCTAGGTGCTAGGGTGTTCCAACATGTGCCAGTGAGTGATAGGGAAACACAAGGGAGCACTATGTCAAAATGCATGGAAATGAACAAATGAGAGTGTGTGATATGGAGTGTTAGTAAGTTCTGGGTGTGATAAGGAGGGAGTGACAAAGTATGCTAGGTAGTGCAAAGGAATGCTAGAGTGTCAAGGCGACATGCCAAGATATGTAAGGGTAGTTGTGAGGGCATGATAGCTAAGGAGTGGTAGGGCATGCCAAGGAATGAAAAGGCATGCTAACACATGTTAGATAGTGTCAATGCATGATGAGGAGTGTTAGGGAGTTCTAGGGGATCAAAAGGGAGAACTATGTCAAAATTCTTGGAAATAAATGAATAAGAGTGTGTGCCAAGGACTGTCAGCGAATTCCAGCTATCCCAAGAATGAAGTTTTTTAGGAGAAGTTCATAATAGGAATTGCAAGAGGCAAGCCTATGGTTGTGATAAAGCGTGGAAAAAGTCATTTCAGAGAAAGGGAGAATTTGGGTTGGGCACGACATTGTTTTTCCAATGACTTGGTTGGGTTCCTAAGTCACATAAAAAGTAAGGCTATTTATGAGGGCATGATAATTATGGAGTGCCAAGGTGTTCATGGGAATGCCAGGAAGTAATATCACATGTTAGATAGATCTATGGAATGCTAGGCATGCCAAGTTCTAAGGCATGCCAAGATGTGCCATGCACTAAGGTGTGGAGCCAACACATTTTAGGGTGTGTTAGGTCTAAGTTCCATGGAAACACAAGGGAGCACTAGTTTCAAATGCATAGAAATGAATGAATAAGAGTGTGACAAGGAGTTTCAGAAAGCTCTAGCTGTGTTAGGTGTTAGGGAGTGATAGGATGTGCTAGGGAGTGCCAAAGAATGCCAAGGAATACAAGGGATGCTAACACGTGCTACATAGTACCAAGGGATTGTTAGACATGCCAGGTGTTATGGCATGTCAAGATGTAAACTATGTCGTTGAGTTGTTTTATGACCACGATTGGATGTGAGTCTTGTCTTTGTAACTTGTTAAGTTGTATGACTTGATATTCGACATGAGTAGCCTAAGATGAGTTATAAGAAGTTCTTAGGTGAACAAAGAATAGTCTAGTTGTAGTAACTATAACTTGGTCAAGCTATTGTAGTTGAGGTAGGATTTGGTTGGGTTTCCAAGTTGCGAAAAAAGTAAGGATAGTTGTAAGGGCATGTTGAGTAGCGGATCCCCCCATAGCAAGTTTTTGGGGCTTAAAGCCCAAGTTTTGGTCAATGAAATGTAAAGACCCCACAAAATGCGGGCGTGGAATGCGAGAGTCTAGGATTGTACACGCTAAAATAATGTAATTTAATATAGAGTGTGTCGGTTTACCCATTGCCCGCAGACCATGGATTGTATAAATAGAGCAAGGCTCTAAGTGTAAAGTCAGTCTTAATGAATCTTGAGATAGAATAGTAAGATGTGAAGGTCTAATTAGAGAATAGAAGTAGATATGAAGGTATTGGGTCGTAGTAGAGGGTAGAGGCTCTGTAGCTGTGTGCGCAGGAAGGAGTCAAGTCTGTACTGGATCAAGCTTTGAAGGCATTATTAATAAACATTAGTTGGTTTAATATATTGTGCATTTGGTTCATAAATTTGTAATTGAAGGTTATGTGTTGATGATACCTGTTTATTTATCTACGCGCACTTATATGTATGCTTATGATTGAGAATTTTCTTAGTAATTAATGAACAAACCATAATTAAGGAATAATCGAGTAATTAACCTTGATTGCACTATGGCCAAAGATGCGTGAAGGCGGTTCCATAGAACGCCAGAGGCTTTTGAGTATGCATAATCTAGTAAGCGTAAAGAGTGGATTAGGTACAGATCTCCCACATCAAGACATCCCTAGGGTGTGGAAACCTGGTTCCAGTACCCTCCCGTACTACCTCGAGTGAGACCTCAATCCACACTTTGCCGGCTGTTGTCGAAAGGACCGGTAGTATTAGGATTTGCTTGGCTAAACTCACTGCTGAACCTGGGTCAGGCCCCATGTAGCCAACAAGTGGTTCCATTGCTAGGACTAGGATCTGCCTAAGGGATGTCTGATGTTGTGCCATTGGAACCCAAAAAAGAAGGAAATTGACGAGTGGTTGGATCAGAAGATTCATGAGTTCCCGACACAGGAAAATAGAACTCCGCGGCTACCTGAGAAAAGGTGGCTGGATCGCTACATGTATACAGAAATCCATGAGATTTTCTTTGCATACTTTCCATTTGAACTGTATGACTGGATCACAAGATTAGCTGATAGGCAGGGAAGGTATAAGCTTGATCAACTAATAGTGTGGGCCCCAGAGTTGGTGCGCAGACTAGAGGCATCAGAAGATAAGATCGTGCAAGTTGTGGAGCACTGGCTCGACTGGATAATAGGGGGATTAATCATTGATTTCATGATAGACACAACCGTGAGCTATACTGAAGTGAAACAACATTTTCTCAAAGGACCGTGAAGTAATTATATTAAATCTTTAAATACCTGTATTAAGATGTTGTTATGTGAAAAGCGGATTATGCGAATACATTAATGTTTGGAACGACACGGAGTGGAAAGATCTACAAAGGTAGTGAGGAATTAGTAAACAGTCCCCTAATTTCACCTTCGCGAGAAAGCGAGGAAGAGCTTGCTCAGTTCTCTCCAAGAAGTGTGGTCAGTTTGATAAAGCAACGCATTCTGCAGTTACCACCTCCACCCACATCACCACCAGCTTCACCTCCCTCACCTCCATCTCCTCCCACTCCACCTTCATCAATCCCATAGTTTAACATGGCGAACACGATCAAGCTACCCGTATTCAGAGGAGTAGGAAATGAGGACCCAAACCAGTTCTAGTTTGTGGTAAGAGCATTATGGGGAGCACAAGGGGTCACAGATGATAACATTAAGAAGGCTACATTGGTGAGTGTGTTGCAGGATCGTGCCCTGACTTGGTATCAAGCACTCTAATGATCACCAAAATGCAGGGATAACAGAGATCCAAAATGTGTTGAATAGAGAATTTAGCCGGCCAAAATCAGAGATGCAGTCAATAATTAGGTTCAAATAGATCGCGATGCTCCTAGGCGAGACGCCCTGGGATCTGGATCAGCGACTGAAGAGTACGATCTGCAAGGCTAATATGACACTTACAGATGCACAACACTACACAAGGTTTGTGGCATCTCTGACACTGCACCTGAGGACGACCTTGTCACAATAGAAGCTTTCAGCCCAAGCTGAAGCATTGGAAATGGTGATGAGGTTGCATGAGATCCTAATACAAGACCCTGGGTTGGGAGTTCAACAAATCCATGTGCAATTATAGAATCTATGCTTGGAGATGCAAATTTTGAAGTAGGATAGGGCACCACAGCCAGAGGTGTGCGAAGAAGTATGGTGTATAAAATGTAAAAGTCAGGGTCACGACAAGGATCACTGTCTAGTATTCACGAACTATTTGGCAGGAGGGGGACCAATGTCATTGAGACCAGAAGCACAAGTACGGCCAAGTGTGACACCAACGTTATGGTGCAAGATCTATTAGATAGGAGTAAAACACACGACAGACAAGTGTCACTTGCTGCAGAAGTATACACAGTCTCCAAAACAACTGTTTTGTAATTTCTGTAGGTCGGTAGGCCACGACAAGTGCACTTATCACAACTATGAGATAATTATGGATCAGACCCCGGCATATAGGATGTAGATAGAAATGTGAAACCTAGACCCAACTGCAGGGATAGCGCACACTAGATTTCAGGGGCAAGGTCGAGGACGAGGAGGAATGGGACCAAGAAGAGGCCGCGAACAGTTGATTTGTTACAATTGCAGAGGACCAGGGCACTATTCCCACGATTGTACTAATCTAATGAGGATATATTGTTCGTACTGTGCTTAGTTTGATCATGAACCAGTAGATTTCCCTATGTTGATCACCCATATGCGCGAAAAAGGGGTACTCCAACCTTCTCCGACTCAGAATATCCAAATGATGAGATCTGAACCCCGCGAAGAAGACCCTGTTTCTAGGAAAACTAGTGTCGATTTGAATTTTTAGTCCCACTAAGATGGGTAGCTATCTTAGAAACAAACAATCAAAGAAATTCGAGATTTCCTTTAAGTGTAATAGATAAGAGGGAAGAAAAGAGGACCAACATGGATCTTCCACTTTGATCCTTGCTTGATTTCTCTTTCCCTTGATAGGATTTTCCACTCCTCTCCTACTTGTCTCGCTTTAAAGAGTACCTGTAGAGTCAAAGTAACAGAAAAACATCAAAGCATCTCTATCTAAAACATCATAAACAAGCAGAATAAAAAAGACATTGACCATACAATTGCATTCATAAACAATAAGATTCACAAACACATGATTATATGGATGAAAACTCAAAGAAATTTATTAATAGTAGAAGAGAGGATTACAACCCAGATGTTTGATCCAGCATCATCCTCCCATCATAAAATCCCTCTTCACCTCATGAAAAGCAAGATCACCCAACAATACAATGCTTCTTTCTCATAGGTAAACCAATAACACTTCCTTACAAATTACAAAATTATAGCCTCTAGATCTCTCAGATGAGGGATCCATTTATAGATGTCTTGCAAGGGTGTGAGTCAGCTCTAGGATTTTTATTAGTGTCATTCCACTGATAGTTCTTGGTTCCACTTGGAGATTTCATTGATCTCTTACTCATCCTTGGGCGAATTTAGAGAGGAAAGTGTCATAGGAGAAGTTTCTGGAAGATTCCATGAGCTTCCACTTAGAAAACTGTCTTTGCCATTTGTCTATTCTCACTCATCGCACCCTACAGAAGGCAATTTTAGTATGCATCATACTTGGCTAGTGTGGCAGCGAGTATGCATCACACCTTGACCATGGAGCAGTCAGTATGGTCCAGTTTTGACCAGTTCTGAGTAGTTTTTTAGGTGGAACTTCTGGGAAATGATGTAATAATTTTACCATGATCCTTTAGGGTATGAAACAACACTTTTAGGGACTAAAAAGCCCTTGGTTTATGGACATATGAGTTTGGGGTTGTAGTACCCAAATATGTCTATAACAATTGCCCCCTAAAGCATGAGGTCGTAAATCTTATGATGTTGGGTGAAATGGTTTATCATGAGGATCCGAGGTATTCGAACTGGAAGGTGACCTATATAAGATACAATATAATACATCATCATCATATTATTTTCATGATCTCGCTGAGGCAGGCATTGACATGCTCAGCTTGATAAATTCATTTTCATGTACATAGGACAGAGTGATTCTTCATATGAAGAGTCATATTCTTTTGCTTAGATGACTATATGTGTAGATTCTGTGCATATTTGATGTCTTTATGTTCCTAAATATATCGCAGCCCGGATGGATGAAACTAGATCTGGGGTCTTCAAACTCGTTCAATCTTCACCCGATTGTACAAGTTGATGCATGTGAAAATATGTTCTGAAGTTGAACATGGAAAGACATCGCCTGATTACTAGCTAATAATGTAAGCTGTTAACAGGCGCGAGAGGAATCACTGATAATGATAGTGACCCTCAAGGTACTACAGTCCAATTCACATGGTGTGAATATATGAGCTGATGTTGAACACCATGCAAAATCTTTCAGTCAAAGGTCATTTATGTAAACCTGTCACCGGAAGTGAGAAACTTGCCATTAAGGCATGTAAGCTTCAAAGTACTAAAACGGTTGTTTCTAAGTCAACTTCTTGGATAATGAGCTGATGTAAACAAGAAGTGAACTATTGTAGGAGGGCCTTGATGTATCCCACATCTGCGATGCAAAATGAAGCAAATAATTTTTTTGGAGGTGAAAATGATCTGATGATATAAGGTTCAGGAATGGCGGTCATGAAAAATGAAGGGTGAAGGTATTGCAGTGGATGAGGCGTTTGTTGGATGGTGAATTCTCTGAATGACTTCTCTTGAACATGTTGGTGACACTGATATGGATTGGTAGCGTTAACCCCATGGATGGTACAGAGGACCAATGGTGATATGGTGACGGAATAACACAACCCAACTCAATCATGGTGAGGGAGTGAAAGTGTCATGTTCAAGAGCGACCTGCTACCAATAAAATTCTTCAAGTTTTCTTCCCTTTTCCCCAATCATTGCTGACTAGTACCTCTTTATTTTTGTCAAGCTTGAGGAGGATAACATATGCTTGGTCTATAATTTTCCCTTCGGGTAAACCTGTTGCTATGTTTTAGTGCGCCTAGTGTCAGTGAGACTCGTTCTTGTCTGGGTGGACAAGTTTGTCGCTATTTTTTTAACGAGTTTAACGACAAAGATAACTCGGTCCTTTTCATATTTAGAGAGTTTGAAAAGGGATGAAAAGGAAACTACAACAGTATTTTTTTGTAGAATAATCCCTCAAGTCTGAAAAAGTATAAAATAATATGAAAGGGATGACTTTTCGATCACTTTAACGAACCGAAAAAGACAAGCGCTTGATCTTTTTGTTTGATAATCCCTCAGGCCCAAAAAGATTAAAATATATGGGAGGGATGGCATTCCCCTTACTTTAACGAGCTAGAAAGGCCAATAGCTTGACAATATTTTTATATTTAACGATTCTAAAAAGAGTTTAAAAGAGACTCATTTTTTTAGGAACGAGTGGTGTTTTGGGGTAGCAACTGGTTTTGGGTAAGCTTGGAACTTCTCAAAAAATGGTGATGTGAAGA
Organism: Pinus tabuliformis; assembly: GCA_031772625.1. Classification (NCBI taxonomy): domain Eukaryota; kingdom Viridiplantae; phylum Streptophyta; class Pinopsida; order Pinales; family Pinaceae; genus Pinus; species Pinus tabuliformis. The sequence continues at coordinate 684,594,524 of CM062805.1, forward strand.
GGGTGGCTAATAGGACCACTCGTCGCAGTTGTTCCTCAAAAGGGTAAACAATCAAGTGGAAGCGTATGATTAGCCAAAAGAATGGAGGTGACGGTAGGAACACAACCCAGGTTCAAAAGGCTGATAGTAGGGTAATCACAAAGGTTATTTATCAAGGGTGGATTCATTTTTTAATGAGCTTGAACCAGGAGAAACTATGCTCATAGGCGGGTTCATTTTTTAACGAGCATGAACCTTGCGGAAACATTGCTCATGGGTGTGGGTTCATTTTTTAGTGAGCTCGAACCTTGCGGAAAGTATGCTCATTTTCCTTTTTATGTAAGCTAGGAATGACCAAACTATAAAGCTATAAAGCTAAAAATGCTAAAAAGATAAAAAAAATGAAATTGGTATTTTTTGCTTGCATAAAAAGGTTTGCATGCCCCCAACATAAAAAAAGTCTTTAGTAACCATATGGAAACTTACTGTGGTTAAGAGGGATGATTTTCTCTCAATACTTAGAAAAAACACTTCCTGCACTTTGTCCGTCAAATAGACAAAGGTGAAAGGTCACCTGGACCGATCACATAACTTATAGGGAAACTTATCTCTACAGCTCGGTTTGTCTACAAAATAGACAAGGGTGCATGCCCCCTAAGCTTCATTACATTCACTGGACTACTCGCAGTAATTAGGTGGATGGGATGAAGGTTGGAGAGTCATACTTGACTCAAAGAGACCATTTAGGGATGATGTTTGACTTGGAGCTGTGTTTGAACTAGGAAATGAAAGCTGATCGATAAGCTGGACAACTTTGCCTTCATGCGGGAAACACATCACTCGAAAGAGTGTGGAAACAATAGCTTTCATGCTATAAACATAGTCACGTCCAAGGAGTAGATTATAATTTAACAGCCCTTGGACCACCATCACATTCAAGTGAATATTTTTCCTTCTCAAAGTTATCGGCAACTTAGGAAGGATCCCTAATTGTCGACTGGTTCCTTTGTTAAAACTTGATAAATTTTGCGTACCAGGCGTAAGTGATGGTGAAATAAGCGCTTTCCAAGTAGTTGAGGAAAGGATACTCACTGAAGCCCCTCATCTATGATAGTGCCAGACACGATCATTTTGTAAACTTGTACTATGATCTAGAATGGTACATTAGATGGAAGGAGAGGTCTTGCTAGTTGATTCCAATCGAAGGAAATGACTAGACTACTTGGATGGGTTACCAGATAAACGGTTGAATGAACCCCTTGAACTGGGGAATTTTCCTCCTGTTGTAAAGGAATGGGCAGATTGTCCCCAAGTTTGTCGGACTCTGAAGTAATACAAGAATTTGAATAGTATCATTCTCACTTTCTCAGCCACTTGGTTATTAGCATCGCTATCTTCACCAAGCGAAGAGGAAGAAGGGGAGGGAGACAGGTTTCCACTAGGGCCACTTCTTCCAGATTACTTGGAGGCAGGAGGGAAAAAGTACCCATTAAGGAAGGGTCTTTTAGGAGACCTACTTCAACATTTTGAAGTAATTGAGAACTTACATGGATCAATGGAATGCTTCCAATAGCTTGTGAACTATTGGGGAAAAAGGTTAGTTGGTCAACGATTGTAATTTTACCTTGGAAGGGAAATGCAATCTTTTTAAAATCCATAGCATAAATCTAGGGACTTCCTAGCAAGATATTGTAGTCAAGGTTTCCATCAATGACCTCGACTTCAATTTCTACTGTCTTGTCCCCCACTTGAAATTGCAAGTTACTTAATATCCCATACGGTGTGTATGTTCTTCCATCGAACTCTTTTAATGTCATTGATGATCGTGACAAGGGTGGTGAGCCTAAAGTTCTCATTGACATAATACAGGTAGATGCCCCCTCATCAATGGTTGTTCGATAAACAGTTTTATTGAGGGTTTTTACTTGTATGAGGAAAGCGAGTTGGGCCGGTAACTGAGGTTCATATCCTTTATGGTTGAAGGCCACGAGATTGGAATCCATTGGGTCAATCCCACCTATTGCTAATAACAAAGCCTGCTTTTGGAAGGGGCAATTTTGCAGTACTTCAAGTGTCGACATAGCGGATGGTGATTGAGCCAAATCCTCCACTATATTATAATTATGTGCTACTCGAGCACAAGGATAAAATGTAGATTTATGTACTACTCCCTTTGGCAGCTTTATATTCAGTTTAGGAATGATGGGTGGAACAACTTCAGGCAAAGTTGTTGTCGAACTACTAGGTTGATCTGTATCTTTGTTGTTCGACGACTATGGATTCCCATAATATTTATTCCTTGTTGATATCAAAGCATCATTTTGTTGTTTCGAGATGGATAGCATAAGCACTTGGGATGGGGAAGCATGATCGATAGCAACTAGGTTTGTTTCTAGGCTCAGAAATAGATTAGTCAACACCGTTGGGGTATTTGAAGTTTCTAAAAATTTCATAACCTCAGCTTTATGTGGACAATCTTTTGTGAAATTCTCATCGTCGCATATGTAACGTGGATAACGAGGTTTCTTTTGCCCAGTAGGGCTTTTAGAAGATTTTTTAGGAGGTGAATTTTCCTGTTTATTCTTATTATTCTTCTCTTTCTTCTTGCCGCCTGGTTGCTTTGGATTTTTTCCCTTGTTAGATGACATGGCATTAATCTCCGAGGCAAGAGGTTCTTCATTTGATTTTTGACTAGAAACTGCAAGGGATTTTTTAGATGGAACCTTTGCGGTTTTTGTTCTTGTGGTACCGATCACACCATCACTAGCATGAGAGTCCTTGTTTGATTTGGGAGGGGGAGGAACGAAAGCTTCTGGTCTAGGAGCATCAGAATTTTGTCATAGAGTGTGCCAAACTAAGTATAGATCAAGTCTAAATATTGTGCACGAGCAATGACTTGCTCTTCAGTGATAACTCCTCCCTTAGCCACATCCTCTGTAATAGAGGGCAATAATGACTTAATAAACCATTTAGCTAAAAGCTGATCAGGAACATACATCTTTACCATTCGACGACGACGCCACCACTCATGAATATGATCAGATATGTGAGTGGCTGTTGTTTTTTTAAAATTGGTAAGGAGTTCTGTCCCTGTTGTGTACCTTATGGGTAACTGAAAATGGGTTAAAAAGGTAGTGGCAAGGGTGTTGAAGTTATCGAACGAAGCTCTAGGCAATCCAATATACCATTTTGTTGCCAGACCAGTGAGCGTTCTCTGAAAATGGTGAAGCCTAATCGAATCATCATTTAGGGTGTTAGATGAGCACCACAAATGAAAGGTCATTATGTGATTCGATGCATCTTCACCTAGATTTCCATTGAATTTAGGAATATCAGAGGGAAGTTTATGAGGAATCGCTGGCCACCAAGAGGCGTAAGCAATTGGATCATTCTTCAGCCAATTCAGATCTAGTAACTCTAGAGTTGCTACAAAAGGCAACTATTGATTTGGGTTTGGCGAAGCATACCGAGGATAAGATGGGATCACCTGAGCAGTAGGTCTTTGCATACCAGCATAATGTATCTAATGCTGATAACTTTGATAAGATTGATGGACATAATCATTATAGTATGGTTGTTGATAATCATTTTGAAAATGCGGTTGCCCATTACCTACAAAGCCTTGTTGCTCAGGTCCTTGGTAAGCTTGCTAGAATTGCTATTGTTGATATTATACCACCCATGGTTGTTGGACCATTTGATGTTGCCCAATACCGAATGATTGACCAAGATGAGGAGTGATAGTATCTGTTTGAGCCTGAGTCATTCCAGGTAAGGAGGCACTAACCTGAGGTTGTGATTGAGCCACAGAGACAAGAGGCTATTGTATTGCAACCTAAGAGACTTGAGGTTGACACACAATAGGTAATTCTTGCACTTGTGATATAGTCACAATAGTAGGTGTAGTGGGAATATTCGACACAGGTTGGATTGGTTGCATTGAATATACAACCCTTGGTTGTTGAGGTAGTATTGGTACCCAACCACTTGATGTAATTCCAGTTTGACCTGAATTTTGTTGTAAACCCTCATATGGTTGCTCTCGAGGAGGGAACAATGAAAAGGCATACTACACCCCCTATGGTGGTAATCCAGTGCTTAAAGGATAGATTGGTCTTGAAGACTGGATTTTCAAATTGATACTGACATACAAGATCAATTTGTTGAGTTTCAACATAAGAAATACCAGATGAGACTCTGGATGAAGAAATAGGAACAGACCATGTTGTAGAAACAGTCCTTGAGTGGAGTCCTGCTAGTGGTTGATAACTAGTCAGGACAGATGATCTACCAGCAAACATTGTAGGAATGGCAGTAGGAAGCTTTGCCATAGCTGTGTCAGTTGACACAGTCGTAGATGTTGATGGTTTCTTAGATATATTTAGTCTATCCAAAAGATTTCCTAGCGTTTCGACAGGAACTTGCGATGAAAGATGATTAAAAGAAATAACTTCAGGAATAGAAGGATATAAGTGGATCCCAGTTCCAAAATGCAATGGAGTACTAGATGGAAGATCCTCTACTATCTCCTCTATGGTAATCATTCTAGGTGGAAGAGGTAGACTGTCAGGTCCGAAAAATATTTCTGGAGTCGAAGAAGGTATAGCTTATGTAGTAATAGATATTGGAGGGGTGGCACCTTTTGAATTCTGGAACTCAACTTCCAGATGTTTAGGTAAGTGAACTTCAGTCCCTGGTTCAACTCTAGATGGAGTTGTATCAGGTATAAAAGTGCCTACCGTTACACTAGGATCAGTTCTAATGTCCTCTTATAACCGCAGAGCTACTTTTGTAAAGATAGATGTACCAGAAATGATCGGAGTAACTGTAGTCTCTGATGATGTTGAAACACAAGTTTCAAATAAATCAAGTGAATTGGACTCAGTTAAATGAGACTGTTTTTCCCAGAATGGTTTGTCTCTGGAGTCAAAGATGGTTGACTCACTAGTCTCCATGAACAAAGGGGTTTTGATTGAATTTCTTCCACAATTTCGGATTACTTGATCAACTCAAAATTTAAGGGTAAAAAGATGTTTCGTATTAAATAAATTTTAAATGACACTTTGACACAACTTTGCTTTTTCAATTTTTAAGAGTTGAGAAAAAGCTAAAGATGACTCTAGTCGCCTTCGATTTTTAATGACCCTAAAGTGACAAGTGCTCAGATGGACCTTTTTTTTTAAGGAGTCGTAAAGGAACGAAAGTGACTACTCTGGAAATCTAGATAGAGGGACTACCAAACCAATCGCAAAACTGCAAAATACACCTTGGTGATAAATTAAAGAGAAATTACCAAGGACTTATGTACGATAGTCAATCTTCCCGAATGTTGTGTTCCGTGCATTGCGATTGATAGGGCGACAAACACGGCTTCATATGGATAAAGGATATCAAACTATTGTGGTCTTCTAATATATACTTGACGGTACAGGGAGCACAAGTCCATACTAGCACTTGTCATATAAAAGAGGAGGAATCACCCAACCTTCGATGAAAACGATAGTTACCAGGTTTTACGACACTGGAACACATCTCTAGCCTAGACTTCTAGATGTGTTGCGTTAGGTTCCAAAGCATTTTTATGTTCATTGAGATTTAATTTAGAGTTGATATTGTTTAGAAGTTTGTCTTTCAAGGTTCACCACGTGATGTAGATGTAAAATTCCTAAATATGCAATCTAAAATGATAAAGAGTCATTTATTTTCTTTTAGCAATTAAAATCCTAGCTACTAAGGAAAGAAGATTACGATTCTTTCGACAGACAGCAAAGAGCACACACTAAATGCACTTTTCCTAAATCATTTTCGTACACAGTCTAAATGAAAATGCAAATGCATGTATTTTTTTTTCATTTCCTTAATGTGAGAATGCCAAAAAGGAAAACTGAGTATAGATCTGAACTATTTTCTTCAAAGCAACATTTCGACAATTTCTTTTCAAAAAAAGAAATGAAGACTAAAACGACACTTTTCGATTTCAAATAGAAAAATGCTTTCGACACTTCAAATATTAACAATCCAAATCAAATACAATGAAAAAAGTATAATCGACTATCTAGAGGAGGAAGACTTTATGACACTCTTCTTTTTTACTCAAAATGACAGTTACGACACTTTTTTTCATAAAAAACGACAGTTCGATTAAGCTACTTTTGACAACGGAGGACAACAAATGATGGAAAAATACATGAAAACATTTACAAATCCTAATCAATGGAGGTTGAATAATGTAAAGGAAGGAGGCCTTAGCAATGAGATACTGATCATGAACAACAAAACTACTAAATAAAGTTGAAAATCAGGAGGAAAAAAACCAACTCTCAAAGAGAGAAATAGTACCACTCAATCATTGCACCTGCAACACAGGGAAATAGGGATGTATCTCACCTAAAACACATGGGAGGTGCGATGCATACAGGCTGCCCAGTTATAGACAGTGTGATGGACCAGGGAACGAAACTAAGTTTGGTTTTTGCTCAAAATTTGCAGCTAAGTTCAGTGATTTAGGCTGAGTTATGATGGACAGTAAAGAAAAAGTATAGGGGTATGATCTTATGAGGTTATCTAGCTACCACGAGGGTGCTTAAGATGCTTGTAATTGAGATGTTTTAGTTCATAAACCAACCTGGAGATTGACTGAAGCAGCATTCATCTACTTCGTAATTGCATAGAAAAGGCGGTTCGAAGGCTAGCTGGCTAATTTCAGGCTCCGTCTTTAGTTTTTAAAGAAAATAGTAAACAAACAAAACAAACTATTCGTTCTCCAACAGAGTTGCCATTTTGTTTCCAGGAAAACTAGTGTCTTTTCGATTTGTTAGTCCCACTAAGATGGGTAGCTATCTTAGAAACAAACAATCAAAGCAATTTGTGATTTTCTTTATGTATGATAGATAAGAGAGAAGCAAAGGGGACCAACTTGGATCTTCCGCTTTGATCCTTGCTTGATTTCTCTTTCCCTTGATAGAATTTTCCACTCCTATCCTACTTGTCCTGCTTTAAAGAGTACCTGTAGAGTCAAAGTAACAGAAAAAAATCAAAGCATCTCTATCTAAAACATCATAAACAATGCAGAATCAGAAACACATTAACTATACAATTGCATTCATAAACAATAAGATTCACAAACACACGATTATATGAAGGAAAACTCAAAGAACCTTATTAATAGTAGAAGATAGGATCTGATCTAGCATCATCCTCCCAGCATAGAAGCCCTTTTCACCTCATGAAAAGCAAGATCACCCAACAATACAATGCATCTTTCTCACAGATAAACCAACAACACTTCCTTACAAATTACAAAATTCCAGCCTCTAGATCTCTGAGATGAGGGATCCATTTATAGATGTCTTGCAAGGGTGTGAGTCAGCTCTGGGTTTTTGATTAGTGTAATTCCACTAATAGTTATTGGTTCCACTTGGAGATTTCATTGATCTCTTACTCATCCCTGGGCGAATTCAGAGAGGCAAGTGTCATAGGAGAAGTTTCTAGAAGATTCCATGAACTTCCACTTAGCAAACTGTCTCCACCATTTGTCTATTCTCACTCATCGCACCCTATAGAAGGCCATTTTAGTATGCATTGCACCTGGCTAGTGTGGCAACCAGTATGCATCACACCCTAACCATGGAGCAGTTAGTATGGTCCAGTTTTGGCCAGTTCTGAGTAGTTTTGGGAAATGATGTAATCAGTTGACCATGATCCTTTAGGGTATGAAACAACACTTTTAGGGACTAAAGAGCCCATGGTTTATGGACATATGAGTTTGGGGTTGTAGTGAATATGTCTATAACAAACCCCAACGTAAACATGATGCTCAATAGTGGTGCGACCACAGGGGAAGACAAGGGGAAGCAGCCTGAGGAGGGTACATGGGTTCGCAAGGCTCCTACAAAGGAGCCTGAGTTTGACTTGGAACGCACAAAGGAGACATTTATGGAAGCTAAGAAGAGCTTCACAGAAGCCTCCACTTCAGGTAGTAAGGACCAACTAGAGATGGAAATGGATCCTTCCATGCTTACTACCTTTCTGAAGACCTGCATGAAGATGTTGCATGAAAATAAGGCAGTTAAAGGACTACAAGAGATGATCACTTGGTGCACAGGGTTGGGAGAGCCACGCGTAGTCCGGAAATTGGGAAAGAATACATTGCACATGGGGAGGGAGATGAGATTGACAGTGTAGATTGGTGAATATGAAATGGGTCAGGTAATCCTGGATCTGGGGTCAAATGAAAATGTGTTACCTAAGAAAATTTGGGAATGCATGGGTAGGCCCATGTTGCAGTGGTCCCCTATTCAATTACAAATGGCGAACCAACATAATATTGTGCCCATGTGAAGGTTGCAAGGAGTAACAGTTGACATCAAAGGCGCGAGCACACATATGGACTTTGAAGTAATAGAGATTGTCAATGACAACAATCCTTATCCCGCATTGTTAGGAATAGACAAGGTGACTGATATGAGTGGAGTCATCAATCTGAAGAAGAGGAAGATGATACTCGAGAAGAAGTCACTACGCGTAGTAGTCCCGTTAGACCCATCTGAAGGAGCACGCTACACTGAACACATGCACGACGATGAGCTGGATTGAATTTACCAGATAACTACACAGGACCAAGATCAAGTGAACCGGATTATGGATGGAAGAATCTCATGGGAGCATGACAACTCCTGCACTTCGGATTCAGACGAGGAAGTAGAACGCCGACAGAACCAGTAGAGGTGACGATGCTAAACTGCAACATGATGATTAGATCACTCCGTCGCATAATGACAGAGGCAAGGGAACTGCCAACACATGATGAAGTGATAGTGGTAGATGAATTCCTGGACAAATTTGAAAGCACAGTATCAAAACAGTAGTAGTACGCGGCATTGGAAGGGGCACTGTGCGCGACACCTGCACGAGGGAGGAGTATACCTTAAAAGACCATGGTAAGCTGGCATGAGGGTAAAAGACGAATGCGACTATGGGTTGGAAGCCCCCAGCACCAGATGAAAATCGGGTGGCCAAGAAAGAGAAGTTTGCTCATTCATATGTATCGAAAGACGTGGTCTGTGCCATCAACAACCGCACTCTCTAGACTAAGGATCAACACTCGGAACCAGCGACAGCTATAGGAAAAGCAACGTGCAACACAAACGTTCTACATAAAAGCATTCAGGAAGGTATGCAATATCCTAAACAAGATTCACTAGGCTATACGAACTGATTGGGACCTGCTCGTATGAACAGTTCAATGAGCCCATAGGGTCTTGTACAAGTATGTAAGCGCAGAGACGATCCCAAAGAGAACGGGTAAAGTTGAGACCATAGTTTTGGCAGGAAGGAATCTTTACATACTTGGAACACCACGTGAGGACCAGGGTGCAAGAATTATGAAACTATGCGGGGTCAACCCATTTCAGATCCAAGAAGCCATTTGACGGAGGACACATAAGTTTCATGAACTCAAAGATCGGGTACGACCAAGGAAGAAAAGTGAATTGGATCCTGAATCCGTGCAAGAATGCCACGTAAATAAGCTAGGAATGACAGGACAAGATAGGGACCAAAGTACGACTATAGTAGAACCTTTCCACCGGGAAGCTGTGGCTCTGCTACCATGGCTGTGGCCGCACCTTACCAGAAAAAGGAACTGAGGGAGTGCATCGTATAAGGAAGAGCGTGACGCGCTGTCTGACACAAGGGTAATCAAGGGGTGCCCACGGACTAGGCTAGAAGGTGCAGGGAAGCCTCGCACAGGTGGTGTGACCACCTGACTATCTACAGAAATCACGACCTCAGCGCTCCAAGCAGTTGAAAGAGAGCGCGGGACTATAAACAAGTTTGTAGGAGAGTTGTACAAGAAGGAGGTTACATGTAGGGTTAGTATGTCACCGGGGTCACAGTAGCCTATACGGGGCTGCGCTGCTACGTGGGTAGGCAAGGAAGTGACTGTTGGTGTCACTGTTTATGACAAGAGGTCCAATTTAAGGCAAAAAGGAGCGGGTGGTGGGAAATTAAGACACGAATTAAGAATGAGATTTGGGACGATCTACCGCAAAAAGGGCATTAATGACTCATAAGTGGGGGGAAGGGTCAATTTCAAATTCAAAAGATGCTATAAAACCACTAGGGCTAGCCAAAGAGCAACACTTTGTTATTTGAGAATTAAACAAGTACAGAGCACTGAGCGCTGCGTACTCTTACCACCCTCAACTGTAGACATGATGAAAACTGTGAGAACAAGAGTGCGATTTGCAGAAGTTACCCCAGAGCCCCTGTATGATCTATGAGGAGCTTGGAGAGGCGGCAATTGCACCAGAGGTTCCAAAGTCACCATGCATGCTGCGACCACAAAAAGACAAGAAAACAATGGGGCCAGTCTGGGTATCACCATGGAACCCACGGTTTAGTAAATTGACAATGGAAGAGAAGGGTAAAGCCGTCACCCTTGAAACAAAGGAGGAGGAGGAAGATTTACAAGCTTTGCTTGCCCAAATTGAAGTGCAAGACAAAGAGGTGGAGAATGTCTCCCAAGTGCCTTTAGCGATAAAGTTACCCCCCTACATCCCCCCTGTGGAAGGGGAAAGCCAAGATACCAAAGGACCTAAAGGCCACGAAGAGTGCACTCTAGACCCCGCTCCTTCCTGATGAAATAAGGTTTAAAGGTTCCCCATTGGGACGGGTACCTAATATGAAGTTTGAAGACTGGGACCTCGTGGATGGCAAGAAGTTCCCACAGCTTTCCGTGGAGAAATTACTGGAGAAGAAATGGCTACGCAATGTAGAGAGGGCTGGGATACTCCATCTACAATGGATACCCCACTACCACCGTGCACTCGTCACCATTTTTGTCATCCAACTGCTACTGTACCTAGTACATGATGGGTATCTCTAGCTGGAGGAGCCGATTCCCATCACGGCTAATCTAATTCACCAAATTTCTTGGCTTCCCATCAAAGGAAATGACCCTGCATCCATAGCAAGAAAGAGTAGCGACTTGGCCCTTGCAAAAGCTATGAAGGCCAAATATAAGCTGGAGAAGAGGAAGTGAGGGTACGCAATTGCAAGCATCAAGGACTAAGGGGTGTGCGTAGCCACCCAGCTACTGGCTAGCAAGCTGATGAGGAAATGTCATACAAATGAAGTGCCATCATCTGTAATTACATTGGCAGAGCAATGCGTAGTGGGGGTCCAGTCCAACTGCACGTAGTTCCTTTGTGACGAGTTTTTGACAAACTGCAGGGAGGCCCAGGAGCAGGGTAAGACCTTCCAATATGCATGGTTTCTCTTATCCATCCTATTGGTTATAGGAGAGCTGCCGAAGGACAGCCAGTTTCCCATGGTTGAGAATGACCTACCTGAAGCCGTGAGGTACACCTCGCTATGGGCTATGAAGGACGTGACAAGGATTCACGAGATAAAGGTGTTCTAAGTGTTCATGGAGGTGAGCATATGAACCTGGATCAACCATAGGCCACGCTTGTCCCTTACCATGCATAATAGATTACAAAGCACAACAGAATTCAAGGCGGATATGCATAAGTTGTATATCCGGGCACGCAAGGATCTCGCACGCAAATGGGTGAAGCTCTCGTTCATCACAACAGACGATGCAATCTTTCCGGTGATGGAGTCATGGTGTTTGGAGTGGTGCACCCTAGACTTGGTAGCAATGGAGAAGATCGCCGAGCAAAAACGGAAGAAGGACACCAAGCTGCACATCACGCAGCTGGCTAAAAGAAGGCGCCAGGAACAAGAGGTGGCCACACAGCTAAAGGTGGCTGAGGCACCAGTGGCAGCACAGACAATAGAGACTACAGCCGCACCAGTCCGAGAGCCCGAGGAAGGCCAGGAAATGTCCATGGAGCAGGATATACAGCGGGAGGATCAAACAGAGGAATGCACAGACCCGGCATCGACATCGACTCAACTCAAGAGGCCCATGTTCAGGAGAAGTTAGCCCTGCAGAGAAAGACAAAGGTATCAAAGACAAAGGATGCTTTTGAAGAACTAATGATGGTGCAGACAACTATGTTGGGGGCACTTAGAGCACAGTTGCAGGCATTACAAGTGTGACCCACAGGAATGATGACACCACATGTTGCGGCAGGTACATCCAAAGTTGAGCAAATGTTGTGCACCTGCACAATGAACACTTTGGTGTTACCAAAAAGCGTAGTCTTAGCCACAGCCGAGGGCGACAAGGCCACGAAAAGTCAAGTGAAGGGCTAGGGGTTGAATTTGGCCACCCTTCCCAGGGAAACCCTATACCAGCTACAGGATGGGGTAACCGCTGAGCTCCATGCCAGGGAGGGCCACGCCCTCCAGGTCTTAAGTGAGAAAAAGGGAAATATTGAATAGCTTATCCTCCAGTGTGACGACTTGGTTGCACAGAATCAAGGATTGGAACAGGCCATGGAGGAGGCATGTAGCAGCATACTAAAGTTGGCTGTGTCGACGGAACTCCCAACAACAGAAAAGATTCACCAAATGGCAGTGTTATAGATATTTTTGTGCCTTGCAGCTCCAAGCATGAAATGTCCATAAACCAAGGGCTCCTAAGTCCCTAAAAGTGTTGTTCTAACCCCTAAAGGAACAAGGTCAACAAATTACAGCTTCTCCCAGAAGTTCTCCACCAGAAACTGCTTAGAATAAGTCAAAATAGGATCATTTCAGCTGCTCCACTAGCTAAGTGCATTGCATAGCACCTAAATCCACTAGCTAGGTGCATTGCAACACACCTAAATGCACTATGAGGGTGCGTTGAGCGGGAAATGACAAATGGTAGTGTCATTCTGCAAGGTGGAGAGACAAGGGAAGCTTCCAGAATCTTCTCCTATGACACTTGCCTCACTGAATTCGTCCAAGGATGAGTAAGAGGCCTTCAGTCTCCAAGTGGAAGCAAGAACTGACAGAGAGAAGCCACTAATCAAATCACAAGCTGACTCATCCTCCTTGCATACATCTATATATGGATCCCTCATCCCAGAGATCCAGAGGCTGGAATTTTGCACATTGTAAGGAATTGCTGTTGGTTTTGAGACAAACATCAGAGAATTGGGTGATCTATGCTTTGTTGGAGGTGAAGAGGGGCTTCTTTGCTGGGAGGTTGATGTTGGGTCAGGAATCATCGGTTGTAACTCCTCCTGGATCTTCTTGTTTATCAATAAAAACTATTTGAGTTTCTCCTCCATGCTTTTGTATCATTGATGCTTGTTACATTTGTATGGTTAACTTAAATCTGATCCTAAGTTATTTATGAGTATAGATCCATGTCTTTGTATAGTTTTCTTCTTCTGTGATCTTACAGGTACTTGGTGAAGCTGGGCAAGTAAGGGAGCAGGTAGCTGGAAGCTGTCAAAGAAGAGAGAGATTGGATCAAAGGATTAGCGCAAGACACAGGTCGGTTCTTTCTATTCCTCTCTATCTGTAGTTCATAAAGGAAATACAAAAGTAGTTTTTCTCTGTTTGTTTCTAAGGCAGCTGTCACACCTTAGTGGGATAGAGCAGTTCTAAATAGACACTTTTCCCGGTAACAGGCAGCTGGAGTCCACAAGGCCCAGGAGGCAGCAGAGAAGGTTTAGTTGGAGCTGAACTTGTAGATTGCTGAGCTGCATTTGAAGAAGGGAAAATTTTAGGGGCTAATATTCGCCCATGGGCTAATTTTCTATACTTTTTCCAAAAAAAGGATTCGCTAGTTTCTATATTTTTGTAAAAATGATTCATCCAAATTTTATAGAATGAAATCATTTTACCCTAAAAAATGCCAAAAATTATATATAGGCTGTATAAAAATATTATAAATTTGAATATTTTTACAAAAATATCTCCAAACATTTTATAGATTTCATATTATGGACTAGTGGGATTTGCCACGGCTGTAAGCTATAGTGAAGCAGAAAGACGTTTTCTCAAGGGACCATGAGGTAAGTACATCAAATCTTTGAATACTTGGATTAAGATGTTGTTATGTGAAAAACAGGTGATGTGAATACATTAATGAGTGGAACGACACGAAGTGAAAAGGTATACAAAGGTATTGAAGGGTTAGGAAACAATCCTTTACTTTCACCTCCGTGAGCGAGCGAGAAAGAGTGTGCTTGTGTTTCTCCAAGGAGTGCGGTCAGTGTGATAAGGCAGCGCATTCCACAGTTACCATCCCCACTTACGCCACCACTCATGCCACCTCCTTCACCTCCATCTTCGCCCACACCACCTCCACTAAACTAGCAGTTTGGCATGGCAAGCATGATCAAGCTACCTGTATTCAGAGGAGTAGGGAACAAAGATCCAGATCAGTTTTTTAAGAGTAGTGTGGGAAGCACACAGGCTTATAGATGACAAAATTAAGAAGGCCACATTGGTAAGCACACTACAGGATCGCGTGCTGACTTAGCATATCAAGCACTTGAATGATCACCCAAATGCAGGAATAGCGGAGAGCCAGATCGTGTTGAACAGAGAATTTAGCCAGCCAAAATCTGAAACGTAGTCGATCATCAGATTTAAGGAGATCATGATGCTTCCAGGCGAAATCCCCTAGGATCTGGATCAGAGGCTAAAAAGTACGATCTGCGAGGCTAATATGACACTGACAGATGCATAGCCCTACGAGTGGTTTGTGGCATCTTTGACACCACACTTGAGGACGGCACTGTCACAATAGAAGCTCTCAACCCAGGCAGAAGCATTCGAAATGGTGATGAGGTTTCATGAAACATCGATACAAGATCTGGGGTTGGGAGTCCAACAAATCCACATGCAACTACAGAACCTATGCTTGGAGATGTAGAGTTTGAAGCAGGATAGTGCACCCCAGCCAGAAGTGCGTAAAGAAGTGTGGTGCAGAAAATGTAAAGGCTAGGGCCATGATAAGGATCATTGTCCGGTATTTGCGAACTACTTGGTAGGAGGGGGACCAATGCCATTGAGACCAGAGGCACAGGTAGGGCCAAGTGCGGTACTCGCACTTTGGTGCACGATCTATTAGGTTGGAGGAAATCACACTATGGACAACTATCATCTGTTGCAGAAGTATACACAGACTCTGCAGTAGCTATTTTGTAATTTGTGTAGATCAGTGGGCCACAATGAGAAAAACTGTCAAAGTTATGAGTTGTTGATGGATAAAACACCTACATATAGGATGCAGATTGAGGCACGAGGTCAAGATCCAGCCACAGTAATAGGGCGCGGTGGATTCGAAGGACGCAGATGAGGACAAGGAGGAACAAGGCCGGGACGAGGGCGCAGACAGTTAATCTGCTATAATTGCGAAGGACCTGGGCACTACGCACATGACTGTATGAACCCAACCAAAACATGTTGTCCGTATTTTTATAAATTTAATCATGAAGTGGTATATTGTCCAACATTGATCGCACAAATGCGTGAGAAAGAGGTACTATAGCCTACTCTGACTCAGAATATCCAAATGATGAGGTCTGAACTATGCAAAGAAGACCCGAACGTGAACATGGTGCTCAGAAGCGGCGTGACCATAGGGGAAGATAAGGGAAAGCAACCCAATGAAGATACATGGGTTCACAGGGATCCTACAAAGGAACCTAAGTTTGACTTGGAGCGCGCAAGGGAAGCATTTATGGAAGATAAGAAGAGCTTCACGGAGGCCTCTACTTCAGGTAGTAAGGATCAACAAGAACTAAGAATGGATCCTTCTATGCTTACTACCTTTTTAGAGACATGCATGAGGTTGCTATGCAACAATAAGGTGGTTAAAGGATTACAGGAGTTGATAACTAGGTGCACAGGGTCAGGGGAACCGCGCGTAGTCTGGAAACTAGGAAGGCATGCATTGTGCACCGGGAGGGAAATGAGATTGACGGCACAGATTGGCGAGTATGAAATGGATCAAGTAATCTTAGACTTGAGTTCAGACACAAATGTGTTACCAAAGCAGACATGGGAACGCATGGGCAGGCCCGCGTTACAATGGTCCCCTATTCAATTACGGATGGTGAACCAACAAAAGATCTTACTCATGGGAAGATTACAAGGAGTAATAGTAAGAATGCAAATGGACTTTGAGGTAATAGAGATTGTGGATGGCAATAACCCCTACCCCTCATTGCTAGGAATAGACTAGGCCATAGATATGAATGGGGTCATCAACCTGAAGAAGCGAAAGATGATTTTCAAGAAAAAGTCCCTACACGTAGTAGTTCCGCTAGATCTAGCCGAAGGAGTGTGCTACACTAAACCTGTGCGTGATGATGACAGTGACGATGAGCTGGATTGCATTTACCAGATAACAGTGCAAGACCAGGATTGGGTGAACCTGACTGAAGATGGGAGAATCTCATGGGAGCGTGATAGTTCATGTACTTTGGATTCAGATGAAGAAATAGAACACTGGCAGAATCGGTTGCATGAAGTCACAACGCTAAAGTGCAACATGATGATTCGATCACTACAGTGCATGATGATTGAAGCAAGGGAAACGCCAACAGATGATGGGGTAATAAGAATGGATGGACCCTTAGACAAAGTTGAGAGTACCGTATTGGAATGATAGGAGTGTGGTTCGCTCAAATTGGTGTTGCGCGTGACACCCGCACGATGGGGGCATATACGTCAGAGGAATATCAGAAATTGGCATGAATCTAGAAGATAGATGCGCTTACAATTTGGAAGACCCCAACTAAGGCGAATTGGTGGAAAAAGGTAGAACAACTTGCAAGCACACTAGACATACACAGGATGGATTGTTCCAGCACATAGCAGTATTATAATAGCAGGTGCAAACAAGATGCATTGGAGGAAGAAAAGGATTGCACTACTAAGTGTGAGGGAGGAGTGTTCACCAAGGTACGCGAAGCCATGAATAAGGGTCAGCAGATACAATGTAAAAAAGGGAACTTGTGGACCCCAGTGGTCAGATGAGCCTATACAATGCTATGCAAGAACCTAGCCGCAAAGTCAAGTCTGAGGCTGCAGAATGGTATAAGAATTGAGGTCTTTGAAGAACCTCCGTAGAAGGTCATGGATGTAGCAATGTTGGTGAAGAGAATAGCGCGTGAAGTCCGGAATGAAGAACTCATAAGACCATGCGAGGAAGAGTATGAAGGGATTCAAGAAGCTATTGAGCAAGGGAATGCACGACTTCGAGAACTGGAAAGAAACAATATACTACTTCGAATGAAGAATATGATGTTGGATGTGGAGATTAAACAGTTGGAAAAGGAACTAAAGGAGGACTTTCTGAATGAAAAACCTAGAAAGTTGCAGCCAAATACATGCAAACCTAAGGATGAATTGGAGGAGTATGGCCACAAGGTAATTGGTCAAATGTCATGGTTAAGGCAGTGCCTCTCCCTCAGGGGAAATCAGAAGAGTGTGTCGCATCCAGCAGCACATGTAGCAGTGACAATAGAGACTGTTTCGCGGGTTGCTCACCAAGACGCGATTGTGCTGCACCAAGGGGGTACAACCACATGACTAGCTGAAGATGAGACAGTCTCAGTGCTCCAGATAGTTGAAAGAGAGTGTGAGACTATAAAACAGTTTGTTAGGGAGCTGCGTGACAACAGGGGTATGTCACAAGGGTCACGGTCACGCAGAAGGGGCTACGCTACCGCGCGGATAAACAAGGAAGTGAATGTTGGCATCACTGTTCATGACAAGACGTCCAAGTTAAGGCGAAAAGGAGTGGGTAGTGGGCATTTAAGACATGAAGTCAGAACTAGATTTGAAATGATCTGCCGACCATCTAGCATTAATGAGCCAGAATATGGGGAGACAGTCGAATTTGAATTTCAACAGGCCTATAAATTGCAGATGGCCCTCCACTGAGCAACCCTTGGCATTTTGCGAATAAAGTTGTTGCATTATCAAGCGGGCATGAACATGATGAATGAGGAGGTCGTAAGAGCAAGTCCATGGTTTGAAGCATTGCCGAAGGATACTTATAAGTCCCTTATCAGAATCATGTCAACACCAAGGGAGCCACACAGAGTCCTACGCCACCAGTAGGGGATGCACAAAAACTCCCTAAATCACCCCAGATGTCGAGGCCCAAGAAGAACCCACAGGTAGCAGGACCGGTCTGTATGTCTCCACGAAATCGGTGGTTCGACAAACTGTTGATGGAAGAAAATGGAAAAATAGTTAATATTGAGAGCGATGATGAGGAAGAGGATCATCCGACCTTTGTCGAAGAGATGGAACTATAGGAAGAAATGGAAGAAGACATCTAGCTAGTATGTGTTGTAGCAAAACCACCCAAGTATGTCCCTCCACGGAAAGGGAGGGTAAAAGTACCTAAAGATTTGGATGTCGTTAAAAGCACACTTAACACCCTGTCCCTCCCCAAGGGGGTTCTATTTGAAGGAGAGGCTATGTGCCACATTCCCACTATGAAGTTTGAAGACCGGGACCTTGTGGATAGCAATAAGTTTCCTTATTTGGAAACTAGCAAGCTGATGGAACAAAGCATGGAGGGGGCTATTACAACACTGCAACCACAGACATGGCTGTGTGGGGTGGAGGCTGGGCTACTCCACTTCCTATCAATTCCACACTTTCATCGGGCCCCAATCACAATATTTGTCATCGGGCGACTGTTCTACCTAGTGCACGATGGGTACTTATGGCTGGAAGAGCCCATTCCCATAACGGTGGAGCTCATTCATAGGATTTCTCAGCTTCCCTGTGTAGGAAGGGAACCCATAGAAATAGTTGGCACAAGTGGAGACTTAACGATTGCAGAGGCCATGAAAAGGAAATATAAGTTGGAGAAAAAGCAGAGAGGGTACGTTATTACTAGTATTCAGGACAAAGGGGTCCGCATTGCTACCCAATTGTTGGTAGGAAAGGTGATGATAAAATGCAGGGGAAATGGGGTACCAACAATGATCATCGCGCTGGCCGAGTAATGCACAGAATGGTATGGTTCAATTGGGTGCAGTTCCTCCGCGATGAGTTCCGGACGAACTGCATGGAGGCCCAAGAGTAGGGTAAGACCTTCCACTACACGTGGTTTATCTTATCCATCCTAATGGTTATAGGTGAATTGCCTGAGGATAGTCAGTTTCCTCCCCTTGACCAAGATTGGCTAGAGGCAGCAAAATACGTGTCGCTATGGGCGACGAAGGATGCTACAAGAATCTGAGAAGCCAAGATCTTCTGGATATTGATGGAGGCGAGCATATGACTGTGGATCTACAAACAACTATGCCTATCTACCTCGGTATATGATAATGTGTAGAGTTTACAGACTTTAAAGTGGATATGCACCATGTGTATATCAGGGCGCGGAAGGATCCAGAGCAGAAGTGGACCACGCTCCCCTTCATCACAATAGGTGACTCTATTTTCATGGTGCTCGACACATGGCCACCAAAATGGCATGCACTAGATGCAGTGGTGTGTGATGAGAAGGAGATTCAAAGACAAAAGATTGTCGCCAAGTTTCCAGCACAATAGAAGGAGAATGAATAGCTAGCTAAAGAAGTATGGGCGTCCTGGGAGGTAGCGAAGGCTACCACAGAAGAGGCAACAGTAGGAGGGGCCACTGTGATAGAAGAAGAAAGATGCCCAAATGTGACCATAGGGTCGGGGACAAAAGAGATGATGGAATGTGTGGACCCAAGGACCACCTCTACACACTTAAAACAGACGTGCGTGACAATACGAATAGGGCCGTGGAAGAAGACCAAGGTGTCCAAGTTGGATGGGGAGCCTATCACACTGACCGAGGGTGACCTATACGACATCAGTGATACAGTTCGTGAAGTCACCAGGGAGGCACTCCAGGAGGTAATGACAGAGCAATAGACTATGTTTGGGGCACTCACGACGCAATTACAAGAACTTCAAGTATGGCCCCCACAATAGGGAATGGTAGTTGCCTATGGGGCTATAGGTATGTCAGCAACTGAGCAGTTGTTGCGGGCCAAAATGGCTAACACTGTCACACTGCCGGAAGGAGCACTGACAGTAGACAACGCAGAGGATAGAGCCGTGGTAGGTCGGCTCAAGGGACTTGGATTAAACTTGGCTAACCTCCCACAAGAAATCTTATACCAACTACAAGATGGAGCGACGACAGAGCTCCACGCTAGGGAAGGATGTGCAGTACAGATGCTCAGTGAACAATGAATCAACATCGAGTAGCTGAGCCTCTAGCACAATGAAGCAGTAGCACAGACTCAGCAGTTGAAGAAAATCATCGAGGAGGCATGTCACCGCGTCCCCGAGCTTGAGATTGTAGCAGACTTACTAGTAGGCATATGGATCCACAAATTGGCAAGTGGATTCCGCGAGGTGAAGGAGGAAGCAACGAGGATCTAGTTGGACCTCAACTTGCAAATCACAGAGCTGAGGCTAAAGGCACAGCCCACTACACTGCCGAAGGTCAAAGAGCAACGACACCATGCCATTCAAGAAAGGTTGGAAGCAATAGAGCGCACCATACAGGATTGCACTGGCTTGCTAGATCAGTCACTTGTCACCCTCACATCACTGCAGGAACACCCAACACTCCAATGGTTAGAGACAAAAGTGTGGGAATTGCAGCAAGCTTACGATAATGTCTGAGGAACCGCGCAGATAGTTGCCCTTACTCAGCGGCTAGCCAAGATGAGGGAGGCCCAGGCTCTCAAGGCCCAGGTGGACACTGCGCATCAGAAAGAAGCAGTGCTTAAAGAATGTATTCAGCCTTGGATCGAGGAAGCATTCACGGTCACTGCCAAGATCAAGGGAAAGCTGGCACACATGCATGGCATATATCCACTTAGGCAAGGACTTGCACCTGACAACGAAACATCAGATATAGGTGCACAATGGGTATAGTAGACAGTGGAAGAATGTGCTGCGGACGTAAGCGAAGCGTAGAGATTGTTGGATGAACTTTGCGCGAAGATCACCACACCGACCAAGTGACTCGAGACAAGTCATGACATTTATGTTAAGGTTTGTTGGGCAGTGTATCCCACGCATAATGGTTTTGGGGCTTAAAGCCCACAATTTTGGGTAATGGTATTGTAAAGGCTCCGTGAAGTGTGTGGAGTGCGAGTTGTAATGAGTCAAGTCAAAGGTTTGTCTGCCCAAAAATAATAGAAAGTGAGTCAGCCTGCCCATGGTCCACGGACCACGGGAATGTATAAATAGAGCAAGGCTCTAAGTGTAGAAGTCAGTTTTTGGTAAGCTTTTGTTCAGATCTAAAGTGTATGGGTTGTTGAATGCAATAGTTACTCTGAGTCTGTAAGTCCGAGTCGTGGGTTGTAGTAGTAGAAGAGGCTCTGCAGCTGTGTGCGTAGATGCCTAGTAGATTCCATAGCTAAGTGGATTGTAATTGGAAAATAAATTAATAAAGATAAGTAGGTTTTGGAATATCGCATATATGTTGCTCTATTTCTATTTATGCATCTGTTTATAGTTTATGATTACACACGTCTATTTATGTTGAATGGTAAAGGAAATCATTGGGCCCTCTTAATTTAATTCAAGATCTGTAATACTAATAAGCACAGCAAAGGTAAAGAACTGTCACACTCGTCATCCAAACCACGCAAAGGTAGTTGCACTGAATAGGTAGCCGCGCAGAAGTAGCACAGTGCGTAGACTGGTTTTCTAGCATTCCAGACTTCATCAAGACATCCCTAGGGTGCGGAAACTTGGTTCCAACACCCTCCTGTACCACCTTGGGTGAGACCTCAGTCTACACTCCATGGACTATTGCCCAAAGGGCCAGTAGTTTCAGTATTTGTTTGGCTAAAACACTTCTGAACTTGGGTCAGGCCCCAATAAGCCAACAGTTGCAAGTTATCATTTTCCTGCTTGCGATGATAGCTCTAAGTACACTGTGGCTTTGTGACGTTGTCTCTGAGTCCTAGTGTTTGACTTGCGATGACCCAGATATGGCAAATTAGTTCAAACATAATGCTTCTGGGCGATTCTGGAACTGGTTGTTGGGTCAAGGAAGTTCACCTTTCCTCATTTGAGATGGTGGTTTCGCCTTTTGAGAAACCTCCATTGAAGATAAGCCCCCTCTCCCTCATTTATGGAGGCTTCTCCTCTTATAAAATCATTCCCCATTGCTATGATTAGCTAGTTTTTGGATGTGAGCAAATTAGCAAGTTTTTGGTGTTGGATTGATAGTTTGCAGTGTGAATTGTTGATAGTTTAGCAATTGGTTGTGTATTGTTAGTGTAAAATGGTTTTATAAGGAGGAATATTGTCATAGCCTAATACTAGTGCCTTTGAGTGAGAGAGAGAGTCATCAGCGTTTTTCGGAGACCTTTGAGAGTGAATGCTTACGGAGACAGACTAACTGGACCCTTCAAGGAAGCTTGCGACATCAAGGCATGGTTGTAAGCTTTACTTTTGCTCATATTAATACAATCAATGGTGATTTCCTATATCATGTGTGAAGTATATTTGATAGCTTATGGTTCCTTGACTCTATAAGTGAATAGTTCATTGGTGTGCTCTATTATGAGTTTCGTTGTTCTCTTGTGCTGTTTCAGGTGAATTGCTTATTAAGGAGAAGGAAACGATAGCTGAAGTAGCATAACGAAGACTCCATCGAACACCGACATAAGGTAGGCTCTTTCAACAATGAATATTTAAGGAATTAGTTGTTGTTTTGTCTTGCTATGACTAGACCCACTCTAGGGCTAGAAAGGTTGCCTTTGTCCGTAGAAGGAACTTTACCTACATCACAGAGCCTCGTTCTATTTATACAATCCCATGGTCTGTGGACCATGGGTAGATTTATAAAGCTGAAATTACATTACAAAAATGAGGGCAGACAACCCTATGACTCATTTACAATCTTCGCACTCCGTGCCCACAAAACATGGAGTATTTACGTTGGATTTGGTCAAAACCTGGGCTTTAAGCACCAAAACTTGCCTTGGGGGATCCCGTGCCCAACATCCCATGTTATCTTAAGTGTTTTATTTATCATACTAAACAATCACAGTTAGAACTGCGTAATCTGATATTGGTACTTGTGTTCAATTAATTAATACGCTCACATAAACTTGCACATCACATAAACATTGTAAATTAAATCCAAAACGTAGTATAACCATATGCATTAACAGGAAATAAAGACACAAAAATTGTAGAATACTTCTCTTTATTGATATCTTCAGATCATTACAAACTCTACCTGCCCTGCGCACATAGTTGCAGGGGTCCGCGCACTCAGCCGTGGACTTCTATCCTAGGCTTCTGCACATTTATATGTAGAGCCTCTACCTATGCTAAGACCCAAAACTTAGACTTCTCTACCCAAACTCCAAGCCTTGTCTTCCACTCCCCAAAACTTATCACTACTTAGAGCTTACTTTCCTAGCTATTTTTATACAATCCAATGGTCCATGGACCATGGGTAGATATTTATAGACAACTTTACACTTTACAAAATAAGGGTAGACAACCCTTTATGACTCATGACACCTTCGTGCTCTGCGACCACAAAATGCGGATACTTTACAACTTTATTACAAAATTTGACCCAAAACATGGGCTTTTTTCTCCAAAACTGTCCTTAGGGTATCCTATTCCCAACAGTCACCCACAAGTACAGCTAATAGAAAAATATGATGGGAGAAATGATCCACGTGACCATTTGGCCAAATGGACTGAAGTGTACAAAGCAAAGCCTCAGCCGAAGTGGGTCCATCTATTTTGTCATAACTTGGATGTTATACCAATGAATTGGTAATTGGAGACGAAACTCCGCCATGGCAGCAAAGAATGGGATAATTTTTCGCCAAGGATTCTTGATGACGTTCAATTTTGAGGATGGATTTGAATCTATCAATGAAGCCTTGCAAGAGGTTAAAATAGAAATCTTCAAGATACCGCGGGATCCTCTAGATTTGATTCAACCTTATTGCACTACCCAGCTGAGCCACATGCTAGAGTGCTACAATGTAACAACATAAGAAGAAGATGAAGACTTGAGGAATATTAATATCTCGGAGACTAAAGGTCACTGCGACATTGAAGGACCACAACTAGAGAACCCGGACATAACTAAGCCACTCAAAACTAGACAGGTGAAAATTGGCACGAAGGCAGAGCCAAAGTTTGAAAATATTTGGGACTACTAGGATGATGCAACAGTAGATAAGGTTGTTGGACTACTCTGCGAATATTAGGATCTATTCCCCACAAATTTTTTAGATCTGAAAGGGATAATAGGAGACCTGTGTGTCATGAAGATCACCCTAAAACTGGACGCGAAACCTATGAAGCAAAGACCTTACCGCCTCAATCCAAAGTATAAAGAAAGGGTCTTCTTAGAGTTAGATATGACGCTTGTGGTAGGTATCATTGAACCGGTGGAAGAATCTGATTGGGTGAGCCCAATAGTAGTTCAGGAAAAGAAATAGAAGGAAGAAATAAAGATATGTGTAGATCTCAGGAAATTGAATGATGCCTTCGTACATGATCCCTTCCCAACTCCATTCACTGATGAGGTCTTGGATAATGTTGGCGGCCAAGAAGCATATTTTTTCACTGATGGGTTCTCTAGGTACCATCAGATCAAGATCATGCTAGAGGATAGAATGAAGACTACCTTCGCAACTGAATGGGGATGCTTCCAGTACACGGTGATGCCTTTGGGTTGAAGAACATGTTGGCGATATTTTCACGTGTAGTCATCGTGGCGTTCAAGGATTTCATTCACAAATTTATGGAGGTATACTTTGACGATTGGATAGTGTTTGGATTGGTAAAGTGCCATGTGGCAAGTCTACACTTGATGCTAGATACATGCCAGAGGTACTAGATCATGCTCAATCTGAAGAAATGTTTTTTCTATGTCCCTTTTGGGATCTTGCTGGGTCATGTGGTATGCAGACAAGGCTTGATGGTAGACCCTATGAAAATCATAGTCATAATCAATTTGGAGGTGCCAAGTAGTGTGAAACAGTTGCGTGCAATGTTGGGGCATATGGGATACTATAGGAAATTCATCAAGAGCTATGCCCAGATCACCATGTCGATGGAAAAATTGTTAAAGAAGGATGTTACATTCTCTTGGAATGAAGAATGAAAAAAGAGCTTGGTTGTGCTAAAGGAGAAAATGGCCACCACGGAGATCCTAGTCTTCCCAGATTGGAAGAAGGAATTTCATGTGCATGTGGATGCATCGTGTATTGTGCTAGGAGTAGTACTAACACAGGCCAGTGAAGGGGACTTAGATCATCCTATAGCATTTGTAAGTATAAATTTGTCCAAAGTTGAGAAAAATTATTCCACGACGGAGCGTGAAGGATTAGCTATGGTGTACATGCTCCAGAAGTTTAGGCATTATCTGTTGGGTGGAAATTTTAAGATGTATATAGACCATTCTACATTGAAATACCTAGTCAAAGAGCCTGTGTTGGGGGGGAAGATATGAAGGTGGCTATTGTTGTTCCAGGAATATGATTTGAAGTCATTTTGAAACCAGATGATTGAATGCAGGACTTGATCATCTGTCATACATTGAAACTGACAAAGAGCCTACTAATTTGGAGGAAGGAGTGCCTGATGCACAGCTCTTTCAAGTGGATGTCGTGGATAGCCACTTTGAAGTTATTATACACTTCGTGACGACAGGTACAACTCCAGAAGGATATACAAGCCAATAGAAGAAGGAACTGGTGGTGGACGTGGCAGACTTTTCTGTCATTGCAGGGCACTTGTGCAAAATGGGATCAGATGAAATATTGCAACGTTATGTGCCAGATTTTGAACAAAACAACATCCTCGTTGAGGCTCATGGTGGAGCTGCAAGAGGTCACTATGCGAGAAAAGCAACAGGGAAAAAGATTCTATGCGTTGGGTGGTGGCTGACCTTGCATAAGGATTCAAAAACGTATTGTAGGCATGCGATGCATGCCAAAGGACTGGCAGACCCTCACACAAGGATGAGTTGCCACTGAATCCACAAATATCATTACAACCCTTCTAGAAGTGGGTGATTGACTTTTTGGGACCAACTCAGCCTTCATGAAAGAAGACGGGTGTGCGGTACATCATAACTGTGACTAAGTACTTAACCAGATGGGTAGAGGCATAGCCTGTGAGGGACTCTACAATCGCAATAGTAGAAAAATTCATCTTTGAGTACGTGCAAACAAGGTTTGGTTGTCCAGAAACTTTAATGAGTGATCGCAGTATGAATTTTCTTAATGAAACGATCAGCGTGATGATGGAGGAATTGCAGTTTTACCATTATAAGAGTACGCCATATCATCCACAGGCTAATGGGACAATGGAAGCGTTTAATAAAATATTGGAGAGCGCACTAACAAAGGTTTGCAATGCTCAAAGAAATGACTGGGATGTGTGCATGCCCATGGTGCTATGGGCGTATAGAATGACTTGCAAGAAGTTGACTAGACAAACGTCGTTCAGACTGGTTTATGGCGTAAAAGTTGTGATGCTGATGGAGCACATTGTACCTAGACTATGCATAGCATCATTCACAAGAATGGCAGATCACGGAGCCCTAGAGGAGAGGCTCGGGTAGCTAATAGAGCTTGAAGAGGATAGATTTCTAGCTGGATTCCATCAACAAGTTCAAAAGGAGCACGAAAAGGCATGGCACAATCGGCACATCAAGCTACGCACCTTCAAGGAAAATGATTTAGTTCTATTATATGACAACAAGTTTGATATATTTCCATGAAAATTTCAAATGCATTGACTGGGGCCCTATATCACCAGGGAGATTACCGACGGTGGAGCAGTTCAGTTGGTAAAGTTGAATGGAGATCCATTCCTAGGGAGGGTGAATGGTATACGATTAAAGCCATACACCGACGATCTAGCTAGATGACTACATGGTGGAAGCACAACCTTAGTGCTCCATGCAACTGAAAGGAGGTGCAGGACTATAAATTACACTGCCCAGGTTGTGGAGCTATGTAATTGGGAAACTGCGTGGAATGAAGGAATATCCCAGTGTCAACAGAAACACGCGGGGAGCCACGCTATCGAAGAAGGGACTGTGTAGGGAAGTTGAAAAGTGACCATTATGGTCACTGCTCATAACTTGACAGTGGGAAAATGACTAAATGGAGAGGGGGGTAGTATTTAAGTCAGAATTTAAGGGAAAGATCTTTGAAAATCTGCCGCCAATCCAGCATTTATGAATGAATTTTGGGGGGAACGGTTGGATTTGAATTCAAATTACCTATAAATTACAAGTGGCTGCCCAACGAAAAACACTTGGCATTTTGAGAATTGAGGTGTTGAGCTCTTAGGCGCGTATGAACCGTGAGTAATTTGAAGCTTTGATAGTGAGTTCAGCATTAGAGAAGTTGCCAAAGGAGACGTAGGAGTTGTTGTCTAGTATCATGTCGGCACCCGCAGAAACCGTGAGCACTGGAGAGGTAGTGGCAGCTGAGGGAGCTACCCCAGAGGTAGCAATGGCAGCTGAGTGAGCTGCCCCGGAGGTTGCAAGTTCCAAAGTGCCTCCAAAGGTACCTAAATCACCGAGGATGCCTAGGCCAAGGCCGCTGTGTGCATGTCACCCAGGAAGCACCCATAGAAGGAAAAACCCACCACCCAAGAGAAAGGCATGGTAGTTGACATGGAACCTGAAGAAGATAGTGAAGAAATCAATATGGGTGGGCACAACATTAACATGGGGACCAAGGACGTTGATGTTGAAGGGTCTGGCCCTATCTCTAAACTACCTGAATACATTCCTCTGCACTAAGGCAAGGCAAAGGTCCCCAAGGACATTGATGAGAGCAAGGTCACACTGCATACATCATTACTGCTGGACAAGATCCCATTTCACAGACCACGCCTACCGTGCATCCCCCTTTTAAAGCTGGAGGATTGGGATTTGGCTGATACGGAGCACTTTCCCCACTTAGCGATTGATCAGTTCATGCATCGTGTCTTCTGTAAGGACATTGGTGTGGCCGTGTTGGAGCCAAGGAAATGGATAAAAGGGGTGGAAAAGGCAAGACTACTAAACATTCTATGAACACATATTTCAGTAAAATTGGAAAAATTATATTACAAGGACATGACTAAAATTGAGCTTTTTTGTTATTTTGAAATTCTTGATCAATCATTTAATTCCAAATTTAATGAAATATATGTTTATGGGTGCCGCACTACAACTGCATGCCCATAACCATGATAGTGATCAAGTAGTTGTTGTTCTTGGTGCGCAATGGGTGCCTATGGTTGGAAGAGCTAATACCGATCACTGACATGTTGATCCATAGGATCAATCGGCTACCACATTCAGGATTAAATCCAGCCATGGAATTTGGTGGAAAGATAGGTGAGCATGACCTCGCCCAGCAAATGAAGGACAAATTTAATCTCTTCAAGAAGCTATGTGGCTACTCCATTTCTAGTATAACTGACCTCGCAGTCAAAGTAGTCACCCAAATCCTAGTTTGGAAAATGAGGAAGTGTCGCGCACATGAAGTGTCGGCACCACTTGTATCATTAGCAGCCCAGTGCACGAAGGGCGTACAATTCAACTATGTGTGTTACCTCTATAGTGAGTTCCTCACAAACTGCAGAGAGTCGCAGGGCCACAACAAAACCTTTCACTATGCATGGTTGTTGTTATCCATAGTACTGGTCACATGGGAGTTACCGGAGGATAGTCAGTTTCCCCCCAGTCACGTAGGATTTACCGAAAGCAATGAAGTTCGCTTCACTCTAAGCCACCAAGGACCCCCAAACGGTCAAGAATAGCAAGATCTTTTGGATATTGATGGAGATGAGTATCAACATGGTCATCAACCGCAAACCGCAGCTGCCACTGACTATCTTCGACCAGTTGGTAGATCATGTGGAGTTCAAGGTGGACTTCCATTGTGTCTCCATGAGAGCATGGAAGGACCTTGAGAAAAAGTGGTATGACCTTCTATACCTCACCACAGATGACGCGATCGTGGTGGTCCTCGATTGCTGGCCACCAAAATGGCGCATGGCCCCTATTGGGAAGTGGATTCCCCCACAGCATGGTTTTGGGGCATAAAGCCCAAGTTTTGGTAAATGTAATGTAAAGACACTACAAAATGCAGGCGCAGAGCGTGAGAGTCTAGGATGAGTCATAGGGTTGTCTGCCCTAAAATAATGTAATTTAATGTAAAGTTTTGTCAGCCTACCCATGTTCCGTAGACCATGGGATTGTATAAATAGAGCAAGGCTCTAAGTGTAAAGATGGATTTTTGGCAAGAAGTAATAGATAGATGTGAAGGCATGGTTAGAGGATAGAAGTGGATTTGAAGTTTATTGGGTCGTAGTAGTAGGAAGAGGCTCTGCAGCTAAGTGTGCAGAGGCCTAGTAGAGTCCGCAGTTGAGTGTGCAAATCACTGCAGCTGAGTGCATAGGGCGGAGTCGTGTCTATATTGAACTGAACTTGGAAAGGATTATTAATAAAGATAACGCTGATTCATAATATTGTGCATCTGTTTGTAGATCTGTATTTCTATATTCTGGTTATCTTTAAGCATTTATATTGTTTTTGGTTATGCGCACTTATCTGAAAGTGAATAAGTAATAAGAATATTGGGCCTGCACAAACTAAGTTAAAGCACTAATATAATAGCACAGTAAGAATCGGGAACAGGATAATACAAAGGTTTGCACGGGTTGCAAAGGATAGAAAGATGCGCGGCGTAGTGCAACGCAAAGTTTAGGATCGTGAACCTCCAAAACCTTCATCAAGACATCCCTAGGGTGCAAAAACCTGGTTCCAGCACCCTCCCATACTACTTCAGGTGAGCCATCAGTCCACGCTTCGCAGACTGTTGCTGAGGGCCAATAGTACCAAGATTTGCTTAGCTAAACTTGCTGCTAAACCTAGGTCAGGCCCCACTTAGCCAACAAATGGTTCCATTTCTGGGACCAGGATCTGCCTAAGGGATGTCTGATGTCATGCCACTGGAACCCAAAAAAGAAGGAAATTGAAGAGTGGTTGGACCAGAAGATTCACGAGTTCGTGACATAGGAAAACAGAACTCTGCAAGTATCTGAGAAAAAGTGGCTGGATCGCTACGTGTATGTGGAAATCCACAAGATTTTCTTTGCATCCTTTCCTTCTGAACTGTATGAGTGGATCGCGAGGTTAGCCGACAGTGAGGGAAGGTGTAGGCTTGACCAACCGATAGTGTGGACTCTGGAATTAGTACGCAGGCTAGATGCATCAGAAGATAAGATCATGTGAGCTGTGGACCATTGGCTCGACCAAATAATAGGGGGATTTATCACTGAGTTTGTCGTAGACATGATTGTGAGATACATCGAAGCAAAACGATGTTTTCTCAAGGGACCGCACTATAAGTATATTAAATCTTTGAATACCTGGATTAAGATGTTGTTATGTGAAAAGTGAGTTATGCGAATACATTAATGTTTGGGATGACATGGAGCAGAAAGATCTACAAGGGTAGCAGAGACTTAGAAAATAATCCCTTAATTTCACCTTCACGAGAGAGCGAGGAAGAGCTTGCTAAGGTCTCTCCGAGAAGCACGGTCAATTTGATAGGGCAGCGAATTCTGTGGTTACCACCTCCACCCATGCCACCACCCGTTTCACCTCCCTCATATCCATCTCCACCCACTACACCTCCACCACCTCTACAGTTTAGTATGGTGAGTGCGATCAAGTTACCAATATTCATAGGAGTAGGGAATGAAGATCCAAACCAATTCTGGTTCGTGGTAAGAGCAGTATGGGAAGCACAAGGTATCATGGATGACAACATTAAGAAGGCTACATTGGTGAGCATGTTGCAGGATCGCGCATTGACATCGTACATCAAGCACTCTAATGACCACCCAAACGTAGGGATAGTAGACATCCAAAATGCATTGAACAGAGAATTTAGCTGGCCGAAATTAGAGACACAATCAATCATTGGGTTTAAAGAGATCACGATGCTCCCGGGTGAGACCCCTTGGGATCTGGATCAGTGGCTGAAAGTACGATCCACGAGGCCAATATGATGCTAACGGATGCATAGCATTGAGCATGGTTTGTGGAATCCCTGACACCACACTTGAGGATGGCGCTGTCACAATAGAAACTTTCCACCCAGGTTGAAGCATTGGAAATGGCAATGAGGTTGCATGAGACCCCAATACAAGACCCTGGGTTGGGAGTTCAACAAATCCACGTGTAACTCCATAATCTATGCCTAGAAATGCAAAGTTTGAAGCAGGATAGGGCGCCGCGGCCAGAGGCGCGTGAGGAAGTATGGTGCATAAATTGCAAGGGTTAGGGCCATGACAAGGATCACTGTCTAGTATACGAAAACTACTTGGCAGGAGGCGGACCAATGCCATTGAGACCAGAGGCACAGGCAGGGACAAGTGCGCCACCCATGTTACGGTGCACGATCTGTCAAATAGGAGGAAAACACATGACAAACAATTGTTATTTGTTGCAAAAGTATACACAGACTCCCCAGCAGTTGTTTTGTAATTTCAAGAGGTCAGTAGGCCACGACGAGTGCACTTGTCACAGTTACGAGTTAATGAAGGATCAGACCCCAGCCTATAGGATGCAGACCGAAACACGAGCCCTCGACCCAACTGTGGGGATGGTACGCACTGGATTTCAGGGGCGAGGTTGAGGATGAGGAGGAATGGGACCATGAAGAGGCCACGGACAGTTAATTTGTTACAATTGTGGAGGACTTGGGCAATATGCCCGCGATTGCACCAACCCGACGAGGATATCCTATTCGTACTATGCTCAGTTTGATCATGAAATGATAGATTGTCCTATGTTGATCACACAGATGCATGAAAAAGGGGTACTCCATACTCCTCTGACTCAAAATATCCAAATGATGAGGTCTAAACCACACGAAGAAGACCAAAATGTGAACATGATGCTTAGAAGCGGTGCGACCACAGGGGAAGATAAGGGGAAGCAGCCCAAGTAAGATACGTGGGTTCACAATGTTCCTACAAAGGAACCTGATTTTGACTTAGAATGCGTAAAGGAGACATTTATGGAAGCTAGGAAGAGCTTCATGGAGACCTCCACTTTAGGTAGTAAGGATCAGCCAGAGCCAGGAATGGATCCTTCCATGCTCACTACCTTTCTGGAGACATGCATGAAACTGCTCCATGACAACAAGGCAGTTAAGGGACTACAAGAGTTGATCACCAAGTGCACGGGTTCAGGAGAACTCCACGTAGTCCAGAAACTGGGAAAGCATGCATTACGCACTGGGAGGGAAATGATATTGAAAGCGAAGATTAGTGAGTACGAAATGGATCAGGTAATTCTAGATCTAAGGTCAGACGTGAATGTGTTACCAAATCAAACATGGGAACGCATGGGTAGGCTTGCATTACAGTGGTCCCCTATTCAATTACGAATGGCGAACCAACAGAATATTTTTCCCATGGGGAGGTTGCAAGGGGTAATAGTTGATATTGAAGGTGAGAGCACACAGACAGACTTTAAACTGATAGAGATCGTCGATGACAGAAATCCCTATCCTACACTATTAGGAATAGACTGGGCCACTGATATGAATGGATTCATTAGCTTGAAGAAGTGGAAGATGACATTCGAGAAAAAGTCCCTATGCGTAGTAGCTCCACTAGACCCAGACGAAGGATCGTGCTACACTGAACCAGTGCGTGACGATGAAAGCGATGATGAGCTGGATTGTATTTACAAGATAACTACATGAGACCAAGATTGGGTGAATCCAACTGTAGATGGGATAATCTCTTGGGAGTGCAAAAGCTCTTGCATTTTAGATTCAGAGGAGGAAGTAGAACGCTGGCAGAATCAGTTGCACGAAGTGACAATGCTGAATTGCAATATGATGATTAGATCATTGTGTTGTGTGACAACAGAGACCCGTGAGCTATCGACATATGATGGATTGATAGTGGTGGATGAATTTTGAGAAAATTTCAAAGCGCAATATCAGAACAACAATGGTTCGATTCATTGAAATGGGCACTATGCGCAACACCCGCACGATAGTGGAGTACACATCAAGGCGAGTTTGAGGACTGGTGTGGATGTAGAAGGATGAATCACCTATGGTTTCCAAGCCCCTAGCTTCGAAAAAGAGTCAGTTAGCCAAGATAGAGCAGCTTGCGCACCCACCTGTGCCATTGGGTACGGACATATGCTGTGCAGTCCACCGGAGCAGACCCCAAGCTAAGGATCGAAAACTGGAACAGGACGCAGTAGCAGGAAAGGTGAAATGCACCACAAGTATTCCATCAAGAAGAATTGAGGAAAGTAGGTGGAATCTAGAACAACATTCACCAGGTGAGACAAACTGATTGGGACCTACGCGTACCGGCAGTCCGATGGGCCTCTAGGGCCATGTACAAAAACATAAGCGCGAAGACCATCCCAAAGCTGAAGAGTAGAGTCGAGACCATAATTTTGGGAGAAAGGAATCTGCACATAATAGCTCTCATAGTTGGGACAATACGCAAGGAACTGGATGAAGGAATTATGCAGCTACGCATGATGGAACATATGCCACTTTAGGAAGCCATTCGGTGAGGGAACCTTAAGTTTTGCGAACTCGAAGGTCGAGTACGATTAAGGGAGAAAACTGTGTTAATGAATGTAGAGATCAAAGAACTCGAAAACAACATCACGCAAATAGGTCTTGTCGACAACCTAAGAATGACAAGGCAAGATATGAACGTTCAGCCTCTTGCGTTAGAAGATTCTCTCCAGGTATGTGTGACTCTACTACCATGGTTGCGACCACACCTTACCAGACAAAGTAACTAGGGGTGTACACAGCATAAGGAACCTCGCGAGGCACTGACTATCGCAAGGGTAATTAAGGAGTGCCCACGGACCGAGTTGGAAGGTGAATTACAGTCTCGCACAGGTGGTGCAACCACTTGACTATCTGTAGGAAGCACAGTCTCATTGCTCCAAGCAGTTGAATGAGAGCATGGGACTATAAAAGAGTCTATATGGGAGTTGTACGATAAGGAGGTTGCATGCAGGATCAGTATGTCACAGGTGTCGCAGTCATGAATAGGGGGCTACGTTGCCGTGTGGGTAGGGTGGGAGGTGACCATTGGTGTCACTATTCATGACAAGAGGTCTAATTTAAGGCAAAAAGGAGCGGGCAGTGGGTAATTAAGACATGAATTAAGAGCTATATTTGGGATGATCTACCACCTAGAAGGCATTAATGACTCAGAAGTGGAGGAAAGGGACAAATTCAAATTCAAAAGATGCTATAAAACCCCCAGGACTAGCCACAAGGCAACACTTGGTTGTTTGAGAATTGAGCAAGTACAGACCATTGAGCACCATGTACTCTTACCACCTTCAAGTGTAGACACGATGACGGCTGCTAGAACAAAACTGTGATTCGCGGAAGTTATCGCAGAGCCCCATATGGCCCATAAGGAGCCTAGAGAGGCAGCAACTGTGCTAGAAGTTCCAAAGTCACCACGAACACCATGGCCACAGAAATATAAGCAAACTATGGGGCTGGTCCGTGTATCCCCACGAAACCCACGGTTTGGCAAACTGTTAATGACAGAGAAGGGAAAATCTATCACCATTGAAACGGATGAGGACAAGGAAGACTTGCAAGCTCTGATCACTCAAATTGAGGTGGAAGATGATGAGGCAGAGGATGTCTCCCAAATATCTTTCGTGACAAAGTTACCTCCATATGTCAACCCATGGAAGGGGAAAGCCAAGATACCGGAGGACCTGAGGGCCACGAAGAGTGCACTCCAGACCCACTCCTCCCTGATGATATAAAGTTTTAAGGTCTACTGTTGGGACGCGTACCTACCATGAAGTTCGAGGATTGGGACCTCGCAGACAATGAGAAGTTCTCCTAGTTCATCGTGGAGAGGTTAATGAAGTAGAAACGATTACACGGTGTGGAGAAGGTTGGATTACTCCATCTGTGATGGACACCCCACTACCACCGCACACCCATCACCATTTTTGTCATCAGGCAACTGCTATGCCTGGTGCATCATGGGTATCTCTATCTAGGGGAGCCTAATCCCATCAAAACCGATCTAATTTACCAAAGTTCTCGACTGCCAGTCAAGGAACACGACCCCGCCACCATAGTAGGAAAAAGCAGCGACTTGGCCCTCGCAAAAGCCATGAAGGCCAAGTATAAACTAGAAAAGAAAAAGTGGGGTAGGCAATAGCAAGCATTAAAGACAAAGGGGTGTGCATAGACACCCAGTTGTTAGTTGGCAAGCTAATGAGGAAATGTCATGCTGATGAAGTACCGGCATCTAGAATTGCGTTGGCAGAGTAGTGCACAGAGGGGGTTCAGTTCAACTGGGCATAGTTCCTCTGTGACAAGTTTTTGACGAACTTTAGGGAGGCCGAGGAGCAGGGTAATGCCTTCCACTACACGTGGTTTCTCTTATCCATCCTATTGGTTGCCGGGGAGCTGCCAAAGGACAACCAAATTCCCACTATTGAGGATGATCTACCCGAAGCCGTGAGGTACACCTTGCTCTCAGAAGGTGATCTGTTTGACATCACCTTTTGTGAGGTACATTGTATTTATGCAATGGTATTTCTAACTCTGTTAATGCTTTAACTTCCATAGGAGTAGATGCAGCATTATGGCATCATAGGCTCGGACACATGAGTGAAAAGGGGATGAAGATTCTTCACTCAAGGAATTTGTTGCCAGGTTTGAAGAATGTTGATTTGGACTTCTGTGAGAATTGCATTTATGGAAAACAAAAGAGAGTCACAGAAGGTGATCTGTTTGACATCAACAAAATAATTCACGGGGCCAGGGAGGAAACGACAAAGGTTCATTTGGAGATGAACCTACAGATCGCTGAGCTGTGATTAAAGGCGCAACCCTCCACGCCCCCAGAAGTCAGATAGCAGCGCGTCTGCACTATCCAGATAGGGTTGGAGCAAATTGGCCAAGCAAGACAGGATTGCACTGGACTATTGGAGCAAGCACTCAACATGTGGATGAACCTGTAGGAAGACCCGAACATACAACACTTAGAGACAGAGGAACACGAGTTGCAGCAGGAGTAAGACAGTTTCTAGGGCACCCTGCAGACAGTTGTCCTTACTCAATGACTCACCTGGCTACAGCAGGCAAGGGCATTGAAGGACCAATTAGATGTCATTTACCAAAAAGAATCCCTGCTTAAAGAACACATCCAACCATGGATCGATGAAGCTTTCACAATTATAGCTACCATTGAAGGGAAGTTGGCACAGATGCAGGAACTTTATATGGTTGGATAGCAATGTGACCCTGCTCATGAAGGTTCAGAGATATGTGTGCAACAAGTACAGCAGACAGCCGAATAGTGCGCTGCGAACACCCTAGATGCGGGAGACTTGCTGGATGGACTTCGCGCAAAGATCGCCTCACCAACAAAGTGACTCAGGATGAGTCACGATGATTGTGTTGGGGGCCTGTTGGGTAGCGGATCCCCCCATAGCATGGTTTTGGGGTGTAAAGCCCAAGTTTTGGTCAATGTAATGTAAAGAGACCGCGAAATGCAGGCACGGAGTGCGACAGTCTAGGATGAGTCATAGGGTTGTCTGCCCTAAAATAATGTAATTTAATGTAAAGTTGTGTCGACCTACCCATTTTCCGTGGACCATGGGATTGTATAAATAGAGCGAGGCTCTATGTGTAAAGATAGTTTTTTGGCAAGAAGTAATAGATAGATGCAAAGGCATGGTTAGAGGATAGAAGTGGATCTGAAGTGTATTGGGTCATAGTGGTAGGAACAGGCTCTGCCACTGAGTGCGCAGAGGCCTAGTAGAGTCTGCAGCTAAGTGCGCAGATCCCTACAGCTGAGTGCGTAGGGTAGAGTCAGGTTTGTATTGAACTAAACTTGGAAAGGATTATTAATAAAGATAAGGTTGATTCAAAATATTGTGCATCTATTTGTAGATATGTATTTCTATGTTCTGGTTATCTT